>JAOTQQ010000032.1:20708150-20757024 GCA_026546715.1 Gallinago undulata | reverse complement strand
GGGTGTTGTGCGTGGGGTTGTGGGTGTGGGGTTTAGTTGGTGGGTGGCTTTTTTGTTTGTTTGGTTGGTTTTGTGTGGGGTTTTTTTGTTGTTTGTTTGTTTTTGTGTTTGGGTGTTTTTTTTTTTTAATGTGGTTGGACTCGATTATCTCAAAGGTCCCTTCCAACCACTAAGATTCTGTGATTCTGTGATTGTATAGTTAGAGCGGAGAATTCAGTGCCTGAAAACAGTAAGGCCTGAAGAGCGAAGAAAACCTGGAAAACTCAAGGCAAAGTCAACTGAAAGGTGTTTACACCTCTTTAGAGCTTCCACTGAAGAAGTTAGCTAGGCTCTGTCTCTGCAATTCACACAAGAGCTCTGACACTCAGTCTGCTGCTTGTCCTTGAAATGCCAGAATCAAGGTCTCCCACACACATCCCCCTGGGGCTTCAGGGGAATTAGAAAACTTGCCATAAAAACTCGTGACCCTTAGGAATTAAAGTCACTAACACCAGCATGCCATAAAAGAACCAGATAAATAACAAAAATAACCAAACAGACCTTTGTTACCTCTACAGTTTTGTAAAATAAATACCTCAAATGTGGTTGGTTTTTTTGTTAAGGTACCGTTACAAAGGTACTGTGTGTTCTGTTTGTACACACTGAGCCAAAAAAGTTGACTGATCTCATTATAATGTAATATTTTCTTGCTCAATGTCTGATGTTGTAGAGAAGCACACAATCACAGTATCTGTCCCTTCTACCCTAAATAACTTCTCAGCCCATAGGACGTACTAAAGAAGATCTGAGAGAGGTTTCAGAGAAACAGATTTTCAAGATTCTGTGAGCAAAGGCGTGCCTAGAGAAGAGAAAAACAGGACTAATGTTTCCATGGAGAAAAGACTAGTGAATTCAATCCAGGGAATCCACAAAGGTGATAGCAATAGGATAGTAGGTTCCATTCATTCTGGTGCTCATAGAGTAGCCAGGTCAGCATGCAGTAGCATCTAAGCTTGAACTTGCAGAGGTTTTTCCCTGCCTAGAAAGAAAGCATTGCCTTAGTAAGAACTTGATGGTTAGCTCTTTAGGAATATGTCTGGGGTTTTGTTTTTGAATGATTTAAGCAATCTGGATGCACCTCTTGATTATGCAGCTTCCAGCTTCCACCTAAGATACCCAAAAGACAGGTGACATCCCTGGGAGTTGAATTCTACCCCAGACCAAGGACACTACGAACATAAAAAATCTGGCCAGTATCCCCAGACAGATAAGGATTTCAAGTTATCAGCATTTCACAAAACAGTATTGAAGGAGAGGGAGAAGTAACATCCAGGACTATTAATTTACCTGGTTAAAGAGAGTAATGAAAGAAGAAAAGAATAAGGTACATGAGCAATCTCAGAGATTTAGCTTTGGAAGAGGGCAGAAGTGTTGTGTTCCCTACCATGGAGAGCATGTACCGGTTAGTACCAGAGCCATCACTGAATGCTATTATCTCCACGATACCTGTTATGGCAGAATTACAGGATTGTAGGGGTTGGAAAGGAACTTCAGAGGTCATCTAGTCCCACCCCCCTTGCTAAAGCAGGTTCACCTAGAGCAGATGGGACAGGAACATATCCAGTCAGATTTTGAAGATCTCTGGTGAAGGAGACTCCACAACCTCTCTGAGTAGCCTGTTCCAGGGCTCTGCCACCCTTAAAATAAAGACATTTTTCTGCATGTTCAGATGGAACTTCCTCTGTTTCAGCTTCTGTCTATTGCCCCTTGTCTTGTCACAGGGCACCACTGAGAAAAGCCTGACCCCATGCTCTTGACACCCACCCCTTAGATATTAATCAGCATTGACTCTCTCTCTCTTCTCTACTCCAGGCTGAACAGATCCAGGTGTCTCAGCCTTTCCTCACGAGAGAGGTGCTCCATTCCTGTGGTAGTCTTCATAGCCCTCTGCTGGATTCTTTCCAGTAGTCCTTGAACTGGGGAGCCCAGAACTGGACACAGTGCTCCAGATGCAGCCTCACCAGGGCAACCTCACCAACTGCAAAGTTGCAGAGGGTACACTCTGTCCCCTCATCCAGGTCATTGATGAATATGTTGAACAAGAACATACCCAGTACTGACCCCTGGGGAACACCACAGGCCTACAACTGGACTCTGCACCACTGATCACAACCCTCTGAGCTCTGCAATTCTGCCAGTTCTCCATCCACCTCACTGTCCTCTTGTCTAACCCACACTTCCTAAGCTTTCCTACGAGGATGTCATGGGAGGCAGTGTGAAAAGCCTTGCTGAACTCAAGGTAGACAGTATCCACTGCTCTCCCTTCATCCGCCCACCCAGTCATGCTGTTATAGAAGACTATCACATTGGTCAAGCATGATTTCCCCTTGGTGAATCCATGCTGACCACTCCCGATGACCTGCTTTTCCTCTACATGCTTAGAGAGGACTTACAGGATGAGCTGTTCCATCACCTTTCCAGGGATGAAGGTGAGGCTGACCAGCCTGTAGTTTCCTGGATCCTCCTTCTTGCCCTTTTTGAAGACTGGTGTGACATTGGCTTTCCTCTGGTCCTCGGGCACCTCTCCTGTTCTCCAAGACTTTTTAAAGATGATGGAGAACAGCTTCACCATAACATCTGTCAGTTCCTTAGCACTCACGGGTGCATCCCATCAGGACCCTTGGATTTGTGGGTGCCAACTTTGCTTAAATGATCTCTAACCCGATCCTCCATGATTGAGGGAGATTCTTCCTTTCTCCATTCTCTTTCTCCTACCTCCAGCATCTGGCTTCCTGAAGGCCAGCCTTAGCAGTAAAGACTGAAGCAAAGAAGGCATTCAGTAGCTCCGCCTTCTCTGCATCCTCCATCACCAGGGCACCCACCTCACTCAGCAGTGGGCCCACATTTTCCTTTGTCTTCCTTTTACTGCTGATGTACTTGAAGAAGCCCTTCTTATTGTCTTTGACATCCCTTACCAGGTTTAATTCCAAGTAGGCCCTAGTCTTCCTCATGGCATCCCTGCATACTTTGACAAGGTTCCTATACTTCTCCCAAGTGGCCAGTCCTTTCTTCCACATTCTGTAAGCTTCCTTCTGTTATGGGAATGGCTTGTCCACAGAATACCTTAGAGAGTAAAATTTTGTGTAGGAGAATTAGACAAGATCTTCTAGATGCCCATGAATTGCATTTAAGGTCACTTTTCTTCGCAATAAAACATTTGCCCAGGTAATTTCTTTTCTCTATAGAAACTATGATAATTCACTGAATTTTCATGAGCACACAGCTGAGCCAACAGAGGAAGTTTTACAGAGGTCTAAGAACACATTCAAGCAGTTATTAGGAGTCTGGGAGAAAACTCGATCAGTAAAAAGTTAGGAGATTGAGAGGATTTCCTCTGTTCTGTTCCACTGTTCCCTGTTCACCTGGATCCACGAGCAGTTTATATTTCTGCTTCCCCAGCAGTGCTATTTCTGCTTGTTCAATATACCATTTAAGCCACCTGCAGTATTTTTTTCGTCTCTGACCGTTGGTTGTATTTTCTAAGAGTGTCCAGTAAAAATAAACAGAATCCAAGTCTACAGTCCTTCTGCTATCACAGGCTCTGATGGAACCAGAATCAGCTTTAATAAACTCTGAGAGGCAACCAGCAGGCTTAGTAACTCATAAACAAGTGAAACAAAGGACATTTTCCACAAAGTAACATTTTCCATTCGAAAATAAAAAGTACATTTTCCACCAAGTAACACAGCTTCCCCTCTAATAGTAATATTTTTTTTTTCTGAAAACAAAAAAGGAATAAGCTTGAAAACAAAGTGTACTTTCTTTTAATTCATGAATGCCTGTCAAATGGTGTGGTATCCTAATAGACCCCTCTGTCCTTTGCGTATCCAAAGTGTGCAGGATATTCTGGGATGGAACATTTGCTAGACAAAACCTTCTGTCTTGGAGAATTGCTACACAGCGTATGAGGAGCATTCTAGAAGAACAAATTTTACCATTTCTATGTGAAAAATCCTGTGACTCCCCTCAAAATTGCAGCTCTTCCCTCTTCCTCTTAAAAGCTTTTTTTCTCGTACGTGCAGCCTCCTCGGCTTATATGAAAGTTAAAAACATTACTTTAGGTTTCTCATAAAGCCTTCCCCAAAAATTCAATGTGGTTAGGTCTTATCATATCCTGAACACACTGGCCCGTTCCAATGAAGAGAACGAGGTCCACAGCAAGCTCTGAAGCCAGCCACACTGAAAAGGCTCCTACTGCTTTACTGACCATAACTCACTAAAAAATCAATCAATCAAAAAAAACCAAACCAAACCGTAAACAAACCACAAACCACCACCAACATCACAACGGCATAAAAAGCCACAAAACAACACCCCCCCCCCACCACTGAACTCTCATCTTGCACAACACGATCCCCGAGGAGATGCTGGTTTAATAGCTCGCTCAATACTTGCCTGGACAGCACGGCACGGGGCCAAAGAAAATAAACTCTGCCTCTTGGCCAGGCTAATTAAACACTGGGTTTAGTGCTCTGCTGACGTGGTCATACCGCTCCCAGACTCGGTGACAGGTCTGTCAAATCGACCTCCTTAGTTCTGCTTCACGACTCATGCCCAGAGAAGACATGTCCAGTGTCTGCCAACACACGCTCAGTCGTGCCTGTTTGGTTTTACCAGGATGAAATAGCACATTGTTCAATCCCGTGGGTGCAAAAAAAAAAAACCAAACCAAACCAAAAAAAAAAAGTGGGTGTCCAAACACAGTTCATAAATCAGCTCCAAGTATATGTCTTCCAACCTGAAACGAGCCACTTTTGGCCCAAAACGCGTGGGGAGACCCACGGCCTTTGTGCTGGTTTAAGTGAAATGACTATGTTGGAGTGATGTGTGGGTCCCAGGACTCCTGCGACTTGGCTCTCTCCCCCTTTCCTCTCACTCCAGGGAGGTTGTTATTTCCTTATTGTTTACAGCAGAAACAAATCTCTGCGCTGCGTAACTAGGGAAGTTAAGCTCACAGCAGCCCTGCTTCTCCCTTTCCCACCTCAGGTACTTCTCAGCAAAGCATCTGCATCTGCACAGCTGGTTGGAAGTGAGTTTCTACCCCACAGCCCAGTCCACAGAGAAGCTCCAGATGATGGAACGACTGTCCCTAGTCTGCCCTCACAGGACAGTCACTTCCATATTTTCACATAGAACATTTGCTTTGTTGATCATCTCAGCTCTATAAAGCTCTCTGGGGCCAAGAACCTCTCCACCATATACAGACAAAAGGCAACCTGCAGAATTCCTCATCTCCACGGATAACGTTGGGAAACTTCAGCCACAGCCCAAGGCACAGCTTGGGAAAAGCCCTCTGCAGAAAGATGGAGAGTCTTGTGATCTTTAGTATTTGCACTGAAGACCAAACTCCTGGAATTCAGTTACATGGAAATCTGATGGTTTCCCAAAAAGGAAAGAGCTATTCTGCCTAACTGCAGCAAAAAGCTTGAAGACACATTCTGAAGCTTGAAATGTCAGTTTGGTGGGGGGTGAGTTTGCAGCTGGTTGGTATTTTAGGTCAGTCATGTTCTTTTGATGCTGTAAGAGCAGAGAAGCAATAAATGTTTGATGAAATGCTGGGTTTTCTATCAGAAGCACCGAGTGCCTCCAGAAATGCAACATGAGGCCACGTGCACAGGGAGTCCTCAGCACAGGAAGGACATGGACCTGATGGAACAAGTCCAATGAAGAAACACGAAGATGATCAGAGGGATGGAGCACCTCTGCTATGAAGACAGACTAAGAGAGCTGGGGTTGTTCAGCCTGGAGAAGAGAAGGCTCTGGGGAGACTTTAGAGCAGCCTTCCAGCACCTAAAGGGGGTGTTTGGTTGGTTTTGGATTTGTTTGTTTTTTTAGAGAGACTGTGAATTATAGTCCAAGAAGCAATTACAGGTGTGCAAAATGCTGCCTGTAACTTTCCTACCTGCTCTGTTTTCCAGTACTCCTTTAAAAGTGGAAAAACCTCTTGGCTACTCTGTGAGTTCATGATTTACTGCCCATTTGGCAACTGCTGGATCCTTCCTCAGTTCCAGTGCTTTAACTTATTTCTAGGTACAGCAGGTGCCAGCACCTGGAATTTCAGAGCCATTTCAGCCAGGATGGCCCAGCCAAATTTAGTTTGGCAGCTAACAGGGGTCCGTTCTTCTGAGCTCATTCACCAAAATGATGAAAAACATCCTGAATTTTCAGAAATACTAGTTCACTGAAGCATGGATTAAGCTGCTGAAAAAAATATTAATTAATTTTCCAGTGTAAAAGAAAGTGTTTTTTTTCCCCATTAGAAATTTTCAAAAAACTATTATGCATTCTATTTCTCTCAAATAATGTTTTTTTTTTTCAGAATTTTACTGAAAATTAATACTTTCTCAATTAACTTGGTTTTTGAAGAAGTCCTGGTTTTGATACAGAACTGATTTTTGACCTAAAACCTGCTCAACAGCACACAGTGCTATGTCATATCCATTCTTTGGTATCGAAGAAAGTGAGAATTATACTTGGAAAGGAGAGTGAAGAGTTAAAAATATGCACTGTTTCTTGAGAAAAAGTGTAGAAATTCTTTAGAGAATAAAGTATAATTGCCAGGCATTGATAAATTGTGTAAGAAACGCTATTGATGATTCATACCAGTAGAACTTGCTGCTAAATAAACTCTGACCTTGATACTCAAGAGACCCACTTAGAACATCCTGCAAGACAATGATATATTTCTCTACACTAACCTTTGTGAGTAGTCTGCCTCTTCAGCTCCTTGAAACAAGCTCGTTCCAATTAAAGAGGAGAATTGGAACTGTTTTGTACATTTGTTTTAGTGACAGGATACGCAGGGGTTATGATGTCATAGTGCCAAGAGTATCAGGGAGGAAAAGCTGGGTATGGGCTTTCTTCAAATTTCAGATATGTAGGGTTGCAACGCTGCAGAAAATATTTCCTTCTTCATGAAAAGAGCTGAGCTGTTAGAGGGAGGGATGAAGAAAGAAAATGGCATAGAAGCTAAAGCTTAAAGCTGAAAGGAGGCCTTGGAGTCCATGACCAGTGCAGAAACAGGTATCTTCATTCAACTTTCCCACAGTTCAGCTTCTCAACTGCACTGTGGAGAGTATAATACAAACTTTCTCCAACTTGTAGCTCGTTAGGTCCTACATCCTGCATGGAGCACTCACAAAAGATGAAATTTGGGTTTATCCTGCCAAAGGGGTAACTCCCAGTCAAGGAGCAGTCAACAGAGAAGACCACCACAAGATGGCAGAGTCTTCAAGGACAACTATGTCAATGAGAAAGCTGAAGTCCCTCCTGCTAAAGGCAAGTCAGACGGTGGGAAGAACGAGAACAGAAAAAGAGGTGGGTTTGGATGTTGGACTCCTCTGTCTCAGCTTCTGAAGTAGAATGAATGAAAATTTTGACGGGGAGTCTGCAGCACAGTGGAGGAAAAGACTCCACACTGCTCCTCGGTTGGCCATGCTCTGCTGTTCTAGTGGTATTCTCCCCCACACAGATGGAAGCTCCCTGTCCTAACAGAAGGCAGCAGAAAAACTAGAAATGATTAGCCATGATTCTAGGGACTGAGGATTGAAGAGTGTAGTTGGCTCAGGCATGTCTTTCTCTTGTAAACACTGTCTACGGTATGCAGAAAGTGCCTGAGAACCCCACTAGACATGTCACAGGACACGTGACAGCACCAAAACAAACCAACGACCTTCCTAGCATTCTTTGTACGGACCTTCAGTAGAAAAGACAAAAAGCCACCACGTTGACAACATTCCTAAAAAAACAGAGCAGGAAAGGTGCAGGGTGGCACCAGGGTCACCTTTCCTTTGCAGTTGGAAAATGAGTCTACAGGAGTCGTTTTAGACGTATTTAAGGTCTTCTGTGCCTTGTGTGTTTCTGGGGCAATCACATAAGAGAGGCGAGCCTTGCAACGGGGAAAGAAGTGAAGACTTTTAGAGACATGCAACGTACTCATGGAAGCAATCAGCCTACAAACTGTGCCATGGCTCGGTCTGCTTGGGGAGCTGGAAAACAGAGGGAGGCACGAACAAGAGAATAAGTGACAGTGATGGAAGCAAACGGGATGAATGGGATGTTTCATAAAGTAGCATGAGAGATACATTAACGTGTTGGAAAGCAAAGGGAAAAGACAGCGATTGATGCAGAGAAGCGATGCAGGAATATAGGAAACAGCATGGCTAGTGAGGAGAGGGAATGAGTAGAATCAAGGGATTTGCATTCATCCTGACACGTGCTGAAAGGAAGTCTCGAAACATTTAGGTTTTGCTGTGAGAGAAATTCTGTTCTCCAATCAGACCCAAAAAAGGAAAAACGAGCCTGGTGAGGAAGTCAGTTCTGAACTTCGCCAGTGTGCAAGGTGATTTGCTTCTAGGCTCACTTCTCTTTGTTTTTAAAGCTTGACTGGCATCCAGCTCTGCCTATGACTATAAAATAATGATGACAGAAATCAAACCACAAATGAAAGAAAGAAAAATCCTTTACATCATGGTATTTCCTTTATGAGTCATTGTTGCCTGCAAATGAGGACTTCTTGTCATATTCCCAATGTACTCATGAGCATTTCTGTCTCTTGCCTCAGTTGCAGTCAAACTGAAACAAGAAAGAATTCAGCTCCGAGGAGGAGTGATGAAGTTAGCTGACAATTTTTCTCTGGTTACATTGCTATTTATTTTTAAGATCAGCCTTACTATTAAAAGCAAACAGCAATTTCAGGTACTTGGGGTGGATTCCACGGTAACTTTATTTGTTCAAGTCAAGTAAGTCAAACTCTTTTTCCTGCAAGCATTCAGTGGTGAAAAAGACTAAAAAAGATATTGATTGCCTGTGTTACATACAGAAATGAAGTACGCATAAATAATAATGAGCAGTAATAAAAATTTCTTCCTGGCTCCAACCTTAATTCCATAGAAAAAGTAACTTTAGCTGTTTGAATGCTAGATGTCTCTCTTCTACCTATGAGGTTTTATGCTTGTTAAAGACACTGCATGAAGTTTCGTTATTAAATGAAACTTCAACTACTAGTTTCTCTACAAGAGGAATGGTCCCACTGACCTCTTTGAACTCAAAGGCTGTTATTACAGACAGTAATTGTTGTAGGCTGTTCTCTCCTGTTTTCCAGGTCTGCTGCTGTCATTCTCAGAAGATTCAAATTTATTCGCCTGGTTTGTCACCAGCCCTTCTCAGAACAGACTTTCATACATTGCTGATGGTTTCCTGGTGCAGCAGGATTCCACAGTGACTTTTATATCTTCAAAAGAAAATTTGCACTTGAGGAGTATATACAGTGCACAGAAACCTACTATTAAGTACAGACTTTTGAGTAATCTTCCACATGCTTAATGCGGTTGTACATTTTCCATCTCGCTTCAGCAGAGGCTTCAAATCTTTCAAGGTCATGGGTTTTGGACTCATATGGATTAAAGAGAACAGACTTCCTTATCTTTCAAGTCTAGAACCAAGTCAAAGACCAAAGACATGTTTAGGTCTTAGCAAGTCATGTCCTGGTGAAACTCCATGTTCAGTTTAAGACGCAATGTCACAAAGTGCCCTTTTTTCAATAGAGCATACATTACATTTCTATTTGCATAATGCCTTGCTACTTCGAGTATGTATCATTTTATATAATTTGCTCCATGAAAGTTAATAGCAGTCCTTCCCACTTTGGGAAGAGATGAGATCTGTGTCCCAATGCAGATTCCCAGCAACAATGAGATTTTGTAGGTGAGAAATTTCCAACGGGAAATTCATTCCCTGGGAAAATGTCAAGAGTATGCCTAACGAATATGGGGGAAAGCTTGAAAATGCACAACCTTTCGAAGAATTTCAGCTACGTTGCAGGTGGGCTTTCAAAACCATAGGCCTGACCCATATTTAAACCAAAACGTCTCACCAACTGCATCACCTTGGTACAGTGATGAAAACACACACCACCACACATACACAAATATATTTCAAATTACAGAAATGCTAATAATATAATAATTACAATGTCCTGCCCAAAGGGTCTGCACAAAGCAGCAGATAGGACAGCCATTGCCATACCATGGAAATATCTCAAAGGCCAGATTTTTGTCATGTCATAGAATCAAAGAATAGTTTGGGTTGGAAGGGGCCTTTAAAGGCCACCTAGTCCAACTCCACTGCAATGGGCAGGGACATCTTCAACTAGATCAGGTTGTTCAGAGCCCCGTCCAATCTGACCTTGGATGTTTCTAGGGACGGCACATCTACCACCTCTCTGGGCAAACTCTTCCAGTGCTTCATCACCCTGAAAGTGAAAAATTTCTTCCTTATATCGGGTCTAAATCTACCCCTTTTAGTTTAAAACCATTACCCCTTGTCTTATCGCAACAGGCCCTGCTATAAAGTTTGTCACCATCTTTCCTGTAGGCCCTCTTTAAGTACTGGAAGGTGACAATAAGGTCTCCCTGGAGCCTTCTCCGGGCTGAATGACCCCAGCTCTTTCAGCCTGTGTTCATAGGAGAGGTGTTCCATCCTCTGGTTATCTTTGTGGCCCTCCTCTGGGCCCACTCCAACAGGTCCATGTCTTTCCTGTATTGAGGGCTCCAGAGCTGGACACAGGATTCCAGGTGGAGTCTCACCAGAGCGGAGTAGAGGGGCAGAATCACCCTTTCACCGATAAAACACAAAGCATTCCAGTAGGTTATCTATCACTTCACAATAAAAATGTCACACCTTTGAGGCAGCGCATATTTTAGTGACTTCTATTTTGGGGAATATAGCGGAGTGCTGGACCTCTCAGAGAGTTCATTTAATACAACATAACAACAATTACGCTCGCAACAACAAGAATCTATAGAGATGAAATAATGAGGCACAATGCAGTGAATTGCAGACATTATATTAATACTGTTGACATTATTGGTGGTAATACCGTAAAATACAATTTGCAGCATCATGCCCTACTTTATTTCAGCAGAGAACTGAGTCTAATAAAAGCAAATCAGCTCTTACTGGACCTGAAAGTATTATTCATTTCCCAAAGAAGCGCTTCAATCCTTCAAATCTTCTCTTTAAGGGTGTATCAAGATTGTTATTTGGAAAACTGGCCAAAACTGTGTTGACAGCTGAATGTTAGGGGGCTGGGAGGCAGAGATACTTAGCGGGTTTCTGTTTCTTTTTTAAATTTGCTTTCAGCCTGAGTTGAGCACAAACTTCTCCCTTCCTCTCAGAAATCAAAATGCTCACATCAGTTCCAGTTCCACGCACACACACACACAGTCTGGGCAGAGAATTTATGCCCCAGCTTTATCAACTCCACAGAGGCCTGAGGCCATTGCTCAAAGCTACCTGCCCTGGATACAGAACTCAACAGCTCAAAAGAAGCAGGCTTTCTCTTTCCTTGTACCTCTGCTTTCAGCCTAAGCCATAACACACAGAGAACGTGGCATGGCCAGCACCGACAAACAAGAACATCTGCAATCTCAGAGGGTTTTCAAGTGACTTTGTAGAAAAAGGTCAGGCCCTAGTGGTACTGGTTCTACAACCCTACTAACGAGGCCATACATATGGCATCTGGTAAGTTTTTCCCCATGACAGCAGAATCTCATGGGACTAGTTTTCATACGATCACAGAATGGTTCGGGTTGGAAGGGATCTTCAAGATCATCTCGTTCCAACTCCCCTGCCATCAGCACGGACACCTTCCACTAGACCAGGTTGCTCAAAGCCCCATCCAGCCTGGCCTTGAACACCTCCAGGGGTGGAAAGTGTATCTACATTGCAGCTGGAGCTTTACAGTCTCTGGGAGTGCTCCACTGGACACATGCCCTTCTTTTAGAAATCTCTTTACTTTTGGGACATGATCTCTAAAATAGTGACAGGAAAGATAAGAAAGATATGTAGCTATGGAAACACATCTTTTATTGGTGCTCTCTGTCACAAGAGACAGAACAAAACCAGAGAGGAGGTCAATAAATTGGCCAGGAGCAAATCTCCCTTTGAAGAGCTGGCAGAGTACAGTTGCCCTGCTTCTTTGGAGAGCCAACATCAGGGGCAACGCCACATAGAGTAATGCCAGAAACAGAAGCCTCATCCAAGAACCTCAAGAGTAAGAGAAAGGGAATTTTCTGATCAATACACGAGCAAAAAGCCTTGGTGAGGAGTCAGGTATCCCAAGGGGCAGCCTCAACAGTGTTACATGCGCGTGTATGGCCTTAACTGCTCTAAGGACTGAGCTGGTAACCATCTAGTCCCCTTTCCAAAAGGGGTTTCATGGATAATTCAGTAACTCTGAGCTAAGTGGGGAGTTTCTGACCCCCAGACTCAGGAATTTTTATCTTCAGCTTTTAAGGCATAGCTTCTCTGCACCTCACTGGCATACCTCACCTTGCCCCCCTTCACCCCCAACTGTTTTCCTAAACAGAGTATGTTCCAGGAGTACATCCTTAGCCATTCACATACGGTCCTGGATGCCTTTAAGCAAGCAGCCACAGACCCTCAGCAGATGTCCTTTCAGTAGATGCCTTCACATGTATGGTTCTACTCTTCTATCACACCAGAACAGTACCAGTATAAAATTCAGTCATGAAGTTTAACTTAGAAGGACTAAATGCCTGACCACTGTTCTCCTTAGAGAGCATACACTAAGTTCAAACAGTTGTCCCTCGGGGAATAAGAAGAATTACAGTAATCCTTGGTGGGGTTTTTTTCAGTTGTTTTTTTTTCAAAAAGTCACTTTTTTCACAAAAGCTGTCAGGTAGGAAAAAAAATGCTGCACTTACTAGAACACAGAGAAAAAAGAAGGGAAAAAGTACATCTGGAAAAAGAAGAGAAAGTGAGAAGCTGATGCAGCATGGTCTGGTGGACTTCCTTTGTCAAGCATGTTCTCTTGTCTATCCTAACTAAAGGCATTTATTTTTATTCATTACAGAAAGAACAGAGAAGACTCCATAATTATTCATTAGATACAAATATAGACTAAATAGATCTTTGCACATCGTATCACTTCAGACTTTAAATACACAGAGATGTGATTAAATCAGTATTCTCAAAGGGGACAACACGCTCTCGTAGCTGGCTTTAATAATCATAATTTTGCAACCCCCTGTGCTTTGAACACAGGAAGGAATTAGTCATGGCAAAGCTGAGTCCTCCCAGGAAGGAGGTAGGCATTAGTATATCCCGGTCTTTTTTCAGCTGCAGAAGCTGAGGCCAAGGGATTACTGCATTTACAAAAGGAGAAGGCACTTAAATACCACAGTCCCCCTGGTTCGGTCTACTCCTACAAGAATAAGTGCCTAACATTTCTGAAACAGCATTTTAGTAAACAAAATCGTTTAATGACCCAATTTCTCTAAGGATGTTTGAAATTCCTCAAGATACAGGTAGCCATCCAGAAGGTAAGTTTCCTTAGGTGTCCTCTACTCCGAGGAACGCTATTGACTTCCCCACGCTTACCTTTCAATGCATACATCAGTTTTGAGACGGGGTTTGCCCGTGCTTGTGAAAACATTACTTTTTCTCTGTCTCACCTGCACTGCGAGACACCTTCCGTGGGCAGCCCTGCCCCAAGTGTAGGTATCTGCTGGGGGTTGCTGTTGCTCAGGCTTACTATCGCCAAGGCAAAGCGGTATGTACAGCCTCTAAGAGCTGAATTCCTTTCCCCCCCCCCAAGGGTTCTTACCCCTTCCTCTTGACTCTAAAGATGTCTTTGGTGAGTAAAGAGCTAAAAGGAACACCTCCACCCCACATCCCAGCAATGGGAACAAATCTCAGTTGTTTGCAATATTCAAGGTTTGAAGGAGAAGACGAGGAGGAAGATGTCTTGCTCAGGGTTCAATGGCAATTCGGTATAACAGTGAAGACTGCTATAGGGGACTACAGTTCTCAGGTGATGGTCTCTACACCAGTACACCATGCCTCTCAAACCCCTGTAGTAGCAGAGCAGGAATAACCATATGTTCCCTCCTCTGGCAGTGCCTTGCCCCATAGTGATCAGGGATCAAGCCTTCTTCATATCCTAATGGTAATATCTACATGACATATAAGCACTTCTTGCTCTCTGAATATTTCGTGAGGGAAACACACCCTACCCTGTGTGATCAGCAACCAAATCCTGGAAGTCTTGTGGTTACCAAACAGCAATATGTCTGAGATGTCTGTCCTCACTGACCGAACTCTTCTGAGGGCAATCAAAAAGAGGACACGTCTAGGCAAGATGTCATTACCAGGCTCACAACAGCCACCGAGAGAGGTCTTTCTATGCACCTCTCTCAATTAACAAACAAATTTCCTCCTAGAGTCATCTGAAGTAAGAGTGCTGCCTCTGAACTGAAACTGAATGTATCTCCCTTTCATTTTTTGTCACTTATCTCCACTTGAATTAGGCATTCTGGGCTGAATTGCACTCACAGAGGCTCATCTCCTACTGGTTTCTTTGCTAGGCAGCTCAGATCCCATCTCCAGTTTTAATAACTATCAGTGTGTGACATTTGTGGCTAAGGATGTGAATAGATTTCATGATAATGACACCAGAGCAGGTAGATCCAAACAAAAATTCCAGGATAGAAACACCATTACCAGAAAATTTATCTGAAACTTTCTTTAAAGCAAACTAAAAGAAGAACAATAGAAGTCAGAAAAGGCTGAAAAGAATCTGAGCATCTTTACTACTACAGTGTAAAAAAAAAACTTCCACCATATTCCACAAGGAAACATATTAGCAAGAGAACATAACCCAAAACACAGTTACATCTAGGAAGATTTTTACTATAATACAGGAAATCAATTTCTTTTTCTTGCTCTGCCATTTAACCCTGGGCTCTGGCAGACACTGGAACTGCATTTTTGCAATGGAGTTTGCTCAGGAGAATACTGGGTTGGGATACACAGGGCTCCAGCTCTCCTCCCAGCATAATGCTTGCCTTGGGGTTGCATACTTTCCTCGTCTCCTGGTTCTCTGGTATTGCCCTCAGTATTATTAAAAGGTAAGCAGGGGGTTTCCAGGGGACGTCTATGATCGAGAGCAGCAGCAAGTTAGCACTGATAAAATATTTTTAAGCATCGTGTAGGCACAAGACCAGAAAAATAATAGGAATTCACATCCACAAAGTAAGCCCTTGGCTCTGTAGGGTTTGCTCCTGTGCTGGACCCAGCCAGGCAGTGGTCGGAGGCACACACAAGCAGAGGTCTATGCTAATCTTCACATTCTAAAGTGCAATTTCCCTTCTAAACGCTGACGGTGGTGATGCTGAAATTACAAGAAGGAAGACATTCCAGCCAGTTCAGAATTCAGGCACAAATACCAAGGACGTTACTATTAACTACTATTAATTGTATTGCTCAATAATGAACCCCAGGTTTCTGAGTTCACAGGTTCTTAGAATGGGATGTCTTTCTCCCCAGATTCCAGCATTTGGAGAATTAGATGTGAGGTGAGGGTCAGCTGTGCCAAAAAGTGGGGGAGCCATGAGGAATATCTCAGGGGAATATCCACACTATCTGATTGAAACCAAACAGTTCAGTGGCATGAGGAGAGGCTGCTGTTTGCAAGCAAGTGGTAGCAGACGAGAATAAGCAGTAGAATCACACTTTCAAGAAGACTAAATCATCAGTCATAAAACATAACCTATAAAATATCTATCTTGTAAGTCCAGTTTGATCCTGCATGTATTTGATTTTGTGATCCTTTATAGTGCAGATAAGTTGCCAATACATCCTAAAACGATATATGTATTCCCTGGCTTTACAGCTGAAATTGTTTGAGATGTTCTGGTGCCTGGTAGTAAATGAAAGCTGCAAACGTTCTGTAATCTCTGCAGCAGTAAAAAATCTCACCAAAGGAACCTGCTGCAATGTCATGGACATTAGCAATAATCACATTTAGGAAGGGAATGTGACACCACTTGTTCAATGTGATTGAGCTATTGCAGAGGCTCATGCTAGCTAATTAATCTCCAGGATTGCTGAGGGGGAAGAAACCTTTCCAGACAGATTTATAGGCATAGCTGCAGTAAGCCTGAGAACTTTTTGTGCTTTCCCTCTGTGTGTGCAGCAAGGAGTCAGTTGTGAAGCCAGGGCTTGCACTGATGATCATCAGTGGGCTAACAGAGAAACACTGTTCTGCTGGAGCTGGAAAACCCACCCTAACCTGGACTAAATAAAACCCTTCCGTGAATTTCCTCTGCAAAAGTGGAAATTGAGATGTAAAAATCACAACAAGTATCAGGATGTAAAAATCACAAGTATCAGGCTCTGAAGCATAGTGACAGCTAGAATAATCTGTTCAGTATTTAAAATATTTTAAAATTCACTGCTATTTTTAAAGATCCTGATGTTTTTGTTCTCCTTACGCTATATGAAAAGAAATACATGGATTGTCAGCTTCCTATCATTAATGTAGATGAGATCTTCTTTTGTTATCAGTAACAATTAGCTATGATGAGCACCTTCCAAAAATCTTCCAAAGCACTTTTCAAGTCTTAAGGCCCTGATCGTATAAAGCTGTATTCACATGCATAATGGTAAGCTTACAAACAGTGCCTCTGCCTGCACTAGGAACGCTGATAATCCAATTTTCATCACGTCCCTACGCGGTAAATATACCTCTCTCTTTCTCAGATGACTGGGATTCCAGTAGGTATGGGTTTTGCTTTGCAAAAGCTGAGCGTGCTCTCATCAGTGCAGTGATAAAAAAAAGCAGGTAAAGCACTGTATCAAAGAGAAAAAGAGAAATAATGCTTTATGGAAAAGATAAACGTGCAAGCAACAAGGCAAGAATATGACACAAGCTCATATCCTTGCTCGGCAAGCTGTGTAGACACCTACAAACTTCAAGCAGGCTGGACTGGTTGGAACTTGTTACAGCATCTTACAAAGTCAGAAGGAAGTCCTCCTACTGAATTACCTGGACAGCAGATTAGACTTAGCAGTTAATTGACTAATTGTTCCATGCTCAGGGACATGCCTAGGACAGCTGAGTCACTGGATCAAAACAATCCACCAAAACTAGTAAGTATTGATAGAGATGCAAAAAACCAAATAGACCAAATGCCAGAGCTTCCCAATCGGGGTTCTGACAGAAATGTCTTTTTCATTAACCTAGGGAGACAATTCTGATCAGTCCAGCTACACCCACTGGTTCTCAGCCTTTATCTCATGCTTCTCCTTGGCTGTTGCTGCGCTCATGGCCTTCTTCTGAACTTCCCTTTTGGCAGCTCTACTTTCACACCACAGCATTTTCATACAACTCTTAGATCAACATTTCCCTTTCCAGATACCTACTACTACTTTCAAACCATCCGTACAGATTTTGATTAAGGAAATAAGATGACTGATTATCAAGAAACATGATTATCAAGAGGCTGATGTTGACTTGGAGGCACAGCAATCGTAATTTCTTGATTAAACAGCAGCACAAATATCTCAGGTTTTATTGTTAGATTTTAAAAACACTACCAAGTTGGAAATGTGGAGAAGGGGTGGTTCCCTATTCTGTATTTTCTTCTTCCTTTCTCTTTCCTGACTCCTCACCTTCTAACACAAGTCTTTTGTACCATTCTCTAAGTGAACAACAGTTTTCTCACGAAGGCTTTTGAGGTAGAAATAAACAAGCCCAAAGGTAGATTTACCTGAAGGCTAATTCCAGAAAGCATTCTGCCTCAAAGAAACAGCCAATAACTTTCCCAAAACACATCAGTATATGCTTCATTGACTTTCTTACACTGAGGTTTGAAGGATGTAATCTAGAAAAAATTCTCCTGCCCACATCTAAGTCCCTTTCCTAACTGGCAAAAGATATTTGCTATTTCAGTATGTACTCCAGTCCATAGCAGGTTGAGCTGGATTCTTTTTTGAAGAATTTTTCTTTCTTTTTTTTTGTCCAAAGAAACACAGTCTTCCTATATCCAGGCACACACTGATACGGCCACTCAAGTGGAAAGACGTTATTCAAGTTATTGATCTAACTCAGATGAAGCAGAATCTCCCAATCCCGCATGAATAAATCCCTTCATCACCTACCAGAAACTGGGCGGAGGGGGAAACGGGGTACTTCTTCATTTCAATCACAGACTCCTCTCTGAGTACAAGTGGATTATTTGGCCCCAGAGTTAGCTGCAGTGGAAGATACCACACAGGACACACAGGAAGAATTTGTGTTCTAGCTCCTTAACCCTACTCCAGCAAAAGCCAATTATTTTAAGCATGATCTGTTTTTGGGGGAGGAAAAGAAGGACTGTGTTGCAAATGCACAGACAAAGAGACTGATTTAATGGCACATTCTCTTTGGTTTCCATCTCAAAAACTGTAACGTCGGAAAGCGCAGCTTCCCAAGAATAATCTGTGAAATTTATTTAAAATGTATTTGAGAATGGTTACAATCACATTCCTGAGCCTCCTACTGGTGGCAGCTATCAGCATGAAGTAGCATCAATGACATTAACAGCATGACAGCATTATGTAAGAGATTATGAAGCAGTTTCAAACTTGTTTTGATACAGTATTAACAATCAGCAGGAAAAACTTTGTTTAATATTTCAACAACATATTTAAAAGTTAAACACTTTCCTTCCTCTGATGGTGCAAAAGCCTGAGTGGAACAGAGACAGAAAAAGAAGAGGGAGACATTTCGAGTCCTTTGCCTGCCATGTAGGGCTATCAGAGAAATGATCAAAAAAACATCACTGCATTCCAATGAGATGGCCAGCATCAGCAGGAGACCTGACTTGCAGCCATTTCCAAGGCATTTCTTTTTGGGCACATATTGCTTTCCCTTTCATTCTCATGACCTGAAAATGGAGGTTTGGGTGTAGCAATTTTATAGAGTCCAAATGGGGAAAGATAACCCATCTTTCGGTTTTGACATCTCCTGTCTCTTGGGCCCAACCATGGACAAAATTTATTTCCTCCAGAATCCACAGCTCTCAAACGAGAAGGGCTTACTCTCTCTCTCACCTGAGGAAAAACCTCAAAAGAGTAAGAGCGTAAGGTCTAATATTACTGTTCTCTACTCCTTAGGGAATACGTGATGAGAAAACGTACCCCTTGAAACACGTCAGGTATCCCTCTCGTTCCTAACCATTCCCTTCTGTTTTCCAAGTGTCCTCTATTTTCAAAATGAACTTGCAGAAATACTCTGAAAATGCAGACAGACTTCTAGAGGAGTAATGACTTTCAAATGGAACCTGTGAGTCATGGCAATGCTCCACATCGTTCCCTAAAAATGTCAGATACGATGAGAACAGTTATTTCTGGCCTTAGTATCCACTGCCTCATCCGATGTATGCGTGATGGTGAAGAGTATCCCCATGGATACTCTCATTCTAGAGTGGATCAGTACATATTGTCCCAGTATTTTAGCCGGTGTCAGACATTTTAAAGCAGCATTTCATAACAAAATGAGAGAGACATGCAAATTAAAAATCGGGATTTTTCTGCTATTGCATATGAGCAATAATCAACCGATGAACCTATTCCATCAATAAAGGAAACTGTACCACTGTCAGGAGACGTATTATCCTCTTGGGATTCAAAGGATCTTTCAGGTCTGTTCAAAAATTGTAACATATCTGAAAAATTGTTTCTCTCCTGTGCATAAATCTGGCAAAGTAAGTTGGTGCCATTAGTGTGAAATGCACAGAATTTGTTTCATTGAATGTGCCACCAGAACTGTGATGACTAGAATGGAGAACTACCTGCTGTAGGTCACAGGTCTGAGAGCCTAGATCCTGGTGGGGATTAGGAAACAGAATCACAGAATGGTTTGGGTTGGAAGGGACTTTCAAGATTATCGAGTTCCAACCCCCCTGCCCCAGGCAGGGACACCTCCCACCAGACTAGGTTGCTCCAAGCCCCATCCGGCCTGGCCTTGAACATCTCCCTGTCATTTGCCCATGGAAACCCAGCCCAATCTGTTCAAGTATATTTGTCATACTTTATTGGTGCACTCTCTTAATCAAAATCATCAGTCACAAAATCATCATCACATTGTTGTGCAATTAACTAAGTTTAGATAATTTGGGTAATGACTGCTACATTATTTAGGTATTCTTACTAGAAGGAGATATATGAACAGTCAATTTCCTGCTGCATGTTTAATACATTTCTAATAGGTAGTTTATGCAGTTTTTGATGGCACACTAAATCATCCAGTATTTAACTGTGGCACTAAGATTGATTCAGCTTTGCAGTGGGAGCAGAACAAGTGACTACACACAAGATTGTCACCAAAAGCTGAAAAACGCATGTTAATATAGAATGCTGGCAGGCTAGACCTTAAAAGAATCTGGTATATTTTCCTAAATAATTGAGATGTACTAGGGTAAAGGAAACTGTTGGATCAAGGTACCGAGGCGTGGCCAGGGTTCTGAAATGTTCTTTCTTTCTTCCTTTCCTCCTTTTTTTCCTTGTCTGTCCATTATGAGATACCTCCTATTTTCTGTGAATTCAGCTCCTTTTGACCACATCCCGGGTAAGGCACATATTTACAGAGATAACACTGTTATCATATTAAAAAAAAAATAAAAGAAGAAAACCCAGCTCTGTGTTACTTTGCACCTCCCCCAAGTCATGCCAGTGCCTTCAGCTACCTCTATCTCATTTGGGAAGGTAAAGGTGGCAATCATAGAATCATTTGGGTTGGAAGGGACCTTAAAGAGCAACAAGTTCCAACCCCCCTGCCATGGGCAGGGACACCTCCCACTACACCAGGTTGCTCCAAGCCCCATCCAGCCTGGCCTTGAATGGCCTTGGCAATATTTTAGATGAGGTACCAGGTCAATTCTCAACCACCAGCACAACCACTCTGTGCAGAAAGAACATCCCTTTCATGCCATCTCACCCTCCACACTGCCCCAACCTGACTGGCGTCCAGGTAGGGACGCCGGATGTCCCAGCATGACTTTTTACCTTCAGTTCAGTGCACACCAATTGAGATCACACTGTTTTTGCTCAGCTCCAGGAAAACTTGAGCAGAAATCCTTTACATCTTTCTAATATCAGGCAAATCCCAGGTTACCTTCTGGACTGCTGGATGGGTACATCCCAAGTCCAGTGAACAAGCTGATGGCACTAGACACCCCCAAATGGCTTCCAAGAACCATTTTTGTTTGTCCCTAGTTCTCTCCACATCCTCTGAAGAAAGCCCAAGCCCTCCCTCAGAATTAAGGATTTCCTGATGCAGCAAAGCCCTGTGCATATCACAACGTTGATGTGCTGCAGATACACATAAGCATCCACTTGAGCAAGGACCACATCCTGAGAAGATATTTAGATGCTAAACTGTTGCTATTTATTTGGTGCCTGAATATCTTTAAAAAAATACCTACCCCTTACCATCAGGGCACGGAGATCCTGGTGAAACCTTCTACTGATTCCACTGGGAGTTCTGTATAGTTGAAGCCTTCCCTCCTCTACTGGCACATTTTGTATTTCTCTCCTAGGGAGCTCAACTGAAAAGTCTGTCATCCCCTACTACAGAAAAATTTTTGACACTTTAGGTTTAAAGAATGCACAGAGAGAGTCTGTAATTATTTATTCATTTATGTTTCTTTTATTTTTAATCCTTTGATTCCCAAGAATCACCAGCTAGATTTACTGGTACAATAGCTATGAATACTTCATGACAGTATATGGATCTAAAAATTCTATTTGAAGTTTTGGTGAGAGTCTGTGATGAAATGGCGCATTGTTTTTACTCATCTGGGGACTTGGACACCGCAGTAATTTTCAGAATATAAAAATTCTGCATTTACACATTACTTCTCACTTTTCTCATTACTTATCATTCACTTTCTCAGCTCGGAGTGCCGTCTCCCGGCAGAAGATTCCACCCACTGGTCGTTTTAACGTGGTGAATATGCTTAAAAACAAGAAGGAATAGGGAGGCAGGTTCAGCCAGACAAAGGACGTATACTTGGCAAGAATGCACACGTGCAAAGGCTTATTGCAGACCTAGCAACATCAAGCAGATGACAAGTTGAAGGCACCTGTAGCTCTGACAAGCAGAGAAGGCTGTACAGCGCAAGAGTACGATGCAGCCCACCCTAGGCACAACCCCGCTGAGAAAAGCCACATCCAAGACCAAACTGCTATTTAACCCTGAAAAAAGTCACCGCAAAGGTCTACGCTTTTGTTTCCTCCATTTTCCCTGCTAGTCTCTAAAGGCTGGCTGACAATGTTCTTCTGTACATGCCACGTAAAACCCAAACCAAAGCACTCGTGTGAGTTGCAGACGCTGAACTAGAACTATAAATCTACCAGCAAGGCAAGGCTGGCTTCCAGTTCTGAATTTCAATTTGGAGCAACATGGATTACACTTGGCCATTGACAGGACAAGAGGAAATGGGCACAAACTTGAATAGAAGAAGTTCCACCTAAACATGAGGAGGACCTTCTTTCCTGTGAGGGTGGCAGAGCCCTGGAAGAGGCTGCCCAGGGAGGTGGTGGAGTCTCCTTCTCTGGAGACATTCCAAACCCACCTGGGCATGTTCCTGTGGGACCTGCTCTGGGTGGCCCTGCTTTGGCAGGGTGTTGGACTAAGATGATCTCCAGAGATCCCTTCCTACCCCATGGGATTCTGTGATTCTGTATGTCACCTCCCTTGTGCTGCTCTTCAAAGGGCATGCAGCAATACTGAGAAGAAGACTCATCCTAAAGGAGCAACTTGGACTGGAAAAACACAGCAAAGGCCTGCAAACCAAACGCAAAATGCAGCACATTACAGAAGGTGGGAGGGACAACCATGCACAGAATGTTGACTTCTACCCATTTGTCACTGAAAACACATAAGGCAATTAACTCTACGCTGTAAAGCCTGTCGTTCAAAGATATGAGAGACTCAGATTTCAGTCATGAGCCCATTCACACAGACGAGAAAGTCACCTAACACGGAGCAAGGTCACGCTTAGCAGGTGCAGCACAGGAAAAAAGGTGCAGAGATGAGATGGGCAAGGACAGCATGGCCAGAAACTGAGCCCATTCTGGCTGTTCTAGTCTGCACGTATGGCGTAGGCTGGGCCAGAAAGAGAGGTGACTTCCCAAGAAATCCACCTACTGCCTTGCACATGTAGTTGTCCCTCTTCTTTCAGGGGTAGCCTTCTGAGAGGATGCTCTTGAAGCCTTGAGATGAACTGAAAAGTTGAAACGCAGCCCCTCCGTGCCTCTTCTCCCCCCTCCCACACCAAAAGCCATTCATCAAGTCACTGAACAACCTTCGCAGATCATACAAGCAAATGGCTTAGAGCAGATAATTTGGAAGTATTGGGAAAACGGGCTTCTGAAGTAATAACATCAAAATTTACATTTCACTCAGTGCTTGTGATTTGTTTACAACGGTGGCGTTTTCAACCTGAGTTCCCTAAAATACGAAGACGGAAAAAGGGAGGCATACAACCCCCGACAGAAATTTTCAAGCAGTCCACGTAAGCTCCACCAAAAGGTGACCGAAGTTCAAATGCTCACAGAAGATGACAAGAAACAGCCTTGCCCGCCTTGTGAATTAATATCTCCTTCGGCTTCTGCCCCGAACTGAACCTCCTCAAATGTGCTCGTTAGGTTTAACTCAAAAAAAATGACATATCTGTCATTTTTAAACTAAAATAACAAAAAACAGTTCCTCCTTTGAAGTCCTCATTAGCATGCATTATATCCACTTCCAGCGCGGTAATGGCACATTTTTAGATTTTTCATGATTATGAATGTCAAGCTCGGAAAGAAGTAAAAACCACAGCGAGTCGATTCCTTTCAAAAACATTCTTTAAAAATAAAAGACAGAGAAATTCAGATGAGAATGGTGATAAAGCAGCCAAATCTTGATCAGAATAAGAAGCATTATGAGAAGAGAAAAGGGAAGACCGTATAAAAAGACTTTTAAAATCATACAGCCGGTTGCAATCCAGGCTGTGGCTGCTGAAATTTCTTACACAATGATTGCTTTTCGCCTGAGTCAAGAAAACGACGCGTCCAATTCCATATGCAGAAAGGATGGAAAAATCACAGGCACTTTGCCTCAAAGTACTCGATTCATTTGCCTTTACATATTTCACTGCACTGAAAGTGCAGGGGATATCCAGAGAAGTGTCATTCAAGACGTTTTCCATTGCCTCGTTTGTAAGGATGATGTAAATTATGTAAATTATGTTAATTAAATATGCACACACACTTAGGTATGGACACAAACCTCCGCCGTTTCGGAGGCACGCGTACCCGCACATTTTTTTTATTTCACGAGGAACTCAAAAATACTGCTGCCAACTTTTCAAGTCATCACCACTGCGAATGAGCTTTTTCCATTTGATCATTAATAAAAAAAAAAAAAAAAGAAATGGTAATGGAGTACATGCTACTTTTATCCCTTTTAGAAAAAAATACCTTTTACTTGATGCCTTATATTTTGATATATACCAGTCAAATTAGCAGAGGTTCGCAGCTACGTACAGCAATCTGATTAATAACGTAATATGATTTATGTGATTCATTTTAGTACGTTGGGTCATTCTGATTTTTTTTTAATATATTCCTACAGATGTGAATGTGAATCTACATTAAATCTTGCCTCAGACAAAAATCTCCCATTGAGATTGAAATGACTGAACATTTTCATTTAATGAGGATTGCGTAAGGGTTTGGGTTAGAATTTTTTATTTTTTTTTAAGGCAGCCCAAGTGCAATCTAAGGGAATTTTCAGAAAAATCGATACTAGCAAAGAGCAGACATTTTAAAGACACCAAGTGGCTATTAAAGTGCACCTGGGGGGGTCGGACTAGCTGACCTTTGAAGGTCCCTTCTGGCCCAGACGATTCTATGATTCTATCTGGGCACATGAAACCTACAGAAGGTCCAGATCTTTTATGACTGGGCAGTTCTCTGGGGCTACACCAATCTGCACCAAAGGCCACCGACACCAGCTTAACCACAGGAGAGGTTTGGATGCAGGTTTTGAGGGAGACTCTGGGACTTTTTCATGTTTGCATCAGCAGCAGAGCCAAAGAACATGCATGCCAGACAAAGACGCAATTCCGAATCCCTCTGCATTGAGACCAACTATCAAAGCCGCGGTGGGAGAAACTTAGTTCCTCTGTATTTCTGTCCCCTTAAAGCAGGTAGTAATACCTGCGTGATCCAATTTACTGGACCCCTCTCCATCCCTCAACCACTTCCAGCAACTGCTTATCCAACACACATGTAGGAACCTGTCTGGATTGAATGAAACGTCTCTTTATACCATTGACTGGAATGTTGAGGACCAATTACCAGCCATAACTTCAGGTCACGTAATTTTTTTGCCATGAGATCCTGGCCAGAATATTAGTTTGTTTTTTCTTAAATTAGTACTATTTTAAGTAAGTCCACAAAAACTGAAGAAAATAGCTTTCTAGTCGTTAAAATAGCTGAAATTGCGATATTACCTTGGAGCTTTCTGCTGGCCCTAATATTCCTTCTTATGTGAAACGACCAACAGAATTAGGCCATTACTAGAGCTCTGAAAATCCAGCTCTCTAATGACTACTTTATTCATTCAGGATTTTTTTTTTCCATTAAAAGGGTTTCAGAAATAATATGAGAAAGAGAGCTTAAAAAAGAGCATAAACACATCATCAAAATATTTGTTGGAATTCTGAAAATTTTCAACAAGACTCTCTAACTAGAGGCTGGAGGGAGACGCCAAAATGCAACTACAACATGGCCTTTACATATTTTTTCAATAAATACGTGTTTTGGTCAACTGCAGCTATTTCTATTTTAAAGAAACACGATGTCACAATATATTTGTATTATTTCTGCAAAAGCTTTTAATTATATCTCTTTTCCTTATAGTTCTAAGCAACATTTAGGCCTATTTGGCACTAAAGACAATTCAATTCATTAAGCTTAATTAAAGGGATTGGAGTCAGGAATTAGTTTATTGCTTAAGTGTACACAGTAATTATTACTGATGTTGAGAAGGATATTTAATCACTAAGAGGCTCCTATTACGTTATTGCTGGTGGCGCTGGCACCAGATTACCAAAATTGTGTCTTCGGGGTTCATCAGCATCACACAGACATATGGGATTTTTTTTATATTCAGTTCATTTCTACCTTTTTTACTTTCCATTGCTTTGTGGACCAACCGAGAGAAGAGGGGAGCAGGGATGTTTTTTTCTCATTTCATTGGGAAAAATTAGCAAACACCACTAAGACACAAACAAGTCTCAAAATACAGCAGTCTATTTCAGGACTTCAAACTCCAGCAAATCCAAAGAGGCACCTCTCAAAGACACTTTAAAAGGGGAGTCAAAACAGACTTAGGTTTCTTCATTATTAACAAACCAATATATATAACCAATATAACCCCCTGCACCAGGACAGGTTGGGGGCTGACCTGCTGGAGAGCAGCTCTGAGGAGAAACACCTATGAGTCCTGGTGGACAATAGGATGACCACGAGGCAGCAATGGGCCCTTGTGGCCAAGAAGGCCAATGGCATCCTGTGGGGCATCAGGATGAGTGTGACCAGCAGGTCAAAAGAGGTCATCCTGCCCCTCTGCTCTGCCCTGGGGAGGCCCCATCTGGAGCACTGGGACCAGTTCTAGGCTCCCCAATTCCAGAAGAACAGGGAACTGCTGGAGAGGGGGCAACAAAGGGCCAGAAAGATGATGAGGGACCTGGAGCATTTCTCTTATGAGGAAAGGCTGAGGGACTTGGGTCTTTTTAGTCTGGAGAAGAGAAGGCTAAGGGGGGATCTGATCAATGCTTAGAAATACTTCAAGGGAGGGTGTCAGGAGGACAGGGCTGGTCTTTTTTCAGTGGTGCCCAGGGACAGGACAAGAGGAAATGGGCAAAAACTTGAATAGAAGAAGTTCCACCTAAACATGAGGAGGAACTTCTTTACTGTGAGAATGGTAGAGCCCTGTCAGAGGCTGCCCAGGGAGGTGGTGAAGTCTCCTTCTCTGGAGACATTCCAAACCCACCTGGACAAGTTCCTGTGCAACCTGCTCCAGGTAGACCCGCTCCGGCAGGGGGGGTTGGACTAGATGATCTCCAGAGATCCCTTCCAACCCCATATCATTCTATGATTCTATGAATATGGAATTTGCAGTTTGCAGCCTGAAGTGAAAATTTGCTGGGCAGTTTCTCATTCTCCACACTATTGGAGAATGAGCCACACTATGGCTTGGAGCCAGGTTGCATTTCCCATCCATCATGGTCTTCGCACCAACTCTGGATGCTTCTGCTCCATTATGTTGCAGCTGATCAGTCTGGTGTGGGAAATACTGGCAAGAGAGTCCCCAGACTGGGAGTATGGTCTCATCTCAACTGTCTCCTTTCATTCCCTGAACCAGACCATGTGATTCTGAAGCAATCCTGGTTTTGGCTCCTTGTTGCTGAAATGTCACTGCTGCCCACCAGCAAAACCATCCCCCTTTCCCTTAACTTCTCAAATTGTATCCTAACTCTTTTCCCAGTTCATTCCCTACCATTAATAAAATTATTTGTTATTCCAAATTCACCTTTTTTCAGTACTCAAAGCAGTACAATCTTCTCTCTAACTCGTGTTATTTTGGACTGATTGGTAAAAGCTGTGATCTCTTATTGACTGGACGTACTTCCCTTAATTATAAGATCAAGAGACATGTTGTATCAGAAGGGACAACTGAAAATAATTACAGCTGCTGAAAGCAACATCTGCAATGTCTCAGCAAGACCAACATTTTGGACTGTTGAGGAAGCAAGAGGCTGCCGTGGTGTTTTGTAGTGGGGATCACCTGTCAGAAATCTAAAGTTCACCTTCATTCAAAAAAGTATTTCCTCTCCACTGTCATAAAAGAAAGTGCCAACTCAAAATAAGTCCTTCCATACCCTATAACTTCCAAATTGTTTATAAGAAAGCCATTATGATATTGCTTTTTTTTTAATAGAGTGATGCAATATATGTCGACTCCAAAGGGCACACCAGAACAGAACTTGACGTGCCCTATTCTCTCTTGTCTAATTTTAAGCAAAGTTGATGGGCTCTGCCCGTAGGTATACAAATCTGTTGAGTTCAAGAAACTAAGATTGTTTATACAAACTCTTTCTCAAAAAAGAAGACTCTATAAATCCTGAAAACAATTATGTATAATAATATCCTAATACAAAACCAAAAGTGCATCATTGCTTTATAATCAGAAGGGAACAGAAATGCAGAATTAAGGATGAAGTTATTTGCAGAGTATGTTCTCATGGCAGGTAATGCTCCAGCTCACTACTAGTATCATGTACTAGAGAAGTAGTTAAAAAATAAGAATTTTATTCTAACTCAACTGTATCATAAACTCATTTGGCCACAACAAACTGTCTGGAATGTGTTACACCAAGGCACTTCACAGGCAAAAAGTAATACACAGCTCTTACAGATAGCTTTCCCTGTGAATGAGAGGTTGCCTAGTTGCTTCATTAAAAAAATAAATAAAAAAATCCAAATATGGAAAGGGAAAATAACTTGTAACCAAATAGCTTTTAATATTTATGAAACTTTTTTTTAAAAAAAGTATTTTTGATTTGGATGTATGTAAAGAGTTCAATGCAAAATGAAATCTTGGTTTCCCTAAGATTCTTAAACTGTTTCTGAAAGCTTTGTTCTCTCCAGATGATTTTTAAATGCCAAAAAAAAAACATTAAAAAAACCAAACCCGTTTAATGCAAGCAACTAAGATATTTCTAAATTCTTTCCTTTGTTTTATTTCTATCAACTTAGCTCTCTAGCCACCTTAGAATATATCCCTCCCCTTTTGGGGAAGGAGAAATTTCACAGACCATTGCATTCAGAAGCAGAAGACCTAAAAGAACATGCCTAAACATCAGGAGTTTTGGGGGCTGAGCACATGGGTGTATTATATATACTTTTCACTGCAGATCAATTATGAAGCTTCTCAGGAGCCCATGAAAAGGCCTCAACCATGCCCTGGACAGCCACAGGAGGAGATTGGTCTGCTCTTACCAGAAGAAGCTGAAATGGAAACCCAAACCAACCATCCCTGCTTCTGATTATCAGGGACATTGCTTGTAGAGGCATTAACTACTCTGAGATCCTACTGCTCTCTTCCCCTCCCTCCTCAAAACTCACCGCAGTTTGCTACGACTCCACCTGGGCTTTGGTAGAAGCCATTAGCATGGGTTTCCCAAAAATCTTGAATGAGCAATGAAAACAATGGAAAGGCTGTGGTCTTTCTTTCACCTTCTCTGTCTCTGGACGGAGACAGCTCTTCTTCCCCACCCTTTTGCTAAACTTGAACTAATATCAGACCTAAGTGCCTGGCTCTGAAAATGATCTATGTCTGGCAGGCATGTTATTTTTCTTTAGTCTTCTGCAAGTGAAACAGATCTTTTATTTTATTTTATTTTATTTAGTCAACTTAAAGATATGCCAAATCAGCAACAGAAATATTATTCTTGGGCAAAGGAAACTAATTGCTTATAAGATGACTTCTTGCAAATAAATAAGTTAAAAATTAAGAAAGAGAAAAAAGAAAAACTGAGATTTTACACAGCGGATTCCTTCTTCCTACATTTTATGGGAAACTAAGCAAGGCAGCTAAGCTCAATAGGAAGCAGAAATCACGCTTCTTACAACTCCAGCAAAAAATTATCTATTTCAGGGAGTTTCCTACAAAGCCTTCCAAGCTCAGGAACCAGCATGAGTCCAGAATTCCTGTACTTGCCAGCATGCCTCAAAGACTGCAGAGGTACAGTACAAAATTGTGGTTCTCTATATCCGTGTTAATAGAAGACAGCTATTAATAGACAAAACCTGTCTGCGAGAAGATCAACATCAGTCACGACCAGTCTACAATTCAAGCAAGGCCAAGTAATCTGGGTTGATTCCGTTTATCAAGGTTTGATCAAGGGGTGTATTTCCTTCCGTGGACTATACAAGTAGCCTGTCGTTTTTAAGAATGTTTTTGGGCAAACACATACTTGGCAAGGTGGCCCTACCAGACCACCTCCCAGAGGACTCTTTCCCAGTCATCTACGCTCACTCCAAGGCAAGGTTTCATCATGTCCTAACTTGTACCATGAGGCAAATGCCTGACAGCATTGTTTTAAGGACTGCTTTCATGGGATGTGGATTCTCTCATCTGTAACACAATTCAGAAAGAGGACACAAAGATGCTTTAAAGCTTCACAATGACATACAGGGAAAATAGAAGTTGCATCCTATTAAATATGGCTTGTTTCACTGCACTTTAACAGCAGAGCCAGGTGACTTTCAAGTGCGTATTACCCATAAAAACAGGAAAATTGAGGAAACGCAGTGTCTGAGATGAGGAAGCCAGAAGAGGTGATCACTATCACCATCTCCTTCACCTCATCTTTTTTCACACCACCAGACATTAATTAACATGACAAGCTCCTGATGTCTGTCCGACCCTTAGCAGCTACTTTATAAAGTTTACAGAGTTCATCCACATGATAGAGAAGTTGTACTGGTGTTTAATTACCTTCCCTGCCAAAACAATGTGTGCCTTATTCCTAGTCCCTGGCTGGTTTTTGCTCCCCAGAAACAAGTGTAAACTTCAAACTAGAGGTTTTTGCAATGGCCAAGCTTTCTTGCCTTCCATAAGTGGATATGAATGAAACAGATCCATTTAACTACTAAAGCAGCTTCTGTTGGGACAGTAAAATCACTGTATCATCCAATTCCAGCGCTGAGCTGGACACCCTGGCTGAGGACAACACTCAAAGAAATGAAGAAGGGAAGGCACGGAAGGGGAAAAAATGTCACAAAGGGAGAAGGAAACTTCAAGAGGAGGAGGAAATTGAAAGTAACAATTTTCAAATGATGAAGTTTTTTGCATATATGCCAGCAACTTGGAAATATGCTTGACTATCTTCACTCACCAATATTTATAGAGAAAGTGTAAAGTACATTTGTAAAGTGTGCAAATTTTATATAAATGCACATGCGTTGCAACAAAAATGCTCTCTTTGTCCCCTCCTTAAGAATAAAGGCGATAGCATCATCCAATCAAAGGCAGAAGCAAGAGCAGTTCAAGGGGAGAATTATTTTTATAGTAAATTTCCAGAGGGAATTAACCAATTTTCTGTATTATGATAGAATCAGCATATTGTAGATTGAACCTGTAGATAATGTCAAAGCAGAAGAGGCGCTTTCAGATTTGTGTGCTTGCTGAATCTCAAGCACAAAAGGCTGCCGTCCTTCTATTTGCTCTGCAGTTTTCTCATCAACCTGCATGTTATTGGACCTTACTGTGGTTGCAACAAGCACTTCAGCACTTGGCTGAAAAAGATGGGAAAATATCCCTTGGACCAATTGCCCCTCCCATCACTGCATGTGATGGCGAAAGCACAGGAAGGAAATGAGGTCGTGGCCATATTCATAGAATTTTTTGAGTATGGGTACCTGCCACGCTGTTTAAAATAAAAAAAAAATTTAAATGAGTATTTTATTATTATTGCTAATCTACAGTCTAATCCTGAATGTGTTAACTTCGTGCAGAAAAGAATTTGGCAGGGAACTGACATGAAAGTAAGGGCAATACAAAATAGCTAAAAAAAAAAAAAATAAAATCAAGTGAGAGCTCATAACCTTCAAATCCTACATTCAATTAGCATATACATTTTAACATGTCTCCTGCAATTTTAAGGAAAATGACACGGTACCCTTCTGGATATATTGTATTGAAATCAGTGGATTCAGTGCTAGACATAATGAAATAAGCATTAAAGATGATAATTTACTCTTTGAGTTTGAATGACTTTTTAGAAGAGCAGGTGTGAATGAATAGGAAAGAGGAATGTACAGAGGTACAAGTAGCAAGCTATCACCTAAATCTAATATACAAGTCAATTTGGTAACCCTGCAGAAATGGGATTCCTACTAAAGTTTCCTGTATTTCTTACTGTTCTCCTAGTTTCTTAGGGAGCAGATGCAGCAAACCACTGCAGCTTCTGGTCTTGAGGGCACGAACTAGGACACGTCCAGTTTTGTAGAGCTGAAAACAGCATGTTGCATTTTACATCCAGGAGACTTAAGAAAAAGGGGGAGGAAAAAAAATATTAAAAAAAATAAGCAACCCCAGCCTTGGGATTAAATACTCCCCAAAGACAGTCATCTAGATACAGCCATCTAGAACCAGTTTCACCTTCCAGTTTTAACTCTGGTATGACACACACCAGGAATGCTTTCTTATTTAAAGTTCATTGTGGACTGGATCCACAGTGATGCTTGAAAATTTCAGGCATTAATTATCCTGATCAGCTTTCAACTTTTAGTCACCGTATGATACATGTTACAGAATCACAGAATGATACGGGGTGGAAAGGGACCTCTGGAGATCATCTAGTCCAACCCCCCTGCCAAAGCTGGTCCACCTAGAGGAGGTTGCACAAGGAATATGTCCAGGAGGGTTTAAAACACATGTTGCTGTGCCTTCATTGGATAGCTGGACACCTGTATTTCTCAAGCTTTCAAAGAGGCATTGCTGGGCTGTGATCAACTTGTTCTATTTTTTCCCTTGAAGAAATAGAACGCATAAGCAAGTATGCTTATAACCGATAGCTCAATTTTCAGTATCTCAGTCATCCTCCTTGCAGTTCTCCTCTTAATTTTCCCACTACTTCTTAAGATATAGACAGGAAAACTAAAGATGCATTCCGGAAGCGGTTGTAACACCACCAAAGCACAACATAAACATTGTAGTCCGATTGTATATTGCTCTTTATATATTCGGGATTCATGGAAGTCTCCTGACTCATAAGCACCATCGGACATCCATCATTCAATATCCCATTCACCACCCATTACAGCTCCCAGCTCTTTTCTAGAGACACCGTGTCCTTGGACAGAGCCCCTGCCCGTGCATGTACATGAGTGAGCATTCTTCACAATTTCACATAATCATACTAGAATGCACACTCTTTGCAGTTTTTTAATAAGCTGCATGCGTGCTGCAATGATTTTGACCTCTTCTTTATGATTTGCTACTCCTTTAGCCTTTATGCCATCAGTAAATTTTATCAGTAATGAATTTAGCTTTGTTTGATGAACATTTCATATGGGCAGAGCCAGGGAGCAGCCCACTCAAACCCCCTGTCAAAGCAGGGCCACCCAGAGCAGGTTGCACAGGAACGTGTCCAGGTGGGTTTGGAACGTCTCCAGAGAAGGAGACTCCACCACCTCCCTGGGCAGCTTCTGCCAGGGCTCTGCCACTCTCACTGGAAAGAAGTTCCTCCTCATGTTTAGGCAGAACTTCTATTCAACTTTGTGTCCATTTCCTCTTGTCCTGTCCCTGGGCACCACTGAAAAAAGACCTGCCCCGTCCTCCTGACACCCTCCCTTTAAGTATTTAGAGGCATTGATCAGATCCCTCCTTAGCCTTCTCTTCTCCAGACTAAAAAGACCCAAGTCCCTCAGCCTCTCCTCATAACAGAGATGCTCCAGGCCCCTCACCATCTTTGTAGCCCTCTGCTGGACCCTCTCCAGCAGTTCCCTGTCCTTCTGGAACTGGGGAGCCCAGAACTGGTCCCAGTGCTCTAGATGGGGCCTCCCCAGGGCAGACCAGAGGGGCAGGATGACCTCTCTTGAACCTCAAGTCCCTACTAGACACACATGTAAATCAAAAATGATTCTAGATTTACAATTTCATTATAGTTTATTTAATACGGACCATGCTTATATTCCTGCTTCTTAAGTAAATGTCACGCAGTACCATCTCTGTGGTACATCTCTTCTGCAAAATGGATATAAAAGTCCTTTTCTGCCTCACAGAGATATGAGAGTCTCTACTGAAGCACTTTGATACTGTGACATTAACAGGCAACAAAGAAATGCAGATATCTGTTTTTAAACCCCAGCCATTCAGCTTTCTCACTGGAAAGTTGGCGTCAAAAAGCACTTACTGCTCCAGCACAAGACTTGGTTGGTGGGGAACCAGAGCAAAGAGATCCTACTTCTGAAAATTCAGCCCCAAAGGCTTCTGTGCAGAGAGTTCTGGAAAGAGAGAGACCAAGAAGATTTGAAGGAAGGGTTCATTGTTAATAAAGCAGGCAAAGACCTTCTCTTGTCAGAGGGAAGTGAGTGCAAACACTGCGGGAAAAATAGGAAATAGGTGGAAGGCTGAGGCTTAAAAATAGATGTGATTGCAGCAGACCTGTGCTAAGCTGCAGCAAAAAATTTTCAGGCTGGAAACAAAATTGTGCTTCCAAGCCTGGAATCTTGGGAGTCATACTTTCCAATCTGCCCTAGCTTTCCAACTGAGGAAAAAAATAAGCATCAATTTGAATCCCTTGGTGCTCTTGCCTGCTGAAACTAAGTCTTTTTACTGGACCTTCAGAGAGAATCCTTAACAAAATGCACAGTCTAAAGCCGTATGGGTGAAGTTTCAAATGTGCTCAGCACCTCACAGCTCCCTTTGTTCTCCACGGGGAAGCTCTTCTCCATGGTTCTCAGCGAGAGCGGCTCCGAGTGCCTTCAAAAGCCTAGTCCATAATCTCAAACCCCCTTCAATTTGCAGGATCAAAAATAACTTTTGCAATGCATTTGCAGTCAAAAGGAGTGTAATTCACACCCATGCTGGGTAAATAATTTATGCATTTATTTATTTTAAGTCTTACTGGCTCTTAAGCATAGTAATAAGGACGTGTCTACCTATGTTAATGTGCAGTTTTAGTACCCAGAAATAAATCGCAATAAATGAAGAGAAAACAGTACATATTCTGACAAAAAATATATAGGAAAACCATATTTTTTTTCTGCAATGTAGTACATAAGCTTGCAGAATTGCTTTTAGCATGGCGGTTGTTCACCAAAACCAGTGCTCACCATGAAAAAACAAGTGCATTTCTAACATTTAAGGGGACTGTGGAATGTCCCATCCCTGTAAAAAAGACACACCAGAAGGTTCTTGCAGTCTCTCTGATCTGGTCATGGAGTCATGCAGCAGGCTAGTAGGAAAACTGGAAAGAAAATACAGTCCCTTCTGTGCTCCCTTTAGTGCTCTGTCCACTTACAATAAACAAATTAATAGTGAACAACAATAATGAAATGACATTTTAATTCTCAGAAGGCATCATCTCCTTGAAGGGCCAAGAAAGTCAGAGACGCAGGATTGAAAAGCACCTTAAATATTGCCTCGAGCCATCTCCAACCTCTGTGTGTCTGGGCTTTTCCTACAAGATCTCTGCTACTTGAGACTCTCCATCACATCCAGGCAGCCCAAGCTCTTTCCAGCCCTACTGTTAGGAAGCTTCACCTAACACATTTTATCTAAATCATCCTTTCAGCGTACGGAGAGGGGCTCAACCAAGCAAGTAGCTTCTCGGAGCACTGTGTGAATTCTCCCTTTTTAAGTGTCTTGTTTACGTAGGTCTTGTGTTGAATGTGCTTTCTCTCTGTACAGAAGGGCCTGATCTAGCTGGCATTTCGAGTTATCATTTTAGCAAAAACCACAAGCTGTAGGTTGATGTTTCATCCCAGCTTATCCTTGGAGAATCCTGACTGTCCTCAACCAGCTGGAAATACCATTTAAGGTATGATACACACAGGCCCCACACTTATAGAGCACTTTTAAAAAAAAAATCAGACAGAGCCAATATTTACTTAATAAATTGATTTTGTTTCTACTTGGTTCCTTCTACAAATTCCAATCTACTTGGTTTGAAAGCAATTTTCTATCTAAAATTTTCAAGCTAGAACATTGTATGACAATGAAATTGGGGGGCGGGGAGAAGAGGAGGCAATTATTTCAAGAATCCAGTGTATAATATGCAAGGTCTGTGAATAAGCATGCTAATCCTTTCCTGCATTTATTTTGCAAGAACTCGGCACCAGCCTATGCAAATGCACTGTAATTATTCTTGTACTCTGCAAAGAGCTCAGGTGTCAGTATGTGGTGGAAAATCCACCGAGCAGGTAGCTGTGATTTTTCTAACTTGACATGTCCCTGTTTGCTAAGGATTTTTTTTTTTTTAATTGGAAATTTCTCTGGTGTGGGAGAGATGTTTCAATCAGGCATCAATCTCCAACTTTAAGAAGTAGAGTAGGAAAAAATGAATTGTGAAACTAAAATACCTCTGCATGATAGATTTCCAACTGGGACCATTCAGGGAGAATTTATGAGAAAAGATTTATATATTTAACTACCTTTTTTTTAAAAAAATTAAGTAATATGTCTTCTGAACATCTTCCTTTCATTATCATCTAGCAAAATAATTTATGGCATATTGCCTGCACATTGTCTCTTATCTTGTTAGGTGAATAAGGAGAGCTATGATTTTTAAGACAGTTTTTAGGTGACTTTCCAAAAAAAAAAAAAAATATTGGAAAGATTCGTTACCCTCGTAATTAGGTCTGTAAAAGACAGGTACATAGATTGTACCATATCGCACAAGACAATCTTGCTTTGGGCAAGAAATCAGTGTTTGACATTTGGAGCTCCTCTTCTATAACCAGCTTGTTTTCTAAAATCACTTTGCAAATGGAGTCTTCTAGAGTAATTTATGGCACGAGAGTCATAGTCAATCCTGGATGCTTTGGAAAATTCCACCAGCACCACCCATATCTTCATCAACCATAAAGGAGCATTCAGAATATGATGCTCTCCTTACTCTTCCTGCAGTGTCTCTGCCGTCAGTAATAAAGTTAGGTTTTTCTGTGGCTGGTGAGATACAGCTTCGTCTTCCCCCAAATTATTTGGTGTGAAGAAAAGCCCTTCACCGATATGTGTAAAGACAGTGGTATACAGGAACAGGAAAAAAAAACGTAATTTTGTTTTCCGCTTAGATACAGCCCATATGTTTGTTTGACACACTGAAAGGCTAGAATATTAAATATGCTCCAACAGCATTTTGGATTCTGGAATGAAACAATCTGATTACCATAAAAACAAAGGGGCTGTGGAGCTACTCGGGCTGTGATTCTGATAAGAGAGCTGCTGCTCTAAGGAAGCCAGACTGCTGTCATAAACTGGATTTCATCAATTTTTTTTTTTTGAGAAACTAATTTGATTTTTCACTCTTATGCAAGATGAGATCATGGGAGTGACCTGAAGCTGAACAACAAGAAAAAACGTGTAGTCATTTATTGACAGAAGCCCAGCATAGTTGAGGAAAACGTAGAAGTGCTAGGTAGTAGGGTTGTAGTCCCCTTTTCATGCTATTTCAGTGCCATTAGATGTTTTCTACAGCAGATAGTAAAAGCTGGAGCTTATCCAAAGAAGAAACCACTAAAGCAAATGGACATGGCCTTCACACTCCTGATTAAGCTAAAGTAAGGAAGACCAAAGGCAATGCAACCATACTTCTGGGCAGGTCCTTTCCAAATCTTCTTGCCTCACTTATCCTGTCTTGACCCCTTTAGACCACTTGTTCAGCATCAAGCTGAGTAAGAGATGTAAGCATAGTTGAAGCGTGGAAGCATCATTATTGCACAAAGGAATAATGTGAGAGTTACAAGGACCAACTGAAGCACAGCAGAAGGAAACACATCAGGTGAAGAGCTCCACTCTTACAGACCACCAGACTAGCACAAATCAACCAGAGATTGCATGCAGCTCAGGACCAGATGTGGAATACCCAGTGATATTTAGAAGGGAATTTTCAATCCGATACACAACACAACATTCTTTAGATAGCAAATCCATGGATTTAAATAATAAGCCTTGAGATAAAACATTGAAGTATACCTCTCTGTCTTTGGAGTCCACTTCCATAGTCTACCTTTGAAGTTCTAGAACCAGACATCAAACCCCATCCCTACTTGGGTATTTTTTCAAACTTTGCCTTGCGAGAACTAAATGAAGTTTAGGTCTTAGGACTCTCTGGACCCTCTTTTTAGAGGCAGTATTTCCAAAGCATTTAAGTCATTTAAGAAGTTGGGTAACTGAAGGTACATAGACTTTGGCAGAATTAGCAGGCTTACAAAGCTTTGATTCCACTTGGAAAACCCACCATCTCCAAACTGCAATCTGTTTTGATTGCTATCAACAGTTTTCTACGGTTAAATCACCTTGTCAAAAGCAGCAAACTAACTTTATGGACAAGGCCCTGCACCTATTTCAACTTGCTGTGCTAATGTTTCTGCTCAATCTGTGTAACTCACCTTAGCATAAAAGTCTCTTTGTTGTTGTGGACTAGGTAACCAGGGCCAGGAAATCACATTTCTCAACATTATGCTTGTTGTTTCTCCTAGGTTGGGTACTCACCTAGGAACCCAAGTAAGAACCCATTCATTGGTTACAGCTTTCCAAATTGCAGGTTGCCAATAGGCAGATCTTGTGAAAGAATTACAGCAGGACAAAGTTATCTTTGCTTGAATCTTGTTGTTCTCTGCAACGGGCATATTTCCTAAAATCATCGGGAAAGTGTCTGACCAGAATGCTACTCAGTAGTTTTATTTGGTGCAGAATTTAATTGACAAACTGCTCAATTCCAATCACCTGATTTAATTTAGGTATTACAGGAGATAAGAAAGCCTCTCGCAAACATTACATCTACAGTGACTTTGCTAATTCCTGCTTTTGGATGATATCATATTGCATTCTGAAGCAGCACATGAGACAAAACAGCATAACTTATGCCAAAAGTAGCCCATCAGAAGTTCTGGTGGGCCATGTGACAGTATAGGGCAGCTCAGCTTTTGCGGGGAGAGTTTCTGTGAACTGTTGCAGTTTTAGCATAGATTCATAGAATCATTTAGGTTGGAAAAGACCTTTAAGATTATCGAGTCCAACCATTAACCCAGCACTGCCAAATCCACCATTAAATCATGTCCCCTCAACAACACATCTACATGTTCAAAACACCTCCAGGGATGGCGACTCAAACACTTCCCTGGGCACCCTCTTCCAATGTTTGATAACCCTTTCGGTGAAGAAATCTTTTCTAATATCCAAACTAAACCTCTCCTGCAGCAACTTGAGGCCGTTTCCTCTTGTCCTATTGCCTGTTCCTTGAAAGAAGAGACCGACCCCCCCTGGCGACACTCTCCTTTCAGGGAGTTGGGGAGAGCGGTAAGGTCTACATACCTCCTACCACACTTACATCCAGTGGTGCTGTTAGAAGGTTTAAGCAGCCTGACAAGACTTCCTCCAAACCAGGACAGTCTTTCAACAAGATTGGTCTCTTGGAACAAACTTTGTGACTTGGCATGGATTACCTCACCTCACTTCAGTCAGCTGCCCAGTCTAGGCCAGTTAAACCAGCCTCCCAATAGCAACCAAGAGAGGTGTCACCAAAAGGCAGTTAATTTCGTCCGCTTTAGATGTGTTTTGCTCTAAGAGAAATCTCAATCTGCCACAGAAAGAACCCAGATATTTAGTTTGGGTGATGTGCCTAATACTGGGAGAGATCAGTTTGACTCTTGGTGACTGAAAATGCTCCCTGGTTCCCGTAGTGCCAGTTGGAGTACTGGAGTACTCCAGAGGACCATGTGGAGTACCAGTTGGAGTTCCTGTAGTACCAGTTGGAGTACTGGAGTACTCCAGAGGACCATCTGGAGTATTCTGCTGTTACCACTGCAGAAAACTGACAGTCCTATTCCCAGGGCAAAGAAGAAAGAAATATCTCATCACCTGCATCTCTCTTCAAGCTGTTCTTCAACTCACCTTGGTATGGCTCTGGAGCGTACACTGGGGCAAAACACCTTCTGCAGTGCTCCACTTAACCTGAAAGCTGTTAAGACTCCTCACTGCTTTGGCTGTGCCTGAAATCAGCAGTACTGCTCCCATTAATCATGTTTTCTCATGCGCTTTCCACAGTAGAAGAGTCGTCCTACATCAGAAACCTCACGGGATCAGTAGGTCTTGTCAGTAGGTCTCATTGCCAAGTTTCCAGAGCATCCAGAATATCAACATCAGACCCTACGACTTAATCTTACTTGCAGTTTAACTCCAAGTCATGCTGCACGTCAGGAAACTCATCTCTTCCCCAGCAGCATTCCCCTGTGCCACGAGCCTGGGATGCATCTCTGAAAGGCAGAGGACGTGCATGCCTCTAACCACTCCATGCACCCTTTTCCTCCCATCCATTAATCAATCCAAGCAAATAGAATCTTGGCAGAAGATCTCCCGAAAAACAAAGACACGCTTCAGTAAGTATGCCTGTGATGAATGAGGCCTTGGGGACCCCCATACCCCATTAAAACTTCTGTGACTTCTAAGGAAGAAATGCAAAAAGGGGAAACTCATACATGAGACAAAATAAAAGAAGCCATTCAGGCAGGTTTCCATATATCTGAGTTATATGATTTATTATTTTTGTGAATGATTTATTATTTGTTAATGATTTATTATTTTTGTCTGGTTTAAGTTGCAACACACTACTTGCACTGTGATCACTTGCCTATAAAATACCCTGTGGGAGAAACCACCCCATTCTGCCAAGATCAGCTCTGCTGTGTTTCAGAGAGAAACACGTAATTACACAAAAGGGCATCACTAAACTTTTCAGGCTGATTTGACGACGGGCATAGGCAGCTCTGTCCAAATCAAAGACACAGGCCTCACATGTAAGGCAACACAGGCAGCACTGACAGACACAAAAATATTCTCCTTAAATCCTCATCAGAAACTTCCCTGGCTCAAATCAGTTCTCTTTACTCTTTGAACGTGACAGCAGAATCAAAGGCTGGTTTTGGTCTCTTAATGCAGATAATCCTAACAGCAGAGCTTTAATTCTGGACACAGAGGCACACACTGACAGCCTTTCCCAGCTGGAAAAGGTGTCATCAAGGGAGAAGACAGGTATTTGCATCAGTTTCAGCTGGGCCACGATTTCAATGCAATATTTAATAGATTGCACCTCGGAATTCGTTAGCCTTGTCCTAAACACCTTCTACTCAGGTTTGGGTACTTCAGAAACACTCCGCTGGACCAAAAATATCTAAAATTAGTAGGAACAAATACAGAATGGCTACATAGCTACAGTATAATGTAGTGATATAAAGCAACTGTATGTTGCCTAAAAGGCAGCTGAGAAAGCTTGGCTCACTGCCCACTGTTTTAGAGTGAAACAGCATAACTTGCTTCACTCATATCACAAGCCAACAGAGCTCCAGATTTTTGTAGAGCTTGGACAGAACCACCATACAGAAAGCTGCAAGAAACATCTTCCCATTGAACCATTAAGACAATGAAAATAATTCCAGAAAATTCCATTTTATAAAAACACCCCACTCCAATCAGGCCAGGCTCTTGTGTCCCATGAGAATGTCCTAATTTAGAAGCTTACGTGGTTTTGTTAAACCACAACACAAACCTAGAGCCTCAACCTCTTTCTCTGTCCCAGTATTTACACAAAACTTAGGGATTTTTTTACAGGACAGGCAAACAAAAAAGTCACGACGCATAATCTTGTACACTGATTTTCAAGAGGAAGAAGAATGAAGGAAAAAATTCTGCTTCCTTCTGTGAACCATGTAAACTGGAGCCTTAAACCCTCCCTTGCCATAGCGCTGAAAAGCATCCCAACTTCTGAGCTATTTGATGGTCAGGAATCAGAGAGAACAGATTTTCCACCATAATCTGGGCAATGGTACCAAACCCCCAACGTTAATTTTAACATTTAAAAAAATTAACATTTTGGACGAACAAACTTTGTTAATACTTTCAGCAACCTCAAAACCAAACTAATAAGTACTTATTGAGAGCAGTTTGCAATTCTCCATTAAGAAGCCTGATGTTTTCTCTTCTAAGCAGTTCCACTACTTTTGAAAAGGATCAATTTTGTTGCCAGGGGCAACATGCTATAATTTTCATTCTTTTTGAGCAACTCTCCAATCGGGTCACAAATAAACACTGATCACAGACAGACATAGAGACAAAAGGAATTTTAGACACTTCTGCATCTCTATCTCTTTAAGATAAACCACAGAAAAACAATCATTCTTCTCTATGTCCCTAGAGACAAGTGCCTTGTCAGTGGATCTTCCCTGCCAGTGGAGCCCACAGAAAGTGATGATGCTTGTGTATGCCCTTCCAAAAGCCTTATGAAGGGCTTTCAAAACACATGGAAGGGGGAGAAACACCAGAAACGCTGAAGCAATTAAACATCAAGTATCTGCTGCCGAAATGAGTAAGAATGTCCTTACTGAGATTGGCAGTAGGGTTTTTGGGCTCAGCTGCCAGTCAGGAATCCACAATTTCATTAGCAGTAATCTTGAAAGAAAAATTAAGCTTTTCACCTTCTCCACTGACTTAATGAAAGCTCTTCACCTCCTGGTTCCCATTCAAGTATGAATAGTTACAGGTGGTTTTCTTGTAGAACACTTTTGGAGGATGATTTCTTTGGTATTGTCTGACATTTGAATAACACTTTTCAATTCTTTTTCATCTGCTCAGTCCATATTATTAGAATAGATGAGCATCTTTTTGAAGTATTCTCTGAAGGTATTTCTTCATCTCTTTTTTTTTTTTTTTTCAGCACTTTTAGGTATAGCCCATAACAAAGCAAAGGGTAAAGGAGCTATTGATTATAGCACTATAACCACCAATACCATCTCCATAAAGAAGTGATGTTAATGCAACAAATTGACCAAAGGTCGAAATAGTCAGGATTTTCTCTGATATGCCTAAGCATGCCAGGACTACTGAGCAAACAGCAGTCACCTGCAGATTTACCAGTTTGGAAATCAACAGAAAATCCTAAGCAACAACCTAAAAAAGGAGAAAGGTATCAAATCAAGACAGAATGAAGAACCTTAGAGATCTGAAGAGGTGCTAAGTACCCAATTCACTTTGCCCTTATGTTACCGGATCCTGTTGCGGGAAGCTGAATGTGTACTGTCATTATCCACCTGAAAATATTCCTCCATAAAATCTGAAGCACTATCGGTATCTTGGGAGAAGCACGACGTTCTGAAAGGACAGGGGAGGGAGGTGATTTTCCCCCTGTACTCAGCACTGGGGAGGCCACATCTGGAGTACTGTGTCCATTTCTGGGCACCTCAATACAAGAGAGACATCGAGGTGCTGGAGCAGGTGCAGAGGAGGCAACAAAGCTGGTGAAGGGCCTGGAGAATAAATCTTGTGAAGAAAAATTGAGGGAGCTGGGTCTGTTTAGTTTGAGGAAGAAGAGGCTGAGGGGAGACCTCATCACTCTCTACAACTACTGGAAAGGACATTGTAGAGAGGTTGGTGCTGGTCTCTTCTCACAGGTCATTAGCAAGAGAACGAGAGGGAATGGCTTCTAGTTCCAACAGGGTAGGTTTAGACTGGACATTAGGAAAGAGTTTTTCACAGAAAGTGGTCAGAGACTGGAACAGGCTGCCCAGGGAGGTGGTGGAGTCCCCATCCCTGAATGTGTTTAAGAGTCGTTTAGATGTGGGGTTGGGGGATATGGTGTAGGCGAGAACTTTGTAGAGTGGGGTTGATGGTTGGACTCGATGACCCAAGGGTCTTTTCCAACCTGAATGATTCTATGACATGCTCCTTGATTTTACTCCTCAAAGCACACAAGCAACCCTTTATACTCCCACTGCACATCTCCTTTTGCATCAACTGTAGAAAATGCTGACCGCTTATGAGACACAATTTAATTCAAAACTGCTATTAACCTTATGACTCTCTACAAATCTATGACCATTTCTAAGACCACCAGGAAAAGTAGGCTTGCTTTTAGCGAGCTTAAATCTAATGCACAGGGTTCCACATCTCCCATGGAGCAATTTCAGCAATCTATAAAGAGCAGAAGAAAGAAAGAAAAATGCAAATCACATTATTAGAAACGTACCTGTAATATTACACATGGCAGGGCATCTGCACTTGTAGTGTGTAGCCGTATGTGTCACATATACCTATGTACAAATCTATCAATATATTATCTCAAATTTTAGCTACTCCCCTAGTGAAACATTTCAATAGTATCCATAACAATATGGATCAGTTGTCCTGAATTAACTTATTGGAAATCTCTATTCTGCAGGAAGTTTCAGAGTCAAGTTGTTCTTTTCGGCTGGTAAAGAACAGTTTTCATTTTACTTTCCCTCTCTCTATCCTTCCCCAGATTCTCCAGCCAAGGAAAACAACAGTCTCCGGTAGTCTGCTTTTGTTTGGTTTTACCCATTCCAACAAAATAATTTATCACAACTCACTTGCGTCCCAATTCTGAGAGAATTTACGCTCACGCTTTACTTCGTTATAAATGAACAAATCGCTGCAGTTCATGGATCTTTTCGTAGGTAAATCTAAGGGTGTACATTTGCATGACTGGAGCCTAAAATCAGATTACTCAAGACAGAAATTTGTCTGTGTAAAATCTAATCCCATGTAATAGCTTCAACATATATAGCATTGAGCATATTTTGAATAGTTTATTTCTGAAGAAAGGTTTCGTGTGCTGACTCATGTGCCGTGGCCCAATCAGTCCCCAGATATATTGCAAGATGGAAGTAAAAATATTGTTTTAACTGACATTCCACTGAAGGTTAGTCATTCACTTTCATCACAAGGAAAAAGCTGCAACAGTGTTAACAGATGTTTACCGAATATTGAGCAACTCTCGAGGCTCTAAGTGACTGCATAGTTTTGCAATTCATCGTAATCAAGAAGTAATTCAATTACTAGATAACTTAATTGTGAATATCATAATTGCAATGGCACAGTTCTGAGCTGACGTTATAATCTACACCTAAATTGCCAAACTACGCTTAAGTCTGGTTTACTCTCATTGGGCACTAAACAGCTCTGTTGTTGGGTTTATTGGCTTGTGGGGGGAGATTTGTTTGGGTTTTTTTTCTTCCAATGGACTTCAAAATGGAAAGAAAAATTAAGACACACTGCAAAAAGATCAAATCCTTCATAAGTAACTGTATGGCAAGCAGTTGAACACTCATTTCTTTCACCTTTATGAAGGCGAAAATAAAATACATCTGAGAAACAAGTTGAACTCAACAATTTGTTCCAACAAAATATTATCAGTCTGTCACATTTCAATTACCTGTGTAATCAAATCATAAATGAAAATCACACAGCATTCAAAATACCTCTAATGTTCCAAGTCAAAATATGTTCTTTATAGAGAGAGGTAAATCACATCGTTATGCTTCAAATTGATTACCACAAACTGTATCTATAATTAGATATAACTAATACAATTTAAGGAAGAGAAAACTAATATTTGAAACCAAACACTGTAAGTAATCTTGTTGCCTTCCAGTCAGTTACCAAGCAGAAAATATACTGTCTCGCTAATTTATTATTCGAAACATCAGACTCTTAATCTATTCTAAGGACATAACTAGGTTTTTAAGGTAGTATTTCCCAACTGTATTTCTAAGCAACAAACTTGCTGGATTTTTGCTGAAGGAAAAAGTGAAGTCCTTCACTATTACTCCAAAAGGAGGAACCAGAAGAGGTAGAGTAGGAGCCCCTGAAGAGCCCCTGAAGACTGCGGCAGTATAGCTAAACAACCTGATCACATTTTTAGGTGCTGAAACACTTGATTCATAATGGAAAATAAAACAAAATAGAAGCATAATTTTTTTTTTTTAAAAAGGAAAATCTTAATGGAGGTTCCCGTGACAGGTGCTATATAGCCAAAGCAACATTTGGCATCATTTCAGCCAAAATCTCTTCCTTAGGACCATTAAGTAATTGTTGCACTACACAGAAGACAAACGTGCAGGGAATATTCCATGACAATTCCCTCCACCAAACCTTTAGGATTCTTCTCTAGCATTCTCAGACAATTATTTATACAATTAGGCCTTTCCCCACACACAGCTTTTCCTTTCTACAGCAGGTATCATGGGTTCTACTACATTCATGCTAACCTCATGTTAGGGTCTCATCCATCCAATAGTTTACTATCGACAGAAGTAAACTATCGACACAGTAAAAATCAACACTTGGAGAAGGAAGTTATCATCGACAGATTCCAGGAACATCCTGAGTTGCTTATGCCCTACTGTGTGGTTTAAGTCCCCCATGATGACCAGGGATTGTGATCTGTCTATAGAGACATATCCCCACTGTCACCTGTCCCTGCCCGCCCCTTTAATCTTGACCTATAAACTCCTGGTCAGCTCCTTATCCATCCCCAGGTGGAGCTCCATGGTCATTGACATGAGAACGACATTCCCTCCTCATATCCCCTGCCTGTCCTTCCTAAAGAGCCTGTATCCTTCCATTCCAACACTCCAGCCATAGGAGCCACCCCACCATATCTCTGTGATGCTAATAGGATCCTAGCCCTGGACGTGTGTGCACATGTCTAACTCCACTTGCTTGTTGCCCATGCTACGTGCATTTGCATAGAGGTATTTAAGTCGGGCCCTTGATGAAGCTTACTCACCGGCTGAAGTGGCTGGAATTCCTTTGTGCTGCACTGCATGGGCTCTTCTCCTCACCTGTTATCCTTCTCCAGGCTCTGGGTATCTGAATTTCACTGAATTATTAGAATTGGAAGGGACCATAGAGATCATCTAGTCCAACTCCCTTGCTGAAGCAGGATTGCCTAGAGCTAGAACATGTTACTCAGGACGGCATCCAGGCGGGCCATCTGTTACTGGCATCGGCATCATACTGGTAGGAGTGGGATGGCTTGAGATTCCCCTCCCCCAGCAACTCTAGTTTAAAGCCCTTTTCACAAGCTTGGCAAGCCTCTGACCAAAGATGCTCTTCCCCTTCTCTGACAAGTGGACCTCATCAGGCTCCAGCAAACCAGGCTTCTCAGAGCAATGAGAAGTACTTGGAAGCAACCATGGTTAAGTAGCCAAACCCCTGGCCATGACACCAGTTTTGTAGCCACTTGTTTATTTGCCAGAATCAATTGGCCCTATCAACCCCCTTCCTTTTGACTGGAAGGACTGACGAAAAAACTACCTGTGCTCCAGAGTCCCTGACCACTGCTTGATTTCCCATCAACTTCTCAAGTAGGAGGATGGACAGAGGTTTCCCACCATTAGACTACTCCCTTCTGCCTCCCAAGACCTCCTATCTGGTGACAAAATACAACACATAACCCAGGGCAATGAGGCAAACAGAGCTACCTTAAACTGCAGTTGTCTGAAGCACCAGCAAGTGAAATTTCGGCAGAACGTCAAGTGTGGTACAACTCACTTCCCAAGGGCTGCTCAAGCCTATGCCCAACTTTTCAATCAAATAGAAGAGGGATACTCATGCTTTGTACACATTAGCAACATGGCTTTTAGCTCACATATTGCTAGAAGATAGCAACACTGTGCTCCTTCCCACACACTGAGAATTCTGATCATCTGTGTCTAGTCGCTTGGAGCCAGAAAAAAAGTGACATAAATATTATGTACCGCCTGTTACCATGGCAAAAACAGCCTAACAGGGAGGCAGAAGCAGGTAGGTCCTGTACTTCAGACCTGCTCTCAGAAATCCTTAGATGGACCAGAAATTGGTAAGGCTAGATTCAGAGGTCTCAAAAAAAAAACAGGACTACGTTGTCATCACACAACAAAGATGATTTCTCATGCTAGCACTGCGTTGTGATTTCGGCAAAATTTACCAAAACCAGACTGACAGATGGCCCTTTTCCCTACTCCCCCAGAAGAGAAGAGAGGAAGAGATAAGGAGATTCAAAAGTTTAGAATGAACTAAACTACTTTATGAAGAATTAATATTAAAATCAAAAAGAAGAAGATAATGAAATAGATACAATATATACAAAACCCTATCAAGCTCCCAGGATGACAGTCCTGGCACCGGCAGGCACTGGGGAAGTCCCAGACTGGAACCTCAGAGATGGATGGGCACTGGGTTCCAGCTCTGGAGTCAGGAACACACAGATAGGGATCAAAGGCAGATGAACAGAGTCCTCTTTGGATGTCGGCCATTGAAGGAAGAGAGCTGACCCTTTGATCCCTCAGCTTTTACACTGAGCGTGGGGCAGATGGGATGCAACACCCCAGTTGGTCAGGTTTGGGTCACCTCTCCTGTCTGCTCCTCCCCACCGGTGGGACCCCTCTACGCTTTCTCCGTTTCCCACCCTCTAAGGGGGCAAATACCGAAAATGGCTGCCCTTGGTTGTTTTTCCAGCAATAAGTATAAGCCAGGGCCCCTCTAGCCAGTAGGCCTCAGGTGCTGTGGTTTCCAAGGTGATCTGCGGGCTGTAGGCCTCACACATACGAGCAGGCACACCAAGTCATTTAAACTTATTTATCTCAATTTTCAAGCTCTAAAAGACAAGCCCCCTACACAACAACACTTCATATGGAACGTGACTCCCCCACCTGTAAGGAAACGGCCCAAGACCGTTCACTTCGACAAGAGGGCACCGAACAGCCTCTTCTGGCAAATAACTTAGCGCCGGGATGGATTGAATCTCTTGACATCCCTCTGAAGCACCTTGAACCCCTGGATTCACCACCCCTTGTAACAGCAACAGCATCCTGAGCAGAGCAATAACAATCTCCGTCTCAGGAACACCACTGCAGGCAGACCCCTCTTCCCACACCGTGAGCAACGGCAGAGGACACCGCGCCACGAAGACGACTGCCATACAGGTAGTCACGAGCTCTCCTAAAGGCACAAAGCTCACTTCCAAAGGCAGTTCTACCACATCAAGAAAAAAAAAAAGCAGCTATGTTTTTCTACACAGTGCGGAAGATCATCTAGTCCTACCATCAACCTAAGTCTGATAAAAAAAAAAAAAGAAAATAAACCAAAACAACAACCATCACTAAACCATGTCCCCCAGCACTATGTCAACCCATCTTTTGAATGTCTCCAGGGATGGTGCCTCAACCCCTTCCCTGAGCAGCCCATGCCAAGGCTTGATAACCCTTTACATGTCAAATTTTTTCCTAATATTCAATCTGAACCTCCCCTGGCACAACTTCAGGCCATTTCCTCTTGTCCCATCACCTGGGACCTGGGAGAAGAGACTGACCCCCACCTCTCTACACCCTCCTTTCAGGGAGTTGGAGAGAGCGAGAAGGTCTCCCC
>JAOTQQ010000032.1:20673321-20684228 GCA_026546715.1 Gallinago undulata | reverse complement strand
AATGTCTCCAGAGAAGGAGACTCCACCACCTCCCTGGGCAGCCTCTTCCAGGGCTCTGCCACCCTCAAGGCAAAGAAATTCCTCCTCATGTTTAGGTGGAATTTCTTCTATTCAAGTTTGTGCCCATTTCCTCTTGTCCTGTCAATTTCTCCAAGATAGAAATAATTTAACGAAAATATACAGGTTGAAGTCTGTGAAAACTTCCTGTTTTACAGAAATAATGAAGTTTCAATTATTAGTTGCTATACTAGGGATGGCTGTACTGTTCTTAGCAGCCTAGGTTTCATAGATTTACATGCTTGAAATGGACCTCAGAACAGTGTCTGACTCCATCCCAACGCAGGAAAAGTGCTACTAGGTTGGTTTTCATTATCATGTAGGAACTTAAACTGTAGGAGTAGGTGGGTCAAATCCTGACCACCCATGAAAATACAGGAAGATCTCAATGAACAGAACACAGAAAATGAAGCACAGATCAACAGCTTGAGGAGAAAAGCTCTGCTCAAAGAGACGGCCAAGCAGAACCTAGTCACAGTAGTAAGAGAGAGAACCGGCAGTCCTCACATCAGAAAGGGCATTCCTTCATGAACTACACAGGGAAAGGCTCTATGCTAATACCACTGTTTTCCATAGAGTTGAACACCTAACAGAGGGTAGCTAATAACCAAAAAAACCCTATGCAGCCAACCCTGGGCAGAGACTTGCTATAAAATCTAATATTAGTTATACCGAAAACTAGTTACACTGGAAAATATTTCAAATATATTCCCCATGTTTTGATTCAGAGCCTGCGACTTCGCTGTTCCAATGTGTGGGCTATGAACATCCACCCAAGAAATGGTACACATCAATACTATCCTTTCCCCTGAGTCCCATTTCGGAGCTACAAGAGAAATTGAAACAAACTGGACCCACCTCATGGGTCTTTTATTTGGGGCCAATTGGACCTTTGTGACAAGAAAAGGATAGCATGAAGGCAATGGCTGAGAACACTAAATTTATCTTTGTCATGGCAACCATTAAGTTTTGCGTGATCTTTAACAACGGTGTTCCTCATTTTCTGAATACCCAGGTTGAATCACCTTGTCAAAGAGCATCAAGCACTTGAAACTACTGCTGGTGCCTAGAGACGGCAGTTTGACACCCCAGAAGAACAGAAGAACTTACCCAGCCAAACAACAGAATTGAGACAATAAATAAGACGCTTGTACTGATTCTAGCTTGTACCCCTCTCTGACTGCATCTCACAGGATGAAGCTGGTAACGGTGAGGTGCACAGTGACAATTCAATTAACAGAGTATGGGGTATTACTGTGGGAAGCAACACTGTAAATATCTACCGGAAAATAAAGATACTTTACCTTCAGAGCAAGGTACAGTGTGCAGTGGAAAATCTGCAGGGACTGACTCTGAGAGTGAAGCACAACCAACAGTAAACAGTTCTGGGAGCACTGCCATCCTCTCCTCAGGTTGAGACAGGGATCCTGAAAAAAAACCAAACACCACAAAACATGATCACGGAGTTCAAGTCCTATGAGAACGTAGACATGGAAAAGGACAACCAACCAATGTGAACCCATCCATAATCAGAGAGCTTTATAATTATCCATCATTTGTCAACTCTATCAAGTTTATCCCAAGGACTGGGTCCTCAGTTTATAAAGTACACCCCTCATTCTCTGTATAGGCAGACAGAAATCACGTATATCCCAAGAAAAGCAACACCTCAAGGCAAGCTCAGTTTTGCCTGTTATTCCTGATCAATGTTTGCCTGACTTGTCATTAAAGACCAGCCATGGAGACATCAGATCCTGACAAGAAAGACTTTTTCTTAACTTTTTTTTTTCCAGAAACGTAAGCCTACAAATTCCTGTGCATTCCACTACAAATGTGGAGCGTAGTGGGTGTTTTTCCTCCTCTTTTTAAAAGGAAGCTTATTTTAAATGTGTTGATGTTCTAATAATCACCACTACCCTTAAATGGATAAATGTACCTAGCAATGGTAATACCTCTCCGTAGAATCCCAGTATAACATTTATGGGCACTGGAATAATAATATTTTTGAGGGGAAAAAAATCAACTATGTTTACAAATACACTATTTTCAGTATTGTTAACAAAGAATTTTGATCATCAGGGGTTTGCCTTTTATGATTAGTACTTACTTTCTGGTCAGAATAAACTCAGTTACAAAATCTGTTCCATAAAACAAAGATAAATTTATAGTCAGAATAAAATAGAACCATTTTATATTATAAACATACTGCAACTTGAAGGTTTTGTTCTGCTTTTGGCACTTAACGTCCCCAAAGACAAAACAACTTGAGATATTTGAAGAGACCTTTAAATTTCAAAAGCCAAATTTTCATCAGAAATAAGCCGAGCCACTCAAATTCTTAATTTGAAGGATTAAAAAACAAAACAAAACAAAACTGAAAAGAAGCAGATCATAAAGAATCCCCATGCTTGCTTTGCCTCCACTGCACGTCTTCCGCACAGAGTTCGGACCACACCTCCGGGGCTCAAATCCTGCAAGTCCTACATGACTCTTGGGGTCCCCATGGTCCCATGAGGTCCCCACCGTTCCATGAGGTCCTCACCTCCCACAGCAGAGGCCAAATTGCACATTCCCTCCCTGAGCTCTGCAGAGCCCTGTGGTGACCCTCCACCTCCCCAGCAGCCTGATGCCTTCCATGCTTCTCTCAAAAGGAAGACAAGTGTCAACTCTTTTTTTAAGAGACTAATTCATGCGCGCAAGAAAAAGTAAATCTACGTACACAAGCTTTGACTTGGAGGAAAGGGAAATGAAGAGTGGGATTTTCTGGGAGGTTTACTGCAGATCTAAACGGAGACAGAGTTAAGCCACTGCTCTCCACGTCACAGAATTCACCAGCGATAATTGTAAAACACAGCACAACTAAAGCCGAAAAAGCTTAATGAAGATTAAGGAAACAATATTTAAAAAGCACTATCCATGCTGTCAATTCTCCAAAGGATCTCATAAACCTGGAGGCAAACAAGCAGTCCAAATCCTGCCCCGCTGGAAAACTTAGAGCAGCAGATTCTGGGAATCTGTCACATATGTTGTTGTAAAATGGCTAGCAGTATGTCTCAGAGTTGACTTATGTCTCAACAGAAGTAGAAGCAGGCACTGCTCAGCAGAGTTTTTGCTCTTGAATCATCATCAAAATTCTCCTGGTTCAACACAGGAGTCTGAAGCCAGGAGCATTCATTGTTCAGACGAGGTCCTTTCTCTGAAAAGTATATGCCTGGCCTATCTTGTGGTACTCAATGGAGTTAAATCCAGCTGGTGGCCAGTCACAAGTGGTGTTCCTCAGGGCTCAGTGCTGGGACCATTTCTGTTTAACATCTTCGTTGACGATGTTGATAATGACATGGAGTGTATGATCGGTAAGTTTGCAGATGACACCAAGTTAAGCAGGAGTGTTGATTCACATGAGGATAGGGAGGCTCTACAGAGAGACTTAGACAGATTGGATGGATGGGCCAATATTAATGGTATGAGCTTCAAGAAGACCAAGTGCCAGGTCCTGCATTTGGGCCACAACAACCCCATGTATCGGTACAGGCTTGGGGAAGTGTGGCTGGAGCTGCCTGGTGGAAAAGGACTTGAGAGTTCTAGTTGACAAGCGGCTGAACATGAGCTGGCAGTGCGCCCAGGTGGCCAAGAAAGCCAATGGCATCATGGCTTGGATTAGAAATAGTGTGACCAGCACAGTGTGACTCACCAGTGTTGAGTACAGTCCCCCTGTACTCAACACTGGTTAGGCCAGAACTGGAGTATGGTGTCCAGTTTTGGGCACCTCAACACAAGAGAGATCTTGAGGTGCTGGAGCGGGTGCAGAAGAGGCAACGAAGCTGGTGAAGGGCCTGGAGAATAAATCTTATGAAGAAAAATTGAGGGAGCTGGGACTGTTTAGTTTGAGGAAGAGGAGACTGAGAGATGACTTCATCCCTCTCTGCAACTACCTGAAAGGACATTGTAGAGAGGTCGGTGCTGGTCTCTTCTCCCAGGTAATTAGTGATAGAACAAAAGGGAATGGCTTCAAGCTACAACAGGGTAGGTTTAAACTAAACATTAGGAAAGAGTTTTTCACAGAAAGTGTAGCCAGGCACTGGAATAGGCTGCCCAGGGAGGTGGTGGAGTCACCATCCCTGAATGTGTTTAAGAGTTGTTTAGATGTGGTGTTGGGGGATCTGGTGTAGGGGAGAACTTTGTAGAGTGGGGTAGGGGAAAACTTTGTAGAATAATGTAGATGGTTGGACTTGATGATCCCAAGGGTCTTTTCCAACCTAAATGATTCTATGATTCTATATGGCACAGTCCTGTTACTCTGGGCAGCACAGCAATAACACCCTTGTACAAAATGGGGAAAGGCAGTGAAAGACAAGCATTTCAATTTCGAAACGATTCTGCTTGGAAATGCATTTCCACATGTAGGATGAGCTTTAGCCCACATCTCCTTACCCTCAGCAAGTAAAAATTCAAGAAGTTTCCTTTTACAAAATGAACGCGTGGAAAAGCACAATCCTGCATCACAGGCAGCTCGGCTACTGCTGGCCCAGGGCTACAAGGAGAGGTCATGGAGACCCAGCTCTCCACCTTCACCATCCCATTAGTCTAAGCCTGCACCAACATTGTGTCCACCCCATCCCTAGTAAACCTCTCTGGGAGAAGAGGACTTACCACGACAGCAATACAGGTCCTCAACAGCATCGATAATGATAGCCTGGACAAGCAAAGGCTGAGGGGAGACCTTATTTATGTTTATAAGTATCTAAAGGGTGGGTTGAAGGAGGATGGAGCTGGACTCTTTTCAGTCATTTCCAGCGATAGGACAAGGGACAATGGGCTCAAGTTGGAACATGGGAAGTTCCACTCCAATCTGAGGAAAAACTTTTTTCTGGTGAGGGTGGCAGAGCCCTAGAAGTGGCTGCCCAGGGAGGTTGTGGAGTCCCCTTCTCTGGAGATCTTCAAGCCCCACCTGGATGCTCCTGAGTGATGTGCTCTGGGCAACCCTGCTTTGGCAGGGGAGTTGGACTGGATGAGCTCTAGAGGTCCCTTCCAACTCTGACAATTCCATGATTCCATGATATTTCAGCCTCCCAAACGACAGAGAAAAATTCCCACTGTGCCCAATAAGGGAACATTGAGCTCTTGTGAAAATCTGCACTCAAACTCTGAAGAGCGGCCGTATCAGCTGGTCCCCAGATAGCCAGGCCCAGTCAGCCACCAGGAAAGGAAGCATTCGCTCAAGAAATTTCACTACCTGCTGAATAGAAGGGTTTCAGCAATTTACTGGCACAGGAAACAGGGTATTATTTATAGCTTAGCTGATTTCAAAAAAATAGACAACAGAAACTTCTGATCAATCTCCCACCTGCATTTTAAATTGATAAAGCCCTTCTTTCGATATGACACCAAAACCAGACTGTGGGAATTCAAGATTAGCTCACGGTAAAGCAGAAATTCAAGATTAGCTTTCAGCCGAAAATTCTGTGGGACTGCAGTTCACAGTTCTACACTCAGCTTGCAAACACACTCTGGAAATATAAGACCCTAAATAACAGATGATATTGCAAAGTTAGTGGATGCCACATGGCGAGCTACAAAGCCGTCAAGGAAAGAAGACATTTTGCAAAATGTAAATAAAAATGTAGTACCAAAAATTGACTATATTTATTTCATACCCACATAGGATTTGGTTTCATTCCCAAATGTTGCTATACCAATAAATCCTCCTTCCCTAGGAAGCTGCAGCAACACAAAGGATAGAGGAAATGACACATAAACAATCTGTGTGTTGACAAGAAGGCAATTTTGTAATATGTTGTTATTTATGGCCAACACTTAAGCAGATGGAAGATGCATCAAAATGAGAGTTTCATTTAGAGCATGCAGGCCAGGGAGAAAGAAATCTCTGCAGGAGGCGCACCACGGGAAAATACAAGGCCCTTAACAGCTAGAACTGCCTTAAAAGATCTGTTTTAACTTAAAAAGAAGCAGATGGTAACGTCCTGGAGATGAGGTAAAGGTGCAGCACGGAGGGTCTCTCAAACTGGACATGAAAGGAGGGGTGAAGCCTTTTCCAGGGGTGCACCCACCCCATGCCGCCCCCCCTCAGGATGGCAGAAGGAAATGGCCGATCCCATGCCACATTCCTGCTGGAAATTCACCCTTTTTGCTGTTCCTCCCCCCCAGAACGGGTGACAGCTCCTTCTACAGCTGCGGACTCCCAGCCGCAGTCACGATGGGGGAAGCAGGTGGAGAAGTTGGCCCCATCTCCACACCCTGTCTGGCTAGACTTGGATTCGTTAGTCCATCCTGATCAGTAGCCACACACACACACACCCCCGGGGGCTGGCTCCCTCCAGCACCACAGGGGGCAAGGAATGGACTGGCCCAACTGGCCGATGAGCAATTCCCACCCATAACTCTGGGCAACGCGGCTCCCAGGGAACGCACTCATTTCAGCTTTCCAACGCGTTAGCTCATGTGTGAGAGGGGGAAAATAAATTAGCAAGGGAAAAATATTTATGCCTCCTCCTCTCCCCCTCTCCCCTACTATTTCATTTGATTCTAAATCAATTTGGAAGCCCTGCTGGCATCAGGCCCCATCAGCTTTTAATATCTGAGAGTCCAACTCGCTATTTTCCTCTCCATTGGCAAGGTTCCTTAGTCATACCACGGTACATGAGAGGGAGTAAAGCAGTTTTAGAATAGCAGAGTCTTTTTCTAATAACTGATTTAACTTCCCAATCAAAGCTGAGTTTTAAGAGCTTCCCACCCACCGACGAGTCACCCATGTCCAACTCGAGGACAAGAACCTTCTCACCTTCCTCCCACCCACCGCTGGCAACCCAGCTCCTCACAGCACATGGCTGTGTTCACCAAGGGTTACAGTTGTAGTTTGGTTTCCAAACCAGTTACATGCTCTGTATGTGCTTTTCTGCCTCCCTCTGCCAACTGTGAGCTCATTAGCCAACTCCAGCTGCATTTGGCAGGAAGGAAAACCCTCGAAACATTCATGTTTGGTTTTTTTTGCAGGAAATATTTATGGGTTTTGCTGCAGCAAGGCACGTGAAGAGGCTGTTGAAGACCCTGGCCAGGGGAAAGGGGGGGATACGATGTAGGGGAGAACTTTGTAGAGTGGGGTCGATGGTTGGAGTCGATGATCCCAAGGGTCTCTTCCAACCTGAACGATTCTATGATTCTATGAGCAGTCCACCTGACCGAGCCCCAGTGAACCCACATGAGACATGTGCCTCTAAACACAAACCCATAGAATCATAGAATTGTCTAGCTTGGAAGGGACTTTAAAGATTGTCTAGTCCAACCGTCAATCTAACCCTGACAAAAATTACTAAACCATATTCCTAACGACTATGTCAACTCATCTTTTGAAGACCGCCAGGGATGGTGCCTCAACCACTTCCCTGGACAGCCCATTCCAAGGAATAGGAGACTAAGCTCACTGGCTTCACTTCTCCCTGAGCTATTCCTAGGTTTCCTACAGCTTCATCCAAGCTCCGTGATGCTATTCACAAACTCAGCTGGCAATATTTAGCAAGATTCTCTCTGCCTGGCAAAGCTCTTATATGCTATGTGGGAAGCAATCGACCGGTCACCAAGAACACCATGGCACCCACCAGAAACATCAGCATCCACCAGGAACATCACAGAAGGACCCCAAATGCACGTCAGGCTCTGCATCTGCTGGCCTCTTCCACCTTGCAGAAAAGATCAGACAGCAAGCCCATCTAATGAAGTGGTGCCACTGAAGTAAAGGTGCCTGAGGGGTCCTCCCTTCCCACCAACTCACTCTTATTCGTGAAGCACATTGGTATAAGTGCTGTGCTCCCTCCAAGGATGCACATAACAGGGAAATGATCCGGCACAAGGAGCCACGTGGAGAAGACAAGAGGCAAGAGGTACAAGTTGCACTGGGAGAGGTTCCATCTTGATACAAGGAATTATTTACTCCATCAACCTCCCCAGGGACATGGTAGCCTGTCACTGGAGGTTTTCAAGGCGCAATCGGACAGCGTGCTAGGTAATCACATCTAGGCTCCCTTTCCAGCAAAGGGATGGACAAAGATGACCTTTCCATGATCTTTCAAGGTCCCTTCCAACCTGACCTGTTCTGCAATTCTGTGATTGATTGTAAAAGAAAGGGTCTGTCCATGGCACCGATTCCCAGTCCTACGCATACAGACACACAGTCCTCATGCTGGGACAGGGACAATCACAGGGGGAGGCTGGGGAAGAAGCTGGTACCAGGGAGGGGCTTCTTTTCTTTTGGTGATGCGGATGACTCAAACACACAGCAAATTTCAGTTTTAGAGCATATTTCTGGAGGTCATGGCTGAGCTCTGTTATGCTAATAATTGCTACACAGTAGTCCTCATGTGAATATAAAATCAACTACCAAGAAAAACAAGTTTAAAATGCAGTTCTGGTTTCTCTGGGAGTATCTGCAAGCACAAATTAAATTTAGCCAACAGGTATGGCTGGGGAAAAATGGAAATGAAAGTGGCCAAACTAACCACTTTAAAAATGGAATATTTTGACAATTCTTTTCAAAATATTTTTCTCTCCTCTGAGAAGTATTTGCTTTTTGGTTTTTGTAAAATGCATTATTTCCCCTCTTCTTCCACTGCCCAAAACACCGTTTCACCTAATACTTTCTCCAGTTTTTGATAGACTTTGAAAGGCTGAAGTTTCACAAAAAGTGCAAGAATAAAAATTTCTCCATTTGGATCAATGAATTTTGGGTGAGGGTTTTTTGGTGGGTTTTTTTTGTTGTTTGGTTGGGTTTTTTTTTTCCAGGAGAAAAGAAATCTGCAATTCCACAAGAGCTTCTGTGTCTTTTGCTACGGCTCTTCAAAACTTTGCACAGTTAAACTGCAGATCAGGCTTGGAAGAGTTACGTTTTTTCGCTTTGTAAAAATGCAAGTAGGGTATTTTTAGGTTTGAAGCCTAAGAGGGCTTAGCTTGACTCAAGAGAGCTCATTGTCAGTATCAAAACTGCAGAGATATAGGTACAGCATGAGTTTAAACGCACAAGTTACAATAACTGCTTTAAATGAACAAGGTACAGGTTACGCTGACCACTATAGTGGAAAAGACAGGTATCACCGGGTTAGTTAGAAGGCTTCCCAGATTTGTTTTGGCAGTGAACGTGCTGATAAGCATCAGCAAGGGGATTTACAGCAACACAGCCACAGCGACACTGCTAATGTCAGAGGAACATTTTAGACAGTAGCCTCCTAAGAGAAAAGCGCCCCATGGTCCAGCAGGGCACACGACCTTGGTTATGAAGTCGGCAGCAAACCAAATGTGTAAAAAAAAAAGTTAGCATAGAATATATAAAGAAGCAAGATTAGGGTGGTTTGGTTTTTCTCCAGGAGTCTCTTTTCTCTAGGGGTGGTGATTATTAAAATCCTTGATTTGCTAATTATAAAGGTTAATCTAATTTTAAAACCATGCAAATGCATATGGATTAGATATTGTAAGCTACCTTGTTTCATTACTCTACGTATCTTGATAGCGATGACTGCCCTGGCTTCTGCAAAGGAAAAAACAACAAAACAAAACACCCCAAAAAACCCAAACACTGCTATACCCCCCCCCCAAAAAAAAAAAACAAACAACAAACCAACCCACACAGCTCACTTCCATGGTTTTCCTGTGGCAGCTGCAGAGGTGCCTGCTGGCAGAAAGCTGGGCAGATACCACCTGGAGACTGCTCCTCCAACCAAGGAGGGGTCCAAATAGGTGGCTGGGCCACAGAGAGGAGCAAGCTTGAGGAGGACCAGCATCACGGCACACCATGGCTCATCCCTCCAGCTGCCCTGGGCTGGCAGTGGGGACCTGGCAACCTGTGGCTCCTGGAGGGTGGTGGGAAGCCTCCCGAAGCAACATGAAGCAGCATGCTGCACCTTCCCCCTTCCAAAACCCCCCGAACAGTATAAATAAAATAATCACTAAATTAATTAACAGTATCCTCACCCCACCCCCCCCCCCTAAAAACGTTCTGTTTACACAACGTCTCACCTTCTCTGTAGCACCACGGGCATGATTATTCATTCTTTCACTTCACTGCCTGAGGATGTATTCTGCTTCAGAATTAAGATATAAATGGGTAAAACCTTCACAAGCACCAAAAAAGACTCCAAAACTATCTTCGTGAAGCTCATAAAGTCAAAAGGAAAATGCTAAATATTGACTGTCCTATGCTTGGCTGAACTCAACAGGTTAGGAGTCCTGGGTTGAACCTGCACGCGTTGCAACAGCTGCCATTTGTGCGAAGCAGCACAAGGAGATACTTGGGCCATATCTTGCAACACGTGAGATGTAAAAAAATAAATTTAAAATTTAAAAAGAAAAGAAAAAAAAGAGAAAGACACTTCTGCCCACTGAATACCCTATCCGTCAAATAAGCGACATGAAATACCTAGCCATCAAGCTGGCAGAGAAGAAAAAAAGAACTTATTTTGATGCAAACAGGATTTTTAAAGTTATTTTCACCCTGAAGCTTTCAGACATGCCCTGTCTCCCAGTGCATTTCCTTCTCCCAATGCAAATGTTAGACAGAATACTACCAAAATATTTACTAAAGCTTTCCAGATGCACACAAAAAAAAAAAAAAGGAAAAAAAAAAGAGAGAGAGCAGAGATTATCTTAGTGCTCTGCCCATCTACCCAGCATCTACATGCAGAGATGGGGAGGGACTTTTCGTGAGGCAGGGTAGCAACGGGACAAGGAGCAACAGTTTTAAACTGAAATGGTAGATTTAGATCAGATATAAAGAAGAAATTCTTTGCTGTGAGGGTGGTGAGACCCTGGAAGAGGTTGCCCAGAGAAGCTGTGGCTGCCCCATCCCT
>JAOTQQ010000032.1:20637964-20669844 GCA_026546715.1 Gallinago undulata | reverse complement strand
CTTCCAATTTAAAACTGTTGCCCCTTGTCCTGTCACTACACTTCCTCGTAAAGAGTCCCCATCCGGCTCTTCTGTAGGCTCCCTTCAGATAGTCCACTCTTCTGAAGTCCAGGGTAGCCAGCTTGCTGCACACCCTCCTCACTGCCTTATGAATCGTGAATTCTGTCATCTCACGATCACTGCAACTGAGGCTACCCTTGAACTTGACATTGCCGACCAGCCCCTCCTTGTTGGTAAGGACAAGGTCCAGCACGGCTCCTTTCCTCGTTGGCTCCTTAATCATTTGAAGGAGAAAGTTGTCATCAATGCATTCCAAGAACTTTCTGGATTTCTTGTGCCCTGCTGTGCTGTCCTTTCAACAGATATTGGGGTGGTTGAAGTCCCCCATGAGGACCAGGGTGTGCGAGCGTGATGCTGCCCCTATCTGTTTATAGAAGGCTGCATCCTTGCTGTCACTTTGATCTGGTGGTCTGTAGCAGACCCCTACTGTAACATCACCTGCCCCCGTGCTCCCCTTAATCCTGACCCATAAGCTCTCTGTCATGTCTTCATCCATCCCCAGGTGGAGCTCCACACATTCCAGCTGGTCCTTGACATAGAGGGCAACACCCCCTCCCCTTCTGCTCAGCCTGTCCTTCCTGAAGAGTCTGTAACCCCCCATTCCAACACTCCAGTCATAAGAGCCATGTCTCGGTAATGCCAATGAGATTGTAGCCCTGGAGGTGTGCACACATCTCCAGCTCCTCTTGCTTGTTCCTCATGCTGCCATCTCACCCACTGCCAATTCACATGCCAGTATCTTTCTCCCGCTCTGACACAGGTGTGCTCCGTCTGTTGCTAGCACAGCTGGTGCCATATAAAGTTCCCCGAGATCAAAAAACCCAAAATTTCGTTGGTGACACCAGTTTCTGAGCCACCTGTTAATCGTGCATGCCTTTTTATTTCTCTCAGTATTCCTAGCTGCAACTAAGGGTATTGGCAAAAATTTATCTGTGCTTCTGATCCCTCAACCATTTTCCCCAGTGTCTTAAAGTCCTTTTTGGTGTTTTTTAAATTTCCAGTATTGACCTCGTCGCTTCCCACCTGCATAACTACTAAGGGACAGTAGTCAGAGGGCTGTACCAGACCAGGCAGCCTTCTGGTTACATCTCTGACCCGGGCCCCAGGGAGGCATTAGACTTCCCTGTGGGAAGGATCCGGCCAACATATGGGGCCCTCAGTTCCCTGCAGAAGGGAGTCTCCAATAACAATTACCCTCTTCTTTTTTTTTAGGGCAGAGGTTCTGTTGTGAGGTGGAGACTGATTTGCTTTAGGTACCCCCCCCACGATGGTGTTTCTTCTGCCCTCTCACTTGCCTCACCCTCACCCTCCAGTGCCCCATACTTGTTGTGGAAGGGCAAGTGGAAAGATGAGGGTGCCTCTTCCAACAGGCACCTATATCCATTCCTCCCTGTTCCTTGGGTCACCTCCTTCTGCTACAGTGCTCTGCAGAGCCTGGTACCACACATCTAACTCCCTTTCACACTCCCTTACAGACCTTAGTCTATCTGCTTCTTCCCTCAGTTCGGCCACCATGTTAAGCAGATCATTGATCTGCTCACACCTAACACAGGGGTTGTCTCTACCATCCTTCATTGCCAGGCTCCAGCACTCGCTACAGCCAATTGCCTGGGCCCCTGCATGTTTGTGTGGGGCCTTTGCTGGGTTCCAACCATAGAATTGTCTATGTTGGAAGGGACCTTCATCATCTAGTCCAACCATCAACCTAACCCTGACAAAAATCACTAAACCATATTCCTAAGGACCCTGTCAACCCGTCTTTTGAACACCTCCAGGGACGGTGCCTCAACAACTTCCCTGGGCAGCCGATTCCAATGCCCGATAACCCTCTCTGTGAAGAAATGTTTCCTAATATCCAATTTAAACCTCCCCTGGTGCAACTTGAGGCCATTTTCCCTTGTCCTATCTCCTGTGACTTGGGAGATGAGACTGACCCCCGCCTCTCTACAGCCTCCTTTCAGGTAGTTATAGAGTGCGAGAAGGTCTCCCCTCAGCCTCCTCTTCCCCAGGCTGAACACCCCCAGCTCCCTCAGCCTCTCCTCACAAGACTTGTGCTCCAGACCCCTCACCAGCTTTATTGCCCTTCTCTGGAACCATGATTCGATCCGATCTCTTCAAGCAAGTGTCTTGGTTTGGGGAGGGGGGGGGGTTGTTTTGTTTGGGTTTTTTGTTTGTTTTGGGGTTTTTTTTGTGTGTGTTTTTTATTTTTCCCTCAGTCCCTTATCGCGCGCCACAGACTCGATCAGCTGCTGCCGCCGCCTCGCGACCGGCCCGTGCCTGCTCTCACTGCCTTTAAATCCCTGCGCCCACGCCCCCTCCGCCTCTGATTGGCTGCCACGCCCCCTCCGCCCCTGATTGGTTACCACGGACTTCCGGGTTCCGGCTGGGGCTGTGAATTGGGACACCCCTCGGTACGGCGCCATTCCACTCTCTCCGCGACATCGCTCTCAGTTCTTGTCGCCGGTGCTGTTGCTGCTGCCTCGCCGACCGATTTGAAGATCTCTAATTTACTGTAGGCGAGCAACAGTTATTGTACCGGTACAGTCTTGTGAAGAGCTCCTGAGAGTTTGGCTTAACTTGGAGGCCTTCAATATGAGCCCTTCTGCTGTTTGCTGCTAAAGTGACTGTTGCTGCCTCCGAGGCTGAAGAACAGTTTTCTCACTGGGGCTGGAAACGGGAAAAGACGAGGGGCAGGTTTTCTTTGTCTGTTTTACGTTGTCCCTAGAGCTTTGTCTCCTCCTGTCTTGGTTCTGGCGGGGACAGGGTTAATTTATCCCAGGCCTGGCAGGGGACACGAGTACCCCATCAGAGTTCCCCATCAAATGGGAGCCATGCCCAGGGGGTACAGGGCAGGAGGTCGCTGCTTGCACCAAGCCGGGGTGCAGGTGGTGCTGTAATCCTGTTGTACATTCCTCTCTCAGCGTTACTGTTGTTTTTTCTCTTTCCTTTGCTGTTCTGTTAAACTGCCTTTATCTCAACCCAGGAGTTTTGCCTCTTTCTGCTCATGGTTGTGGGGGGTTGAGCGAGTGGCTGCCTGGCTCTCTGCTGCTGTCTGAGGCTGAACCTCAGAGCTTAAGACCACCCTCAAAGTTGTTCGTAACGTCTTTGGTCATTTCCCACCGTGTTTTGATCTCCCCATCGCTTTGCTTGGGTGCTCCTCCTTCCAGAATTTCAGCTTTCTTCACCCTAGCTACCAGTTCAGCAGAAGCCTGCTTTGACATTTAAAACTATTTCTATTCCTGGGCCCTGGCCATGTCTGTGATTTGTTGGCTCATTCCTCTTCACGAGCTGTATGATCCAGTGATTAAGTGAAGGCAACCACCATAGGCTGTAGTTCTGTTTTATGGCGGAGAGAGGTAAGGGCTGTTTGGCTCAGGAGGAGGATAAATGTATCTATAGGCTGAGATTAACTTTATCCAGAACATGGGGTTTTTTTGATCTCTTACCGTGCCAATGCAGTCCAACGTATAGTAACAGAAACTAGATAACTGGTAAAATAGTTCTGAAGAGTTTAATGGGTTTGAACTGGCTTCAGCCCACAGGTTCCTTAGTGGTGATGAGGATGCCCAGTGTCATGGTAGTCAGCAGAGACCGGGAGTGGGAGTCGTGTTGTTATTGTGTGTGTATTGCCTGTGGTTGTGTGTGTATCACAATTGCTGTATTTTGCTAAGTGTAACTTAATTTGAATTATGTTTTCAGCATATTCATGTAACATCAGCTATCTTCAGACAACCAAATTTGATATTAAACATTTCACCCTCCATGTGTGGGCTGTCTAAGAAAAATCTGCTCTGACAAAAAAATAGAAGAGGGCATTGGGCTCATTGGACTCTGACAGTGATGGGCAGATACTGCTGTGAGACTTGAGAGTTCAAGCTTATTCTTGCTTCTTCCACTGAACTACTCTATAAACTTGGGCACGTCATGTCAGTTTGCCTCTTTCCTCTTGTGTTTTTAGCTTAGTTTTATCACAAGGTGATTTTGGTAATATCCTGGATACTGTGTAAGCCAGCCTAGCTAATTTAACTACAGTTGTAATCTGCATACCTAAGGGAAACACAAACGTAATGGTATACAAGCGTTTATATCAGTGCAGCTGGGGCCGTATGCAGACTAATGCTAGCCTGGCTCTGTAAGCAAAAGTCATATTTCTAAGTGACATGTTTTATAAAGCCAGTCTTAACTGCGTAGCAGTAATGTCTAGTGTAGTAACACTGAGTGCAAGTTGTTCATCACCAGCTAGATCACCTGCTTTTTGTTCTGAGGGCTACATACCCTTCCCACTTGATCCTCTTAAAACTGCAGGTTGCTGATGCCTTTGTGCTCCAAGCCCTTCTCCACAGTCACCTTCTCTGAAATAAGCTGGATTTTCAGCTTGCTGGCAGAGTTTATGTGCAAAATTGGTGTTGTGGTGTTCCCAATCAGTCCTGTTGCTGAGAACTGCCAAAGCAAAGGTCACACCATTTGCCGTTTTATTTTTGTCCATGTGCCCTGCAGTGCTGGATCAAGATTTAGCCTTAGCAGTAAGTTCACAGTGATCTCCTTCTGGAAAGGTCTTGATTTCACATGGGAATGGGGGAAAGCCCAGTTTGGTCTCTAACTCCATGCAACATGAGATACGGTAAACAGTAAAAATTGGGGACAAGCTAAGAGGATCCCTTATCACATTTGTAGGATGCCTAATTAATTTAAGGGGAAAAGCTGAGCAGGGCTGTGTTTAGGGTGAAAACAAGAGACTTGCATGGATGAGACTGAGAATGCGTACGTCTCATGGCTAAAGACGGAGCATTCCATTAAGGGCTTACATGAAATGTTCATTTAAGTCCTCAAATTGATATTGTATTAATTGGAGGCAAAGGGACACCAAGTTCTCTTACTTTGTCTTGGGATGGTACAATATAGTAGCTGGATACATCCTAGAAACTTATAATTAAAACTCTCTGCAGAATATATGAAGGTTTTGCTTGAGCTTCCTGCATAATTCTCAGTCAAAGGAGAGGAAAATTCCTTTGAAAATACACGAGGTGGTGAATCTGTCCTCTCTGTGTGCAAGAGCTCCTGCAGAGCTGCCGAGGCCTGATGTCGTTGAAGGGATGTAATAATTGAAGTGCAGCATAATCAAATAAAATATGCAGAAACCAAGCAGAGCCTTAGGCTCATTTCATTTTAAGCAAACAAATAAAAATCTGTAAGGGCTGATCAGGCAGTTGGAAATGGCACAGGGAAAACAGCACGGAGACGAAAGCAAGCCTTTGATTCAGGAATATGAGGAACTTGGAAGGAACTTCTGTGGCAACAACAGGGCATGGATTTCATTTGACTCGAGCTTATGGACCACCTGCTGTGGTGGCCTCTACGTTTTTGAGGATGCATGGTATCCAGAGCTGTCTGCTGAGACCATGCTCTTTCAAATCTATCAGTATGGGTGGACCTGGGCTCCTGTAAAGAAGCTCTGTTGCATCTGTTAGGGCTGCTTGCAGGTGTGGGATTACTGTGTGCCTATGTTCATCCGTAGTGAAGAAGGAAGGCATAAATGAAGCTCTGAGGAGTCATTTGCACCTGCCAGAACATCTGTAATTGTAGCTGTGAACTGATCTCCAACGTTGGTGCTGTACCGGCAGGTGTAGTCTCTCCATCATTTTTGAGTTCAGAAGGGAAGCCCCTTGGAGGGCCTTTGTGATCCCTTGCCATCTTCTTGTGCTTCTTCATGCGTGCTTGCCATCCAGAAAGCAAATGTAGAAGGTACCTGTGAGCAGGTACCTTCACGAGGTGCAAACCGGTCTTATGGTTTGGGCTGTGTGTGTGTGTGTCCCCAATTCCCCACATTTGTGGCTTAAAAGAATTGCTTCTGTCTTGTAGTTCCTTTGCTGTGGTGAGCTTTCTTGTCCACCAGCCTTTCTGGGCCAGAATTTTGTCTTTGATCTTCAACAGAAATCGGATAGATTAATTAACATCTCAAAACAAATAAGCTTCTTTTATTCCCCATCCCCATTCACTCCTCTCCCCCCCACAAGACAGTTACTTGAAGCTTTCACAGGAGCACAAGCTCCTCCCGTTATTAAATCTTTTTATGCTGATCAAGATTTCCCATCTTTTTGTAGTAGGATGCAGAGCTGGGAATAGAAGAACATTGTTCCTACCAATTTCTGTTTGATCTTCTCTTTACCACACTGCCATTAAAAGACTTTCACCATCCCTGCAGTTGGTTATGGTATAAAATCACTTGATGCTCACAGTGCTCTGCTGCTCTTTCCCAGTTTTTCTGCATCTCTTTTTCTCGATACTCAGCAATGGGGAGGGTTAGTTCATCCCAGGAAGTTGCTGGGCTGGAAAACTAGAGCAGAGGAAAGACTTTTTTCCCATCGTTACACGCAGGATAGGGACATTTGTTTCCAAGCTTTTCATTTGATCTGTCTCTATCCAAGTAGATGGTGAAGGACATAACGTCATGCCCTGTTCCTATACAGAGTTGGTTTGGTTTTATTATTATTTTTTTTTCTGGAGTGCAGGAACAGGCATTAGCCTAGGGAAGACTGAGGAAAAAAAGAGGACAAGCTGCTGTGACTTGTCATAGTCCTGGCTGGGGTCGCTGGCTCTCAGGGTTGTACAATATTTCTGTAGTTGAAGGTCAGCTCAGTGTCCTGTCTTCTTAAAACAGGTCTTTCGGTGAGGCTCTGAGCTTTCGTGATTAAAGAAGGCAGCCTTCCCAAATCCACATTTCCCAGCCTGGTGGCTGTGTAAGAAGTGGTAAAACATGTTTTCCTGGTACCAAAAGACTTCAAAAACTGCTGAGCGTTTTTACATCCCGTGCTGCTGATCTTCTTTCACCAAGTGAAATAGTAGCACTTCCCACTTTGTAGACAATGGAGCCTTATCACCGCTGCATTCAGAGCAGAGTTAGGCCAAAGCTGAGCCATTTTGAAAATCCTCTCCTTGAGCTCCTAAACTTTAATCTCCTGGTCTTGCAAGTAATGCCCCATACATCCCCTCAGCCCCTCTTTTGCTTTAAAAGAAGTTATACTTTTGAGTAAGCTTGTGCGTCAAGCGTGAGTGATGTGGGGATGAACGGGGAGGGCTTACAGCGACTCGGAAGTTACCTTTTCATTTTTTCACCAATATTGTCATAGTAACAACAGTCTGCTCTTTGTGTCATCAGAAATGATCACTATGTGCTAGCTATACTTTACGGAGAGGGATGTCACATTGTTTATCTGGAAGGATGACAAGACATGAGAAATAATCACAGTGACTTGAAAAAGAACGAAAGCACAATTTTGTGCACGGTGCTGTTTCTGGTTTGCATTTCACTGTGCACCAGTGGCAGGAAAAAAAAAGACATCGTTAGTGCCATAAAGCATAGGCTTCCAGTCCCTTGAGAAACGTAGCAACTCCTTGCAGAGTTTTAGTTGACATGGTGATATTTAAAAGTAGCAATAGAGGATCTTGGAAGCCATGGCAACTTACTGTGCAGAGATACCATCACGTAAAGGGCCCTGCAGTGGGTGGCTCGTTGAGAGCAGGGCTTGAACAGTCTTTGGCTAAAAAAGGTTCAGTGGCTAAAATAATTGTTTTGTTATGCAAGCAGATGCATCAACCTCTGCATGTCTAGCACAGAGGGGCTCCACTTTGAGAAGGGATGGTATGACTCCAAAGAAGCCATAGGTTGTTCCCATTCCAGGACCGGAGAGAAGCAGTAGGCTTTGGTCAGTTGGTCTGCAGCTGGAAGCCTGCAAATTGCCCCACTTGCTTTTCCTTACCACCCCCCGAGCCCTTAAGCAAGGTTTTGGAATGGGAGCTCTGTCACCTTTTAGAGAAACAGAGAGAATGGAGAAGTATGGTGATGGTCCTAGCAATATCTGAAGGGAGCTACAGAAGAGCCGGATGGGGACTCTTTACGAGGAAGTGTAGTGACAGGACAAGGGGCAACAGTTTTAAATTGGAAGAGGGGAGATTTAGATTAGACACCAGAAAGAAATTCTTTGCTGTGAGGGTGGTGAGACACTGGCCCAGGTTGCCCAGAGAAGCTGTGGCTGCCCCATCCCTGGAGGGGTTCAAGGTCAGGCTGGATGGGGCTTGGAGCAACCTGGTCTGGTGGGAGGTATCCCTACCCAGGGCAGGGGGTTGGAACTCGATGATCTTTAAGGTCCCTTCCAACTCAAAAGATTCTATAAATCATTTCTATAGGCCAAAGATCTGAGCTTAGGAGAAATCAAATAGCAAGAAACTATAGAAGAGACCTAAAAAATCCCACTGCCGGATACAGAAATGACATTAAAAACCAATGTATTACTATCATCAATTAAAATTAACAGCTAAGAGCACCAATACCTACTTTTATTTTAGAGTAAACCTTATTCATATGCTAGATTCAGATTTATGGAGTTAATTCAGACATATCCTCCTTTGTATCAAATACAAATCTATAGCTGTATTTCACTTTACTTGTTAGACAAAGAACAAACACCTTTGGTCAATCAAACCATCTGAAAGGCCACAGGAGGCATAGAGCTCGTTATCAAAGCAGAGTCATATATTTTAGAGATTGAGGAGTTTTTATCTATAAGAACTTTGGTCTCAGCATCAGTACAGATCTTATACTGGGTTATCCAGTAGGGTGAGAGCTATTTGGTATTTTCTGCTGCCACCGGGATAACTACAAACTCCTTGTGATCCTTATAATATACTGACACTGAAATCATCCCATCCAACTCATCCATGTTATTGTTGAATTTCCAGTACACAAAAAAAAAAGAGAGAGAAGATTTGAGAATAGCTCAGCACTCCTAAATTTCACTAAAAGTAGCATCTGTATTGTGTGCTCTCTAAAGTAAAGGAGAGGAACATGCAGGTGTTTCACATCACGCGTGACACCAGATGACCACCAGCAAGATCAAGTGAAGCAAACAGTAGCGGCCGTGCTCCAGCTGAATCATAGCCTTCACCAGGTAATGCATTACTTGCCATTAAAGAGAGGTCTGGAAGGGAGCTTAACTTATTTATAATGCAGGGCAGCCTGAGATGAGGTAAACAAATCATAGGTGGTATGGTTTCATCAGCTCTGCTCCTTACAAAATTGTTTATTCCAAGGTATACATCCACAAATAACAATTTCAGGGGAAGGTCTGAAGACTATTGTTATCTGGATAACTCTAGGCAAAAAGAGCTCTGCTCAAAGGTACCCAATTCCTAAGGGCTGCATTTGTTTGGTTTCAAGTTGAAATGACCTGAAATTAATTTCCTCTTTCCCTTATTGAAAAACTTCATTCTGTATTCCAAGAGGAAATGCTGCTGGTTTGGGAATGAGACTCTGCATCTTCCAGGCATAACAAAAGGATGAGCTGTAGCCTTTGGGAACTGAGCACACCTGCAGAAGCAGCACTCCCAGCCTCCATGGCCATTCCCACCCCCTTTTGCTCACGAGTCCTTGGAGAAGCTTCAGACATGCTCACAATCACATAACAGAAGTGTTTTTCCTCCCACCTCCTACTTCTAATTCTTTAATTTCATTTGACTCATTTTGTTTCATGTGGTTTATTCACTTCACTCCTGCCACTCCTCGTTGGGTTAATTTCTTCCAAAAGTAAAGCATTAACGGTGTTTCTTCAGGAAAGGGAGATTTTATCTGCTGTTGTAGCGGTTCCCAGATACTACTCCTCAAAACCTAGCAGCAGTATTTTCATTAATAATAACAAAGCTCAATTGGAAAGTGAGCCATTCCATTAATAAAAATTAGAACAACATGATTTTGGCATAATTAGAACAGAACTGTAGCTAAAAAGCTTATCTATATAGAGTGGGAATGTTATGGAATTATGTTGTTGCCAATACAGTGTTGAATTTCACCCTATGCTGGCTGCTGCATCCAGAGATTAAGTATTTTCTCATTTTACGTATTTTACAGAGACTCAAGCTGCACCTCTTAGGTGTTTTACAAGGAAATATAAGAAACCTTTATTTCCACTTTAATAGAAAGTATAAATAAATCTAGTTATAACAATAAATGCAACTAGAAATAATAGCAGAGCTGAACATGACTGAGATTCTTGAACAAGAAGTATGACTTAAATTCTTCTTGATAACTGAGCTAGACCTAAACTGCATGATGTGAAAACAACATGTAAAATGATGTGGAGGAAAATAAAGGGAAAATGAGCATGAGACAACAGGGAGGATAAAACCAGCATCTCAGTAGCAGATGACATTCCCATACAGTGTATCACCCACTATTCACCTTCAATCTGTTCCAATAATACATGCAAAAATGTCTACATCAGAAACTCAAGATTAGAAACATATGTCCCATTACCTTCCTCACTTTGAACACTGTAAGGTGCAGAGATCACGGCATAAATGTTTTTCCCTGCCTTTTTTGTTATAGAGTGTGCAGTGAAGTGTCAAATTCTGTGGACACAGTTATGGACACAGCATTGTTGCATTGACCAGCATGATACCCTGTAGGTTAATGCGAAGGAACTTCAAGGGTTAGACGTCTCTGGTTCAGTCCCTGATGTCAATATAGGGATGATCCATTTCTTTGCATCCAAAATTGGGTTGTTCCACGAGTGGATAAACAACATAAAACCATGAGCTGGATCTGAACTCAGCCTCACACTTCTGAGATTCTTTTGGGCTTCCAAAACCATCTGATGGATTTAGATCTCTGACTTTCCTGGATGGCTTCAATAATAGCCATCTAGAGATACTGAAGTCTAATTCTAATGCAGTCTATTTTTATGTGAGGCCAAGCAGTTAAAACAACTTTTTTTTTTTTGCTTGATAGTAGCTTTTAACATTGTAGACATGTGTCACGCTTAAATGCATTTGCAAGGTTTGCTTTAGTGTACGTAGCTCAGAGCAGATGTGTCAAAACGTCATCAGTGGAGAAATAATTATTAATTATGAATTAAGACTGGATTATTTTGGCTTCAGGGAGAAAAATATAGCCATAACAGAAAATCTGGTTCCACATGCTTTGATATCACTACGGTCTCTGAGGTGACAATGTCCCTTCCCAGAACAATTACTTTCCACTGTCATCTGGAGGCAAAAATAATTGATTAATGCTACATGATCAATAAGGTTCTACCATATATGGTATTTTATATTCTGAGTACTCACCAAACCTATATGGCAAATCTGTGTTCAGCAGTGAAACTATCTCTGCGTATCCAAGCAAAATAGCACAATTACGAGGCAAAGGCAAGCTGTCAGGTAAAGGAAGGGAGCTGATATTAGTTTTTATGATCGAAAAATACTTCTGTCCACCAATACATTTGATTTTTCAATTAAGTTTGGAAATTACTCCACTGCTGCCAGTAATCCTTTTAATTAAGCAGTATCCAGAATGTCTGTGTTCTGCACCTTAAATCAACAGAGCTATGAAGATGCTCAAGGGAATAGAGCACCTCTCTTAGGCTGAGAGACCTGGGTCTGTTCAGCCTGGAGAAGAGAAGACTGAGAGGGGACCTCATCAATACTTATAAATATCTAGAGGACAGGTGTCAAGAGGATGGGGTCAGGCTCTTCTCAGTGGTGCCCTGTGTCAAGACAAGGGGCAACAGACTCAAGTTGGAACACAGGAACTTCCATCTGAACATGCAGAAAATACTTCTTTAATTTGAGGGTGGCAGAGCCCTGGAAGAGGCTGTCCAGAGAGTTTGTGGAGTCTCCTTCTCTGGAGATACTCAAAACCTGGCTGGATGCCTTCCTGTCCAGGCTGCTCTAGGTGAACCTGCTTTGGCAAGAGGGTTGGACTAGGTGATCTCTGAAGGTCCCTTCCAACCCCTACAATTCTGTGATTCAGTGAAAACTTCTATATTTTGTTTCTTTCACAACATTTTTACTATCTGGGCTGGTGCTTCAAAAGAATTAATACATGAGGAGCACTACCCTAAGAAAAGGGCTAGATACTGCTTTAAGGTCAGTCTTCAAGCCAGAGCATGGAATGAATTTGGCATCCACTGTGTCAATGGAGGTCTGCATTTTATCTGTACGTAGGGGATGGATGCATCTTATTTTGACACTAGATCTCATTACTGATTTTATTAGGATCATTTTGCAGGTTTTCAGTGGGGATGGCTCTTTTTCCAGTGTTATTCTTCAGTGCCTTCTGGTAGCTGAGAGAGGGAGCTGTCATCACAAAATGCCAATAATGCAGAGACAATGTCCATTGTATCTCTCACTCAGTGCCACTACAGGACACGGGTAGATTCAAGTTTGGTGCTCAGTCAGGACTGGGAAGTGCAGGAAATACTGAAGGTAGTTGCAGTGAAGGCAGGGGTGAGATCGGTGTGAGGAGAGAGATGGTTTTTTCAGTGAAATGGAGCAGGCTGAAGCAACGCTCAGAAACCCTGAGAAGTATCACGTCTAATTAGCGTGGCTGTGCAATTGATGTAACGAGGCATTTAAGAATGAAACTGAATAGCAGTTGGATGAGAAATTAATAATAAGTGTGTCTGTCATCTATCAGAGGCCTAAGATACTTATGTTGACATATTCATCAGGAGTGTCCAGGTATGGAAATACACATTGACATAAGATGGTTCAACGAGATGCTGGAACACCCAGTTGTAGGGAGAAGCTGCAAAATGGAAAGGCGAGCATGGAGCAGGGCCCCATAGCACCTAGAAATCCAGTAGCCCCCGAGACTCCCGGTAGTTAACACTGTGACAGAGCCCAGTTGTGAACAGCAGTAAATTAAACCCCAAAATAATTTTGCTATTTAGGGGCTCAGCCAAGTCAGCAAGGAATATGTGAAGTCCCTGTATCTGCTTTTCACATTGAACCACGCCGCTGATGGCTTGGAAATCCAGCTGCCTGGATCAGTTTACATCACGCCTGGTATCTAGTTTTACTTTGACTGGTTTAAGGACAATCACTCACTCACCCAGATTACGATTTCCATCTCGGGTGCTAAGATTAAGAAGCTGCCTCTTACCTTCCTTCTCCCCCTCCAATCTGTCCCCATTATTGTTTTGAGATGCTATTAAAGATACAGAGAGAAAGCTGCACTTCCAGAGCTACGATTTCAGGCTGTCTGCAGTCTCGGGAAGAAATAATTGACGTACGTACTTATCGATTTGTTTTAAAGCTTCCTGCACAAACGTGAGAGAAAGGAATTTATTGTACCTTCTCAAAGTGGAACAGGAACAGCAGTGTAATCCCATGACTCCACAAACTGGGATTACATGCACCAGGATTGGGCCCGACCCTTGAGATATAGACACGGCTCAGGATTCAGGTTTTCACAAACTATCTTAAAGCAAATGCACAATTAAAGCAAGCAAGGGACACAGGATGAGCTTTGCACAGAGGTAGCTCAATGATCAAAGTGTGAATTGTGTCTCTGCCAGAAATTTCAAAGTGGGAAGAGTATCATTATTCAATCACTAGCCAAAGGAAATGGCCAAAATTGGACAAACAACATCATCCCGTTGCTCTGCCAAGACTGTGAGTCAAAAGAGATAATGAGATATTTGGTGAGAGAGGGAATATCTTTGTTAATATGAAATAAATTACACTAACACCTCTGTTAGAATTCGCTCGGTGGGCAACATCCAGACCTAGCTACACTGATTAAAAGACCTCATTCATACATAATGATCACACAGAGTAATAATCTCATTGTGAAAGGCAATCAGACACTTGTTCCCTCTTCTTATCTTTTCTCCACATTTGTAGTTACTAAGAAAGGATCAGCCTTTGATCATCTTTTCTTGTGCTGCCCTCTAAGTCATTTCATTAAAGGGCCAGAGTTTCCTGGATTAATGGCCATTTGTCATTTCCCCAAATCAATGCTGCCTCCAGTCTGTTGCCACCTTACAAACATTTCTGCAGATGTTTTTCAGAATTACACCAGTTACAATGCTGTGCTCAAATGAAGACGTTTTGTTTTTAAAAAAAGACACAGCTTTTGTTTTAAAAATTAAACCAAAAAGCTAGAACAGTTTTTACTTTTTTTTTTTTTCGTTATGGAAATCTTAATTGAATTTTTCATTTTAAAAAAGAAAGGCAAATATTGGTTGACCTTCATTTTGTCTGCATCTCCAAGAAGTCTTCATTAGTTCAACTTTTCAACCTGTCTATTTCTCTTGAAGTGCCTCCAGAACCTTGGCTCAGCCCATCTGTTTCTGCTGAGCTCTTTAATATCTCTATTTCATTTATCCCTCTACGTCTACCACATCCGCTTTTCAGGATCAAGCTGACCTGTGGACTTTTTGAAAGAGCACAGTATTTCAATAAAGTGCCATGCTAAATCTGCTTCTTTCATGGGGAAGACTGCCACCTCCCTTGTCTCAGGAAAACACGGCCATTCTGGTTGTTCATAAAAGAAATTCACTCTTTCACTTCACAGTGGAGGGCTGAAGTTCAGCAGCTAAGTTTTTCTTCAGCATTCATATTTACCTGGGAGCTGGTGTTATTGCCATCCTAACGATGAGAGTGGATTTCAATATTTAACAGGGATATGTTTCGTTTTTTTTTTTCTCCAGAGAGAAGCAATTTTCCAGTTCTCCAGTGGCACGAGATGGGGAGAGTGCCAGTGATCCATCCCCAGGCGATGCCAAGACTGCTTCCCTTGCGACTCCAGCACGTTTGCTAAGCGGTGTAAACCAATGGAAAGCAAACCTTCACAACAGAGATCTCATTCCCTTTTCAACCAAGCCATGCATCCTCCTCCAGCAAGTACAATTTACTCCTCTTATGATATGGAGATGAAGAGACACTAAGCATTCACTAATTGTGTTTTCACTCTTGCGTATATAACACAAGACGTAGGTGCCCAGACTTTCACAGTGCCTTTTAGGTAGGTGATTTCCCTGCACATGGATTTGCAGAGCTGTTAGTGTGTTAGTCATTAGGGCAACACCAGAAACCTAACTGAGGCTCCCTAAATGTTAACACCAGAGCTGCTAGACTGTGACTGCATCCTGGTTTGAGTTACACAGGATTAATTTCTCTTCTAACGCTTGGGAAAATTTTTAGTAGGGTCTAGTGTCTGAATTTGTGAAAATATTTACTTTATAGCCAGCTATGCTATACAGGATTCAAGGTCTCAGTGTTTTTGAGCCTTGCCAGGCGCAGGGACAAGGAGGAGCAAGGCCTGGGCATTTGACCCAGGCTGGCCAACAGGATTATTTCATACCATGAACGTCACATTCAATATAAATTAGAAAGTTTGCTGTGTAGTTCTCTACGTCCCTTGATGGAGGTGGTCCAGAGAACTTCTTGCCCTGGTGCCGGACCCCTGAGCCCTTCCCTTCCTCCCAAAGCCTCAGTGCTTGCAGTGTCCAGCATTTGCTGTCCACCACTGGGACTGGACACAGCTTCCTACTGATAGCATTGGCTGAGTATAATCCTTGTATATTTTAGTGTCAGGATCAATACTGGTTCTTTAGTATTAATGTTAATTATTTAGTCTTATTATATTCAATCTATTTATATTGCAACCCTCATGTTTCCTTGTTTTTTCCCAAGTCTCCTTCCCGAGTGGGGAAGGGTCGGGTCATCGGGTGATAGAGATAATTTTCTAAATGACAATAAACTGTTAGGGGTTTCTCAAACCATAACAGACTGGTATCAGGTGAGAGCCTTAACAGGCCTTTTCCCTAAGCAACAGAGGACTAGGCAGAAACATATATTGGGCTGTCAACCACCCAGCTGAACCCCACACAAGCAAGAGGTATTTCTCATCTCTCCAGATGAAGTGCTCCCTGTGCAGTTCGGACAGGGTGGGTGAAGATTCAGCTTTGGTTTGAGGCTGGAGATGATATCAGATGATTCCTGTCCCCAGAGGGGTAGAAGCACACACGCTGCTGCTAGCAAGCAGTAGTGGAACACTGCAATTTGCCCAGCCCTCTTCGGTGAGCCTGTGCCAGAGAGGAACCCAGGCACCCACCACGCTCGATGCAAATTGACCCTGTTGAAAAGTGGAGCTGTCAGGGTCAGTCTCAGCGTTGCGCAACCCACAGCATTACGGTCTGGTCATCTAATTAGATACCTCCATCAAATACAGCCACAATTTTCAAATGTGATTGCATTGCTTTGATTTTTATTTTTTTAATAGTCATTCATCTAAGTGACTGCCATCCAATTGATGGGTGTATACAGGGCACACTTCATTTAATTCAGGTGGATCGGTTCAATCAGCATTCAATTCTCTTCAATGAAACCTTCCAGAAGCAGGCTGGCCAGGACCGGCAAGATGGAATTGTGATAATAAATGCCAGCCTTTATAGAAGAAGTCTGAAATGACAAGACAAGAAGGCAGCAGAGAGCTGAGGAATCAAACCTCATGATAGCCCTTCTCCAACGCACAGCGATGTAGCTACCAAGCATCTTAATGAAACAATAAATACTATTTCACAGGGATCCAAAAAAAGCTGAGGGATCCAAGAAAATGTTTCTCCCAGCTGAGTGGGCATTTCCCAGGACTTGTTGGTTTTATTACCTCATCTATGCCCTTAGCTGTCAGCAAAGCAGTGCTGAAAGCTCCCCATTTAAAGCAGGCCATAGGAAACAGAGATTTACCGTCTACCCAAACCCTGTATAAATTTACTGTGGGCAAAAGCTCAACAAAAGCTTATAAAAGAGGTACCTGTGGCTTCCAGACTAAGCCCTTTTTCTCTAATTAGCCTCCTTTTTCACAATTTTCCTTTTTCTACCACTGTCAGAGAAGAAGAAAAAAAAGTGACAGCAATACTGTGAAGGCCGTAAAATCCATGTGCTTATACTGAGCAGGGACTCGACACGTTAAGATTTTGTTGGAAGAGAAGTACAAACTTCTAGTTCAACTGGGAAAGCGGACAAGAGAAACCAAGCATTCTGGTTGACTTGGAGGTGGTTGTGAGAAAACTTGTACGTTCGCCTGGCATTAATTTCTGCCTGGTTATATTCTGAAAGAGCCTCTCCTCCCTTGGAAGTTAATCCCCAGCATAATTGTTCATTGTTTACAAGCCAGTTTCTGTTACCCACTCCCGCTGGGAGAGCAAAACCTCATTTCATCTTTTCATCTGATGGAAGCCTTACTGAAAGCAACCAGTACGGAACCGGTCTATGGCAAATGCTGTCCTCGTCATTAGATTATCATTACACAGGGACAGGCAATTTGTTTGTTAATGTTAAATAACTACAAATGAAAAGACTTCTTCTAGGAGTAGTCTGTAACAGAGGAGCTCTAAGCTAATTATTTTAATAAGTAGCTTAGGAGGAGTGAATGGCTCTAGTAATTAGAAATGGGCTACAGAGCAAAGAACACGGTGTTCACGAGCTTGTGAAATGAAATCTTGGCTCTCCAAAAGCATACACCACCTAGCATAGCTTCAAGCTCTCTCTACAGCGCCAGAAGAGCTGTGTACAGAGAACAGGAGGTGAAAATCCTCAGTTAATTTTGGCACTGCAGTTGGAGACAGCTGGTCCCAAAAGCTTCTTAGCTCTCCCAGCCCTCCGTCATACAGGCCCAGGATACCTGCTGCAGCTTCCCTTCAGAGCATGAAGCATAAGTTGGCCAGAAACCCACAGCCTGGGCCAAGTAAGAGAACTATCCCCTCCTTTCTTTTCAGCAATTCAACATTTCAAGCAGTTCTCCTGGAAGACAGAGGTACGTAGGGATTTGAAAGGTGGTGGGTAGTGGGAAGCAATTCTTTCTCCTAAGAGGTAGACATTCAAAGCCAAGGAATTTGCAGTTTCTAAATGAGCAGCCCCATTTTCATGTCCAGATTAAAGGACCTACTAATAAGTGCTTCAGATCTAAACAGTGGGCTAAACACTGCACTGGGAGTTAACCCTGTATTTTTTTTTCACCTGGGCAGAAGGTATGCTTCTCCGGAAACAGAAGGGCAGTGCCTTAGACAGATCCTTCTCCTAGGTAAGGATTTGTTAGGAAAAGTTTCCCTTTGTCAACTTGACTGGCAAATTTGTATATGGTGAAATGACAAATTGCCTTATGTTGGGCACGCATGTTGATTGTCTCAAAAGAAGGGTGAACATGGCCTGCGGCACCAGGACACATCTCTTCACAGCAGGAGCTCTGCTGGCTGGAAAGGTGATGGCCCTTCTCCTACCCTCTTCATCCTCATCGGGGAAGCCACAGCTGCTCCCTGCTGTGGATTATCCACCTCCAGATCTGTCAACTGAGGCTCTCACACGAGTTGAGTATGTGTCTGGCCTGTCTCAACCAAAAACACTACTACCATCACTATGGTTTCAATAGCCATCCTTTGCTAACATAGAATTATAGCATGGTTAGAGTTGGAAGGGACCTTAAAGATCATGGAGTTCCAACCCCCCTGCCCTGGGCAGGGACACCTCCCACCACACCAGGTTGCTCCAAGCCCCATCCAGCCTGGTCTTGAACCCCTCCAGGGTTGGCGCAGCCACAGCTTCTCTGGGCAACCTGTTCCAGTGCCTCACCACCCTCACAACAAAGAATTTATTTCTGGTGTCTAATCTAAATCTCCCCTCTCCCAATTTAAAACCATTGCCCCTTGTCCTCTCACTGCACTCCCTGACACAGAGTCCCTCCCCAGCTCTCCTGGAGCTCCCTTCAGATATTGGAAGGGGCTCTAAGGTCTCCCCTGGAGCCTTCTCCAGGCTGAACAACCCCAGCTCTCTCAGCCTCTCTTTATAGCAGAGGTGCTCCATCCCTTTGATCATCTTCGTGGCCCTCCGCTGGACCCGTTCCATCAGGTCCATACCCCAACAGTGTTCCTCTTGGTTGAAGCAGGGCAGAGGATACAGTAATGTCCAGGTGGGAGAAGGCACTGAACAGTGTGGGCTGGGACCTCTTTGTACAGCACCTGCAGCCTGAGGAGCCAACTCAAACACCCCCTCATTCCACTTACAGCCGTTAGTCTCCATAAAGCATTGGAAAAGCACCATCCTTCCAAATAGTCCTCTACCCTGACTTAAGTGCAAAAGGAGAACAGTAAGTCCAACCACAAGGAGAGGTAGCTGAATCACTCACACCTTAGAGCCTGCAGGGATGAGCCTGGATAACCAGGTAGGGTCTTTCTGCTCCTAATACATGTTAATCTATTCCCTGCATGCTGAAGACCTTCTGGACCAACAATGGTGCAGCCATTTAGGTTGTACCAGATTATTTACCCCCTCCCTGTCTCACCTCAGAGACATGAAGAGTGTCATGAATGCAGAGAGAATATCTGTGAAAAACAAAAGAGTCTCACACTCAGTGAAACCCAAACTGGACTTAATAAATCAGGCCTAGAAAAATCTCCAGTTCTCCATAAAAGTATCGTACAGAGCCAACATGCATGTTTTGCTCTTTGAAATGTTTACACTGACAATGAGTTTTCTTTCTCATTATTTGTCTGTAAAACGTGGTCATCTTTTCTCTTCATGCAGAGACGCTGATTTGTACTTGCACCCAAAACTAACAATGCTGACCCAAAAATAATTCAGTGAAGTTGCTTAACAGGAAAATAAGAATCAATTCCTTCAAAATAGCTAGAAGAAGTTAAGGACTAGTATGCCACAGAAATGAGGTATCCTCTAGGGTTTAAGCGATCACCTCGTGGTTGCTAAGCCTTGTTTAAATATAGGAATAATATCTTATTTCATCAACTCCCTTCTTCAGGGAAGCTGAAATCTTTGGATTGAAGAGCTTCTCATTTATACCTGAAGTGTCACTGACACATACATTAAAGCTGACAAAATTCCATTACTCCAGCAAGGTATTCAAGTTCATCTTATTTTCCCCAACCATGTTAACTTTCCTTCAGTGTCCTCTGTTTAGAAAAAAAGAATCAAACAAGCCTATGTTCATTAGTCTGAAGTTTTTCCACAATCATTTATGTGCATCTAGGAACTGCATTTGTGAGAATCACTGGCATTCGGTCCAACTGTACTTTAAAATTCCCAGTGTATCTCATGCTCTGGAAACTGCTCCTCCATATCTCAAAAGAAACAGCAACCAACCAACCTGTAAAACAACCTGTTCTCCCTAAAAAAGTTTCCTAAAAGGATGCTCAAAGCTTTAGGAAACATACAGCCATACAAAGTTTAACTACTAATTAAAATAAATAGGGAAATAGATGAAAGCTTTGTCTTAGGCTCCCAGGTATTACTGTTTGAATAAGATCTGGCATCCCTTCCCACCCCATCCTGGGGGAGCTGACCCACACCTTTTCCATCATGCTTGTTTTAATCCTGGAGCAACTTCCTCCACTTGTATCTGGGAAAGAGAGATGGCAGGGCTTTACCTCATGGCTTGGTTCTTTGGTATATGACAAGGCACATGCTCCAAAGAAAGCTCAGCACTGGTCTCCTCTCTCTCCTTGGACCCCAGGTATCTTGTCATCTATCTACTAGGCACCTATTATGAGCTAAGGCATCTGACACCTCACTCAAACCTGCCTGAAACCGGCCAGTTTGGACAGATGTTTTTGGGGAGGGATAGGAGAGAGTCAGACATAGAAGGCAATTTCATACCAGACTTATCCTCAACACATAGAGTTAAAAAAAAAAAAAAGAAAAAAAGAAAAAGTCTTTTTCAGACTCCTCTTTACATTTACTCTTCAAGGAGCCTGGCAGAGAGGTCAGACCAGCCCATTCCAGCAGACATCCAAAGAAAAGCAAAGAAACCTTTAAAAGTGTAAATTCATCACCAAGTCTCCCTCCCCCCCCCTGGACTAGAACAACCTCAGCACCTTAGAACAGCTGAAATACTGGACTGCACTGTTGTTAATTAGTTGCTCTCCGTTGATTTATACTTGCTGTCATCTGCTCTCGTCTAGCCATATTTTCACTGCTGCTAAGAACACGTTCCTGGTAAAAAGCTTCAGAAATTCCCCGTGGTAACAAAACCCGTTTTTATTCAGCTATCACATATAGACCCCCATGTTTCTGCACCAGGACTCATGAGCACCCCACAACCACCACTGGCACCACCTCAGTCCCCTGCTCACTTTCTTCCATTCCCTTCTCCTTTTACCTCCACCTTTGCCCAAACTCCCTTGGCTCCTGCGGGGAGCTCTGTTCATCTTTTCTTCATCTTTCCTCAGCTTTTATTCCTTCAGAAGAGGGCAGTCGGGAAGTCAGCAGTCAGTAAAGTAGGTTAAACTTTTTTTTTTTTTACCGCTCAGCGGTTGTACTTCTATGTGGGTATTATGGTTTGAAGAACACACAACAATTTATTGTCTTTTAGACCCCTGGGAAGGGGGATTGGGAAAAACAAGGAAACCTGAGGACTGGAATATAAATAGATACAATAGAATAAGACTAAATAATTAACATTAATAATAGTAAAGAACCAATATTGATCCCCATACCAATATAAAGTATATGACTATTATACTAGGCCAATTCTATCAGCAGGAAACTGTGCACTCCCAGGAGTGGACAGCAAATGTCAGACACTGAATGCTGCAGCTTTGGGAGAAAGAGAAGACCTTGGGGGTCTGGCACCAGGGCAAGAAGTTCTTAGGATTACAGCCATCACAGAAGAGAAAACTCCTCAGCAAACTTTCTAATTCATATTGAATGAAACGTTCAAGGGATGAAGTAATCCTGTTGACCAGCTTGGGTCAAGTGCCCAGGTCTCGCTCCTCCTCGTCCTATCACCTGGCTAACTCGAAAACAGTGAGATCTTGAATCCCACATACCATAGCTGGCTATAAAGTAAACATTTTCACAAATTCAGACACTGGAACTCTTCTAAAAATGCACTTTCCCCCAACATTAGAAGAAACCTTACTGAAAAGTAAAATTATTGAAAGAGAAGTTAATCCTGTGTTGCCCAAACCAGGACAGTGGATGAAAGTCTATAGGGGACCTGAATAGTGAGCACCCCTCACGGGGGTGTTGCCTTGAGTATAGACCTCACTATAAAGCCTTACACTGCATCCTATGTCTTATTAGCCATGCCCATCAGTCCCTGTGGCTCAAAGCACTGGTGCATTCCCATCTTCCCATACAGAGGCATACCTGCACTGTTCCATGCTGATGGGTAGCTTTGGCCTTCTGGACGATTCCCAGGCAAGTGGGAGAACATCAAGGACACAGTTTGCTCGCAAAATATAGCACTAGTACAGACCAGCACGTTTCACTGATGGGAGAAGGGTGTGGTGGGACACCAACTCAGACCCACAAAACAGAAGGCTCTTTTCCTTCTTACCCACCTGGATATGCACACCCAGCCTGTACAACCTATTCTAGGTGGACCTGCTCTGGCAGGGATGCTGGACGAGATGATCTTCAGAGGTCCCTTCCGACTCTATATCATTCTATGATTCCTCATTTATTCTTTTGTTACAGCCAATGTCCTCTTTCCCTCCCCCTGCCTGTTCAGTCAGGGCTCTTCTTTCCCCGTTGTTGTCTCAGGAGCCCACTGTGTCGGGTAGATCTCTTTACGTGCCTGAAGATAAGGACCAACAAACCTGCTCATAAAATCAACACCCCGAAGAGATGGGATCATTTCACACGTGCTGTTTGTTTCCTGTTCTACTGGGGAATTTACAGTGGCTGCTGGCCACTATAAATACTGAACTGGCAAGAGGTGTTTCTCGTATATTTTACTGTGGCATTCACCGCTGCATTTTTGTCCTAAGAGTAATTTGATTTGTTGTAATTGATTTGAGCGAGTTTTCATTCCTAATTAACTGTTGTCAGGAGGGGATGATGCAATCGTTGTTCACAAACCGGAGCCGAGAGGTGATATTCAGAAGAGAGTACCAGCAGGAGGATGGAGCAGAGCCTTACCTACCAGGATGGCCAAACGACGGGCTGGAAAACCAATTAGCCATGGCACTGATTGACACTGCTCACAGTAGTGGTGCGAGTGGACACGCTCAACGTTTCCACACTTGCAATCAACACCCTGCAAAATTAATTTCTTTTTAAAGACTCATTAAAAAAAAAAAAGCAAACCCACACACCAAGAAGAGCAATGTTTTGGCAGACCTTGCCTTTTGCTGGTGGTTGCACAAATCTGCCCGCCACTACAATGAAAAAGGGTGAGGCCATGGAGCTCGACAAATACACACACACTGCAAAAACCCTCCGCTTGCTGTCAGAACCTCCACCTGCAGGAGGAAAGACAGGGCTTGTGGAGAGAAAGGACATCCCAGCTGTCCCCCCTCCAGCCAGCTTTGATTTACTTGTCACTGAAACGCAGCCGAGAAGCGAGAGCACCTCCCACCATTACTCCATCTGTCAGACCCATGAATTTACCTTTGTTAACGGGAATGCACGCTGCGACTTCTCTGCTTGCTTTTTTTTTTTTTTTTTTTTAATTCCACGAGACTATTGAGAGTGCTTAAAATTGCTTAGCTGGAATTCTTTTCAGTCATTAACTTGGATTTTGGGGAGGGGACCGGAACCAGGAGGCACAGGAATTCTTCAAGAAATCACAGATCCCGAGTCTTTTTTCAAACGTGCCTGTTGAGAAAATGGTTGCAGAAGTCAGAAGGTCTCCGTCAGTGCAGGCTTGGGATGAAAAGGCTTTATTGACAGCACTCTAAAACTATCCCTTTTTTTTTTTTTTCAATACTCTTGCAGCTGCTACAGTACTGATAAAAGGCACGTTCTGTTAGCCTTGTCCTGGTATTTCTGCCTTGATCAGATACTAAGAAATACAAAAGCACCTACGTTTATCACTTGGATGTTATAAAGTGATCTAATAAAGTAGATGTTATTGTTCACAGATAGTGTGTAGTTCTCCCTGAATGTTTTTTTTTTTTTTTTAATGGAGAAACCAGGCAGTGAAAACTAGGTTTTTTAATCAAACCAGAAAATGTGTGAGTAGTTGGCGATGATTTTGGTACGCTCTTTGGCACCCCATGGTTGGGATGCTGTGGGTTGTCGTTTTCTTCTGCAAAAAAGGCTCTAAGCTAGTTTTTATGGTGCACGAGGGTCAGGACTCTCATGATGCCTCAACCCCCCCCCTCAACCGCAGGAGTCATCAAGAGTGGCTAAGTGCATCAAGCCAGGTAATTTGGGTGCCTGATTTTTCCTGTTTAGCTATTTCCATAAGGCAAAATACAAGTATTTCTAAATTAACGTCTTTATGGATTTAAGCCAAAATATTTCTATCTTCCACTGGAGTATTCTAATACTCAGATCTCCTCTGGGGTAAAAAAAAAAAATAATATCTCTGCTGGGAAAAAAAAACAAACAATTTTTCAGTCAGTCCTAGTACCTAGGTCTGGCCACAGCCTTCCCTTACCTAGAATGAATGGTATTATGGAAGGTTTTTTCCCTTTAGTTTCAAGCAGATAGGCTAAGCTGAGCTAATATAATTATAAACTTTCCTCAAAGCACAGTCTTCACAACATTATCCATTTTTTCTCCTTTTATGGAGATGGCCAGGTGAGGAAAGATGTTTGTTTTTATCTGAAACACAAAGGGAGTGACAAGGATGAAGTAGTAACATTAACGTACTATTCAAGCCATGTGTAGTAAGAAGCATAAATGATGGTGTTCTATTGGTAAATTACCTCTTCTGATCTTGGGTTTCAAGATGTCATGTGCTTGTGGAGGAGGCACATAGTAAGTAAATGTGGACACACTCGTGTTTCAGACCTGAAAAAATGTTGCTGGCTTAAATAATAGGAAACCATTTCATCTCCAGCGAGAGCCTGATCCTCCTTCTCTTGTGCTCTTTCTTATTTTCTGTTGCCCTTCCATCTCCTAAATAACAGATGACCATGCTGGTGTTAACGATATTCCCAGCATGCCCAATGGCAATACTGAGGAGATCTATATGCTGCTATTAACATTAATTGGCAACATTGCCCATGATGGACAAGCTATTATCTTCCTAAGCTTTAGTTGTCTCAGTCTGAATACTTATCTTTATCCAACCCGTAAAGGCAAGGTCCCACTCTATTGTTTTCTCCCACAGAGGGTGATTTATTTGATAATACGGTTTCAAACACAATTTCTTCCTAAATTATCCTATCCATTCCATTATTTCTTTTCTATTATCTCCAAACTCCAAAAGACTAGGTAAAAAAAATTAGGTGCCAAATTCACTGTAAGTTTAGAAACTCAGACTGACATCTCTAAATCCCTTTGATGAGATTCTGTGATGCCCTTCTGTCTTTCCAATTAACTTGGAGGGGTGCAGTAGTGATAAAAAGATTTGGTCAGTATTTGTCTTCCAGATGTTGTGTAAATACAAGTATCTGTGTTTCTTCTACACTTACTCGTTGCTGCAGTAGTAACGCACACTTTTTAAAATTATTTTTTAAAATAAAGGTCACGTTTACTTCCTTTCCATGCCACAAAGACACATTCTGTATGTGCGGAGAGTGTCATGATTAAACAAAAATTAAAATAGACTGGAACGGTTACTAGTCAAAGATGCTCTTGGGAAAAGCAGGTACATTTATATTATCAGGACAGCCAAGGCTTTAATGCTGTGATACTGTCATAGCAATTCAAAGCTAAGCCACTTTATAAATATTAAATTCCTGAGGAAATGGAAATTCATGGTGTACTAGTTTCAGAACGTTACTTCCACCTGTCACGTAGATCCTGAGTTGAATGGCAAGGGACTTTTCCCATATGAACGTGTAGGTGTCAGGGATTTCCTTGCAGCTCTGTATAAGAAGATGAAGTTTTGTTGCTCTAGTTTTCTCTTGATAGGTATGTAAACCCCTTTCCTTCTCAGCTTCAGCTTCTGAGGAGGCAGAGATCTGTGACGTGCTCTGTTGCTGCATATCTTAACTAACATCTAGCACGCAAGCACTAGTAAAAATAAACAAGAAACATTTCTCTGTTATCCAAGGAATGTCTCTTTGAGGGCAATACTGTCTGTTGACCAAAGCTCATTATCTGACAACAAAGCCAAAAAGCAAATATGTTTTGCCTGGCTAGCATAACAGCAAGCAGACTAGAATGGGCATCCTGCAACACTGCACCCTTGGCCTTGTTCACTTGGCTTTGGTCAACGGAAGCCACTGCAGAACAGGCATAAAGACCAGTGTATTGGCAGCTCAAGACGTCTACGAAAATACCTATCCCATCCCAGAAACGGGAAAAGAAGCAGTCCTACAGAAAGGTCCTTTTAGTCTTCGTATGCATACAGTCACTCATAAAAGGACCTCTGACTAGACTAACCAGTGTGTGAGCACCAGCTCTTAAAATTCACAGAGCACACACAGCTTTTGCTACCGCAGCCCCTGGGTGTAGCTAGTTCATTCCTTTCCACGTACTCAGGCTGAAGGTCTGACTCTATTTAGCTACACAGTGCTTAGTGTTTCTCTGTTACTGCCTTCAAAGTTGTGAAAGAACGTCTTACTACTTCTTCTTCAATGGGGTGAGAGCCCTGCTCAACTTTCAGGAAACATCTCGGAATCAGCCAAGAAGAGGTCCGTGTGTTCAACATCTTGTAATAACTTGAAATCTTTGCTTTCTGTTAAACCCGCGGCTTTCTCAGAGCAGGGTCACTGTATGGAAGCAGAAGAGAGCAAAGCTCCAAGCTACCAAGCAGAGCATGACCAGATTAGGAAGAAATGAAATTCATCAATACAGTGCCCTCTCGGTCAAAAGTTCACCAAGAGAGAAGAGAGCTGTACGACGCACCCATCTCCTTTTAATTGGCTTCGAGCTGGTTCCTACCACATTCAAGTAGATGTGGTGTCAATAGAAGTCATGCAAAGGCAGAAACTTTAAATTATTTTAAAATAGCCTGCTTCATCTTGTGGAGCCGTGGTTAGGACTGGACAGGGAGAAAGTTTAAAAAAAAAAAACAAAACAAAAAGCAGAAAAAGAGAGAATGTACTACTATTTGCTGGAATAAAGCTCTGAATTTGCTTCCAAAACTTTTGTGTCCAGCGGTTATTAATGCAAAAGGTAAGTGGCTCAGCAGCACATAAGAAATAAAAAAGCTGTGAACATTTTTGTAATCCTGAGTATTTGTGGCAGAAGCGTCATGCGATTACGTGGCTTTTATTTACATCCTTAACAAAAAATTGCTCCTGTCTAGAAAGGGAAGAAAAGAGGCACCGTACAACTTAGCCCAAGCTATACAACAATTGTCTGTATCATGGATCTTTGAACCATTGGTTGTAAGGCAGAAGTTAGACTGAAATGCCTTCACATCCACACGGCAACCGCTAGTTCTTGAGCAGCCATAATCTCTGCCAGATAACTGATGAACGAACAAACAAACAGCAGCTAAGGCAGTTAAACATGTTTTTTATGTTTATCATGCTTACCGTGGATAGGTCTGCAACAGATAACATTAATTAGTTTTTTTTTTTTTCATGACCCTCAATCTTCCAAACAGCTGATATCGGGAAGCAGAGCACTTTTTGCTCAGACACAGATGCTGTTCCCTGAGCCTTTCATCCCTCCCTGAAAGGGGCTGAGCATGTCCAAGGAGGAGTTGCTGTCACTGGCAAATGAGGTATTAGCAGATTGAGTCCTGGGTGGCTGGGAGAGTCCAGAAGACACTGAAGTGATAAAGAAAAAAAATAATTATTGTTTTGGTTTTTTTTTTGGACTCTAGTTCTTTTTGCAACCAGAATACAACAAAAAGTTGCTGGTCAGAAAGGAAACCCTCTGCAAGGACACCCTGCCTGCAGGGTAGAAATATTTTTATAAGCCTTGGTTTCTGAATTTTCTCTTTTAAGATGTCGCGGTTGTAGCTCCATGTCTAACAAAGCCTAAACGCTGAGAAAAAAACCCCTAAGATATGTCTGGGATCTGCTCCTTTAAAGCCATAGTCCAGGAAAACCCATCTCCGAGATGAGTTCATTGTGGGACCAATCACAGGCTCATGGTACGGTCCCTCAGCACGTAGGAAACTCTGCTATAGCTATCTCATGTAATGGTGAACATCTCTAGGTCTTCGCATGGACAAAAAATATGCCATAAATGCATAATTACATGATGCAAAAAGCTGAAAACAACTTTCACTCTACTGTCCTGTTAAAAGTGTTTGGCATTCAAATATTTTATCAACTCTATTTTGCAGGCACTGTGAAATGAAGCCACAACTGATGCACGTCGGTGAAACCCAGCTCCAAGTCCCACATTGTCCTAATAAATAGAACAAGAGGCTTTAAGAAGCGCTTACTGTTGACGTAGCTCACTTCCCACTGGTGTCACTCACTTCACTGCTGAGTCCAAAAAGAGATTAATGTGTCTAGCGCAGTGAGCTTTGATGAATCCCATCTTATCTCTGGTTTTAGTCTTATGAAACAAGAGAGAGATCAGAAGAAATATTTGTTGCTAATCAAATATTGATTTATTACAATGAATATTCTGGCCAGTTATGGATATCCGCCTGTTGTGATTTTGCAGGGCTCTTCTTGGTACCCGTGCCCGCTGGGATTTAGTTTAGCACATCAAGGTGTCTATCAGTACCAGTATTTCTTCACAACACTAACATGATTGGTTCAACAGTAACTGCCCTTCAACACATGTATGTAGAACTGCCAAAAATCATATCCTAGCAAAACATTTCTCACCAAAAAAAAAAAAAAAAAAGATAAATTTATGCAGGAAGGGGGAATAATGCAGGAAAAACAAATGGGAAAAAAACCCCAGTGGGTAGAAGCTAAACAACCTGGCAGAATTAATAAACACTTGCCATAAAGCCTCTGCAAATTCTTTTCTTATGACTAATATCCTCTTCTCAAAACTCAGAAGTTACCTATAATATTTTATGTTTAATGTTTTAGGAATAAGTTCTTTATTGTGAGGGTGGTGGAACACTGGAAGAGGTTGCCCAGGTAGGTGGTTGAGGCCCCTTCCCTGGAGACATTCAAGGGGAGGCTCGAGGAGGCCCTGGGCAACCTGGTCTATTTGGGGGTGTCCCTGCTGACTGCGGGGGGGTAGGACTAGATGGTCTTTGGAGGTCCCTTCTGGCCTGGGCTATTCTATATTCTGTTTTTTGGCAGCACAATGGAGCCCCATACTCCCCAAAACTAAGTCTTGTTTCTGCAGATGTCCCCACATGGTCACCTTTAGGTGACACAGATGTGACAGTCCATGGACTGTCTTGTCTACCCTGATCATGTAGAAGGCACTGTCTCCTCCCTAAAGGCTGTCTGTCCTGGCGCCATATGGTGCTGAAGCATCCAGATGTACCTTAGATGATCCAGAGGCACATCCAGCCATGCCCAAGCCCAGGCTCGTAGCTCACACGACTGTTCTGAGCAGAAGTGTCCTTGAAAGATGACCTTGATGACATGCCTGAAGCTGGGTCAAGAGCACCCCTCACATAGTGTGTCAAGCGCTTGCAGAATGAGGGCGCTGCTTGCTTGAAAAACATAATTATAATCAACCTGAAAGCTGAACTGCTTTGTACTATAAATACCTGGCTTCACCCCCCCGCCCCGTGACTGTCTCTGCATTTCTTTAAGCTTCTCAGTTTAAAACAAACAGGAAAAAACAATGCACTCAAAGGTGCCAAACTGTACATAAGGGAAAGGCATGTGGAAGAGCGCGAGCTATTCCTGAAAGCCTAGTAGACTCACGCCATGTTTTTCTTAGTTGAATAAGAAATAATCATAACATTCAAAGCACATGGATTGCATTAACAAGCACAGGATGACACGGAAAAAAAGCTTAGTTTTTTTGCAGCTGAGACTCAGTTATACAAACTATTTGCCAGAACTGAGAGCTAGAAGGAAGGCAGGGATGCATCTTCTTGTATCATACTGGCCTTTCATCTAATTCTTAACTACTGTAGGTGCCCCTCATTTTTCTGTCATTTTAATCAAATTGACTTCTGGATTTTTGCAGTAAGGATCATTGTCAGGCAGACATAGTGAGAAGAGTCCAGTGACTGCACCCAAGTGAGAACTTTTTAACCCATAAGAGAACCCAATGCCTTGGCGAAGGTGCAGCTGAGACCAGGAGTCTGAGCAAAACGGGTACATTCAAAGACCATCAAGCAAGGAGCAAGGCAAACACACACTCAGAAGCAACTCCAGATGAAAAGAAAGTATGCAGAATACGTTATCACTGCATTGAAAATAAGACAAGTATTTGTGAGAGAGAACAAGCCTTCAGCAGAAGGCAGCAGGAATGAAGAGGAATCTACAGAGAGGTGCAGCTATAACAAAGTAGGGGGTTGAGCAGCCAAAAGAAGTTCCTCTGGATAGGAGAAGTTGTGTTACTTCCAACAGACAAGAAAAACCACATTTTAGGCTCCCAAATTTTTTGTAGTTTTGGAGATCAGGGCACAAGTGGATGGCTTCTGACCACATTGGACAGAACGTTTGTTATTCATGACAGCAAAGGAATTGACCCATCAGGGTGAGACTGTGTTGCTCTGGTTTTGTTTCAGTCCACAGAATCATGTAGTTGTCCCTCTGAGTTTTGCCTGAAGACAAACACACCACCATGCACTCTTATTCTGATCCCATATCTTCTCACAGCCCTTCTGGTCTAGTAGCTGCTGCTCCCAACTCACCTTCCTTTCCTTCTCTTGTTCTTCCAGCTCTGAAAAAAAAAATCAATGAAGCCATTTTCTTTTGCTCTACACATAAGACTTTACATTTTGCTGGGCAGAAAACCATGCTGGCACTCACGTTGCATTTTATTCAGCTCTTTCCCAGCCCCACAAAAGCTGTTTTTATCTCTCCCCTCTCATTCTAATGCTTACATACGCCCTTGCTTTTCCAAGTTGTGCTTGCTTTATGACCTGCTGCTCAGTTGGGAAGTTGGCAGGTGTTTGCTATGGTCATATGAAGACTATTTGTCTTTGGCAGAACTGCGCTGGACATTTTTGTCTAGATTGGACCCTTTGCATGGTTTCGGTTTAGCCGGGAAATCCAGATTTTAACAGTGCACGCTGCATAACAGTATAAGTAAAACAGTAGTGCAGGTGGCCAGGATACCTAGGAATATGTCTCATCCCTGCGAGGGCAAACGAAGGGTTTTCAGTAGTCCTGGACTTGGATTTCTCAGCAAGTTTGAGGAGCCAACCAGCAACGAAGGGTACTTGCCTCAAACAGCTCGAGAGGTGCTTTGGAGAGGGAGCGAAGGAGACAGCAATATTTTTGGCCTCCAGAAATAAATGCTCAGAGCCATATCATACACTGACACCATGGTGGCCACAGCTGGAAAATGTTCTGTTGCTTTTTTTTAAATGTGAAAGTCATTGTATAGCCGTATTTCATAATCATAATACATTTTTAAGATTGCCAGGAAGACTGTTGAAATATCTTAGCGCAGAGGGAGTGTTTTCAATAATCCTGTCTCCTGAAGAGACACAGCCCACAGAGTTCAGGATGGTCTTCGCTGCCAACTCTCCTTTTAGCAAATGAATTCCCATCTGTAGGGGGTGGAGGCTACGCTGGAGAAATTTTAGAGGGGGATAATAAGACATTTTTCCACCAGAATTACAGCTAAATAAAATTTGATATAAACTCAGTCTGTCTAACTTAAGAAATATCAACTCCTCAGCTTTGTTAACTTGTTTGTCACAGTTATAGTTGCACATTTACATGTATACACACATCGTGCTTTGTATTTTTTTTTTTTTTACTTCTCAAATTAGTGAGAACAGAAATAATACACTGAAGTCCAGATTCCGCAATCAGTCCTTCTACAGTAATGTTTCCTCCTACTGATTTCACAGAATCACCTAGGTTGGAAGGGACCTTTTAAGATCATCTAGTCCAACCAATTAAAAAAGAAAAACAAAATAAAAAAAAAAAAAAACCCCAAACAAAAAACAAAAAAAACACCACCACCACCCACACCACACAAAACACCACCCAACACTAATCCATATCCCCCAGCACCATGTCAACTTGTCTCTTGAATACCTTCAGGGATGGTGCCTCAACCACCTCCCTGGGCAGCCCATTCCAAGGCCTGACAACCCTTTCAGGAAAGAAATA
>JAOTQQ010000032.1:20571395-20607272 GCA_026546715.1 Gallinago undulata | reverse complement strand
AGATCCCCCCTCAGCCTTCTCTTCTCCAGACTCAAAAGACCCAAGTCCCTCAGCCTCTCCTCATCAGAGAGATGCTCTAGGCCTCTCATCATCGTCATAGCCCTCTGCTGGACCTTGTCCTTCTGGATCTGGGGAGCCCTGAACTGGACCCAGTGCTCCAGATGGGGCCTCCCCAGGGCAGAGGAGAGGGGCAGGATGACCTTCCTCCACCTGCTGGTCACACTCTTCCTGATGCCCCCCAGGATGCCGTTGGCCTTCTTGGCCACAAGGACACATTGCTGGCTCATGGGCATCCTGTAGTCCACCAGGAAAGGTCTTTCTTCTCAGAGCTGCTCTCCAGCAGGTCACCCCCTGGTGTGGTGTCCTGGTGCAGGGGGTTATTCCTCCCCAGGTGTAGCACCCTACACTTGTCCTTGTTGAACTTCATCATGTTCCTCTCTGCCCAACTCTCCAGCCTGTCCAGGTCTCTCTGGATGGTGGCACAGCCTTCTGAGGTGTCAGCCACCCCTCCCAGTTTTGTATCATCAGCAAACTTGCTGAAGGTATATTCCATTCCTTCATCCAGGTCACTGATGAAAATATTGAGTAGGACTGGACCCAGTACTGACCCCTGGGGAACAGCACTTGTTACAGACCTCCAACTAGACTCTGTGCCACTGATCACAGCCCTCTGAGCTCTGTCTTTCAGCCAGTTTTCAATCCACCCCACTGTCCATTCATCCAACACATGCTTCCTAAACTCACCTATGAGGAAGCTGTGGGAGACTGTGTGAAAAGCCTTGCTGAAGACAAGGTAGACCACATCCATCACCCTCCCCTCATCTATCCATCCAAGACATGCCATCATAGAAGGCTATCAGGTTGGTCAGACTGGATCCGTCTGTTCCTCCCAGCATCATTGCCTGCAACTGGAAGGAGTGAGTTAAAAATAACCTGTGCCTCAGATTCCTTCACCAACCCTCCCAATTCCCTGAAGTCCTTTTTTATCTCTTCTTTTTAACTGCAAGTCCCAGATTCCTCCTCACTTACATGGAGAATCAATAACGGGCAGTAGTCTGAGGACAGCACTAAGCCAGGAAGTTTCCTGTTCATGTCCTTAACCTGGGCTACGAGAAGATAGCAGACTTCCTCTGAGGAGAGCCCACCCAGCGTATTGTTCCTCTCCATTCCCCTCAGGAAGGAGTCACCAACGACTATAACCCTTCTTTTCCTCCTTGTGGGTGTGGTGGTGATTTGGGGGATACTCTCTTTTGACTGAAGGGGCATCTCTGATGCTGATTGCCCATCATCTACATCCTCACTTGACTGGCCTTCCTCAACCAGAACCTCTTATCTGTTCTTCAGAGGTACGAGGTGGTTCAAGGTGGGGGAAGGGGGATTTCCTCTGCTGCTCTGACCATGAACCTGTCCCCATTCACCCTTTTCATTTAGGCTTCTGCCCGAGTGGGGCAGGATACAGGGGGTCCAAGACCCTGGATGCTTTTCTCTAGGTGCTCCTCTTTATGTGCTCTGCTCCCAGCACAACCTTCTCTCCCCTGCATGCCTTATTTCATTCCTCTCCTCTTCTGTGTCAATACCTCAGCTGGGTTTTTTTTCAGATTTAAATCAGCTGGGGCTGGGAGTGTCCCAACAATCCCTGGGAAAGAAAAAAACCCAGCCATGATTTCCCGGGGATGTAGTATGCAGATGCTTTTTTGGGATTTCAGCTGGCGTTGAGTGCCAGCCCACGGAGGGGAGCGAGTAGCGGCTGGTGCTTTGATTTCAACAGCATGTTCTTGCTGTGGAGATGACAGGCCCTGGGGCTGTGGCTTTGGCTCTCTGTGCACATTTGCATCTCAACTACTGCATCAGGTGCTCCTTAAATCCTTTGATGACTTCTGAAAACCATAAGACGCACTCAACGCTCAAAGTCTTCCAAGCTGTCCTAGGTTTAAGGCTGGACTGGGGTTGAGGTGTGAGGGTCTCCCCCAGCCCTGAAAGGGCATGATAAACTCCACCTGTGCTTCTGTACTCCCCTTCCTTAAAAATAACGGTGCATGGATCTCAAATCCAGATTGTTCCTCCTCCTAATTTGAGGAAGCAAACTGCCTCCTTCCTAGTTTGGCAATTTCTTGTCTCGTCCTCCGGGCTAGATCTCTGGCATGGAGGTTTCGACTAGACATTTTGCTTGTGTGTTTTATGTACATAACCCCACAGGCTGAAGGCAGCTCCTCATAAACACCCTCAGTTACTGTTTTTTATCACTATATGTCAATTTCCTATTTAATTTAAAATATATCTTCCTTAGCATGTTTTACTTTAGAGATGACATAAACTTCCCATAATAGAGCACGCTGGCAGCAAAATAAATCAATGAATAAATTAAAAAAAAAAGCCTAAACATCCTCTCAAATGCAGAAAACTGCAATAGCTTCTACCATTACTGTTTTAAACATCAGAAGTTACACTGATTTTTGACAGCTTTCCTTGATCCACTGACAATATTTAAGTTGTGAGTATTTTATAGCACTTTCTTCTTCTGAGCTGAGTCTCAAAGCATTCAGCCTGCTCTGACACAGTGAGAGAGCAGAGCAGGGCACAAACTGGGTTGGTAGGCACATTTTCCACTATATCATGGCCCATGATATACATATATATATATATATATATATATATATAGCCAAGGGCACGTAGAGGTGAAAAAATAAGTTGACCTGTCTCTGACCAGGACAACTCAGGGCAGTCCCACTTTTTTCCTTGCGGGACTGACACGAAGCAGGAGGATGTGTCCCAGGAAGAAAGTAATGTATGGGATCCTCCTGCCACCTACTGCAGCAGTGTAAAGGGAATAAATTGTAAATTTGTAAATTTTAAATTTTAGATTGCCCCCTCCCCCCACCCAGGACTTACCTGAGATCGGATGTCCCACCTTCAGACGCTTTGAAGGCTGCTAACCTGATCCACACTGGGACCCTGATGTCAGTAGGATGCTTCTCATCCCCTTCAGTGATGCTTCCATCAAGCTGCAATGCAGGAGAGAGGTGCCGATTAAGGAAAAGTAGCAAAAAGCACAAATTCAAGAAGCATAAACACCCTACAGGTCCCACCCCATGAACATGCTGTGCCCAGGAGATCTGTTGTGCAGATTTTGTGGGTGGATGTAATCCACGTTATCTTTTTTTTCCTTTTGAATTTCTGTTTGTTGAGTTCTGCTGAGGAGAGTTTCTAAGCGTCCTTTTCTTGAACGCTCGAAAAGCTTTCAGGCTGTTTGTATTGGGGTGTGGAGTGAAAAGGCTGGGAAAGCTGCCACAATACCATCGGGGAGACATTCCTCAGGATCATTCTGCCACTTTGCTCTGCTCTGGTGAGACCTCACCTGGAGCACTGTGTGCAGGTCTGGAGCCCTCCATAGAAGAAGGACATGGACCTGATGGAGCAGGTCCAGAGAAGGGCAACGCAGCTGGTGAGGGGTCTGGAGCACAAGTCTTGTGAGGAGAGGATGAGGGAGCTGGGAGTGTTCAGCCTGGAGAAAGGAGGCTGAGGGGAGACCTTCTCACTATCTCCAACTCCCTGAAAGGAGGGTGTAGCCAGGGGCAGTGGTCTCTTCTCCTAGGTCACAGATGATGGGACAAGGGGTAATGGCTTCAAGTTGCGCCAGGGGAGGTTCAGGTTAGATATTAGGAAACATTTCTTTCCTGAAAGGGTTGTCAGGCCTTGGAATGGGCTGCCCAGGGAGGTGGTTGAGGCACCATCCCTGGAGGTGTTCAAGAGACGAGTTGACATGGTGCTCGGGGATATGGATTAGTAGTGGATTGGGGTTGATTTTGGGTGTGGTGGGGTGTGTGGTTGTTTGTTTTTTTTGTTTTTTGTTTTTTTTCTCCACTGGTTGGACTAGATGATCTTAGAAGGTATCTTCCAACCTAGGTGATTCTGTGATTCTGTGTGATGGTACCGAAGAAGTTTCTAAGAAATCCCCAGTGTAATACACTGCTTGTGCTTATTTCTCCTCATCCAGCAAAGGGCTTTACCTGCGTAAAAGACCAACTGGGTCTGGTGAGCTGCCTGCACGGGACCAAATAGAAGCAGGGGGTCCAAGGTCGTTGTTCTGTTCATGAGAAATTTCTGAGTAGGTTAGAAACTCCCATGTTGCCTGTATCAGTAACACGTCTGTGACTCAGCTAGTCATACACAAGGTATCCAAATACTGGAATACACAGATGACTGGAGCGTAAGGCTGGGTTTATCAAAAGTCTGTTGCGGGCAGATGCTCTGCAAACTTCAGTGAATGCTTTGCATTTTGGTTCTTTTCAAATGCAGCTCTGTAATCAGAGAATAGGCCCACTGTTAATGAGTGGCTTGCCGTATTTATAGAAAGCCAGATGTTATTTAGCTATGGTGGGATTTAACAAGCAGAGCCTGAGAACTGAGGGCTTCTTTTTTTTTTTTTTATTTTTTTTTTTTAATCCCCAGCAACTAAATCATTAAAGGTTTATTGCACCAACAGCCCCGAGTGAAAGGACAAGGGGGTCAAGTCTCAGCAGCATCAGCACGACGCAGGACAAGGAAGTGAAGCTTTTTCTAGGGTAAGTTATGTGATTCGGAGAAAGAAGACCTGAGATCAAACAGAAACAGATGCTCTAACTTTTCATTGATTCCTTCGAAGCCAGTCTATCTCCTCTCCCACTCCCTCCTGCTTTGAGCACAAACTCTCTGAATAGAGAGACTGCTCCCGCAACAGGGATGTGGCAGTCGGGCACGTTGGGGCTCTATTGTTGGCAACGGCGTTTTTGGCATTGCTAAGATACTGATAACCACAGACCTCTTTCCACCAGTCCATATGGTTGCTCCCCATAAACAGGATTTTGGTCCCTGTCAGCTTTGGGTGCCTATTGTCCATGTCATGTACTCCTCTTCCAAGCAGTTAGTGTCAAGACTCAAAGCAGAGGCAAGAAACAGAGAAGAGGGCACAGAAGGGTAAGGGAATGAACAGCAAAGGAGAGGTAAAGAGATCTTTCTGTTTAATTTTCCTCCCACTGCAGGAGAAAAGAGCTGCTAAAAAAACCCAAAGGTTTGCTGACTGGCGTGGACTGGTTCCTCATGCGAGATGTTGCCTTGATAAATGCTGATGGCAGATGGACGAGCACCAGCTATGAAAACCCTAAGTCTTGAGGACATCAGTCTTCACCTCTGCAGTTCCCAGAAGAGGTGGCAAGGCTCCACGCTGCCGGAGCTGCAGGCATCCACAGCACCCAAACAGCGTTTCCTTTGCGATGCTGCATCTTCCCAGCCCACCACCGCTGCTGAGGCCAGGGGGAACTCAGGCAGCTTTCCAAAATCCCACTTCAGCCTACGACACTCTCTTATTTGGGAGCCAGCGTCACTCCAAGCCCACCAAGCTCTCCCCATCCTTCTCCCACCCACGGGGAATGAGAGGCTGGGTTCTTGATGCTTTTGGCAGCGAGCTGCCAGAGTGCTTCCTCTCCCCTTCAAGACTGCAGAAAATTTGACTTTTCAGGCACAAACCCCAGCCTTTTGTTCATCCCGGTGAGGAACCCTGCTCTGGTTGAGAAAGGGCTTTAATTTTAAGAGCTGAATTTTCCACAGAGAGGAGTTACCATTGTTTACTGGCATTTGCAAGGCTCTTTATAGCAGGTTGAACTCTTTATTTTGTTGGGTTTTCTTCTCCTTCCTCTAAGAGGTCCTGCACAAATATGTTTATGGCACTTTGTTCCTGCACTGAGCCTTACATACTGTAAATATTGCTGCTTTTTCTCAGTCAGCGTCTGGCTGGGTATGTGCAGAGACACACCCTCCCCTCCCTTTCACAACCTAAAACTGGTTTCTTTCCTTTGCCCGAGACACGTTCCAGCAGATATTAGCGCAAGGCTGACAAGGCTGCCTTTCTTTTTAAGTTTACATTGAAGGAAGCAGGAATCCATGCCTCCATTCTGTGATATATGTAGCTCACACTATCAGCGCGTCAGCCCGGATTTAAAGAAAATACATGATCACATCTCCCAGGGGATCTTGAAGCACAAGCTAGAAATATTAGGCCATCTGTCCCCACATCAGGGAGAAACCTGATGACAGGAGCTGTGTTTGCCCTGCTGCTTTCAACATCTCATTTTGCAGCCTGTCTTTTCTTAACGCTCGCTCTTTTTCTTCTGTTCCTCCAGACCGTGGCGTTCGGGCATTTTGTTCGCCCCTCCTTTGGTAGGTAGAGGTGTCCTAGGTGTCCGTAGGTGCCTCTGCCCCACGGGAGAAGAAAGAAAGGTGTCACACAGTGACCAGCTTCTTTGAGTTCAGAAGACGCCGTCCTCTGTGAAAGGACAGGCTCACCCTGCAGGCACCAGAAAATGGTTCAGAAACCAAAAGGAAGCAAAGTGAGGAAGATTCGTAAATTTGGAGCTGAAGAGCCTTGCTGCCCTGTTCATCAGAACAGCATGTCCCTTGTCGGGCAGCAGGTCATCGTCTGGCAGTTTCGTAACAGCAGCTACGAGCTGGTTCGTGCCCCTTATCCCTTGCCCTCTCCCCGTTGATGCTCAGCCGATTTCGCCGTGCCGGGCAGAGGGGTCACAGCTGGATGAACCTGGTGGTGTTCAGAGCCTGGTTTCCAGCCCTGAAACCCTCCATCCACCCACCTACATCTGCACTTTAGACTTAAAATTGGCACTCGACACCCACTGAAAGAGGTGAGTGCCAACTAGCTCTCTGAATAACTAATCAGTGTGCAGGTGTTTAATTGCTGAATTAAGAACCCGATTTTGAAAACCGAGCTCTAAGTGTCTGTATTTTTGTAACCAACGTTATTACTGCCTTCAGAGCTTTGCCATGGGAAAATAGTCTGTCTGGCTAGGCAGGACAAATCCTATTTAAGTGCTCAACCCTATGGCTGTGCCTCTACCCAGCACCAAATTCCCACCCCATTTTCCCTAAGTGCCCTCCTTTCTCCCTGCTTGGATCCAGAGGAGAATATTGGGGAAGGGGATAACCAAGAACAACTTAAATGTCTCGTAACTTCTGCTCCTGAAGACCTTCCCACGTGTTCCTGTGCTTCCCAGCCTACGAGAATGATGGGGGACACATGCACTGGAGGTGCTGCTGGTGACTAACTGGGGCTCATACCTCTGTTACTGTTTCAGGGCAATTTCTCACCTGCTCTGAGTGGCTTGTTTTTGTTGAAAAACTGGAAATGGCATTTGAGATTCTTTTTTTTTTTTTTTTCTTAATTCAAAGGCAAAGCAGCAAGAGTGCTCACAGTTGAAATCAAAGCTGGAAGAGGTCGAGAGCGCAAGATTTTTAACGGCAAGAACCACTCAGCAGCAGACATGCCAGAGAATGTTGTGACTTCTCTCCTTTTAAATTCATATAATCAGGGCTGTTGATCTTCACGAAAATTATGTTTTTAGGGAAAGAAATGTTGCCACTGACAAAAAGTAGCAGGGTGACATTTTCTGCCTTATGTTTTGGAAGGGGCTCAGTGGCTGCTACTAGCTCTACTCTGGCTTTCAGATTCACCATTTTAGCACCCCATTGTAAAGGAGAAATGCATATGGCCCAAAAATGGTTAACAAAGAGCAAAGCCCCTTTCACCATTAAAGAGCACAAGACTTCTGACACCTCTCTAAAACATTTGATCATCTGCCTATGGAAGTTGGTTTGTCCGAAGATAAACTACCTGAAGACACTTACTGTTGAAAGTTTTGAGAGACATTAATTCATGTGATGCAAGAGCCAATATAAATAAAGCAGGGGAGAGGAGAGAAGATTTTAGAGAGGAAGATGTAGGTAAGAGTTAGTGTGCCATAACAAAAATGCAACAGATGGACACACCGGTAGGAGTTGGTGTACGACAACAGTTGTGCAGCTGAACAGAGTCCCAGGGTTCAGAGAAAAAGGTTTTTTTTCCATATCTTCTTCAAGGAAAGGAACCAGAGCCGTTTCCTAGCATGGAATAAGCACATTAGGGGAAAACTAAACTCCAAATGCCAGAGATGTGAGTTTGAAAATCCCTATGCATCTTCTCTGCACATTAGTACACACTTTTGTTTGGGATGTTGTTGAATATTGTGTGTTTTAGGTATTGTGGGGCTTGGTTTCTTTTTTTGTTTGGTTTTGATTTTTTTTTGTTTTGTTTTGTTAACAAAGTACTGATATACTATTGGCCATTGCTGGCCCGTAATGCAAATCAGCTGCTGAAAACCAACACACTTCTATCTCAGCATTTCCCTTTCCACCAGCACACACAAGCCTAAGTTTGACAGCAATTCTGCCAGTAAACACCCAGACTTCAAGGGCTGCAGGTAATAAACATTCTTAGATTTGTTACACGCCGAAAACAAACGGTGTGATTTACATACTGAGATTTACATGTGCAATTAAACATACCTGCCTGAGCAAGACCTCAGGCTGCAGAACCTGAGATCTCTGAGCATGGCTCAAGTCCTGGGCAGTACTAGCCAGCTGTTAGAAATGGGTTTTTTGTGCCCAACCTGAGTCCATCCTGTTGCAGTTTCAAACTGTGACTCCTGGTCCCGTGCACCCCAGAGAGGCAGCGGGGTCTCCGTCCGCTTCACAACAGCCCTCACACCTGGCACAGCACAACACAGCTCAAACACAGGGCAAGAGAACGAAGCCTGGGTCAAAGCTCTCATCTCACAACATAACCATCACCTAACGCGTGCAGTATTTCTTACAGTAGAGGGTTTTTCCTCATCAGACCATTCCTGTGGGAGTGACCACGTTTGGCACTATATTTTATGTTATTCTCTTCCGACTCCCTCCTTCCTTTTTCAAATATGAGTCTTTTTTTTTTCTTTTTAAGAGGTGTCCTCCCAGTGATGGTGTATTATGCTTTATTATTTTGTACTGTTGCCTTTGTAAGGAACGTTTAATAAATCTAAGTCCCAAAGGATTTCCTCCCCTTCATCCTTTCAGCAGACCACAGCTCCCTCGCTTTACTCTTTTCTCCTCATGTTGAGGCCGCACTCCATTTCTGAAATGACTTCAAGGTCTCCTGGATGCAAAAATTATGAATTGGTGGCAGTTGTATCTGAAGGAGGAAATGAAAAAGCAGCTAGCCATGTGTGGCACAGGTCCAAAGATTTGTACCAGTCTTCCTCGACTGCTGATCGACCCTTGAGATACAATACTAATTTCATGGAATCACAGAATTGTCAGAGTTGGAAGGGACCTCTAGAGACCATCCAGTCCAACTCCCCTGCCAAAGCAGGGTTGCCCAGAGCACATCACTCAGGAGCATCCAGGTGGGGCTTGAAGATCTCCAGAGAAGGGGACTCCATGACCTCCCTGGGCAGCCTCTTCCAAGGCTCTCCCACTCTCACCCCAAAGAAGTTCTTCCTCAGATTTGAGTGGAACTTCCCATGTCCCAGCTTGTGCCCGTTGCCCCTCATACTGTCCCTGGGAACCACTGAAAAGAGTCCGGCTCCAACAACCTTTAACCCACCTTTTAGATACTTTTAAACATAAATAAGGTCATAAATAAATAAATTTCAATCACTAGACCCAAGTTTTTGTACCAAATATACCCTTGTCATACAAAGTAGGCTAGATGAAATTATCTGGGCATCAGAGCATCTGGCACTACCTATGTCTTCACAGAGGACATGTGGACAGTTGCCCTAGCTGGTGACAACAAAGCCCGTCTCAGCCCACTGGCTAGCTTGTAATGAGGATGGCTTGGACCAAAATCAAGCTCGCTCATCTCTGACTGGTGCTCCTCACACCTCAGAGAGCTGTCTGTGTAGCCTTATAACAGCAAGTAGCTCATCCTTGGGGAGGTGGTTAGCTGAAGGGGCAGCATCATAGTGCAGTTCTGTCGGGTTAGTGGCGTCAAGCCAGTCTCCTACACAGACAAAAGCTTTTGAGTTCCTGAGGGCTAAATTCACATTCCTCTTTTTATTTTTTTCTATGTAAACTGTTGCCCTCTTCTCAAGCATCAGCTGTGTGGTTTCCACACTGCTGAGTGCTCTTAGCAGTAGCTTAGCTCCCTGAAATGGAGTGAAAAAAATGTTTGCCTCTTTGCTTTAAAGGTAACTAACTAATAATCATAATAGCAATGACAATGGAGTGTGGTTTTTATAGTGTCTTGTGGCTCCTCTTTACTTTCCTAAAGTTATTTTAATACAATAATACATATATAATACATAATACAATAATAATACCAAGAATATTACGATTCGTAACATAATATACCCCATGTTGCTGAAATATAGACTGAAAATATTCAAAGCTTATCTTGATCTTTGTTGCTACTTATTTACTAGAATTTTTTCTATAAAGTATACAACCCGTCTTTGTTATATGTAGCTCACTCTCTCCACAGTACTTCTTGTTTAAAATGAACTCAGTCTTAGCTTATGCCCACTTAACTTTTCTGAAAGTTTCAGAGCAGAGATATCATCTATTCCCTTTATTCCTTACACAGATGCATCTCTCAGAGCAGCTCAGTGAAGACTCAGACGGTGGCTAATTCAACCTTTTGGGTCCTCTGGAGCTTTGATGTGCTGTCAGAGCAATGGGAAAGCCATGGCAAATCTGAATTTGGTAAGGGATTTAATATCAAGCTTAAATGAAATAAATCAAATGGAAAAAAGATGGCATCAAATGCACATGGTGGAGAGATCATGGGGGGTTAATTGGCAACCTTTCCCTTTGATCAGGATCCAAGCATCACTGAACCTAAAAGCCAGATGTTCGGCTTGCTACCTTAGAAAGAGGCAAGGGGCATGAGTAGTTATTAAAAAATAAATAAGTCATGATTTTTTTAAATGCTAACTATAATGCAAGAACTTTTAAAACTTTCTTTTTAGAAGTCTACTCAAAGGCCTTTGAAATTACAGACGAGGCAAATTTAATAGATGATTTAATAGATATCTAAATTTATTCTGAGGACAGACGTGCAGGCAGAAAATCTGCATTGTGGCTGCCCAGCAGCATTTCTATGCCACACCGCACACCCTGCTTTCCTTTAAGTGAGTCTCAGGCTGCTCAGTTCTATTTTTCACCCCTTCTTACACTTGACAGTTTGGTCATTAACACAGGGACTTTTGTGCCTCTGTAGGAAAAATAAATGTTCATGATTGTAGGACAGGACCTAGCCTACTGCTGCACATATAATCAGATCTAGCCCAATGAGGCAAGATGCTGGAGAACATTAGACATCCCATTTAGCTTTGCCAAACATCTCCAGTTCAAAGCAACGAAACACACTTTCAGGCTAATTATAAGTAGATGCACACAATTTTGTCCTTCAGTTTTAGAAATACCCAAGTCTTCCACCCTGAGGGTCCTGCAAGCCATGCAAGCCTGTGGTGGATGGGACTTTACAAAGGCCAGCCATTCTCTAAGCCCTACAGCTGGAGGTAGCCAAGTGGCTATCAACGCATCTGCTTCCAGCACTGACCGTGGCCACTCCACATTTGATTCCAGGAGGACCAAACAGTTGGTGGGATCAAGCCAGGCCAGACTTGTCACTAAAGCTGGGGGTTTGTTTTGTTGGGATTTTTTTTTTTGTTTGGGGGTTTTGGTTGGTTGGTTTGGTTTGGTTTGGTCCAAGTGATACATGATTGTTTTCTTTGGGCATTTTAGTTGCAGATGTTTCTCTGATCCTTCCAAAGAGATGATGTTACTATTGAAGCAGGCTTAATAGACATAATTCCATGATATATATAGGCTGATTCTGTCCTTGAGGTATGAAATAGGGGAAAATAGGTGCTATGACATCTATTCTATTTGTGGCATCACTGCCAGCCTTCTACCCTGTATTTTTTGCCTGCCCCAGAGATCATCCTCACAAGAAATCAATCATTACTTTAAAAATGCAGAACTTGTGAGAGATAACCTATTGTAAATAAACCCATGTAGCACATCTAAAATAGAACAATTACAAGTCTTTTGACGAGATACAAAACTGCTCATATCAGATGGAAGATAAATGCTCATTTTTCCATAAAAAAAGGGTGTCCTAAACTTTTTAGAGGTCTGAACAAGTGAAACTTAGGGTGAAAGCCCCAGCCTTTTCGTGGTTTGCAGCATCAAAAAGCTGGTTATAAGATCTACACAGACAACTCCTAGACGAGCCTGGGTAACAAGCTGAGCTTCTGGCACTCATCTGAACTGAAGTACCCAAACCCTTTGACGTTTTCTCTTTATTAATTATTTCAGCATTGGTGTTAATTGCCTACACAACACATGGAATTGGCAGTACACTGGGGACTCAGCCTGCCTGCTTTGTAGCTGGCTAGCTGGGGATCCAACTGCTTTGCCATTCTCATTACTATTCTCATCAGGCCAGACATGAAATAAAAGCAGTGACACTTTTTCCCCCCACAAACACAGTCTGCTGTGGGTGCAAGTCACATCAGACAATTACCAACAAGACGGAAAATGGACTCCGCTGGCATCGTGACAGAAGTCCACAGACAGCATTTTTTCCCTTTTAATTATTAACTTCAAAAGATAAATGCAGGAACACTAAGGCAGGCTTAGAAGATGCGGTACAATACCTTTCTATGGGCTCTCACTGCAGGGACAAATTTGCAGAAATTAATACAAACTGGAGAAAAAATAATACTAATCAACAAGGAAAACCATACTGAAACAAAGAAGAAAGGACAATGGAATTCCTCCTTGACTGCAAAGAAAGTGCATCATTAACACCATGAATCACACCAGAGTTAGTCCAGGTTCAAACAAGCCCAACAGCTCAGAAGCCACCACAGTAACCCGGTGTGCCGTGTATCCATAATTACAACTTCCACAATGCCTACACATTCCAGATGTGCACACTTTACATGCTCTGCTCAGTGAGATGATAGCATTTTAACCCACAGCAGGAATAACCCATGGTTCATGTCCCTGGTGTCTTCTCCGGGCTAACTTGCCGGAGGATGTGAATCTACAACAGCTCCTGATTCCAAACTCCTCTTCAGCAACTCAGAGTGAAGGGAGGTTCTGTTCATCTTCAGACCTGGACAGAGCTGGGTTTTACCCACAAATAGCTTGTCTCCAACCTCCTTTCCCATCAATCTCAAATCTAATTTTACTGTGCTCAGGAGGCAGGGGAACGCAAGCCTCAGAGGAGGTCTTGTGTTTCCCCTAGACTCCAAGGAGGGTGGCAGAAACGCTCTGTGGTGTAATCAGCTTCCTGCTGCTAGGAGAGGGCATGGAGGGGTTGATCCAAGATGCCCAGAGGTCATCAGAAAGGCTAGCTTCAGCAACCAGACGAGCCAGCAAACTGTACTTCTGGTACTCTGCTTTAATATAGTCCAATAAGCTACAGCAGCTAGCACAGGGACCTCTCCAAGGCCCCATTTTCCCGCAGAAAGCCAATGTTTCATTTAATCAGGTAGTGAGCCAGCAAGATTGCTCCCCGGTCCAGAGATCTGAAAACAGTTTTTCTGTCTGTACACACGGCGCATCCCAGTTCCACACAGCTGCCTCCATGCCGGCCCTCTCCCAGCTTGACTTTGGGTATTTTTTTTTGAGGCTTCATTGCAGCATCACCCTGTTTCTGCCTGCGTGTCCTCCTTAGTGCACAGCTGAGAAAAAGCAAACACCTACTCCCTTTTAAGATCATCTTAAGGTCATTATGGGCCATGAGCCAGATCTGAGCTGTTGCAGCCTGGCAAAGCGAAGTCAAGATGACTGCCACCCACACCACCCCAGAGGCGTGGGAACGATCTGAGGGACCACAAGGATCTAGTTCCTACATCAAGTTTCCAGGTTGTGATGGCAGCTTCTACTTAGATGCTTAAAATGTTTTGAAGTTCTTTTTTTTTGTTTATTTGTTTGTTTGTTTGTTTGTTTAAATCTATCCTCAATTTTGGAAGAGTTCATTTTACTTGCTGTGGTTTAATAGCAAGCCAGCAAACCTCGCCACCCTTGAAGCTGGAGTTACTTTGATGTCCCACCTATGGTGCCGAAGGCTGTGCAGCAAGTAGCCAATAACTAACTACCCTCATTTTCCCCAGCCCAGGAAAAATCTCAGCTTCAGCGTACCGTGTGTTATTCGCAGAGGTTTTAAGCAGAGCTTTTGTCTCGCTTTGGTTTTGGGCTTTCGGCACCGCAGCGCAGCTGAGTTCTTCTGCCAACTGATTTGTGTCTTCTCCGCAAACAAAGGAGGTATTAACTTGAAATGTTTGCCCTTAATTCATCACCCGTAACAGTGTCTGTGTCCCCTGAAGCCTGTGTCACAGCGTGGCTCTAGTTTCTCCACTCACAAATATGAATCACGTGTACACTGGAAGGGATACCTGTGTGTGTTTTAGCAGAAAACAATGTCTCAGCCCTCTGTTACCCTCCTCATGCTTTCTCAATGGTTCCCTCAATACACTCACTGCTGCTGTTTGAAAAGAATTTCACTGAATTATTAGAGTTGGAAGGGACCGTAGAGATCATCCAGTCCAACTCCCCTGCTGAAGCAGGATCGCCCAGAGCTAGAGCATGTTACTCAGGACGGCATCCAGGCGGGGCTTGAAATTCTCCAGAGAAGGGGACTCCACTCTGGCACCCTCACCATGAAGTAGTTTTTCCTCATATTTGAGGAACTTCCTCTGTTCCAACTTGTGCCCGTTACCCCTCGTCCTCTCACTGGCAACCACTGAAGAGAGTCTGGCTCCCTCCTCCTTCAAACCACCCTTTAGATACTTATAGGCATTAACAAGGTCTCCCCTCAGCCTTCTCTTCTCCAGACTTAAGAGTCCCAGCTTCAAAGTGTTTTGAGAAACAAAACAAAACCTCCTACTTTTGCAAATCAACCCCTTTCCTACAGTTTGGTGGCTCAGCATCATTTCCTAAGTGCACTTGGAGTAGTAGAGAGTTGTCCCTTCACTTTTTCTTGCAGCTTTTTCATGTGCCGAGGGAGATGAGCAGACCTGGTCCAAGCAACACAACAGCCCAGGCAAACCTCTAGGGCAGAGACAGAAACCTTCCTGTCTAAAAGTGCCATCTCCCCCTCTTTCCATCCTATGAACATCCAGCGAGGTGCCACTGCGCCCCTCCAGCTCTCTTGTCCCCCATCCCTAACACGTCCAAACCAGCCGTGGGCAGACTAGCAAGAAATGAGTAATTAGAACTATGCTATTAGGCTGCTAGCCGTAGAAGCTTCAGCTCCAGAAACAGAGCTTTAGTTCCAGGCAGGACAGCACATCTGGACCTGGAGAGAGTCTCTGGCTTGAGGAGCAGGGGGCAGAGAAAGCCATTGTTGCTTCTGGCAGGGAGGCTGAAAGGGAGGCTGAGAACTTGCCTCCGGGCACAGTGGGTGGAAAAAGGAAGGACTGGGAAGAGCATGAGGCCAGAGGAAAGTCGAGTATAAAATATACAGATTTTGAGGCTTAAGCAGAGATCTAATCCACCCACTCATTCTGTTGAGGAGCTGGAAACCTTTATCAGCATCTGCTCCGAGAAACACCTGTGTGTAAGACCTGTGGCTCCACAAGAGGGAACACCTTTATTCACTGCTCAGTGAAAAAGTGGCACTAAGCCCAGAGTCATTAACTGCCTGCTTGCTGGTCCACGCTCCCAAAACAAGCACAAACTTCCCACCAAAAACACCACAAACCCACACAGGTGTAAGCTCTGCTCCAGGCAACTATTTGCTGGATAAGGCGCTGTCTGTCCTCATAAAACCAGCATAAATATGGCCCAGATGATTTGAGGGAATATAATCCCATATGTGACAAGGAGATCCTACAGCACACAGCCTAGGTGGAAATGAGTGAGGTCACTACCACGCTTACCTGCCAAGGATTGCTACAGTCAGAGATGGATAAAATGGATTTCCGAGAGGGTGAACCTGCTTATTTTCTTTGATTAAATACGTTGTATTACGTGCCTAAAGTTTGTATGCTGGGATTATCCCCTTTTGGGAGATACAGTCCCTGACAAGTAGATATCATGGTCTGAAAAAAACCCAACAACCTACCAAACCAAAACAATTTGAAGAGCTAAGGGCAACGGAGACGGTGGCACTGAAAGGTAAAATGCCTTCTCCAAGGCATCCAAGAAGTTGGTAACTGTGCCAAAATATTACCTGTCCTCTCTATTTCTTCATGCTGCCTTTCAGCACGAGTCAGCCATCTGGCTTTCCCGTTGCCTGTGCTTTGCTATGCCAGCGGAGCTCAGCTCCACCGTGTGAGCAGAGCTATATTTAGAGGGAAATTGTTTCAGCCTTGTCCGGTCAAACAGGCAGGAAAAGGGTTTCTGGAGGCATCGCTCCTGCCTGATGGGAGAGGGACGGAAGAGCTGACCCTACCACTGGGCATGCTTCATCTGTGACCTCCTCTCCAACCAATGCCTCATCTGTGCAGTCATGGGATGGAAAGCCGTGTGGTACCTGATATAAAAGCAAACTGTCATAAAAAGTATATAAAATGGCAAGAAAATGGCTACTGTGTGCTTTTCTGGAGCACTCAGGGAGAGACGCAGCCGGTCAGGTTCCTGCTGCAGCCTTCAGTCTTTAAGAAGAAGACCATCCTGCTTGTTGTCTACAGCTCAGCAGACTCAAAGTCTTTTCTTAAGAGTGGATACCTGCTGGGGCTGTGTCACAGAATCACAGAATCACCTAGGTTGGAAGATACCTTCTAAGATCATCTAGTCCAACCAGTGGAGAAAAAAAAAACCAAACAACAACAACAACAACAACAAAAACCCAAACAAACACACCCCACCACACCCAAAATCAACCCCAATCCACTACTAATCCATATCCCCGAGCACCATGTCAACTCGTCTCTTGAACACCTCCAGGGATGGTGCCTCAACCACCTCCCTGGGCAGCCCATTCCAAGGCCTGACAACCCTTTCAGGAAAGAAATATTTCCTAATCTCCAACCTGAACCTCCCCTGGCACAACTTGAAGCCATTACCCCTTGTCGCATCATCTGTGACCTAGGAGAAGAGACCAACCGCCCCTGGCTACACCCTCCTTTCAGGGAGTTGGAGAAAGCCAGAAGGTCTCCCCTCAGCTTCCTTTTCTCCAGGCTGAACACTCCCAGCTCCCTCATCCTCTCCTCATAAGACTTGTGCTCCAGACCCCTCACCAGCTTCATTGCCTTTCTCTGGACCCGCTCCAGCCCCTCAATGTCTTTCTTGTGGTAGGGGGCCCAAAACTGGACACACCCCTTGAGGTGGGGCCTCACCAGTGCCCAGACCAGGGGGACAATCACCTCCCGAGTCCTACTCACCACATTGTTCCTGACACAGGTCAGGATGCTGGTGGCCTTCTTGGCCACCTGGGCACACTGCTGGCTCCTCTTCAGCCCACAGTCTACCAACACCCCCAGGTCCTTTTCTGCCAGGCGGCTCCAGCCACTCTGCCCCCAGCCTGGAGCGCTGCAGGGGCTTGGTGGGACCCAAGGGCAGGACCCGGCTCTTGGCCTTGTTGAACCTCATTCCGCTGGTCTCAGCCCATCCATCCAGCTTGTCCAGATCCCTCTGCAAAGCCTCTCTACCCTCCAGCAGATCCACACTCCCACCCAACTTAGTGTGTCATCTACAAATTTGCTGAGGGTGCATTCGATCCCCTTGTCCAGATCATTGATGAAGATGTTAAAGAGAACGGGTCCCAGTACCGAGCCCTGTGGTACACCACTGGTGACCGGCCGCCAACTGGATTTCACTCCATTCCCCACCACTCTCTGGGCCCGGCCCAGAGGAGCAGGCTCCTGCCAAGCCAAGCACAACAGAAACTACAGAAAGCGTGTAGATGGCAGAGCGCATTTGCAAGCCTGAGAGACTTCACCATAAAATGCCTTTTCTTCTTTCTTGTCATTTTCTTGTTACAGGGAAATAGCAACCGAAGAGGATTCTCCTGCAAGCTTTGTGCTGTCTTTGTCGACAGCTAGATGATGTCTTGATTTTGAAACCCAAAGACCGCATCAAACAGGGTCTGAAAGGTATTTTTCTCCCATTATATGCAGCAATCTCTTCACTTTGAAAATGATATGCAGTCAGAAAGGCAGCTGTCAGCAGGCACCAGTTCACGTGCTGAACTAGGGTCAGTGGCCCGTGTACTGCAGGTACTTGCCCTTCCTGCTGGTGGAGGGGAGGTTCATTGCATGGCCAACCATGGCACACCCTTGGTACCCCACCAGGGTCTTAAGTGTGGCTGTAGGGAGTAAATTGCCACATTTACGGGTGTTAGACCTGAAGCAAGAGGCATTTCATGATCAGGGAAAGAGCAACGTGATTCTGAAGGCAAGGTAAAGATCCAGAAACTGCCTCATTTAGCCATGGGGCCAGTAGGGACTGCTGCTGGGACTCTCTTCTTCACACTCTGCCTCTGCTTCCCTATGCCTCCTGTCTCTGAGGTGGTTTTTCCCTATTTGCTTGGACTGTAAATGTTCTGGCTAATTTCTGCATCCTCTTTGCTCAGAGATAATGATAGAGGGCAAGCAGCACCTGGCCCCATCCTTGCAGGAAGCAGGAGATGCCACACTTCAACACAAGTAAGAAGAAAATAAAAAATTTTCTCTGGTTCTCATTGCTTTTTGTGCAAACTCTGGCCATCAAAACCCATTAACGTGAAGTGTGTTAGCTTCAAAAGTCACAGCAACCCAGAGTATGCAGATGGCCAATGGTCTCACTGCACTAATTCATCCTCATCTAATATCTGCCAAAGAATTGTCAAGTGCTCTTTCCCTTAATGCTTTTAAAAAAACCCCCAAATTAAAAAAAACGAAATGCAAAAAAAATTTAGCAAAAGGGTACAAAGGGGTATTTATCTTTTTCTTAAGCACATGGGCCATCCTGTTTTCTCTCCTTTTAATCTGTCAATGCATCTGACTGCAAAACCCGAAAGGCTACATTAGTGTCGTGGTTTAGGCTGAATTGGCCAATGATGAAATGACAGATGCTCTCCCCTACCTCTCACTCCAAGGAGAGGAGGAGGAGGGATAAAGAGATTTACGAGTTTAGAAGGAACTAAACTACTTTAATGAAATATTAAAAATAAAATGAAAAGTAAATAATGAAATAGATACAATATATACAGAACTGTATCAAGCTCCCAGGATGATGCCACCGGCGGGCACTGGGGAAGTCCCAGACTAGGGTCAGAGATGGATGGGAGCTGGGTTCCAGCTCTGGAGTCAGGAATGCATGGATCAGGATCAAAGGCAGACAAACAGACAGGGTCCTCTTTGGACACTGGTCATTGAAGAAAGAGAGCTGACCCTTTGATCCCTCAGCTTTCACACTGAGCATGGGGCAGATGGGATGGAACACCCCAGTTGGTCAGGTTTGAGTCACCTCTCCTGTCCCCTCCTCCCCACCGGTGGGACCCCTCTACGCTTTTCCCTTTCTGACCCTCCAACGGGACAAATAACAAAGTTAGCTCACCTTGGGTTTTACAGCACTAAGTATACACAAGAGCCTCTCTGCACACCATTCCTTGGCATCAAGTATAAACATAGGTCTTATTGCTCTGAGAACTAACGGTTTTCTGCACAATATGCTGTTAATTTCAGAAAGTTAGAAGAGGCCTGGCTAAGAAGTAAAATTACTGAATTCGTTCTGTTTTACCTCAAACCAGGACAATTAGCCTCAACTGAGTAACTCTACTATTATTTCCCCTCCTTCCTCAATCAGCAGATGTAACTTTCCTCTGGAACAGGGAAGCTTTACGAGCTTTCAAAAAAGAATTCCTAATAAGGACAAATTAATAGACTGCCTCATCTTTTTCTTTAAGTCATTCCCAGGGCACCTCCAGAGAAGGTCCTGTAGGTCTGAGCTCAAGACAACTCTACGCCATCTTCAATAACCCCTCCCAGGAGCCTGCTGCAGCCCAAGTGTCACTGCAGTGTACATGAGATCCCAAGGTCCCAGATCCCTAGCCCATAAGGACTCACCCAAAATCATCAGTCCCCATAAAGCTTGCCTGATGAGTCTAGCACCTGTGAAGGCTACTTGGCCCCTGGGGACTTCTCTCCAGAAATTCCTGCCTGTGAATGGGGACAATATTCAATTCTTTATCTCTTTGCTCAAAGCTGATGTTTTTGCTCTAAAAGCTGTCAGAGAATCTCCTTTATATTATTAATGTATGTTGACCAACAGTCAGGACTTAGTACCATCTGGTAGTTTTGGTTTGGTTTGGTTTTTTGGAGAGTAGCGGTTTTTTGTTTTGTTTTGTTTTTTCAAGGATGGCAGACAGTGTATAAATAGGTTTGTCTCTGCAGCCAAAGATGGGTTTAATGGGAATGCAGCCCAGGAACGCACCCTTAGAGTTTCTGCTGGGGGGGTGATGCTCACACACAACTCCTCAGATGTTGAGGGCCTCCTCTCCAAATGGCTATATGAGGATCAGTTTCTAATTGTAATATTAGCCAGATGTTCAAAGCACGATGCTCCATGCTTCACGTCCCCTCCGTTTCCTCAGTGACCATGACAGCTCATCCAGGAAGACAGGTAGCAAACTGAGCAACACTCAAGGTGACTGTCATGGAAAAGCACACACAGAGATGCTTGGGACTGAAAGCTGACAGTCTAAACCACTCATTTAATTATTTAATCAAGTTGAAAGCAGTTTACAGGATTATACAATAATGTAGACAATCTTATTTTTTAAAAAGATATTTAGGTTACTAATGGATTTTTTTTTTTAAAAAATCATACCTACCTGCTATCACAGAAAACCAGTAAGGGAAGCACGTCTGCAGGGTCAAATGGCATCTGAAATCTAACTAGCACAACCCCGCTTTGACAGGCATTTTCATTGACTGATAAATTGTTCATTGCACACCGAGACACCTCTCTCTTTCAGAAAAGAGAAGCAGGTGTAAGGTAGTCTCTGCTGATTTTTAACCCCAGACCATTCTCCCCCTCAAAAGTGTATTGCATTCAAAGAATCCCACAGGAAGAAAAGTAATAATACACTACTTCTGATGACTTGTATATATTAAAAAAACCTTTAAAAAGGTTCAAATTGTGATTACAGAACTGAAATATTGCTGGCCCACAAGTGGTTTGGAAAAATATATATAAATTGCAGTTCGGTGTTTTACAACAATTATATTTTAGCTCTTAAACTGACTTGCAATCTTGACAGATTTACTGCAGATTCAAAGTAACATACCATAGCTGAATCTTACTGTTGCCATAACTTTTATTTAAGCAGTCATATTTCCAATGGCAGCAACTATACTTTTACTGTTGGTTAATTTTTGCTAAGTAAAATAAATACCTTGTTAGATTCAGGCTCTTGCCTGAAATTCAGCTGAGAATGCTACCACTCAGCACCAAAAATCAAATTGCTCTTATGGGGAAATTGTACTGCCATGTATTTTTGCTCTTTGGGGATTGGAGTCAGTAGTAACTGGAGAGTGGAAAGAGGGCTGGAAGATAAAACAAATGCACTTTTCTGGGATGGGGGCTGATGCTTGCTAACATAAAAGTGAGAGATGTTTCTGAGTCACCTCTGTAGGATCCCACCAGTTTCGGAGCAGCTCAGGACAGGCAGGCAATGCTACCCACTTGTCTGCTGGTGCTGGCTGGTTGGCTTTTGGTCGAGCTCCGAGTACAGGCACACTGTGGAATGCTACTGGGTTATGGCCATACAAGTTACCATCACCCAGCTCCAGCTCTATAACCAACCAAGAACATGCATGTGCTCAACTCCAGGGGTAAAGGCTAAATACAGGGCACTGTACCTGGGAGAGGGTAAATGCACAAGCACGGAGAGTGACTGCTGTTATATACCACGCACTGATATGAGTTTATCACAATTAAACACGTGTCTGTTTAGTTTTCCTCTGAGCTTTTTTTAAGGTCTCGAGTAGCTGGAATAAGCTCTGCTCCTGATTTGCTCTTTGCCGTGTCCATGTTCTTGACAGGAGCCTTTGGCTGAAGGACTTGGATGCTCTCAGTCTACAGACTAACACTTGGAGTTTGAGATAATTCCCATAATAAAGCCCTCACTTTAAAAGGTATTGGGGTGTGGTTGTGCGACGATGGCTATTTCCTTCTGAAAGGGAACAAAACCAAAACTTTAAAAGGTCTGTCATATTTGTGACAAGCTAAAACCTCTTGAGGACTCAGCCCCAGGGTTAAGAACTGATGATGGTTCTCCTAGCCACAGGTGAGGTATGGTGATATGCATCACACAAAGGCTAGCAATTTGACATGCTGAAGTCATGACTCACAAGGCAAAGTCCACTCTCCTCTCAATAACCCAGCTCATCCAAACCTTGCAGGATTTACGCTCTGACAACGCAAAGTCTGAGGCCAGGATCTGGAAGGATATCTAAAGATCCCATCCGTCTCCACAAAACATGCAGACTTTATATTCAAATTAGCAAATCTAAAACCGGCAAATTCCAGGTGACTTTCAAGTCTCACTATTCAGGCACTCCAAACTAAAATACTCAACGTCATCAATTACTCTGCATGATTGATTTGTTCAGAATGGAGAGAGACAGCTTTGGGGTTTTAGGTCAGGTTCAAATGCATCCAGCTTCTCCATAAAAATAAAATAATGCTACTACGATTTGACAGGCAGTATTTCCAAGCTGCAATTAAAATGAGTACTTCCTCAGCTGGGAAGTCTTCCTCTGGCTGCACTGCTACAAAGCACCACACCATTACCTTGGACCGATGGACAAAGGGATATTTGTTAATAAATTCAAAAGATTACTTCATTACAACCTTGTTGGTCTGTTAATAGTTTATACATAAGCTACCATACACACATACATCAGCCAGTCTTTACCATTTGTCAGTTTGTATGTCCCATATATCAGTACAGATGGGAGGAAAAAAGTTATTATGTCCAATGTCCCTTGCTTACACAAAAAGTTCATACTGAATTTGATGTTTCAAATCACACACTTGACAATTTTATTGTTGTCAGTGATAAGGGAAAAAGCTCAAATGAAACCAATGTCCTTTGCTGTCAAAGACAAGGGTATCTCATGTCTTGAATGCCATCACAGACAGGAAATTGCCTGCCCTGGTTTCAAAGAGACATTTCTGGAAGAAGAAGAGAATGACTTCTTGACAAACCGCACTCTTTCTGAAAATTGTCTGTCAATCAAGGAAACCAAATCTGCGATTAGATGTTAACTCTTTCAAGTTGACCTAATGTTGTCCACACCGCATATTTAGGTGCTTTCTTTAGGATGTTATTTGTCAGAGAGTACCTTAGTCTGGTTACCAAAGGGGTTTTTTTTGGCCAATGCCAACACTTTGCCAAAAAATTCCTTGACTCTTTCAGGCACTGCTTATTTATCATTTCTTGCCCCAAATGTGTTCATTCCCATACAGTGCTCAAATAACCTTTTGAATTGATTTAGAAGCCTGGAAAGAGGTGACAGCAGTGTTCACATCCCACAGTAGATGTATGGAAACATGGGGTGCAGGAGCCAACTGGTGAAGGCAAAACTTGATAGCACAAGCCTGGACAACAGGAATGCTCAGCAGCAAGGCTGTGCACTAGCATCTCCTATTAAAAAAAAAAAAACAAAAAAAAAAAAACACAAAAGGGGTCCCAGTATAGGAAAATCAGGTGGTGTGTGTTTGCTTTGAGATTGGCAAGAGTACACGTCTCCCACCAACACCGGTGGGAGCAGTTTTAACACAGCCCCTCTCCGAAGATCTGCCCCTTCTGTATAGGAGCCCCAAAGCTCCCGTTCCCATAGACATGGGGTTCACCGTTTGTGTTTGTGCAGTACGTAGAGCAATGATGCTAACACTTCTCCAGGGGACATCTCTGGGCACCACTCCAAAATAAATTTAAGCCTTGAAGCTGGAAACAGGGGAGTTACAGAACAGAGAATGGGGAAGTTCACAGCAGCCTCTCCTCCACTGAGGAGCAACTGGGACTGACCAAACTATGTAACAGGGAAGTTAGAAACGAGATTTTTTTCCAAAATATTTCAAAATTCCAAAATAAGGCTAGGAAATGCTAAAATCAAAGGCAGCACAAGAAAACAGCATGTCATGCAATGCAGAGTTAGGATGCTGGCTACAGTGAGATGTCAACAAAGTCAAACCAAAATCAGTGAGTCCTGGGGATCAGACACTTGTGTGGCCCTCCGGAGTTCCAACAGTAAATACTATCGGCTTATATAATCTCCTGCTTCAGGATTTAAAGTAATCTCTGTGATAAAATTAATATAAAGATCAGATTATCCAGTTTCTGGACACTCCTCTTTATCCCAAGGCAGCCGGGCAAATTGTCCAGGAGACTTTTAAACTGCTGGGAGGTACTTACTTAAATCCTTTCATGGCATGCTCTAGGTCTGATTGGAAGGGGGATTTCAGCCCGTGCAGCATTTAGCTACTATTGCAATTTTTGTCTCAGTTGCTCTCCCCTCCGAGACCACATCTGGCAATATCTGCAACCGTTCACTGCCCACGAAAAAGCGATGAATACCAGGGATTGCCGAGAAGATTCATTAACAGCTTTATAATAGTCAGTAGCCTGCCCATCAGGTCAGGGTATTTTACTAGGGACTGTACTAAATAAAGGCTCTTCTCTGATATTACATCATTGAACACCATAGGTGGGCTACACTGTGGAAAAAGATAATGTCACCTCGTCTATCTTTGTAGCTAAATACAGACATACATATGCAGGAGAAATCTACATTAGTTAGCGGCACGCTTTTGAAACACCAAAGCTCTCCCAACACAGGCTTTTGCATTTGTGCTACCCCATGACTGATTTCTGGGCTGCCTTGGCACTTTACCCTCTGTGTTAGACCTGGTCATAAAATCACAGAATCACATGGGGTTGGAAGGGAACTCTGGAGATCATCTAGTCCAACCCCCCCACAGGAGTGGGTCTACCTAGAGCACATTGCTCAGGAATGTGTCCAGGTGGGTTTGGAATGTCTCCAGAGAAGGAGACTCCACCACCTCCCTGGGCAGCCTCTACCAGGGCTCTGCCATGCTCTCAGGAAAGAAGTTCCTCCTCATGTTTGGGTGGAACTTCTTCTACTTAAGTTCGTGCCCATTTGTTCTTGTCCTGTCCCTGGGCACCACTGAGAAAAGACCAGCCCCATCCTCCTAACACCCTCCCTTGAAGTATTTATAAGTATTGATCAGATCCCCCCTCAGCCTTCTCTTCTCCAGACTAAAAACACCCAAGTACCTCAGCCTTTCCTCATAAGAGAGATGCTCCAGGCCCTTAATCATCTTTCTGGCCCTTAACTCTGGGACTGCCTCCTACAAAGTTGCTCTGTTTCACTCTCCATCAAATAGGTTCTTTTCCCTCTCCCTTTCCCACAGGGTAAGATTACCCTTGAGTAGCACCAGCTGCTGACTGCAGGCTCCTCCTGAGCCAGTCAGAGGGACAAGCATGGGATGGGCAGAGCTGGAATCCGATTTTGGCCAGCAGCCTGCACCCCCACAGACGGCACATGCAGGGGTGCAGAGCAATGGGCCACCCCAACTCTTTACTCCCATACTGTGGAATTGTCTGAGATGTCTCCCTCCAAGGGCTTTTTTAGGAACAAACTAGGGAGCCAGGATAGGGTTGAGAAAGAAAAAAATAGCTTCCCAAGTGGCCCAGATTTCTCCCCAACAAGCATACTGGAGCAATGAGCAAACACTTGGGTCTCATAAACACTGCAATATATCACAGCATGCTCATAAATGAAAGGAACCCAGGACAAAGAAGCTGTTACTTAAATCTCTGCTTGTTCTGCAAGCATCAGGCCAAAGGCTCAGGCACTGGGCCATCAGCATTGATGACAAGTGTTGACCCCCACAGGCTCAACTGGCACCATAAACCATTCTCCAGCACACACGTGCTTCCCAGCACCCTCAGCCAGGGCAAGGACTTAAACTAATGTTGTGGGTGGACCGTGCCAGTGGGGGCCTAGTTGAGGCTGGAATGGGCAATTAAGGGTTATTAATGCCATGGGATCCTGGCAATTTTCTGCACATGGTGCAAGGGCTCAGTATAGCTTGGCCATTTCATTTTGAAGCCAAAATATGGCAGGAGAAGCTGCAAAAGGCAAAGTTTCAGGATGGAGAAGCAAAGTCGTTGCTGAGGTCTAGGAGACTACCTATGTCGTCAGGGTGGGTGAGCTCTGCTAGTGTCCCAAAGCACGTGCCTTGCTGCAGGCTCCTCCTGTCAACAACCATATTATTTCCATTTAATAAAATCATTGCTTCTTATTTTTGCTGATGGCCAGAGAGGGCTAGCCCACTTCCCTCCACCAGACATGGAGAGCACATAAGGATGGGCGAGAGCAAATGCACCTGCAGGAATTACAGTCAGGCACGGTATACAAATGATAAAGAGACAAAAAAATAACCAACCCAAAGATGCTTTCTATGGCACGAAGCCATGGCTCTGCCACGCTCTTCTTGTTTGCTCCCCATGGAGCTCTTCCACATGCTTTGAGGGCTGGGAGAAGGAAAGGAGAATGGGATCTCTTTTATTACAAGCTGCAGCTGAATTCTCTTAAATATTGCAGATGATGGCACCACATGGTCTCCTTCTCTGTGACCCCGACATGAGAGCTTGCCTGGCCCAAATAACGCTGGGCACAAAACAGCAGAGGGCTCATTAGGAAATGCAGGTGTTGAAACCAATCAGGAATGGAAGAGGTTGTAGCTCCCAAGCCAAGAAATAAAAAAGAAAGTGCAACCTGCCACAGCCCCTCAGGATGCTGCCCGAAAGACAGCAGAAGACATCATGTAAATTTTTCTGCAGGTACACACATGCATGCACGTTGATGAGCATATGCATACATGATCTCCCGTGTGTCATTGTGACAAGGATGAGGAACATCAAGCCTTTGAGCCATTAGTCTGAAAAGACAGAGCTGTTCACTCTGAGAGTGCTCCGGGAGGGATATATGGGGCAGATCAGCCCTTTCGCAGCAGCACTAAGGGATCTTGCTTTGGCACAGCTCTCTTGTGGGTTGCATTGGGATCCTGAGCACCCAGGTTTTTTCTAGAGGACTGATGTTGCTCTGCCAATGGGCTGCCACTGCCACATCCTGGTCTGCACCAACACTACGGGACATCTACATCTGGGGAGCGAGGCAGTTTGGGGAGATGCAGAGGTCTGTATGTCCTTGCTGCAATCTTCTAAAGACTTCAGAGGACAGATCTTACCACAGAAGCACAGGAGGTGAATTCATGGCCATGGCAGTTGCCTACTGATGTGTGGTATAAGGTGGTTTCTTTGCTGTCAGCCAACTGAGATAGAGTTGGAAATGCAACTATCTCTGTAGAAGTTCATCTCCCAAGGTACCCTCTCTAATCAACAGCAAAAGAGAGATCCCTCCACAGGCAGGCTTCAAGCAGAAGATGGGAATACACAAACTAAATACAGGCTAAAGATCCTTTCCACTCCATATCTGAAATGCAACAGTGAAAGGTTTGGCTAAGGGCAAGAGTCTTCCTTATGATGCAGTCCTGAACCCAAAAGCAGCTGCGTCTGGAGGAAAGGCAGATGTTTGCTCCAGCCAGCCGGGGGTCAGGGATTCAAAATGGCTGTCCACCACCAGCAGAGACCATGGGAAGGAGCAGAGCAAAACCACAGCAAACCTCCATGATGAGAAACCAGCAAGCAAGTCTAATGAGTAGTCTTTCTGAAGGGTCCGGGAAACCTAGCTGCTATGCTGGGTCTGCCCTGCCTTTGGTGGAGCAGCTCACTGGGTTCTGCTTCAGTCTTTAAGAAGGGGAAGTGACAGGAGTTGACTTTCTCATTTGTATTCCTGCTCAGAAGCAAGAGGCAAATCTCTTCTTCTGAATTCACATCATGTATCCAGCCAAGCCGCTGTGTGCCCTTTGGATGGATTAATCTACCTGCTCCCAGCTTCGCTCTCTCCAATTCTTTCCCTGCCTGAGCTGCTAGATGGTATTTTTCATCATGCCAGAGGAGCTGTGTTCCCATCTCCTTTCTTGTCCAAACCCTTTCGCAGCTTGCAAGACAATGAATTCAGGAAACGTGCAGGAGCTGGATGCCTCTTCCTTCCTTGATTTAGCCCACAAGATGTGTCAGCAACGTGCTCACAGGCCACCCACCCCCTGCGTTGGTGAGCATGGCCTGCTCCTTCCTCCTCCACCCTGGGGCCTCCAAGACATAACGCCAAATGAGCCACCATCAAAACATACAGGGAAAAAATGGTGATTTCAGTTTGCCAGTGACTTAATTTTTCCTCGTTATGACAACATAGATGGAGAAGGATTATTTCTGCAAAAGACTTTTCACACTCCATGGAATATTAAATAGGCAACACTGGGTTCCCTTAGTTTAAATTGCTTCCTGTCAAGGTAAATCCTGTGCTCAGCCTCCCTCCGTCTCGTGTTCGTTTTGCTGGATTTAGCAGACTGCTTCTCCCTAATTGACCAATTATAACCACTGTAACTAAATCAATCACCCATCTAGATGTGGATGCCTGCATTTATTTATCTGGATCAGGAATGCTGTAGACAATGGGTCATTAAAAATTACACTTTCCAACCCACAGATATCATGAGCCTGACTGGCAAAGAATGAGCTTTTAGATAAGAGGGTCAATTAGGTTATAATTGGCTTGGATCCTTGCACTCTCATAGACTTGCTTTATTAAAACCCTATAGTTGGAGACAATAGATTATCAGTGCTTTGGCACAATTATTTTTGAAATGGGGATTGTACACACTCATGATATCCACTACCAACAAATCTGAGATTATCAAACCCTCGAACCTATCAGATTATAAAGCTAGAGGTCATCTTGGAGAGAAGACAGAGAGGACAAAAGCATTCTTATTCTGCCAAGTTAAGCTCAAGTCTCTGAAGAGCGTGATTGACTTCTGAAATAAAACACTGCAGGTCCGAAACGAGCCAGCCCGCTCCAAAACATGAGCCCTGCAGCTGCGTCATTCCTCTTAGTATTCCCATGGGGTTTCCCTAGCCTGGAAACATCTCAGTAGCTCCAGCAATATCACAAAGCAATCCCCTGTTATGAGCATTTGCTCTGGGGAAGGAAAGAGAAACCCCTCTTAAGTCTCTCTCTAGACACGTTTTCAAAGTAGACAAAGGGAAAAAACATGGCTGTAATGAAATGGGCCACTGAGCCCAAAGCCAAGGAGCTGCTCGTATGGTTCTGCGTTCCCCAGGGGAGACCCACAGCCTTTTCTTTGACAAGACCTCCAGGAGGTTCCTATTTGTTTTATTGCTGCCCATCATCTGGTTTTGCCAGAGGGTACCTCTTCCCTCTAATACTGAGCCAAGCTTCATTGCTCTGGGGGATCTGGTGAGACCATTGCTGTCGATTTGCTCTACAACTTGCTTTGCCAATGTCGAGGTCAACTCTTTGGTATTCAGACAACAGGGAATCCAGGTTGCTGGAAGGGAAGCATCCAGAATAACGTCTGGATGAGCGCACAGCACCTGGTGATCAGCAGCAGCATTTTCTTCGTTGCGTTGTTGCTCTCACACCTCATATCTGTAAGACAGGATTCATATGAAATGCATAGAAACTGAATCCCAGCCTCATTTCCGTTCCTTGCTTGCCATTTGGCTTGGATCGAGAAATTCATAACTTTATACATCCACTTTTGGAGGTATCGTGAGGACTCATCAGACACCTGTTCATAAGTAATGGCTTCTACACACAGTATTATGTGGTTTCATAACGCTAAGCATGGAGAACAACACAACACAGCCTTTTTGATACCTCCAAGGAGCCCTGAGGACCACTTCAGTGATGTCTTCTGAGACAGCTGGTGATCAAGTCCTCCTCCACAAATATTTCTTCCCTTGGAAATAAACTCTAGGATGGACTTGGAGAGTTGCCCATGTGATTTTTACTCATAAGATTTCCTTACTGCCCCATTTCCTATAGGCGCTTTTAATACTGGGGAAAGGAAGGGGAAAAAAAAAAAGAAAAGATGGCAAAATTTTACCATCTTTTTGTGCCTAGAAAGTACAAATATTTGTTGAGTCTTTGGCCCATTTAATTGACCCTGAATATACAAGCATTCCTTAAAAATCAGAGTAGTGAGAAAAAAAATAATCCTTCCTTGATAGGACAAGCAGTACTTTTTGATAAAGCATGCATTCATAGAATAAATTTTCTGTAATAAACATCTGCCTTTTTACCATATGCTTTATAATCTCTCCGCTACATCCTACATGTATGAGCTATAGCCACATATTTAAAAAGAGAGAAAATGGATGCAATTTTAACCCACATTTAGCCTGACGTGGCTTCATAATTTATTACTGCATTTTGCTGCTGCTATGATTGAGAGCTGGAGAAAGGGAAGCCTCCAAGTAGGGAACATGGGAATATAAAGGGAATTGGCACTCACAACGAGTTGAGAAAGTCTTGGGCTTGTGGCCTCATTTTGACTCCTATCAATGCCAAGTGTAAAATAATAGTCTGATTCAGAGCTAAATGCCATCTAGGTTCCCCACCGAGTCCATTAATTCTCTCCTTTTATTGTGGCAGAAAGTATTAAATACCTCATCCTAGAATCAGGGTTTCGTGCAGGATCTGTATTCCAATTACGCAGCATCCCTTCCCAGTTCAAGACATTGTATTAATTCGGTTGGGGACAGAGGGGATTCTTCCCACTTTCCCACCCCAATTTATCCTTTCTTTACCCTGCAGTTGAAATTGCAGATGGAGCAAATTTCTGCCTCCCAGAGCTGATGCATTAACAGGGACAGTATTTGCAAAGGAATATATGAATACTGGACACATTTTGTCCAATCAGATCACTTCTCTGCAGTCTTTGAGGATTATCAACAATGATGAATTCCAAAGTGACACCTGCTAGAGTCAGTCTAGCTAATTATTTTAAAGCTTTTCCGTTTCTGCTGAAGTTTTGGCAACTAGCCTGTAAAGAATGACTCCAAGCTGTGTTTCCACAATAAAGTGCTTCTAGGAATGACACAAACTGCTTTTTCCAGCCAATGCAAAAGACATTTGCCTCCCTATCACCACAAAAAACAATATTAAGCAGCTGCTCAGCTCTGCTTTCTGAAGGCACTTCTATCACCAATCAGCAGAATTTAATAACGTCCAGATTTCATCCTGCAGACTGGAGCTGGGCTCCCAGCAAAGACACAGGGTGTATGGAGGGGGTGTTTTGAAATTCAAGTTCTCTCAGTCAAGGGAGCAGCTGGAGATACTCTGAGTTGAAACATTTAGCCAAGGCCAAATGAGCAGATTTGAAAGGACAGTAGCAAATTATGCTTTACATTTTATTTTTCACCTGGTGCTGGAATCACTCTTGTAAGAAGTCCAGAAAAGAGTTCCCCCCACAACCCTTTTTTAATTTGGAAAATGCAGGGTCTTGGATGAGCATTTGAGAAATTCAATGAAAAGGACTAATTTGGCTGGAAGGATAAGCAGCTTAGCCGATACCCAGGAAGTCAAGCAAAAGCATCTTTGGGGTGTGCATCACCAGTTCCTGTCAGGGTGGGTGAGGGGACACCAGTCTGGAACATCAATGATTTTCCCAGCAGACACACTCTTCCCATTGCCCTGGGTTGTGTAAAACAGCATCCTCACCACCCCAGGCTGTGGTCCTTTACTGGGAGGTGAGGATCCCCCAAAGAGAGTCAATGTACCCAGTGCTGTCCCAGGCTCTAAGCTGGGTGCTTCCAGTCATGGTGAGAACCCTCCATGTCTCTCGTCTTCCACTTAACCCTTCTCTGCCCACCTACAAAAAAAAACAGTCCCACCGACAGCGAAGTAATTCAAAACAACAACTGACCATTAACCTTTCTTCATAAAATTGTTCTTTGGCTTGTGTTGGAGGGCACCTGCTAAGATGGGAAGAAGCACGTGGTTCATAGAAGTTTGCATAAAGCCTCTTGGGTAAATATTACCCAAAAAGTGTATCCTATCAGACAGATATTCTCCCTGTTCCTATCTTGTTGTTTTGCCCTGTCAGTTTGGGGGAAAGATTAAATTCAAATTATAAGATCTGCGTGAAATAGAGGCAGTAAATGAGTCCCACATGACAAATTAGGGAGCTGGGTGCAGGAAAACATTGAACACTTAGAGTTAAGGACAGGCAACCTAAAAAAACCCCTGCCAAACCGACGCTATAATGACCAGGCTGAAGGGTCTTAGGAAATTCAGTTGCTGAATAAAAACAGAGGAGAGGGCTGACAACATTTACTTCCAGTAGAAATCAAACGTAAACAAAGTCAGATGAGAAGAAAACCTGTTTCCACGAGACAATACACACAGCTTTAGGGCAGCCCGTAGCAGGCTGCAAATACTGCAGCCCTCCTCATGCAACCAGGTGATCTACTGTAAATTGTACTGCCATGACACATTAAAAAAAAAAACACAACAAAACCAGCCAGAGGTGGTGACAATGACCCCGGTGAGCTGTAGTAACCTGCAACCCTACTGGGTCATACGGCTTCTTCTAGAACAGGTTTCACTATGGAAGACACCAGGTGAAGCCCCAGTTCACGTCCTCCTCATGCAACCAGGTGATCTGCTGTAAGTTGTACGCCATGACACATTAAAAAAAAAAACCAAAACCAACAAAAACAGTCAGAGATAGCTGCAATGACTGTGGTAAGTGGCGGTAACCTGCAACCCTACTGGGTCATACAACTTCCTCTAGAAAAGACTTCACTACAGAAGGCACCAGGTGATGTCCCAGTCTAGAGAGGTCCCAGTGGCAGCCCGAGGGGCCAATGAACAGGCCAGCAGCAAGGGAGCATGCCACTGGCTCTATCCTGGACCTTCCCAGCACCACCCACACACAGTAGGGCAGGGCTCAGCCCTCAGCATCACAGCTGGGTTGGATGAAGGCGGGCGATGATGACTGTTTAGCTGTATCTAATGACACTAATAACTCCCATCCCAAAGCTTCTACTACCCACCTTACAGAGATGACAGTGCCTCTTCACAGCGCTTACTTCAAAGCAGATGATTCCCGCCTCTTTGTGCATGTTCCTGGTGCAACCGCCTCTGGTCCTGCTCGCTTGTGCCTCCTGCCTGCCCACAGCACCCTCTGTGAAAGGTTTTGCTGGTGGTGTCTGGCCGCCTCCATCCCTTCTTGAGCTTTTCTTGCTGCGGCAGGCAATAAGGATACGACAGGGAGGAAAACCAAGGGTGTCTGAAAACTTTTAAGGTTTTTTATTTTACTGAGCCCTTCACCCCACAGCATCCTCTCTCTAGGTTTCCTCTTGCAGTCAGGCTGTCCATGCTTTTCTCACTACTTCTACCATTCTCTTACTCTCTTCTCAGTCTCTGTTTGGTTGTAAATAATGCAGCCCCAGCCACTCCCCAGCATTTGCCATCAGCTCCCAGCTGACCCTCGTCACCCAAATCACCACCTCTCTAACCTTTCAGGTGACCCTGTTTTGGACCACAGCCTTGTTCTTACAGCCGTCTTATTGCAAAATACAGCTCAGCTCTTCCTTCCTAAACAGGGAGCGTCTGCCAGGTTTGGTGGGACTTCACCTCACCTGTAGCATGCTGTGAAGATAACACTGGAGAAACATCTCTCTTCACTTAAGCAAAAGTATAAATACATTCCAGAATGGTGCTGTTTCAAAGTCTATTTTAATAGCAAAACAGCTTGCAAAATAGACATTCTCAGCCAATAAATGCCAGTTCCCTTCCACTCCGTACCCTGTAATAAATGCCCTGCTGGGAGCAATTCCCGAGCCCCAGCTTTAGGTACAGCACAGCATTTTGTATCCTTCCTCCCCACAGCTGAAGACCCTTGCCCAGGCTGAATGTCCTGGAGAAGAGCCAAATGTCCCTTTTGGCTTGGATAGAGGGTTGGGGGAGATAGTCCAACCCATAAGTTCTTTTCATAGGATAGAGATGTGGCACCAGAGAAGAACGAGCCACAAAAACCACCAAGGTTCCACCTGAGGAGGATGCATTTTTTACCGAAAAAAAATGAGGTTGCTTCCAAACAAACATCATTTTTGTAGTTTTCCCTTGTTTTCAGGATCTTAAAGCCTATTGATGGTACATCTTCTCTCGCCAGCAGTGGTCTGGTAAAACCATGCCAGAACCTCCACACCCCTCGCACTTATACCAGAGATGCTGAGATGCTACCTCAGCTGTACTTCACATCCTTCACTAATCAGATTACTTAATTATTATTCTTAGAAGGGTGAACTAACCTCCCATCACTAAGGAATAAGCTGTAGGTTTTGTTGGCAGAAGTAATTTATTTTTGTTTCCAAAATAAAAAAAGAATTCTGTGTACCTTTTTCCTAACAATTCTGCGCCAGAAGTTCACCTCATAGCAACTGGTATAACTCCATGGTATTCATTGGAGCTGGGGTAATTCCCACCAGCTGAGTAATGAACTACCATGAGGGACTGAGGAGCAATCAGGGTATCACTTGGTTTCAGCAATGTGAGATTACAAACGGGGTTTTTTTCCTTTCTTTTTTTTTTTTCTTTTTTTTTTTTTTCCTTTTCGTTTCAGCCATGTATAGGTGTGGAAACTTTAGTCAGAGAATGCTGAGTTCTTGCAACTGTAGGTTTTTTTCCTATGAGCTTGTCTTCCACCTGCAGATCATGGTCTCTGAAAATTTCCTGCCAAGGAAATAATAAATTCAGCTTTCAAAGTTATCTCAGCAGTAGGTGGCACTGCTGGGACTGAAACCTGAAAGGGAATAACCAAGATGCAAATTTTGCTCTCAGAAAGGACTGTTGGGATCATAATTACTATAAAATATCCCATATATGCAGGTTACCCTAATAACCATGTATTGATTATAAATTGTTTCCATAATTGCACTTTTAATGCATGGAGCTGCCAAAAGCTTTGCACATGCTCTATCGTGGAAGGAAGGGAGGTTACGTGACCACGAGCAAATTAGTAGGCTGCTAGCAATTATTTTTATTTATTATTTATCACCACATATACACAACATAGTTAAGCTTTTTTTGGGTGCTTATCTGGCTTAGGAGGTAACGAAGGAGCTTTCTATTGTGGGGAGCATTTGATTCATGGCTTGCAAAATATCCTTGCTCATATATAACAGGATTACACCAAATCCTTTTCTAGGCCTAATCGCTATTATATATTGTTATAAAATACTGTTACACATTCTTTAAGGCATGGACACGTGTAAAACTTGGATGGGCTGAAGCTGTTAATTGAATGTGCTGTATTTCTTGAGGAAAAGCAATGGGCAAGTAGGACTCCTGTGGTCGACACTGGCAGAAAGTGAGGTGGCTTCTCATCATAAAGGTGGGCTGGTCCCCACCATCACAGGAGCCTTGTGTTTGATTTCATATCCAAATGATTCATCGTTGCTTGGTCTTTAAAGCAAACTTTTCCAGCAGCTCAGCTCCAAACCTGCAAGGTCCTTTTTTTATCTGTGGAGGTAGTTTTGGGGTGATCCTAGCGGTATTGATGTGGGTGCTGGTGTACTAGCAAACCAGGCATTTCCCACTTTGCTACTCCAGCACTGCAACCCAGGCTTCAACCCAGAGAACAAAACATATATCAGAGGGGGTGATAGCACATCTATCACGCTGGCTCTTCGCCAGGGTGTCTCTGTTGGAAGGGCAAGAGCTTGACTTGGAGTGTGGCGGTGGAGATACAGAGACACTCGTGGTGAAGGGAGGATCCACATGAGTGAAGCTCCTCTGTCAGGAGAGAATGCTAAAGGGCATTCCGTGGGGTCGCATTGACACCCCAAAGTAACATCATTGCCTCCTGCACCTTCTCTTGTTTGGAGTCCTCAACACAAGGAAGGACATGGACCTGTTGGAACGGGTCCAGCGGAGGGCCACGAGGATGATCAGAGGGCTGGAGCACCTCTGCTATGAAGACAGGCTGAGAGAGCTCGGGGGGTTCAGCCTGGAGAAGAGAAGGCTCCGGGGGACACCTTAGAGCCCCTTCCAATATCTGAAGGGAGCTCCAGGAGAGCTGGGGAGGGACTCTGTGTCAGGGAGTGCAGTGACAGGACAAGGG
>JAOTQQ010000032.1:20522065-20547902 GCA_026546715.1 Gallinago undulata | reverse complement strand
TTTAAAACCCCCCCCCCCCCCCCCCAAAAAAAATAAAATAAATCCCCCCACCCCTCAGGCTCCCCAGATGCGAGCCCAGGGCCTGGCCGAGGGACTGCTTCACAGGATTATCTTCCCCAGGGGTTGTGCACTGTCAACGGGGAAGGATGCCCTGCTCTTGTCTGCCAAAGGCTGAAGGGAGTCCAAACAGTGAGAAAATAAAAAGACTCTACTGACTGGAAAAAAAATGATGGCATTACTAAAAATGGTTCTTAGAAAGTGTTGTTCGTTCTATTTTTGCCCATTGAGATTTTTTTTTTTTTGCCAGGATGGGAAGGGGATGAAGGGGAGAGGCAGTGGAAGAGGCAAAACAAGATTCTTTTTTTTTTTTTTTTTAAAAAAAGAGGAGTTATGAAAAAACCTTGCTCCTACTGGTAGACAAACTTACAAGACCAGCACAACAGAAAAAAATTCTTTTTTTTTTTTTTTTCTTTTCCACTACATTAACAGGGACGCAAGTTCTGGAGGAACAGAAAGCAGACTATATGTGCAATGCTAGTATCTGTACATTACATAGAAATTGTTCGCTTCTCTTTTTCTGCCATTAGTTTTTATCATCCGTTAATACAGCAAAACGTAAAATATGCCTTCAGCACAGGACTCTCGGATTCCCTTCCATCTCATGAAATTGGTTCCTGGTTTGTTTGCCCTCCCACAGCGAAGGGCGCTGCGGTGAAACCGAGTTGTGAGTGACCAAAACCCATGACGTGATCTGGATTGGTAAGAAAGAGCTTTGCTAGCTTGGTTTTTTTTTTTTTTTTGTGCGGCGCTCCCACCTAGATGCATCAGCACTACTAGTCTCAAATGCACATTTTTTTTTTTCCTTTGTGGTTTTTTTTTTGATTTTTTTTTTGTTTGTTTTCCTTTGCTTTTTCTTTTCCCCCCACCCCCTCCTAAATCAGGTCCTCGGTATTAAGAGCAACACAGCATCAAGGATTGTTTAAACAAACACGGCATAACTTGAGAAGGCCACGACATGTGCCGTTATCTACCTCTTTCATTAACATAATGAAGTCTGTCTGGAGGGAAGGGGAGAAAGGAGGGAGGGGGATGGGGGATGGGGGGCAGCAGTTACTGTCCTCTCTGGGCCAGCCTAAAAATTCCAGTAAAAAAAGTCCGAGAGTTTTCCTCTTTTGAACACCATGAAGATTTAGGAGTACACACAATATTACCACTGCTTGGATTAACTCAGAACAGTAAACCGAGCGTTATGGAGGGGCTTTTTGCTGTCTCTTTGCTGAATTTTTTTTTTTTTTTTCTGAATCTTCTATAGACTAGTAACCAAGTGAGCGGGTCCTTTCGCGCTGCCGTCCGGGGGGGTTCCCTCTTTGTTTGGTGGGACTATAAAACCATCGCTGCTGCCCCGACCTAGCTGGTAGTAAGTGTGTAGCTGATGGACGTGGTTTCTGGAGCCAAGGTTGGGCATGCTTTTGTAGTAAACGTCGTCGGCCTCGCCGCCGCCACTCTTGGCCGGCGGAGGGTCGGTCTGGGTGCTGGCAGTGACACTTTCTGTCATGGGCACACCGGCCAACGCGGGCATACTGGTGTAGAGAGAATCCCTGTTGGGCGACTGGAGGTCGTCCGTGTGCTCGTTGGTCAGCAAGGGGAAAAAGCTCTCGCTGTTGTCTTGGGGTATGCGCCGCCGGCTGTAGAGGTGGGGCTGGTGGTTGTCCGCTGAGTAGACCCGGGGGGGCAGCAGCGGGGCGTCCGACTCCTCATGGATGAGCTCCAGGCCCAGGCTCTCCTCGTGGGTGAAGGAGGTGGCGTCGTCCAGCACGATGGCGTCGTCCTCGCTCCCGCCGCCCACGCTGTTGACGAGCTTGTTCATCAGGTTGTGGCTCTGCTCGCTGGAGCGCTCGTGGTTGTTCAGGTAGGAAGGGATGTAGTTGGAAGTGAGTTCCTTCAGGATTTTTTTCTCGAGGGCATTCTCGGTGTGGTTGTACCCGCGGTCAAGGATTTGCACGCAGTTGCTGAGGTACTCGCCGCCAGCGATGCTGTAGCTGTTGCCGTGATTACCATTCAGTGGTAGAGTATCCGTGACACTTGTATCCCTGGCATTGTTCAGAAGCCCCTCTGAAAAACATCACACAAGAGAGGGTGACTTGTACAAATGGGACACTCACGCAGGATGCTCGCACTCCAACCCCCTGCCCCGGCCGCTGGGGCTGGGCAGCGAGGAGGTCACAGAGGGGGGTGCAGCTCCAAGCTAACCGGCTTAAGGTCTTCCCACCAAAAAAAACCCCAAAAAACCCCAAAACCATGGCAAAGCACCATCAAGCCCATGACTTGATGCGGCGATAGCCGGCAGGAAGGAATAACCTCTCCTGGCCGGTCCCTGCTACAGCTCTCGCTCTTGGCTCTACGTATTCCTTGGGGGGGGGAGCTGAGAAATAGGTGGTCCTAGGTCCTAGGGTCCTAGGCTGGTGCCAACTGCCCTGGCTCCAGGTGCTCTGGGGGAAAGGGGGCAATTTTCCCCCGGCTGAGAGGAACGGAAGGGTAATTGTTCCCCTGGCTTGGTTGGGGAGCGTGTCCTTCCTAGAGGGAAAGAAATCATTCCCCACTTTTTGGGGGGCAGGCTGCCAGGGTGAAGGCATAAGGTGGGACCTGGAGATGGGCAAGGCAGACACACAAAGTGCTTTCTGCCCCAAATGGTTTGTTTTTTTTTTTTTTGGAATGAAGCTAATTGCCCTATCTCTCCTGGCACAAGGGCACAACCAAAATTCTTTGCTCCATGATCATGATCATGATCCCGGGGTCTTGCAAAGCCATGGGGGTGGGTCTTGCAAAGCCTTTAAAACACAGCCCCCTTTTCACCTGCCGAGGGTTCAGTGGAAGGTACGGCGAGTACCATCACTGCCACGGGATGGTAGGCTCAGGGCAACCTGCGAGGAGTAAGGGGGGGGTTTGGGGTGCCCCCCAACTATCTGCCTCTGGTCGATGGGTTGTCTGTAGGTGTCTCCAGTGTGAGGCTGGAGCTCGGCTCTTTCCCAATGTGCTACGGGAGATGGCCGGGAAGCACTTGGAGAGGACCACAGCACCACTGGGTAAGGGAGGAGAAAATCAGGCCCCAACAGGTTGTTTGTTTTGTTTTTTTTTAAAAGTTCGGCTGCGGTGCTGTCTTTTTTTTGGGATTACTGGTGTCCTCAGAAGGAGTGCAGGCATGGGGATGCATGAAAATAACACATCGAGCTTTCAGCTAAGAGCTTCAGGCATTACCAAAAAATGGCAAGCAACTCCCAGCAAGCTGTGGTGGGTTAGAGGAGCCGTCAGCTGACAATTTCAGATGGACGAGTTGCTCATACCATGCTTAGGACATGGCATGTGAACCTTCCCAAAATGCAAGATTCGATCCATGTCTGTGATGGAGTGGTTGCTGCGTGCCAAGGGTTGGAAAGCCCTACTGCAGGCTTTCTTCTTGCTTTGGAGTGAAATGCCCCAAACGTGTCGGTGGCTTCTTAGGTTTGCTGAAGCTTAGAGGGTGCTGCCGTGCCCTGGGTTTCCCACCAAACGAGGGGGTTATGCCAAAAAAAAAAACCCAATCAACTCGCCATCACAGACATAGAGCAAACCTCTTGATTGTCACGGTGGAAGCTCTCCAACCGAGTCACGATGGTTGAGGAGAAATGAAAAGTGAGCATTTTGGGGGTGGGGGAGGGAGGAGAGGACCGTATGTCATCGGTGAGGGGTGTAAGAGCATCCGTCGGATGGTGGGGTGACGTGAGGTACGCATGGAGTGCCACACTTCTGCGGCCAATGCATGGAGCTGGGGTCTGGTGGAGAAACAAAAGGGAGGCATCGCAGGTGGGAACAGAGTGGGGTCTGCAATGAAACACGCTGGGTAAAAATGCCATGACATCTCAAATAAAAAACGTGAAGTTTTTTAAAAAAAATAAAAATCAAAATCATAAGCACAGTTGTAAGAGAAACTACGTTGGGTAAACAATACCACAAAAAAATGAAAAATAAACAAAGCGTTGTCTAATCTCATCTCTCTATATATATGTAGGCTTACATATATATACACACACATACATACAGACGTATACATACATATGTATATTTATATTCTTTTGATTTCAGAACTGTGAGATGAGTTTCCTTTATTAACTACATCATCTATATGTGATGCAATAAAAGTGAACTAAAAAAAATTACATTTGATATGCAATGTTTAGCTTTACTCCCATACTTGTCTCTCTGTAGGGCTCTAAACGACAGCATGAAGAAAAGGAAAGAAAAAACAACAAGTAAGCTTACAGCGACAGTAGGAGAAACATGAGTAAAAAGCAAGTTGATGATATGCAGAAAAGAGAGTTAACGGAAATAATTTCCACTGCCCAGAATACATGAATTTGTTACATGGTTTATTTCAGGTTAAAAATATTGACATTTTTAGACAGAAAAAATTATTTTATGCACAATATTCAATAGACCACATTTTTTATTAAAAAAAAATAATATCACATTTAAGATGTTTTCCAATGCCATTATAAAAAGTTCAACGTGCAATACAAATCGAGAAATAATGCCTGGAACTTTAAGTCTAAAAGCTGGTAGCGGTCATACTTGAAAAGACAGGCACCGTCAACATCAAAGTCTTAAAACAAATGGCTTTACTTACTGTTAGTTATAACAACCCCTGGCAGTTGATACCAAAATCTATTTCCTTGCTAAAAATGTTTTGCCGTCCATCCTTTGCAAGAGTATGACTTTGCCCATCACGGGGCCGTTGGCATTTTACAAACTTTGGTAAATCTGCTCTTTTTTTCTTTGTTTATTTTTTTAACTCAACACATGGCAAACTATGTGGACTTCGCAAAAAAAAAAAAAGTTAAAGGAATGGTAGATCAAATAATGGCATTGCTACATGGAGGTGTTGAGAAGAAAGGGTTAAAACAAGAAGAGCCAGAGATGAAGATGAAGAGCCAGGGATGACTCTCAGCTTCCCACTTTGCAGCAGCCTGTGGCACGCTGGGGTTTAACCAGAGCTCGTTAAGGGAACTGCTGCCTCCTCTTAAAATTAGCTCTTAGGAAAGCAGTGAACCCCTTTGGATGAAATCCTGTGTCCAAGAGACCGAGGCAACGCATGTGCTGTGGGGTGCCAGACCCCCCACCTCCCCTCTCCTCCCTCCTCCATGCCCCGTGCCCCATCAAGGAGTCGCTTTTGCCACTGGGAAATGGGACTTCTGCCCTTTAGGGTCGGATTGCCCACCTCTTCTCAGGAGGTGGTTTTAGGGCTCCAAGCCCCTGGTGAGTCTCCACCGCAGACGGGGCTTTGAGCAGAGAGGGTATTTTAAAACACCCAAGTGGATGGGGGGAAAGGAAGGAGCAGGCTGGATGAAGCCCCAGGTGTCTCACAGTGCTCTTGTCCCTGTCCATAGCCAGCACCCGAAGTGGTAGATGAAGGTACAAAAATAAAAAATAATAAAAAGAAACATAGTCTTAGTGACTGTGGAATGAATTAGTTGGATGATCTATAGGTAGTAATGCCCTCACCCCATGCCGTCCCCAGCCAAGGCACACCCAGAAATGGTGACAGCGTCCACTTTCACAGCGTGCCACCATCACCTCGGTGTGCCTGCCATTAGGCCTGGTTGGTTTTGTTGACCATTTCTGCTGGGGGGTCCCCTAACAGTCACGGTCCGTGATTGCCCAGGGCGAGTAACCAGCTCCAGCTATACCAGTGGCGTGGTCACTAATGAACTGGCAGCCTCCTGGAAAGAATGGGTTGGGTTCTGCTCCCTCTGAAGTCAACGGCAAAGCTTCAGGGGCTTAAAATGGGATCTGTTTCCCATTTTCCCAGTCTGTTCCCAGTCTCTTTCTTCATCTCCCATGGATGAACACTGGGTAGGTTTCTCTGTTATTCGTGTTGCACCGAATAGCACTTGCAAAAATTACACTGGTTTTGCGGAATAAAATACTGTTCGCTCAGGCAACTGAATAAAACGCTGTGAGCTCAGTCTTAGAAGAGCGCAAGATTACTAAAATGCACGTAAAAGCTTTTTTTTGGTCACATTTCAGCCCAAAGCCCTGAGGTTTAGTTGAGGCACCCAGACTTGAACACCAGGATGCTCTTCTCAAGCCAAATGCTGACTCAGCGCTACCCGCTGCCCCTTGATTTGAAAGCCCCCCAAAGCTCACCGTTAGCATGCAAAAACCAATAGGACATCAAAGGTCATTGGTGAAATCAGTGACACGCTGAAGTTCTTAAAATCCAGGGCGTTTCATCTTAAACAGTTTTTTTCTCTCTCTTTTTTTTTTAAAAAAGCATTTGTGGAAGCAAATTTATTGCGCAGAGTTAGCAGAGTTTAGGAAATGAATGACCGGCAAAAAGGTCAAACGTGTACGCTTTCCATGTGATTTGGATGAAAATGCCCTGGTGATAAGAGTTCAATATCTATTTCTATCACGTGAAAATACCCTAGTGATAGAGTTCACTAACTATTTCTATCACAAACCATCCCTATTTTCCCTTCCTCAGAGATCCCTTACTGGAAAGGGATGCCTTTTACTGCAAGTGAAGAGCTGACATCCCTGTGCCCAGTATCACTCTGTAAGGATTTCAGCCACCTGGCAAGCAAGTAAGAAAAAAAAAAAAGGAAAAAAAATCCCATGAAAGGGGCAGAGCAGGACAGAGCCACCAAGAGACAGAGCTCCACGCTCCTCCTTGGGTCCCACTCAAACACATCTGTCCCTCCCTGAGAGAAGCATCAGGCCATCAGCTGATGAAGGTGGTCCCTTCCCACGGCCAGAGCAGAGACAAACACAGCGGTGGTGAGACTGATTGCCACAGCAGAAACCCCTGGCAGGTACAACTGACTCTACCTGTTCACCTTCCATCGCCGAAAGGAGGATATGCTAGAGCTTTTTTTGGGGTGGGTTTTTTTTTTGTGGGTTTTTTTTTTATCTTCTTTCTAATAGCACGTCTCAAATGTATTAATGCAAACGGCAAAACATTTCTCACAGTGTCTAAGCCCTGCCCTTTGGAGCTGCCCTCTCTCCAGCTGTCATTTCTCTTTGAGATCAAGGGCAGTTTTGCTTTATTTTATTTTTTATATATTCCCCCCCACCCCCGCGCAAGCTGGTGCGCTGCTGACCACGTTTCTCTGTGCCATTTCAAACGAGAGCAGCTTGGGTGGCAAAGGCTATTTTAGCATCACTTACCTCTCAAAGGCGTTCCTGTTTCTGAAATGAATGAATTTAACAAGGAAATGTGCTGACAACAAGGAGAGGAATGGACTCGTCCAACAAAATACACGCACGAGACCAAAACAATACAAACCAAAGGAGATTGGGAAAAAAAAAAAAAATCAAAATCAAAATCACTATGAATACTTTGAGTAGAACTGACGAGGGTCTCTCAAAGCGAATTTGATTGCTCATGGAAAAAAGCCTTGGGAAAATCGAAAGATGCACTGAAATGAAAGGAAGGGGAGGGGATCTTTTTTTTTTTTTTTTTGCCCAGTTCAAAAAAAAACAAAAACCAAAGTGTGTGTGCATGGGGAGGAAAAAAAAAAAAAAAGGAAGGAAAAAGAAATATAGAAATGGGCCAAAATAAGCCGCGGAAAATGGAATTCTCACTAGAAAAATTAGAGAGAAACTCCAGCACACCTTGTGCGTTGTACATGCTGACAGAAGGGTTGTTATAGACCGCCGATTCCCCGAGCAATGTATTATAAGGGTTGTTAGTGCCATGAGGACGAAGCAGAGCATTGGTTATAAGATGATTAGCCATGGCTCCTGGAGCAGCCCGATAGAAAGACAGAGAAAAAAAAAACAACAACAAAAAAAGGTCAATCAGGCAAATGTGGTCTTAAAAAAAAGGGAAAAAAGAACATTCAGAATGACAACAGTTGAAATAGTCCTGATTACAAGCAGCCAGCTAATTAGACTCAGGAAACTGGATGCCACTAAAGCGGAACAGATGTTACTGACGATGCACAAATCCAAACCAATGCAAAAGAAAATGCATCAGAAAAGCGGAGAAGCTACATTTATGGTGGTTCCCCAGTCGCTCCGAGTGTAAGCAAGGTTATGCCCACATGCTGGCTACAAAGAAAGAGAAATGGCAGCCTACACGATGTCAGGGGAAAAACTCTCTGGAAAGTGCCAAATGAGTAATAAATAAATAAATAAATAAATATAATAACTAACAGAAAAACAGCACATTCAACTCCCGCTATGGGAGAGGATCTACACTATGGGGTAGAATCTCTTTACTGGTCCTCTGCGACACGTCTGAAAATCAAAGGAGCAGAATTCAAAAGAAGGGATGGAGAATGCAGTCTCTGGGAAGGCGCTCGGCGCTTATCAGAGAGCAGCTGCTTCTCATGTCTAAGAGGGTTTCACTTCAGCTGCTGCTCTGGTACCACCCTCAAGCACATCCACAATCACTGGAATCCACCCCTAAAGGCGAGAGCAACCACGGCTCCATCAGGTGTGGTGGCCACAGAGATGCACGTTTCAAGGCTCTCCATCTGCCCTACAAACACTTGGTTTCCCTACTCCCACACCTCTTTGCTGTTGTTTCCAAGCACTCGGCCAGCAGTTGTCCTCCCGTTTTGGTCTAGTCCTTGGAGTTGCAGCCTCTGGACTTGTGCTTTTCGGGATCATCAGGCTTGGCAAGCAGCTGCCAAGACCTACCTTGATTCCTATTGTGGGCATCAACCCATGAGGCAAAGCCTTCCTCACCTTTTAGCTGACCTACAGGACCAAAAACCCCATTAAGTCCTTCCTCCAAATCTCCTCTGGGATCCAAAGAGACGACTAACTCAAAAACTTGCCTTCAGGGCCATTCCCACTGTCATCAGTAGAGACCTGGAGCAGGAATACTCAAGAACACACCATGGGCTAAACTGTTTAAGACAAACCTTTCCACCAGGAACGTAAGTTTTTGGTGGGGTAATTAAGAGTTCGTCAGGACAGGGCTGTCAGAGGACTCAAGCCACCTGACTGCTCACTTGGTCAGCTGTCACCAACACCTGAGAGCACCAACCCAAACAAGCCACTCAAAAGCTAATCCCCAAAACCCAGCAATCCTCAACGGCTGGGGCACGGAGACCACAGCCGGCTTCTTTTAGAGGTGGAGGAGGCCCTGTGGCAGGGCAGAGGCAGCCTTTGTGAGGTATGTGGGGTGCTAAGCACAATCTCTTCTCTGCAAATAATTATCCTTTTTGGGGTTGTTTTTTTTTTGGGATGGAGTGGCTGAGAATATACAAGCCCCAAGGACCTCTGGTCCAAATCCCCTTAGTGGCAAGCTCTCTGGAAGCTCACACACTACAAATTATCTTTAAAAAAGGGAAAAAACTGGCCAAAGCTAAGGTTAGGTAGAACCCCCAGAGCTGTAGGCTGCCCCGGCTCCGTTTCCCGGAGGGCTGCGCAGGTAGAGGAGAGAGAGGACCCATCTCCTGCCTCTCCCTCATCCTCCCCTAGCCCCTTCTCAGCCCCCCCGTGTATGGCACTAGCGCATCACTTCACTGGGCTTTTGAGCACAGGACAAAGTAGAAGGCAGCGCTGTATGGGGGGGCTGCATGCCAGGGAGGCTCCTTGACACATGCAGCTGGGGAAAAAAAAAGACTTGTTTTCTCTCACCTGATATTTTTGGCTATGCTGATGGAAAGCAAGATGAACTGCTGTGTTTGGAAATAAGGAAACAAAGCTGTCTCCTGTAAGAAAACATTATATGAAGGCTTAACTAAGCAACCTTGAATGTAACTAATAGGTAAATGAGTCAATTATTTCTGGTAATGTATTTTCCATCAACCTTGGATGAGAGACCGTAGGAATCACTTCTCTTCTTGCACCGGTTTTATACCAGTGTGAGTACTAAGTCCATTCAATTTTTTTCTGCTTTCATCCCACTTTTAATCAAGCTGGGCCATAAAAGGTTCAAAAAAGGAGTCACTTTTATACAGGTAATGGCAATGTCCAGAGCTAACGCCAGCCTTCAATTCACAAGTGATACCATCCTCCCATTTGAGATTTCACCCGATCTCCAACGCAGTCCCTAGGAGATTTGACACGGAGAAGAATAAAACCACCCTGTGGGTTTGAACGCTTTAAGCTGGAGTTGTCTTTAAAAGGCAACTGCCAGAAAAAGCATGTCCCTCAGAATATCCCCCGTCAGATCTTGTCTGGCCACCCCGAGCAGGTTGGAACAAGCCGATCCCACCAGGGCTGGGGAAGTCCAGCTCTTTCACAGGGGGGCTGCTCTCGCCCTTTGACAAGAGATGAGAAGGGACGCCTCTGTGTCAGCACTTCACGCTTTACTTGCGCCAGGCTGGTGGGCTCTGAAGTGAGCTAAATTTACACAAACCTGGCTTTTTGGGGGGCTGTTACAAACTCTGTCGTCTCTGGCAACTCTTAATGCAGGTACGTGATTCTGACTATAAACCTAGCATAAAGTTAAACGTCAGAGTTAAGACATTTTTTGCTCTCTCGGGTGTGTAAAAGAGGGGGCTTAGTACAACAAACCACTCACCCATTCCCGTATGCAGCTACTAAGTAAAAATTCTGCGTTTTCTGCCTCCATCTCCCTTGATTGCTGAGGGCATTAAGATTTTTTTTTTAATTTACTGATAAAACGCCACTTTTGGTGGCAGTGCTGAGTAATTCTCCTGATGCAAATCCGAAATAAACTGACTGCTAGCTAACGTGTTCAGCTGCCTTCTAATACTCTCAGAAACCCAACTGGACCCTAAGTGTGTTCCCCAGCATGGTGGGATGGCCACAGCAAGCTTCACGCCCTCCGTTGGTCACAGTAAGTGTAACCTTTGGTGTCTTAAAATCAGAATGATACGTACCTCGGGTTCATTAATTTGGGCTCTTTTCACTCCCTAACTGCTCTAGAGCTGCAACAGAATCCCAGAATGGGGTGGGGTTGGAAGGGACCTCTGGAGATCATCTATTCCCAGCCTCGCAGGATGCTGTGAGAGAAGGACTGCATCCAGGCTCCAAAGAGCCTGCAGTTAAAGTTTTTTAGATAAAACAATAATACACCAAACGAATCCCGATTTTTCTCCCCTCCTCCCGCCATGTGGGAGAAAGAAACAGGTAACATCAGCCATATTTTTAAGTGTAATCCTGCATTTTTCACAGCACTATCATTGCTATAGCAACCAAGGCAGATATTAGGAAGGGTGGATTAGGTCTGCAGAGGAGGCGTAAGCAGCAGCAGCAGGTAGATTACCAAACCCTGACCCTGTTTGCCTGAAAATAGCCCTGGTAATAAACAGCCAACAAAAAATCCAGTAAGGAAAGCACGGGATCGAAGCAGAACACTCTCCCAAAATGTCAGGAGAGAAGGCAAAGCTGCTGACTCTTCAGCCCTGTGCGTGGTGTGTGACAGGGGCTGCTGCGTGTCCGGGGACCCCAAAAAGCAGGAAAAGCAGGGCTGCGGGTACCCATCAGCTGTTTTGGATCTCCTGCCCCTCGGCAGCTGCCTGGCTCGGTGTGGGCAACGTGCCTAATATCCTCATCAAGCAGCAGTTATTCATTGTTTATTTTTATTTATTCACTTAACGGCCAGATCCCCGGCTCTCACCATCTGTGGTGGGACACTGATTTCTCCCAGTAACTCCCACAGCCCTGTGTCATCCTTGCTTCCCCACATTCAGCAGTAACGTTCCCTATACAAATTCCTCCTTTGTCATCTCCCGAAGTTCCTCAGCCCAGGGCAGAGCCACCACTCTTGATCTGCTTTGGTGAGGGTGACTGCCCTAAACTTGGCTGCGTTGAAACACTTTTGGTTCTGCTAGTCAAAGACACTCTACTGAAAGCAAATGCCCTCTGTTTCCAAACCCCTGTCACAGAATCACATGGGGTTGGAAGGGACCTCTGGAGATCATCTAGTCCAACCCCCTGCCAAAGCAGGGCCACCTTGAGCAGGTCCCACAGGAACGTGTCCAGGGGGGTTTGAATGTCTCCAGAGAAGGAGACTCCACCACCTCCCTGGGCAGCCTCTTCCAGGGCTCTGCCACCCTCAAGGCAAAGAAGTTCCTTCTCAGGTTTAGGTGGAACTTCTTCTATTCAAGTTTGTGCCCATTTCCTCTTGTCTTGTCCCTGGGCACCACTGAAAATAGACTGGCCCCATCCTCTTGACACCCTCCCTTTAAGGATAAGCATCAATCAGATCAATAATAAGACAAGTACATCACGCTGTGTACTTGTGAGAACATGAATTTGGGGTTAGAAAAAAGATGGGGCTTCAAACCCACAGGTTCACCCGGGCATCTCAATGAGATCATCACAACCCACAAACATATTTAACCGCAGAACTCACACTCTTCCAAAAACATTCCCTACAATCACGCAGATATAACTACAGTCCCAAGCATTCTTGTTTCCACTGATATTCAACCAAAGACCAGTGCAAAGCACAGCTACCAGGCTAGTTCTGATATCCAAAATAACATTCAAATTCAGGTTTCTGGCAGTGCCAGTGCTCAGTACAAGGTTTCCTGATGCTGGATGTCCTCAGGTGGAGGATCTAGAGACTGTGATCATGAGGAGAAAGCAACGATGCTCCTTACAGAAGGCTGGGTAACATGCAGATGCTCCTGTCCCTCTCACAGCATTGGGGATCTTTGTGATCCAAGTACCAAAGGTCCAGGTTGGAAAAGCTATGAGAAGGCATGGCATGTGCTCAGGGAAAATCCGACAGGGAAACAAACCAGAACAAAGAAAATGAAAATCCCCCAATTTTTACCCTCACTGTAAACCCACACAGGACTCAGATGGGTACAGTTAGGTGTTTCCTGTGCCTGTGAAAGTAGGTCTTGTTGTAATGACAGTATCAGATTAAGAAGTATTTTTATCTTCTCTTTCTACGATAGAAATTGATGTCCTTGATGCAGGACAACACTGAGTGTAGAAAGGATATTTCGGAAGAGCTTGGTGTTGTAACTGTAAGGGAAGACTGCACCTTGTTAAACACAAGGATGATTTAGCCACTCACTGAAAGCAAAGGGTGAAAATTACAACAAGCTTGTGTTGCCAGACTCTAGGCTGCACCATTCAGGAAAAAAAATTCAAATAATTTATTGTGGGCAGTTGGCTGACAAAGCCACACAAAGGCATTTTGGTTAACCTGAATCACCTGCATGGTCTACCCAAGAGGAAGGATCCCACTGCTCCTCCACATAGAATCACAGAATCACCTAGGTTGGAAGGGACCTTTTAGGATCATCTAGACTGTCCAAAACATAATGTTGCTCAGCGTGGCTCTACCAGGCTGAAAGGGCTTTAGCAGCGCTGCTTTCGCTGGGCTCATCTCTCCACGTAGGTAACCTCACCCTTGGGTACCATCTCTAGCTTTGGGCCTTTCCAACCACATGCCAAAGTCAGCTCTGTCTTTGCTGTGTGCATTTTAGCAGAGTGGGAACTCAGCGGGGAGGGGGAGATTTCCCCCATCGCCCAGCAGACATGCCAGAAGTGCAGTTTTGCTGAGAAAGGAGACCAGTTACCAAATTTCATCAGCCGAAGCAGTGACTCAGCTGAATGCTTCAGAAATGTCCATACAAAGATGAGTGTTTTCCGAATGAAATGCTCTCACTTTTTGTTCCAGGTGTGGTTTGTATGAAAGCTGACTTTTTCATATGATGTCATCTTTTCATTACAGTCGAAACAAAACAAAACAAAACAAAAAAAAAGCTTAGAGAAAAGTACATCTAAGTTGTGACAAAAAGTTTCTTTGCTTCTGACCCAGCAGTCCCAAAATACAGTTTTTCCTGGGCTTTTTTTTTTTTTTTGCTTTGTTTTCATAAGAAACAATGGCAAAAGCATTAACTTACTCCCAGGGAAAGAAAATAGATTCATAGTAAGTTTGCACTAGTCAAAGTTCTAGTCTTTGTGACTTTACTGACCAGTAGTGTCCTTTTCTGTGTTACAGGCAGGTTTTCAAGTATTTGAAGAATCCTGGTCTTCCACATGCTCATTTGCAATTTATTTGAATGATTAATGCAGTTATGAAAAGTGAAATCACACATATTCCATGGAGGACAACAGGTATTTTCAACATTTTTCCTGGTTCCCTCCAACAAATGCTCTGACGTTTAGATTTATCGAGCTGTGTTCATATAACAGCTAACAGGATTCAGTTAATAAACTTCAATAAACCTCCCTATTAAATTTCTCTCAAATAGGTTTGTTGTCACTTGCAGCATCTAATCTATTCATTGAGAAGCTATTAATACTGACTGCAGAGAAATGGAGTTTCAGCAAATGAGGTTGTTAAGCTCTGGGCCATCTTCTGCCAAATGAAACATCCTGTGCTTTTATGCAGAGAGAGGGGAGGGAAAATAATTTCCTTGCCCCTTTTCTTCTTCCTTTCTTCTGCAATGATTTGAGATGACAAGCCTCCCCTGGATTATAATCTCCAGGCCATGTTTGAAACACACAGGGAGTCTACATTGATTTATAAATATTTGCCCGTTCACTGGTTCCTTCTGAACTGCCTGAAGCAGAAACAGTGTCCCAGGATGGGGCATTTCTTTTTACCCCCACTACCCCTTCCAACAGTTCATACCTCATTGTACCTCAACTATAGAAACAGGCGTTATTCCTAATTATTCCTGCTTATGCTTATTTCTCACTACACCTGAACTCTTACCCAAAATGTGTGGAAATTGGACCGTGCTTATAGGAATCTATATAAGCAGCCACGTCTTCCTCCTTCCTCCTTCACAGTCATCATATTAAGTTTGCTCTGTAGCAACACTCTGTTGGATCTAATACTCCCCAAAGCCTCCTCTGATTTCAGAAATTGCCTTGCCTTTACTTTTCCTCTTTAAATCTGATCCACCTAATGACTGAACTTCCAATTATATGGCTGTCAATCCTGAAATGAAAGCCAGTTCATAGTATCTCCCAAAGGAAGGACGTCACGTCACTCACTGAAATCACTGCAACAAATCTCAGCTAACTCAGTACCAAGCAGCAGAGAGGCAAAATAAACCAGGAGACAATCAACAGTGGGATTCATTTTGCATGTTGGCCAGAAATAGGAGTTAAATTCCCTAAGTTTTGATCCTGAATGCAGAAATTCATAGTTTTCCTAGCGTAGAGATGATGGAAAATAAAAAGAGGAAAAAAGAAAAAAAAAAATCAGCAGAGGCAATTTGCTAGACCAGAAAGATGCCGAGTTTCCCTTACAAACAGAAAACACTCCTCTGCTGTCATCTACCTGGAATTTCTCCCTACTTCATATGTGATTATCAGGATGGGTCATTTTGAGGCCAGCTGCTGACATTTAGCCAAACCAACAGCCGCTGAACAGGGTGGTAGAGATTGATGGCTTGCAAGCAGCAATCCCGCCTGCTTGATTCGGTGCAACTCCCTCCAAAATACACCCTCCATTTGGGTGAGTGCCCCCAGGCAGGAGTATCCGTGGGGTCGGGGGAGGATGTGTGTTCATCTCTGACAGTTACAACAGGGAAAAGAAGAAGTGGAAGGGAAAGGGGGATAAAACCAAAGAGCGTCATCAGGAAAATGCCTACACCCACAACCCAAAACAAAAAAAAGAAAAAAACCCACATAAACCAGAAAAACCACACCAAAAAAACCACCCACCAACTAAACCCCACACCCACAACCCCACGCACAACACCCCACCACAAACCAATAATCTCGGGCACTAGAGCATGCCCTGAAGAGCCATGTCTACACGTTTCTTAAATACCTTCAGGGATGGGGACTCCACCACTTCCCTGGGCAGGCTGGTCCAGTGCCTGACCACTTTTTCAGTAAAGTAATTCTTCCTAATATCTAATCTAAATCTCCCCTGCCGCAGCTTCATACCATTTTGATGACAAAACGAGATTTGCATATCATCAGATGATGGTCTCTGAAGCTGCTGCCCCTTACCAGGGCCCTTATCCTGGGCTCAACTTTGAAAAATCCTCTGCATTTGCCTCCAAAAAACCCCAAAATGAAGCACAAAGCATCAGGCTGAGGCTGAGATGTACTTTTTGCTTCACACCACATCCCCAGTCACGCAGTGATGGTACTAACCAGAGCAAAGGGTCTGCAGAAGACAGAGGCTTTCCTTTAGTCCAATTATTTTTGAACTGGTTAGTGCTCAGAAAAAAAAAAAAAATAGAATGCAAAGTATTTTTACACCCAGGAATATTTCGGTGAGTTTCCTCTAGGCATCTGCAGATTTATTCATAACCAAGGAAAGCAGCCCCAGGCACCTTGGACACCCCGGGATTCTGTTGAGCTGAACCCGCCTACCCCAGAATGACAACAGGAACAAGAAGAAAATAAAAAAAAAAAAACAGAAAAAAGCCATCTAGCAAACTTGAAAAGGTGTTGAAAAATTGCAGTGGACATCACTAACTCAGCCAGCCGACCTGCCTGTTCACACAGCCACAACCTGCTCATTTGAAGAGCAAAATTCCCCAAACCATAAAACCCTCTTTCGGAAAGACATGACATGAAAACCGACTGACTTTACAAGCAAAACTGGGGCACTGTTTGCTGCCAACTGCGAAAACAAATGAAAAGAAAAGAGAGAAAGTATTTATTTCTACTACTTAAAGCCACGAAAAGAGCCATAGGTGTTACTCTGAGCAGGTAAGAAGTGTTTAGGCAGACTGTGATGGATCCGTTGGTGGTGCCCTCTGAACATCCCATCAAGATGAGTAGAGAGAGGTGTTTCCACCTCACCCAGAGCTTGGCTGCTTGCTATTTGTTTTATAGGCAACACGAGTTCAGCAGAAATCTGGCTGTCACACCGGTCACATCGATCCATTGAGGAGCATCTTGAGAAAGCCTGATGCCTGACAACAGCAGCGCTTCCAGGATCCCCATTTCCACCTCCTCTCCGCACCACGAATGGGCTATAATGCCCATTTGGACACTCCAAATTGCTCTTTGGAGTGTCCCAGGGATGGAGTTTGAGATTCCAGGGGAATCTTGACTCGATTTTCCTTTTTCCATTTTTGTTCTTTCCTTTTCTTCCCCCCCCCCCCCCTCCCCAGCCCCGGCTTGTCTCTCCTTTTAATCATACCAAAGTCTACCCTGTTTTCACTGATGTATTGCAGAGTTATGCCCAGACCACGACCTGCCCCATCACTTCTGCAGACACCTGAACTCATGCATCTTCATCTGGCACCATGGAGACACATCTGGCAGCCCCCGGCTCGGAGCAGAAAGGGAAGATTTGGGCAGAGCAACCCAAACTTGACTTGCTGCAGTGTCCCAGCACTAACCCACGGCTCCCATCTTCTGGAGTGACGGTCTCCTACCAAGGGAAGGATTTCACCTTCTACCGTGTTTTCTAAATAACTGCTTCCTAAAAATGCAGGATAATAAGGCCACCTGAAGATAATTTAAAACTTCACTCATCCTCCCTGCAACACACACAGTTGTCCCTACTGAGTTAACAGTGCAGATACGATTGCAGCCTAGAAAACACAGCTTAATTATATTGTTGGGTGGGTGGGAGGAATTTGATGGGAGATTTCATTTAGGAAACAATCAGGTCTTGGTTGGGTTAGAAATCAGGATATTAATGTTCTTCATTTTAATTTTCCTCTCTGACTCAGATTCCCACTGTTTGAATTTGAGCTCAATTTGTTCAGTTCATTATGAAGAAATCCACATGAATTTGACATTAAACTGATTATCTCTGAAAACAGTAGCAATAATTTCCCTTTTTCCCCGTGTGCATTTCAGATTAAGTCTTTGCGGTTGATATAAAAAACGCGGGGGAGAAATAATAACGCAGAGGGAAATCAAGTATTTATTCTGGAGCGCTACTTGGAAGCTGAGACCTGCCACAACACTGAGGCATTTGGGAATGAAAAGCAAGGAGCTGGGACAAACAATACCCCCATTTCTATTTCCCATTTCAGCCCATTTGCATGGGAACCAACAGGGAGGGAATATGGCCGGTGTCACCAGGAATAAAACCTGGTGTGCCAGGACTGGGTCTTAGGGCTTTGTGGTGACTGCGTGGTGGGGTTTGCAAGGTTCCTCACGAGTGGACCCTGAGGGCCACAAGGATGAATTCACATTTAAGACTCACCATCCTGCAGTAAGAGCTGCCAGAGGTCCTGGGCTCCAATCCTCCACCAGCTGTCGGGGTCCCAAAGACCCAGCTAGGCCTTAATGGCCCCAGTGAAACCCACCGGGGACCTACACCCCCTGCTCAGCTCTGGGCACCCAGTCCTTGCCTTCTATTTGTCTACTCAGACCAGTAGCCCCATCTCCAGCCCTGTCTCTGCCAACATCTCCCGCTGCTCTAGGCTGGACTGGGTTCATCCTCTCACCTTGTCCAGGGCTGTAGATGGACTCTGCTACCAGCACTCAGCTGTGCCTGCTGGCTGAAGCCCCTGAGGGACCATGGCCACACCAGTGAGGTCAATGGCTTGTGCTTGACTGCCCCTCAGCTCCCAGCTCTTCTCCTTCACGAAATAGCTCTGCTCTTACAGCTCCATGATGGTTCTTGTCCCTCAGACAAGTGGAGCAGCAATGCAGACCACCAAGAAATCCCTCCAGGAGACCTCCACGGATGACAGTGATGGGGATGGTGTGCAGTGCTTGGAGGGTGAGTGGACATATGCCTATAGCCAAAAGACAAGAGGTGCGCCTGTTTGTACAGCAAGACTCTTACTGGAATAAACTATAAAACTTGTTGTCTAGCTTGTGAGCCAAGACTCGGAGCGTTATAGTGGGAGTACAGCACTTGACCCAACCCAACAAACTTTCTGGAGTCGTTTCTATTTTCAAAGAAGTCTGGAGGCTGTACCCCGAGCCCATTTATTTCCCCAGAGAAGGGAAAAACCATTAAGATACAGGAAGTGTTTGCCACGAATGAAGATACAGTTCCTCTTATCTGCTAACTTGACTGGCTATACATAGCTCATTAGCGCATTTTCCTGTAACAAAGCACTGCTTCATACCAGTGACAAACTCTTTTTTTGTCTCTGTTGCTCTCAAGCCTCGCCAAATACAAGGAATGCTCCTTTCTTTAACAGATAACTTCCATTTTTCCTCTGGGGAAAAAAAAAAAAATCACCAATATCACCAACTTGAAAACCTGAAGGGTAACAAAGTACCATATAGTTCATGATGATTATTTATTTTTTTTCTCTCCCAGTTGTCTCATATCCAAAGGAAGACAGTAATTACTGTATTACCTGTCACCTAAGACGTGGATAAAACTAGGCTGGAGTCGCGTTGCTGTTTTGTGCTGTGACTGCTTGTTTGCAAAGCTGTCTAAGCTATCCCAGTGCTTTTTGACAGTACTTTTTCAGCCTTCATAGCAGTAAGTTTTAGCCAACAGTCCATTCTACAGGCATCCCTTCTGCTCCAGTTTTTCAGCATTGCATCGAAGTGCCCGTACGTGCCTATCACACCCAGCACCTCCCAAGCAAAGGGAGCCTTGTTTTTTCTATTCACTGGGGAGTCATCTTGGGTCAGCTTTTACACCCCTGTAAGTTCTCAGCACTGGGAAAAGAAATGTCGAGCAGAGGGTGAATGGGAACTAGATGGCAGAAATATCCAGCCAGACCCATGGTGGGAAAACTTGGGCAAGCTTGCAGGGTGGGAGTGCAAGGGAGCAGGAATTCCACTGGAGCCTGAAAAAGAGTCCATGAAGTGGACTGTCTCTCCATTCAATGGTAGAAGAGGAAATCCATGGCCAGTTTCTGTTCCCTTCCTACTGATTTCAGTGGTAAAAGAACCCCAAATTCAATTCACACCGTTACTAAGCCATAACAAGCAGTGAGGGAAAACGAAGCTTGAAACATTTTGGACTGATCTATAATTAGATGGATATTCAAGAACCATCTGAAATGGCTGTGTATGTCTTAGGAATCAAGAGTGAGTACAGTTTCCATTACAGAGCACATTATGCCAGGCGAGTTTGGGATTTTGCCTGAAATTCCTGGTATGGTAAATAAGAATAAGAAAAATAACATTATGGCAAATTACTCGGGGGGAGGAGAAGGGAGGTAGTAGAGAAAAGAGGATCTAGAGATGAAAAAAGCCATAAGCAGTGCAATGTCTGCTAAATCAGAAAAAGACATAGTTACATGTCTAAAGGAGGGATGCCCTAACACAGACACCGTATTCCAGACGGATGCCCAGGAGGTTTATGGAGGAAGAAGAGAGGATGGGAAGGTATGGAGAGATTCTATAGGACAGTCTTGCCTGGGGTGTTATCAAGCAGCAGGGGACTGCGAGTATTGTGAATGTGATCAGGGGAAAAATGGTTTCAATGAGAATGTACCCCCATTGGAGGATGTCTCACTGGCCCAGGACGTGGAGAAGTGGAGTCGGGCCAGGACCTGGAGGATGGGGCAATTCTGGGAAGAAAGGATCATTTTCTCCCCATTTTAGAAAGGGGGCTGCTGTCTGAAGGCTCTGGGAAAAATACCAGCGCACAAAGAACGTTTCACCTGGGATAATACAGATAATTTCATGCAAAAGGTGTCTAGGTTGGGAGGGCTAGAGAAGGACTTCTGAACAGGTACGCGAGCCTACTGTATCAACCTCGGGCAAGGAAAGTTACTAACCATACAATTCAAGGCTCGTGCTTGACTCCTCTGAGCTTTTATTGCACACTTGTAAATAAAACATTAACAAAACAGCGCCTTTAAAGCTTTGATATATATTAAAATACTAAGAGGAAGACAAGAACTGTGAAATCCACGTTGCCCCTCCGGTCTGTTCAGGCTGCATCTCCCTCTGGAGAAACTGAAGAAATATCTTATGCTCTATGCAAAGCCCTAAGACCATGAACATTTATTTTCAGCTGGAATTAACAGGATAAAGCGTGAAATATCTGGGGCACCATGCAGTTGGGATTATGTTGATGTCAGGTATATTTTTCCTAGCAGACCTGGCCACCTGATACTTTGGAGATGCTAACTCCCACAGGTATGTTTTAACCTCCATTTTGCAGATACTTCTAACAGAAAAGAAAAAAAAAACACAACAACCAACAAAAATTGTGGCTGACTCCATGGAAAAGAGGGAGGACGCCCTTGTATAATAGTACAACTTACTCAATTCACTTAAATGTCCCACCCAAAAGGCTTCCCTTCCAAGACAGTTATCAGGCTGCTTCTGTAGTCCTGAGATTCAGGCTCTTCAGGTGATTCATCTCATCTGATGTTTCACGAGGGAAACAGCTGGATGAAATCCACTTTGAACATGCCTCCCCTGGCAATTCATTTCCCAACTGGCCTTTAAATAACTAGACATGTCTAGTAACAGGCTCTCACCACACTGGGATGAAGATTGCCTACTTGAAACCTTTTCACAGCTTTTCCAATTTATGGTCATACTCCCTTCTTTGCATGGGGTAAAAAAAAGAAAAGAAAAGCTTAAATTGGAAAAGGAGAGATGCCTTTCGTCTGCCAACGAGCCCAGAAAATCCTTTTGTAGCCTCAGCTGCATCAGAAAGCAAGTCAACTTCTGGGCTAGCTAAAGGAGAGAGCATTTCATGCATAACACAGTTTGGTTTCCTGCCGAGAAGGAGCCATGGATGGCTGAGGGAAACATCGTGGTTCTTGCTGTAACTGTTGTGCAGCAACTAATCCCACTCTAAATTAGCCCCAGAGAAGCCTGTCTGTAGCTCTACAGTCTTTGATGCAAAGACAGAGAGAGATGCGAGGATAAATTGGGCATTTGCAGGAACAGCATCTTATGGCCATCTTTATTAATGGGTCTTCAGTGCAAAGTGAAAATATCCTGGCAAAAAAAACCTACCAGAGGGAGTTGAGGGAAAAAATGACATCTCCATGTTAACTACACCTTCTTCCCCTTTGTGCTGATGTGGGTGATACATATAGTGTTCCGAGAGCTGAATTGTATACCACTAGTTCCCCGGCACTCAGTAGTCAATATTACTAACAGCACAGTCAAAATCCTTCAAGACTATCCTCAGGCAAAACTCACCCTAAAATCGTGGGAATTCTGGGTGAATAAAGACTGAATAAGAACCAAACTCCCTACTCAGTTCTCAGCTGAGCTTTGCCGTCCAAACCTCAGGACTGAAATACTTTTGATTTTTCACTGTCATGAGAGAAGAGCTGGGCCCAGTAATCTCGATTCTACCCCCTCTTAATCCCAGCATCAACTGGGCAGATAAACAAAACAGAATTTGGCATCTGGTTGCTCAAGGTCAAGCCATAAACTAAATGTACAGGAGGAAAAATAAACCATCGTTTTCCTGCAACTCCTTGAAAAATAAAAAAAGGATTTTTTTTTTTTCAGATTCCCCTCCCGTGCCAGGCACCACATTTCGTTTGGCATGTACATTTCTGGTAGGCTTTCCTCCACACATGTCTATAAAGTTCACATCAGTCAGTTCGTCAAACCGGGTATGTTAACATCAACGCAGACAATTTTATTCCAAGCCCCGTTTTTTCTTACATCTACGCTCTGCTGCTCATTTCTGCTTCTACCAAAGTGACAGTATTGCAACATAGCCAGGACAATCAGGACTCCTGTAATGCTTAACACGGGCTGTCCGGTGCTGTGATGGACCATTTCCACCCTCGGCAATGAGGCGTGACACCTCAGCAGCTTCTGGCACTAGCAGTTTACTGAGGAGATGGGGAGATTTCTTTTCAACCTCATTTCATTTGTCTTTGTTTTGCTTTGCCTGACTCCCTTCCAGAAATGACAACTCTTGAAAATGCAAATAAAGAAAGAAAAGGAAAAGAAAAAAAAAAAAGGCAAAAACCACAAAACCTCCTCCCAGTTATCATTGCAACATTTCTTATGTGAGTCCGGTGTCGCTCAAGGTGAGGAGTAGGGGGGAGGAGGGGAAAAGGGGCAACACATTTCAGACTCCTTAAAGCCATCAAAAAAGATAGAAATATGAAAAGTAGTTTATAATTACCTCTGTTGAGTGAAGCTGAACTGTTTATATCTCCAGTAATAAAGGAAGACTCGGACTGCTTTCGAACTGTGTCATTCCACATCCTACGAATCCGGCTCTGAAGGGGGATTGAACCACAGCAGGTAATGAATTTTTAGCAGCTGCAGATAGGTTTCTTTCTGCCTCGCTAAAGATGGCTATTGGCATAGCTAACTCAGGATGAGACTTGTTTCTAGACAGCTGTAAGCAAGGGGTTGCTGTTTTGCTATAACCTGAGAAACCCAGACCTGTGCGAGCTACAGATTTACCAATATAGTACCAAAGAACAGAAAAATAATTTACATACAGAAGCATGCATGCTTCCCTTACTATCTCAGACAGCTTGTCTCTTATTTTTTTGTGAAAAGAAGACTTGATCTATGCCTTGGTGTCCCTGAATGAACAGGAGTTTTCTATAGCTACTATTCATCTTGGGGAAGATCAGGGTCAAAAATCCCTCACAAATGAACGACTTCTGTTCCTCTACTGAAAAAAATCTGTGATGGTTTTGCCATGTGTGGTATAGCTTCTGCTGCTGGGGAAACAGTGCCCTGATTATGTTTGCCTTCTGTTTTGGTTCTCAAATATGCTGTGGAGTATCTACCCCTGCGGCTTTTATGCCACTGGCTCGCTCCTCCACAATCAGAGCTTGCAAAAGATAAAACAATCAGCCAATTTTTGAGTGGTTCAACCACAATCCCCATGTGAAGATGACTGGGGAGCCCAGGTGTTCAGGGGAAACTCTTCCTCACTTCACCTCTCTGAGTTGGATGGACGTGTCCCATGGCTGTGTGAAGGTGGTGCTAGGTGGGTCTGGGGAGGCTGTGATAGACCATGGTTTTTCCTCATTGACAAAAATTGTGTGCTTCCCATAAGGGGGTCTTAGCCATGCAAGACCTTCCAGGGCTTAAGCATATTGTCACAGCTGAAAACTGCTTCCTAGTCTACTCATTAACTATGCAGTAACGGCATCTGCTAATTATGCATTAGCCCTCTATAAATGGAAGCACAATATGACATGAGGCGCCTGCACTTTTAGTGCAATTATTTTTCACCTGGACATTTAATCTATTGTATTTCTCTGACATGATCCATTGTGGATTAATTATTCTGTTTCCTAAGTGCTTTTCAGATTAAAAAAAAAAAAAAAGGATTTTAGGAGCTTTCCTCCTCATGGACTTCTCTATTCAAAAGTTGGGAGTCGGATGCTTTCAACAACTCAGACTGATTTCCATCCACCCTCCATCACCTGTGTGAGGATTCTCCTGCCTACGACAGGTCTCAGGCATTTCCATCCTTCTAAGGACAAGCTTTTGCGGCAAAATAATCTTTCTTGGTACCTTAAACCTTGCCTGCCATGAGTGGACTGCTCCCAGGAGACTCAGTTCAGCCTCAAAAGGGCTTGTTTTCTTGTGCCAAGACTGTCAACTCTTCTCGGGCAGGAGGGCACCCACCCAGTAGCCAAACTATGTCAAACCAAAGGCTTTCAAACCAGCCATCCAGATGTTGCTGGATACAGTGAGTTTTGGACATTATTGATTACTGTAGGATTTGATGGCCTACTGGAGAGAGGTTCCAGATTCTGTTGTTGTTATTTTCCCCGCATAACATACAGACCTACATAAATACCAAAGTGGAGCTCTTGGATGACATCTTGGAAACAGCTGAAAATAAATAATAATTTCCTCCAAGACATACATCACAAATTAGGTTTTCCTGGGAGGTTATAAACTTAGTCCTTGCATGTCTTTCATAATTTAATAGTGGAACTGTCATGTATAATTACTTCCATTAGTAATACTGAATAAATTTGTGTTTGGTTTTTATTGATTAAGAAGTAAGCTGCTTCATTTTATATGAACTGTTTGTCCATAAATCTGCAACTTACAAGTTAGCCTCAAAATTGCCATGTGCACAAACTACACAAACCCCGAATTTTCAGGTGACCAAAGTGTAACAAATCCAGTAACTTAATAAGATAATCTGACCCCAATGGGTTCCCCTAAGAGGTCTATAAACTGAAGCAAATTGAGTGAGGCCAAGGAATTGATCAAACCACTGAATTCCAGAAATTCCCTTTCACTGTGAAGGCTCTTGTGAGACACTTTTAGTCTCTTTTTAACAAGAAAAATACATGGTTGTTATACCATCATTCCTGCACATGGCAACAGCAGTGACAACAACCTTCAGCTCGTGATTAAAGGACATACTGGGACGTAGCATAACTGACAAAATGCTCCCAGCTCCTGATTCCCATGGAGAGCAGGCAGGACAGCTCAGGTGATGACAACCCACCCGCCTCTAGAAGATCAAATTTGGACATTTTGTTCTCATCACAATTATTTAGAAGGTTCTTGGAAAGGCACTAATTGCTATCACAGCCCCAAGGAAGCCACTGTGTTGAACTCAGGTCCAGGAGGGAGGGAAATCTCTGCAGGTGCACTGGTGAGAGCCCTAAAGTAGCTCCTTCAATGCCAAGAGGAGCTTCCCTCCCAGTGTAGCTGCAAAGGCTACTGGCACGGTGGTACAAAGCGTTGGGGCGAGGACAAGAAGTGCTCATTACCTGTGAGCCTGTGGAATATCTTCCAGGTGTCCGTGATCCTGAGGTTTTTCCCGAGCCGATAGAGCTCTCTGTACTTTTCCCACTACAGCAATGCGTGCGCAGGCATTTTCCATACTCTTTACGTACCTAGCCAAGGAAACAGCAACAGCGGTTAGCGGGCGGCTCCTCCTCCAATCAACCGCCTTCCGATTACCAACACGGCCCCTGATTTGTCTTCAGTGGTTCATTAAAATGATAGCTGTTGTAGTAGAATCATAGAATCATCTAGGCTGGAAGGGACCGTCAAGATCATCTAGTCCAACCATCAACCCAACTCTGACAAAAAAAACATCACTAAACCATGTCCCTCAGCACCATGT
>JAOTQQ010000032.1:20492856-20518374 GCA_026546715.1 Gallinago undulata | reverse complement strand
TATGAAGACAGGCTGAGAGAGCTGGGGTTGTTCAGCCTGGAGAAGAGAAGGCTCCGGGGAGACCTTAGAGCAGCCTTACAATATCTGAAGGGAGCTCCAGGAGAGCTGGGCAGGGACTGTTTATGAGGAAGTGAAGTGACAGGACAAGGAGTAACGGTTTTATATTGGAAGAGGGGGGATTTAGATTAGACACCAGAACTCAATGATCTTTAAGGTCCCTTCCAACCTGAACCATTCTATGATTCTATGATTCCTGCAGGGGCTGCAAATGGGGACGTAAAGCTCCCTTTGGCTGCGAGCACTCAGCCAGGCGAGGACCCTCAGGATGCTCGAGGAGCTGCTCCCACCTCACTCACGCTGTCAGATGGGAAAGGAGAACCTGGCTGAGAGCAGGCAAAGCCCTTTTACAGACTGGCTGCTGTAAAGCCCTGCAAAGGGACAGCTGCCTCGTTCCTTGCCTCTGACACGCTCCTCGCCGGCGACCTGGCTGCTGAAATGCCACCGCCACATATCTTCCTCACCGCCACATATCTTCCTCACCGCCTCATTCCCCCGCATCTTGCCCTTTCCAGTCTAAATACCACCCTGATTGGGTTCACGGAGATAAGTCTGCGTGAGACAAAGTCCGGGCACACCGATACGTTACGCCGCGGTTGTTAGGCAACAAAACACCCCGCTACCACCCTCCGTCTTACCTTTTTCTGGAGGACACAATGGAAAATGAATATAAACATTCCCTGTAGAGAATTGAATATGGTGAAGAGATAGGCCATGATGACTGTGCTTTCATTAATATACATGAGTCCAAACGCCCAGGTCAGTCCTAATAGGCAGAGTAGGGCTATAGCACCTATAACCCAGGACCTGTTAGGAGAAACAAAGAAAAAAGAAAAAAAAAAAAAAGAAAGGGGTTGGTTTTTCATCTACAGAAGGCGGCACAGGTCTACACGCAAGAAGACTTTTGCCTGTGGTTTTAGCAAAGAGAAAATAGCGTATCACAATGAGCTGTAGGGCTTTTTGTCATCAAGCTGGATGCAGTTTACAAATCTTCAAGCTCGAGGAAATGGAAATGTTATAAGTGTAGAAATTTATCATAAGCAAAGCATATTTGTAACCATAATGTTTCTTTTCTTTTTTTTTTTTTTTTAACGTAGAAGCAGTATCTATGTAAATGACATGTAGATGCTATTTCTGCAAATGACAAGAAAAAAAGAAAATAAGCCGACCAAAACAACAACCCTAAATGTCACTTTTTTTTGGCATCCACTGGTTTCTCTGGGGCTGGATTAGCTCCTTTATACTTAACACCCAGACAAACACATACTGCTGCATTTTAGCTGGTCTCCCACATGCCCGTAAGGCAGACAAACAGCTGCAGGAGGCTCCTTGCGGTGCTGCTTCACCCTCCTTCCACCCTGGGATGAGGGGAAACATCCACAGACATGTATAGGTGCTCACACACCACGTTTCCTCAAGCAGTAATTTCTGCCACACTTCGGTGTGAAGCAAAGGAAGGGCAACCCTTCTCCTCATCACCTCCAAAACTCAACTATCAAGCACTTGCTCCAGGGAAGCAGGAGCTGGGATGCAGCCACTGCTTGGTTCAAGGAAATATGGGGAGCCTGCAGTGTTTGCTTGCTCTCTCCCAGGGACTTTCTGCTCGGACAGACAGATTTGGGGACCTGGGGTGGCCACTGCACATTCTTTCAGGAAAGCTGGAAGATCTGCTGGGCTGGCAGGAGAAGTATTCCCTGATACCCTGCTAAATAATATTTAGTCATCTGTTAAATCAAGTCCTCAGGGACCGATCTTCCAATACCAGGGCATGAGATGAAGCATGACAAGCAGGCTGGGAACCAGGTCCTGCTCCTTGCCATCTCTCCCCAGTTCCCACACGGCAAATCAACTACAACTTCAAAGGAATTGGCACTGCACGGGGCAGAGAGCCAACTTCTAGCTGGGAAGCACCATGAGCATCCTTTGGCCCTTTCCCTCGAGGCCTTGATCTTCTTCAGTCTTCCCCAGTTAGCGTTAGGAGTAACATCATGAAGGTGATGCCCAATCTTTGCACGTCTCCCTCACCGTTTAACCCTTCGGTTCCCCACAGCGGACAAGCCTGGAGCCCACCAGCACCTCTGCTTCCCCATCTGCTCCAGGGCACCCTAAGGTGCTACAGAAGGGCTTGCAGGGAACGTAGGGTTTGCTATGTTCCTAAGCCACTTCAGCCTTGTAGAAACTCGGCCGGGGTTTGGGCATATTTGGGCTTCCATCAGCAGACCACGGGGCAAGGGGGAGAAAGATGAAGAAGCAGCAGCAGCTTAGGGGCTCAGAGGCAGATAGCTGCAGCCTCGAATCCTCTCCCCTTTGGCAGGGCTTGTCACAAACAGAAGCACACCAATGTTGTATTCATGTTTTCTCTTGTTTTTTGCTTTTTTTTTATCTTTAGGTATTCGAATGAAAACAGAGCATTAAGTCTTCCGCTGAGGTTTATAAAACATGTATTATTTAACCACACGACCAGAAGAGCTCCCGAAGGTAATTGCTTATTAAGGCAGTTCTTTAAAAGTCACTATTATGTATCTAGCAGACCAGAACAGCTCCTTTGAAGCATTTCCAGTCAATCCTGCTAATAAATATTTAGCACGATGCAAATTGAAAATGCACTCTCAAAATCCTTCAGAAAGGTAGCCACTAGATACAGTTTATGGCTTTAGCAGCTTGGTATATTTTGCTCTCCAAGATTCCACCATCAGTGAGAGGACATTATCATCTTAATTGCATGCCAATTTAAAAAATGGAATTTTTTTTTCTCCTTAAAAAAAGAACAACAAACAAAGTAGGAAACACTTTTTTTTTTTCTTTTTTTTTTCTCTCTCCCCCTTCTCTTTGCCTCCGCAATTAAAGGCTTCCTGCATTTACAGAGTCTTTCAAACATCATTCCCTGGACATCAGAAAACTATTCTGCTCTGACGCACAGCCAGTTTTTGGAACCCGATTAAAAAGCCTTTGGCGGCAGAGATGCGCAGAAGCGAAACAGTTATTTACTGGAAATACGCTGCCTTTGGTGTCGGAAAGGAATCTGTGGGCTAGAAGACCCTCAACAGTGCAAATTGCCCAGGTTACAGTGCTGTGCTTCAGAAAACAAGACCTGGAGATAAAGAGGGCATTGAGATTACTTTGAACAGCTCCATCCCGCATCCGCAGGGAAAAAAAGAACAAAAAAAAAAAAAAAAGAAAAGAAAAAGAACCAAGCGATGAAAGAGAACATGGGAATGATGCTGCAAGAATGAACACAAAGGACTCTTCACCAGAAGAACAAACTGAAAGTCTACTCCAAAGTTGATTTGCTTGTATTTCATGGAGCTGCACATTATTTTTTGGTTGCAGGAGAAAAAGCATGGATGCCCTAAGGCATGCAATTTCTAGGTATTTTTGGCTTTCTTTGAAGGTTTTTTTTTTTAATTATTGTGGCTTGTGGTTTTTGTTTTGATCTTTGTACAGACTTGCTGTTGCTTTTTCACGTTTTTTTTTTCTTCTTTTTTTCTTTTCCATAGTGCAATTTTATAGCAATAAAGAAACAAAACATTCATATTTTGGCATAATTGAAAATCAGAAATTTACAATTAGGGACAATTAGGTACTCCAGTGAGTAAGGAGACAGGCTCCAATGCACCAAACACAGATTGGCTTGCACTGCTCCCGTTCCCTAGAACAGGAACCATGGGGATCACCACCCTCGTGCCTTTCTGAAAATTTAATTCTGCATTTCTATTACCGTGAAGCAGCCGGGGTGACATGGCGCAGCTGAGCCAGGGGTTGCTGTTGGAACAAGTCTGTACTACACAGGATTAACTTGGGAACGTTCCCCTTGGATTCAAGTGATGTCCAATCAAACATTACGAAGCCAATACAGCGAGACGACTGGTCGGCAATACATTTGCAGCGCGTTTACTCTGCACGTAAGTTGTATGCCTCCCCACTTTCCTGCACAGTTTGCTCTTCTGCCTCAAATGCGAATGACAGAAGCTTTAATGATTTTTCAGTATTGATCTGACAGCTGGTTCATGAGACCACACTGATAAATGCAATTTATCAGCCATTCAGGTCATTCTTACTTGATGAAGGGTCTGTTATCCTCATAGCTAAAGAATGCGTAGACATAAAGACAAGAACACCAACATTAGAAATATAATGACATAGAGAATATAGCTTACCGCCAGTCCCCCTCCCTTCTCCCATCAGCCAGCATTGAACCCAAAGATGGACGGGCATCAGATGCCCCTCATGCACACCAGCCAGCCTGGCTCACTGCCCTGAGGAACTCAACCACCACCAGGGATGCTGGCTTCATCCACCGAAGCGAGCATCAGTCGGTGGCTCTGATCACCCAACTGTCAATTGGCTTTGAGAAACTTCTTTTTAAACTCATGGGTATATCTCCAGAGAAGACAAAGTTTGGGAACTCCAGAGTAGCCACCACAGAAGACTTTCATGCCTCCAGGTGGCAAAACTTCCCCATGTGCCCAGCATGCTCTGCCTGCAATGCTGTAGGGTGTCACGGGACCCTCTTCATTGCTCTGTACTTCTTCATCAGTAACTCCCAAGTTGCCAACTTAGGAGCTGGTCTACAGCATTATCTCCTTTTTGAGACAATGGCATTAGGATCTTCTAAAGCCCTGGGTGACAGAAGGTATTGGCCTATTTACTCCCATTTCACAGGGAAGGACAAAGAAAGGACTCTGCCAAGAGCCCAAAGCAGCTCACTGCATTGAAGAAGCAGCCAAGATGGACTGAAAATGAGCTTCTGTCACTGTGGGGACACAAGATCAGTCACAGCCATTTTTGTAGGGGAGTCTCCCTGACCTTCTGGGACAAGCGGTGTGCCTCACTCTGCCTGTGCAGCAGGTAGGGGGCTGGGACAACTCCCAGGCCTCCTCTACCCACAGAATCACAAAATCATAGAATCTTCATGGTTGGAAGGGACCCTTGAGATCATTGAGTCCAACCACAAAAAAAAACAAAACCAAAAAAAACCCCCACAAACAGACCCAACCCCACAATCTCGGGCACTAGAGCATGTCCTGAAGTGCCACGTCTATACATTTCTTCAATCCCTCCAGGGATGGGGACTCCACCACCACCCTGGGCAGGCTGTTCCAGGCTGTTCCCCCTGGTGTGAAGCTTTAGAACCTCTCAAGCCTTGCAGCAACCACAATGGGTGTCAGAGATGGAGGCTGGCTCGATATGTTAACCTCATTGCCCCTGCAAAGGTAGCTGGGGCCAGTTCATCTTGCCAAGACCTCTTGTGGTCAATACTGGCAACCTGTCAAGCTCTACCTTCTGCTTGAAGGTAGAGCTTGAACTCCACTTGGAGGGGACCTGCATACACCCGAGTTAGAAGGAAGCTGTGTTAAGCTGTGTGTCCAAGATGAAGCCTTGTGTTTTTTCCTCACAATGGCTAAAACCATGCAGGGACAACTCCTGCACCATTCACAAGCACCTGAAGCCACTGAGAGGCCACCTGGCTACCAATGGGAGCAGGATTTAGTCCTCACGGGATGAAGGTGGTTCTACAGAGTAAATTGTGCGAAACATTCCCCTTTTCTCCCCATCTTGGCCGTTGGCTGAGATAGAAGAAGCAGAGATGCTGCCAGTTTCAGCTTTGCCCTGGCATGGTCACCTGGGGTCTTTGGGAAAGGAAAGGAATAGTCATCGAACGGGCTGGATCTGGCCATGCTCATAACACTTACCCTAACCCCGCTCTGAGTAGTGAGATACAAGTAGAAGACACACCATGGGGGACAAGGTAGCTGTCTCCGTGGTGCTGACAGGTCAGCAGTGCTATCTCAGCTCGAGCACCTACAGCATTCCTGGGCTGTAGAGCCCTCCCTGGCTCTATCTCCATCTCCATCCCCCTGAGCCATCGACAGCTCCCTGCAGCTCCGTTCCAGCGTCCAGCCACCCACTTCAGCTTCCCCAGCTGCCATCCCTGCAGGGCTTCCCCCCACCCAGGTCATCATCTGCCACCCTGCCAGCTGCTCGCCTTAGATGGTGTGCCACATCTGCCAGCTGCAGCAGGACAGCTGAACTACCCTAGGGCTCTCAAACCCGATCCCTAACAACTCACAGGCGAAGAACAAGGCATGTCAGGATGAGGAAGGAAGGAGCAAGCAAGTGCAGAGGAGGTGGCTTGATGCAAGGAACCGAGTCCCTGCTTCCAAGACACAGCAAGGAAAGCTCAGGTTCTTTGGCTGAGCAAAACGTAGGCTGAGGGACCGTGACCTCTGCATCTGGGGAGATACCATGAAGACAGAAAAGCCATTGGTATCAAAAGGCTGCCCCCTTAGCTGCACCAACGGGGATCTCCATCCCATCTCTGTAGCATGGTGTTGGTCAAGTCCCTTTGTTTCTCTTTGCCCTCCCATCCTCTCAGCCTACAAGATCACCGGGGCGACCTCCTGTTGTGCTCATGGACCTGCAGCTCCCCTGGGGTGCAATTAAATTAAACGAAGACGTGAGACATTCTGGAGCCTCCAGCCCAGCACCATGGGCAGGAGCAGAGCGCCAATTTCTATGACTGTATTCACAAGCACTGAGGTTTTATGGGAAAGATTTTGCCGTTGAAATGTTGCTCATGATAGCTTATAAAAAGAGAGGATTAGGGAGATTTTTTACTCCCTGGCTGCTATGTAGACCCTCGTGAAGCTTCTCAGTGATTTGTAATAACCTTTCTTCAAGGCTATTACCGAGAGGCTCCATTTAATCTTTTTACAGACAAAATGTGAAATTGGTAAAGTTGGATTGCCTTTTAGCTTGAGGCTAACGCTTCAAAGCAACTCAGGAAAAAAGCATCAAAAAAAGATCTGAGCAGTTTGCACCCCATTTCCAACCCAGATGTGCCTAGGACCCACTGTCCAAAGCAAGCAGGTGCCTAAAGAAGTGAGATTTTCAAAGATGCCTAACTCCCAAACACTTCAAATCTCTAAGCATAGAGGCTGTAAGACTTACTTTCCTCTATCCCACATGAAATACAAATCACTCTTTTTCATTTTACCAATTCAAGTGTTGTAAGGAGCTTAACTCTTGTGTTAGCAACAATATGTGTCTGACAAAAATTACTCCAGAATGTTTGTTTTTTTTCCCCTGGTAAAGTCTGTGAAACCTATCAGTGCTGCAGTAATACTGTGTCATTATCTGCAATACATAAAAACCATCACTTAGACAAGCAAAAAAGCCTTGAAAGAGCCTTAGTTCACAGGAAAATAAAGCTGCTAACCAGAAAACTGAGATTACATTCACTAGTGGTATAAGCAAATAACAGTCAAAGCAGAAATCGTTGGGAAACCTAGCCTAGCACAGCTTCAGCTGCTAGATCTAAAGTGCTTTCTCCAGATTTGGATAAATTCTTCCAATTCCTGGCAATAAGGGATACAGCCCGCTGAATTTCGACTATGTGACCCCTCCATAGTTAACAGGAGATTGGTACCCTCAAAGAGCAACTTGTCCCCTAAAAAAACTGGTGTTTAAGGCAGGTGAGGCTTTGCCATTTCCTGAAGAAATGTCTTTCTTTCAGAGGAAACCTTAGGTGGGGGCTTCACTTGCAAACACCTGAAGTTGATCTTCAGTGATTGTGATATTCCTTTCACCTGTGAAATCTCAGCATACCTCCTCTGTGTTTCTTCGCAGCCCAGATGATGGATAGAGGATGGTCTTACCAATCCGTATAAATACCTCATTCATTTTCTAACCTTAAAAAAGCCCTGACTTTACCTTGGGGCAAAGACTTCTTAAGGTTAATTACACATCACGTAAAACTCTTTCAAAATCTTATTTAAGTTAGATGTCTTTCAATTTCCCAAAGTACTTTCTCCTTCAATGATAAGAGAGGATTTTTCATATTACCTTCTATATTCCTGTGATATTTCCAAACCACTAGTGTTTTCAAAAAAAGTTACTAGAATTACCTACTTATGTCCTTATTCAGATCCTTAAGGAATTTCAAGACCTCCTAGACTCGGAAACCCCTTTCGCGCTGCCCATCCTTTTAAAAGCCCAACATGTATCTTTTTGGCACAAGGCAACCAAATTACCAGAATATACACCGACAGCCCAACGCAGAGGCACAGACAACTTGCAATTTATGTGATATGGTGCAAATCACTTCCAGGTATGTAGATCAGCAATATCCTGGCTTTTTTTCAGCAGGAATAGCAAGGCAAGAATTTACCTCCACACAGAGTGGTTTTGAAATGTTGCTCAACAGAGAAAGCCTGTTATCAAAAAGCAGTTATTCATCTCTTATTTATAAAGAATAATGTCTGGTCTTCTTATATTTTGAAAAGAGTTTAATTTCTTCTTTTTTTTTTCATATTTAGCAAAGTGCAGGTTTTGAGCCACATTTAGGGTAAAAACTGGGCCTTTAATAAAATCCTACTTAACTCACCAACTTCAGGTGTTACCATTTTATTCAACCGTTCATGGTTAACTTTATCTAACTCATATTTATCAGTCTTTTGACAATTCAAAGTATTTTCCCATCTCTCCGATGGCAGTAAGCCCACGGACTCTACTTGGGACCCACAATAACACAGTTTGGCTAGCAAGCAAAAATGGCAAAGTGAGTATACACAGGGCCTTTAGTAGCTGTTACAGGCGATGAAACCCAAATAAAAATCGATGGATGATGTGCCCCCTCAGAAGCATTCAGAAAGACCCATGGAATTCATTTTCATGGACCAAATAAAGCAGAGAGACAGACGTTTCCTGCACGTTTCCCCTATGCTATTGTGTCTCCCCATTGCCTGCCAATACCAGGCAGTAGGGATGTTTGTTTTCTCACCCCCCCCTTTATTTTTTTTTTTTAAATTTCAAGGATTAGAAAAGATTGATTTATCGAACTGCTGAAAAATCTACAGGAAGAAGTCGGAAAGCCCAGCGCTCCCCTCATAAAGCAAACGGGTTCATCGCTAATTAGTGAAGGAGCATCTACATGGTGAGAAAAATCAATCGCAAGCAATAAAAGAGTGCTTAAAGGATTTTGCCTTCATGTTTCATGACAGAGTTACCACCTTGGTGGCGCGAAGCCAAACATCTTCCTAATCGTCTTGGTTGGGCTGCTGCTGTTCATCACTTGGCTTTCCAAGTGATAGTCTCCAAGCCTCATCTTCTGGCTCCTGCGTTGCCTTTCACAGGAGGTGGCCAGTTCCCCGAAGAACCTCCCTAACCACCCTGAGGCTCAGCGGGCCTCTCACAGCTTCATTTGCAGAAGAAACCCCTGGCCTTACGTGCCTTGGAGATATGTAAAGGTTGGGATCCTACCTCCTGGCGTAAGGGATATTTTTAGCGAGGCTGAAAGCCACTTGTGACTTCTACGGTAGCTCTGAAAATTTTATCCAGACAAATGAGGCCAAACCTGCCTTGGTCCTGCATGACGCCCAAGTCCAGGATTTGGGGCAACCTATGCCAGATTTTTTCTGCCACAGGCAGAAAGCATCATCCCTTTCCCCCCTCAACTCACCCAGGGAAGTCATGGCCCGCTTTCAGAGATTTGTTCTTAATTATTCCAATTGGAAACAGCAATTCCATTGAGCTCATCTCGTTTTCTGTAAGTAATTAATGACCCCCAAAGTTGCTTACCCTGTTTATTTCCTTCCTCCTAACTTTGCAAAGGCATGGGGTGATTATTCCAACTGTGTTGATGTGTAACCACACGTCTGATTGTTTCCACACAATACAGATTCAGGAGAGCCTTTAGATACATTTGTATTATCCAAATAGCACCAGCAGGGCCTGCTGACAAAATACTTAAAACGTATGGCCTTTTAAAACAATAATAATGATTTATGGGCTCGCAGAAAGACCTTAGGTATTTAGTATCTTCCCAGACACTCTCTCAAATCAATAACTGCTGACTGATTTTTTTTTTTTATTTTTTTTTAATTCGGAAAGGACAATACCTGTCAGTGGGAAGATCAGTGCCTTACAATCACCATTCAATAATAATGCAGCCATCACAGAAACCCACAGAAAACCAAGCAAAACCCAAAGCCAAACCAGTCGGATACTAACCAAACCCTTCTGTGAAAAACTCAAACAGCAGCAGATTGCAACAAACAAAAATCAGATGCTGCCACCAACATCCCCGGGCAAAAAAAGCCCCCCCGGACAGAAATGCAATCTCAGATGGTTTTTCAGCACCAGCAGGGCTGCCTCCGAGGTGCTCACAAAGTCTGCACTCTGGCAAAATATAAATGTGCTGTATCTTTTCTTGGTAGGAAGCCTGTAAATACTTCATTCTGTGCCAACTCCAAGTGATCTTTCCGGGTTGGCTTTAGGCTGCCTGTTCAAAGTCTACTGATGCAGCGATGCAGATGAAGGTTACAGAGGAACAGCGCTGAGCTACCCAGGGAGCCTGGGAAATGCTAAGCCAACTGTGGTCCTCTCTCTCAAGGCCACATGAGACACAGAGATCATAGCCTGAGCTCCTGGTCAAGGGAAGTTTCTAATGCTCAGCTCAGTTCTCTGTGGCTAACATCTAAACATTGCACAGGGGTAGGTTTCCAAAGAGAAAAAAAAAAAAAAAGCTGCTCATTTTTCAGAATCATGGAATCATGGAATTGTCAGAGTTGGAAGGGACCTCTAGAGATCGTCTAGTCCATCTCCCCTGCTAAAGCAGGAACGCCTAGAGCACATCACTCAGGAGCATCCAGGTGGGTCTTGAAGATCTCCAGAGAAGATCTGGATCGTTGGGGTCATCCTTGTAAAACACTCCCGTCAAGTTTTCTGGTGACAGAGAAAGAGCTGCCTGCACGTCCCAAGCATGGTTAAAACAGACACTTCATTTCTCATCCAAGTTCATCCAGACCCAAACACAGGCTTGGGGGCTCTTTTTGTTCCCTAGGATCAGACTATCCTTTCCTGGAGGGGGAATCCAGGGATGATTCCTCTCCAAAAGGCATTGCTGGAGCTGCTGTGGTCTGAGCCTGTTGTCCCTAGGAGTCAGAGGAGTCAAAAAATGCCGTGTATAGCACAGCTTGCTGAGCAGGAGAGATCTTCAATGCCCTATTCTCAAAGAGCCCACTCGTTTAGTCTTTCTACTCTACTCTGTTAGGAGGGTTGTGTGAAAATCTGAACAGAAAATTCATTCTTTAGAGGCACCGTCCCTGGAGGTGTTTAAAAGACGGGTTGACATGGTGCTGGGGGACATGGTTTAGTGATGGGTTTTTTTTGTCAGAGCTAGGTTGATGGTTGGACTAGAAGATATTGAAGGTCACTTCCAACCTAAATGATTCTATGATTCTATAAGTTATGGGTAATGGCCAGCCAGGAATTCAGGTAATGTTTATCAGCAGTTCACTATGGCTCCTGTAAGTGTTTGCATTCATTAGACTGCGTTTCAAACCCTTTGCACCATGTTCATTCCACCACTGACACCAACACACCCACCCCCTTGAAGATGCAGAGGCGCACACAGCCTACATTCCCCACCTGCAGCTCCAAAAAAGGTGTCTGCACATTCCCACAGACCTTCAGCCCTTACTCTGCTGGGAACTGAGGAAACTGAAGGTAGAGGACTGGGACTTCTGCTCCCAGACACTGATCCCAAGAGCTGGACCCTTTCATCCTACCGTGTCCTCGCTGTGCCCTCCCAAGCAACTGCAAACCCAGTCGTCCAGTTCTGGGCTCCCCAGTTCCAGAAGGACAGGGAACTGCTGGAGAGGGTCCAGCAGAGGGCTCCAAAGATGATGAGCGGCCTGGAGCATCTGCCTTATAAGGAGAGGCTGAGGGACTTCATAGAATCATAGAATGGTTTAGGTTGGAAGGGACCTTCAAGATCATGGAGTTCCAACCCCCCTGCCCTGGGCAGGGATACCTCTCACCACACCAGGTTGCTCCAAGCCCCAGCCAGCCAGCCCTTGAACCCCTCCAGGGATGGGGCAGCCACAGCTTCTCTGGGCAACCTCTTCCAGTGCCTCACCACCCTCACAGCAAAGAATTTCTAAGAAGATCTAATCTAAATCTCCCCTCTTCCAATTTAAAACCGTTGCCCCTTGTCTTGTCACTGCACTCCCTGACAAAGAGTCCCTCCCCAGCTCTCCTGGAGCTCCCTTCAGGTACTGAAAGGCCATTATAAGGCCTTTCTCCCCAGAACCTTCTCTTCTCCAGGCTGAACAACCCCAGCTCTCTCAGCCTGTCCTCAGACTTGGGTCTTTTTAGTCTGGAGAAGAGAAGGCTGAGGGGGAATCTGATCAATACTTAGAAATACATAAAGGAAGGGTGTCAGGAGGACGGGGCTGATCTTTTTTCAGTGGTGCCCAGGGACAGGACAAGAAGAAATGGGCACAAACTCGAATGTAAGAAGTTCCACCTAACCACGAGGAGGACCTTCTTTCCTATGAGGGTGACAGAGCCGTGGAAGAGGCTGTCCAGGGAGGTGGTGGAGTCTCCTTCCCTGGAGACATTCCAAACCCACCTGGACAAAATAGATCTGGAAACCAATAGATGAGTTTAAATCTCAATAGAAAAAGATGGAAATAATCCCTATTGTCTCCTAACTGTCTAGATTAAACCACAAATTAAATCTTCCTTTTGTAGAAGGATACCTGCTACAAATTATTGTTCCACACTGGTAATGCAAGCTCTTCCTACCAAAGCAGCAGAAATCTTGCATTTTCAAAAGTCAAACTTGTTCCCTACTGCACCAAACCCAGGATGTTTACTTCTTCTGCATTGCAATCAGCTGAGTAAATAAAACTAGACTGGCAAACCTCTGTTCCTGCCAGCACAATACTGTTGTGTTAAATCAAGGATTTAATTTAAACATTTCCACAGATGATTTTTGGAAGTTCTATTTAACCTTTGTTTTGAATTTTCTACCTAAGTCTGAGGATTTTTTTTATGACTTAAAAAAGCCATAAGACTGAAACAACAAGTTAATCTGGGGGCTGGGATTAGTCATGTCTCTTTAAATAAAATACATATGTTGAAGTAAGAAAATGAGCAGATAATCACTTACACCCATACAACATATGGGGAGAGTGGGATATGGCAACGGTTTGTAAAGCAGACATATTTTCAAAACGGGCTTCTCAGTTTTGTGCCTGATGCTCCTCACCTTTTGCTTCTCCCAGCCTGGGTCAGACTCCTTAAAAAAGCCTGAACTGGGCTTTGTGAGATTTTATATAATAAAAAAATCAATGCTGAGTCTTTCCATTTGGCTCCTACTTTTAGGTTGCACGTTGTCAGATTTATTTCTGTAAGCCTGTGAGCAAGAGACTCCCATGAAAAATAATAATAATAATAAAGCAGTATAAAGGAATATGGTATGAATTTTGTTTTGAGTCAGTGAGATGAGGGGGAGCTCCTTTTGGTCTTTTGGGGATTGATTTCCGAAGGCTGCAGTGCTGGACGTTTCTGCATCATCCCCATTAATGGGATTTCAGCATGTGTTCTCATTAATTCAGCCACAATACCTAAAAACATTCTCTCCTGGTGGTACGGAATAAATACTTTTTTTTTTTCCAGGGAAATTCAGGTTTTTCATACAGTGTTTATTCTGTTGTTGCAGAAGATGGGATGGGAGCAGGTTTCCCTAAGAGGGAAGAACAAAACTACAGTGATTAATGCCATGGCCCCTAATTAATAGTGCCTCTTTAGCAACAAAAGGAGCTCCCAGCTACAACTCTGGGTCTCTTTTCCTGAAAGAAACAAACTTAAATTTCCAGGATGACTTTCGGGTGGATTTCTATTGCACTGGATGAGGTTTTTCAACAAACCCAGGAGTACAGCCTGACACGCTCCTCTTCGAAGAGGTCCTCATGAACCGTGCTTGCTAAAGAGCATCCAGGTGGCCTATGGCACAAGCCAAGCTATACCCTGGCTAAAATAATAATGCAATAAAACGGGACAAAAAAAAAGAGAAGTGAGCTGACAAAGCCCTTGGTTTCCTGCCTTCTTTCTAGCAGGGTCCACAACTGCATTTGGCAGCGATGGCCGACGCATTGCCCTTCCAAAGTAAATAAAATAAAATCTCGTTGCCACATACTCCAGCGCAGAAGAATGTCAGGAAGTCTGGTCTGGCTGGGGGAAAATGCTAACAATCCCCACCACAGGCAGGCAGCGCTGGGGCCAGAGGGGACGGGCACCCATGGGAGCTTCTCAGGAAAGGTTACGTCTGTAAGGAAAAGGGTGGCTTCTGGTCTCCGCTGGGAGAAAGGAGGTTTCGCCCTCTCCTCTCCCACCATTTGGAGATGTCCTGTGTAACCTCAGGCGCAGCGGCTCTTCAGCCCCATTGATGAATCCTTTCCATCTGCTTACAGGACTTGGCTTTCGTCAACTCTCCGAAGAGAAAGATCTGGGGGTCCTGGTAGACAGCAAAATGACAATGAGCAAGCAGTGTGCTCTTGTGGCCAGGAAGGCCAAAGGGATCCTGGGCTGCATAGGGAAGAGCGTGGCCAGTAGGTCGAGGGAGGTCATTCTCCCTCTCTACTTGGCACTGGTGAGGCCATCACTGGGATCCTGCATCCAGTTCTGGGCTCCCCAGTTCAAGAAGGACAAGGAGCTACTGGAAAGAGTCCAGCAAAGGGCAACAAAGACGATTCAAGGATTGGAGCATCTCCCTTAGGAAGAAAGGCTGAGAGAGATGGGACTCTTTAGTCTGGAGAAGAGAAGGCTGAGGGGAGACCTTACTAATGCCTATAAGTATCTAAAGGGTGGGTTGAAGGAGGAGGGAGCCAGACTCTTTTCAGTGGTTGCCAGTGAGAGGACGAGGGGTAACGGGCACAAGTTGGACCATAGGAGGTTCCACTAAAATATGAGGAAAAACTTCTTCACAGTGAGGGTGACAGAGCTCTGGAAGAGGCTGCCCAGGGAGGTCGTGGAGTCCCCTTCTCTGGAGATTTTCAAGCCTGGCCTGGATGCTCCTGAGTAATATGCTCTAGCTCTGGGCAATCCTGCTTCAGCAAGGGAGTTGGACTGGATGATCTCTACAGTCCCTTCCAACTCTAAAAATTCAGTGAAATTCAGTGAAATTCAGTAGCTGGTGTACAAGCCCCTCAGCTGGTGGCCATGGGAACACTGGTAGGGATGGCCCGGCATCTCCCACCGCCGCTTACAACCGTCTGCATCTTACGTTACGACTTTGGAAAGGTTATTTCCCCCAGCAGGATGCTTGATGGGTAAATTATGACTGTCATAAAACTGTTTTTTCAGCCTGTCCTCTCCCACTTCCCTCCGAGGCATCACCTCGAGCAGAGTTTAATTCGGGTCCTCGCGGCCAGGAAAGCTCAAGGCGGGTGCGAGCCCTGCAGCCCCCGTGTCCTGCTCTTCCAGAGCCTGCAGAAACCTTTGCTGATAAATGTTTGGAGGGGATGGATGTTGAAAACCAAGTGGTCAGTGAAGCGGGTGGGGGGTTTCCAGGTGCGTCCCTCAGGGAGCGGCAGCGCCTCACCCCCAGGGCTGCACACAGGCTGCAAGAGGGGGGAGAAAATGGACATTGGGTGGGGGGAAATCTAAGAAAAAGACCCTAATTTTCATCAAAGCTTCATCCTTTTGGTGGAAATGGGTCAAAAGCAGTTTCCATAGGCAGCCTGAGAGAAGTGTGGGGCTGTAGGGGATTAGTCAGCCTACAGCGGTGGGGCTGAAGCCTTGCTGCAGGTGTTTGGTACCAAGCCCCTGGTTTCCTCACCTTAAAAAAAAAAAAAAAAAAAAAAAAAGGAAAAGGAAAAAAAAAAGGACCTCGACAGCCCATTTTTGGAAAGGTCCCTCCCTGATAAATGGACGAGCTGCTTTCGGTGCGAGCACCTCGCCTGGGTCACCTCCATCCCCCTCACCCTCCTCCTTGCTTGTGTTCTACCATCCCTGCCTACAGATAAAAGGCCCCCATTGCTTAAGCTGCTGTTGATACCAGTCAGGAGTGGTGCTTCCTATTAAATAGGTGGGATTTTTGATAATTTTTTATTTATTTTTTTTTCTCCCCTTGAGATGCACCATGCAACCAGGCATTTTTAGCTGCTGGCAGTTTGTGCTGCAGGGCGAACACGCCTGCCGAGCTGGCAGCTGAGGAAACAAAAGGAGAGAATGCATCCCACTGCTTGGGAAAAAAAGAAAAAAGAGAAAAAAAAAAAAAGAAAAAAAAAAAGAGGAGCAATGAGGAAAAGATGAAAATCCCTCCTCTTCAGAAAAAAAAAAAAAAACCAAACCTAAAAGAAGAGCCAAAATAGACAAGCTTGGAGATATCTGAAAAGTTGCTGGGTCTGCCCCCCAAAATGCCTTCCCTGCAATATTTTCTACACTTTTGTGCAGAGCAATGCAGATTTGTTGGCCCTTGGGTGGGTGGGAGACGGGGTAAGATGATTTCTGCTTAGAAAATGGCTCCAGGACAACTCTTAATTGTTCTGGGATGTGTCTAGCCTATCTTAACCTCTCCTCAATGCACTATTTGTAAAAAATCCTGCATGTGTTCCCCCCAAATTGTATGTGGCTGCCTCTTCCCAACCTGCAAGTGTCAAAGGAGGCGTTTTCCTCCCTGGGGCTGCAGTGATTATAGAGGCAGCTGTAAAGCAGGGCACTCAGGATGTGAAGTGTCCTTCAGCTGATGTCTGCTAGCAAAACAAGTCTGTTTGCTCTGCAGTCATTTATACTGGCTGCTTGTTATTAAGGGGTGAGGAGGAACCACCCCCCAAAAAAAAATGCATTTTGTTCCAACAGGCCCTACCGGGCTGGTAGAAGCTGGTGGTTGCATCTTGGATCTGGGATCTCCTGTGCTAAACCCAGAGGAGCACCTTGGTGTCACCCTTCGTCCAGAGGGTGGTGGGCATCAGTGACTGATGCTGCTCTTCCTTATGCCATTTCTTTGTATCTTTGAGCAACCTGGTGTAGTGGGAGATGTCCCTGCCCATGGCAGGGGGGTTGGAACTCGATGATCTTTAAGGTCCCTTTCCAACCCAGATGATTCTATGATTTAACAAAGAACTGGCTCGTGTGTGGATAAAGCCAGGCAAATCTACACCACTGCCTTCAGCAAAAAGGGTGGAAGAAGGTTCCTGATGGGACGGTGACCCATAAATGCAGTCACCTGCTCTAAGTCTTCCCTTTCGAGGCAAGCCCTGGCATCCTGTGCTTTGTTTGAGGGTCTCAAAACCAGCTGGTGGCTTCTGCGGGGTCCTGCTTTGGGGATTTACCTGTTCTCCCCTTGTTTTCCACAGAGAGCGGAAGGATGCCCAAGCAGGAGCCGGTCTTCAGGAGAGTCACCATGGAAGATAGTGTCATCTAGCATCCCCGGGGCGCCCCCGACGAGCCTGCCTGGGTGGGCCCACACCGGGGCGCTGCCTCAGTCTGCCCATCCCTCCCTTGGGACCGCGCCACAGGAAAGGCTGGAGAAACTAGCCTTGACCGAACCCCCCCTCAGCAAACTCCCGTGTCCCCCAGTGGAAGACAACCTGGATGAGATCCCCGCTGCTCCCAGCGTGGCAGGAAAAAGTGAGGAAAGTGCCCCCATCACTTGGCCGGGCACTTTTTTCTTTCTTTTTTTTTTTAAATTCAGATGAGAAGAACGGGTGAAAAATATCTTTTGTAATAAGGAATGAGTTTCCTCTGTTCCAAGCATTGGTTTCACGACTGGAAAACAGTTAAAGCCAGCCGAGGGGGCTGAAGCCCCCATCCCGATCCCCTCTCCCTGCCCACAAGCCGGGCTGGATAAAGGCAACCCATCCGGAGCCCGGTCCCTGCCGTGACTACAGACCTGGCTGCACGGAGGGGTGGTGAAGAAAGGAAAAGAGGGACCAAGAAATAGTCCTTGCACCAGAAGAAGCTGGTCTTCCCAGCAGAGTACTGCCGGGTGAAGCCGTCGCTTGTAAATAGGGACCAGCGCACGCGTCCAGCAGCTGGGCAAAAGGGTTCTTGGGGGCAGAGCTGCTGAGATTTTATTGTCTTGTGCAAATAGAGATATTTTTTTGGAGGAAAAAAAAAAAAAGGAAAAAAAAAAGGAAAAAAAAAAAGAGCCTTAGTATCTTGAAGATTGCGTTTCTCAATCAGCTCAGCTGGGGATAGATGTACGGGAAACCTCAGCATCTGCCTGGTGGAAGCCAGCATCGGGTCTCGCAGCTGAGCCATGCTGCAGCGGGGGGTGCAGGAGGCACCTGAAGGACAATAGACACGTCCAGCAGAGGACTACTCGGGCAGATGTTTCTCCTTTGTTCCTTGTAAACAGGGTGGTCTCCACTGGTGTAAATAGTCGGTTACAGCCCACGGAGGACTTGGGCTGCTTAGTGCAGGTGGGGAGGAGAGGGGCAGAAAACACTAGAGGGATGCAAACCCCATCAGTGCGGGTCCTCCGAGGTTTCTAACTTTTTTTTTTGGAGGGGGGGGGTGTGAAGAAAAGAACCCCTGAGGACTTGTTAATGGTGTTGGGCCAACTGTTTGGCACAGAGTGGGGCTCCACATTTTCCCCCGGGGCAGCCAGGCACGGCTGGGGAGGGGGGCGGCATCTGCGAATAAATCTCTGCCCCTCACTGACTTGTCACCCGCTGGGGCTGCGCTGGTGGCAGCTGCTGCCACAGGGTGCCTGATGGAAGCAGGAGAGGAGCTCTGTGAGGTTTCAGCTTCCATCCTTCACAACTCACTCCAAGCTTGCTCCTTTGCTCTGAGCCCGACCACGCGGAGTCACGCAGCGGTGGGTGGGTGGGTGGGGGAATTAGAAAAGAGATCGGAATAATGAAATTAAAATTAGGAAGAAAAAAAAAACAGACAAGAAAAAACAAGACATTTTTGAACATGACCCATTTTCTCTAGAGTCTCTCTTCAGCCTGGCATTTTGCAAGGAAGCAAGGCCACCAAAGTGGCAGAGTGCCCTCCCCATTAAAAAGCCAGATATAGCATAGACCAGCTATTGTACATATTTAGCATAACACTGGGGGCCAGGCCCCTATAGCTATGCAAGGAAAGGCCAATGGGCAATCAACAGAGGTTGGAAGCTGCCTCGAAGCACTGAGAGGTTTGGGCATCCAGGGTGGTAATTCGCTTGTGGTGGTTCAAGGTGAGCTGCAGGAATGGTCTTTGCCTCTTGGGTACTTGGATACCTTCCTCTGTCACCCACTTCCCTGGGGCTGCTGTTGCCATTGACACCCAAGACCTGCCGGTGCCAAGCGATTGACTGGTTCATCAAACTGGTGCACAGGAGACACTGGTGCTTTAGTCCGCCACACGTGGGCACTTCTTCCTTTGGGCAATTCTCCCAGCCTTGTCCCCAGGCAAAGGTGGACATCATTTTGGGGAGACCCAAGATGTTTCCTCTCCAGTAAAGGCTGTCAGCCTGCTTTTCCAGGGGAGAAAAAAAAAAATAAAAATGAAAAATATGAACAACTCACCCCATCTCTGTGCCAGAAATATGCTTGAAATCAGAAAATATCGAAATATTAAGCAAATAAATGCCTCCAAAAAGTTTGAAAGCTCATGATCTTTCACAGACATGAGGGGACCATCCTTGTGGTTTCTAGAGCCCCAAAGGGCAGTGTAAATCTGTGAGAGATTAGTTTCTCTCCCCAGCCATCACCCCACACCTCCAACTCTGACCGTTATGTCTAGAAGAGTTATTCTTAGAAGCATTTACGATGACCCTCACTGTCTCTCTCTCTCTCTCTGTCCCCAACCCCGGAGAGGCTGACACCTGGTAACTAATGGTGATGGTTGTAAAGATGAGCCAGACTGACTCTGAGTCCTAATAAAAATGATTAATCCTGACTTCTGCCCTGTATTGCTGGCGCACAGGTTACACGTGGAGGTGAGCAGGCGAGGAGGAGGAAGGCAGGTACTCACCCAAGAGTGGGTCCAGGAGGTGCCATTGCCAAACCCACCCAGCCCCAGGGTTCCCCCAGGGCAGAGTTTTGATTTAATCCATCCCCAAGCCAATAGTGATTGACGTTTCACCTGCTCTCCATATCCTAACTGGACTTCCTTACTCCTCAGGCATGGAATTAATCTTAATACATTGTAATTACTGTACTGCTGGTGATGAACTGGTATGAAAAGCTATCACGGAGCACATTAATAAAATCTACGTTATGAAAAACAACTCAGCATTGTCTGAAATTAATAATGCACCAAATTTTTCTCATCCGTGCCTGCTCATTACAGGCCTGCCCTTGAGTTTTCTATTAAAATCACTTCTTCAAATTACTTGTATAGCTGTGTTGGGCATGAAGTTATGTGCTGTAGGTTTGCATCCCGGTTAGATATACTGCATGCGGATTTATTAATCTGCTACGTTTTTCAGGCATCGATTTTAGTGACATTTATATAACGCCAGTATGACTAAAATGAACTGATTGATTCATGCGTATGGATTAGTTTGCCTAAGACTTTGAGGCAAGGTAGCTTTATCACGCACTGTAACACCAGAATTCATCACTGTATTATTTACGAGAGACTGAACTGGCTGCATCTCAACAACTGAAGAGATCTTCACTGTTTTATTTATGTATAAATGTTTACTTAATCAGCCACCAATTTTGTTTAGCAGAATCTGTTAGCAAACGGAAATTGTAAACGCTAACGTGGTTTCTATTTTAAAATTTATAGGCTTCATCTATAGTAAAATCCAAGATTTCCAAAGTGTCTTTGTCTACTGGCAATCAACAAGCTCTCTTGTATATGCCTCCTGATAATTGCAATTAGCTGCTGCACATCAAAAAATAACACAACCCTAGTACAGGAGATGGGAGTGGAAGTGCCCCAGAGCCAGGAGAAATAAACTGATGCTTAGAAACGTCGCTGCAAGTTTAACAAAGCAAGGAGGAACCCCCAGCCTTGAGATGCAGCGGGTGTCAGCTGGTGTGGGATGGAAGATGTGACCAGTGCCGGTGCCTCGGGAGCCAGCAGCACCCGTCCGCGAGGGCTGGCCCATGGACGTGAGCTCTGCTGCCTTCTCTTCAGAGGAAAAAAAAAACCCCGATTCGGGCTAAAATGAAGCGCAGCTGTGTCTTGATTGCACGGACCGTATCCCCTGAACAGCTTGAGGAAAACCTGGTAAAGGGGATGAGGGAAGCATCTGCTCCCCGCGCATTGCAGCCGGGAAAGTGGCCAGGCTGGAGGGAGGGTTTAAGGGAATAACATCCCGAGGAGGCTTAATCCTAGACTCGCAGTCCAGGTTTGGCTTGGGCAACTCTCCCAGGAATAAAAAGAACGAAAGGATTTATTAAATGAAAGAGGAGATTTTTCTGTTAGGAGCCATTTAGAAATATTTTTAGTGCAGAGGCACGTAAGAAATGACATGTTAGAAGCGTATAAAATTATAACTAGTGTCCAGAGAAGGTGAATTCAGTGCTGCAGTTGGCTGTGGATAACACTGTAAGTGACACTATGCGGGGAAAGGACGAGGTGAAGTCTTAAATGTAATTAAAGGCAATGCTTCATTATGCAGCGCAGGATTAACCCACAAACTCCCTGACCCGATGCACCAGTAAGATGACGTACGATGAGCTTCAGTAAAACATTACAGCTTTTAGAGTTTAAAGAAAGAAAAAAAAAAGCTTAAAAAAAAACAACCCAAGCCCAACAAAACCAATCTGGCATCTGTTGCTGGGTCAGAAACAATTGCTTGCTCCCTGAGGAACCAGAGAAAGGCCCCTGCTGAGTCTTCAGCCGTACTTCACACTGTTCTGATTTTTTTAACCTTTTTTGTTATTAGGTAAAAAATGGAGATAGTATTAGGTATGACTGGGAAACTGCTTACCAGCTGACCTTCCGTGTCATACCCTCTGCTATAGTTTCAAGCTCGTGAGAAGGGACCGCTGGTGGGCACCTGGGCCTTGTGACCATTGAACCGACCTCTGCAGAGCTGTTAAGAGTCAGCTCACAGCGTGTGGGTGACATCACTGATGCTTTATTTCCGTAGCCAGCGCGTGGCTTGTAAGAGCAAACCTCATGCCTCTGCCATGAGCACGCCAAGAAGGGCCACCACCGTTCTGCCTTGAATCTGCTTGGCGCTCCAGCTGGCTAATAGCTGAAACCAAGCACATCCCCCATAGTGCAAAGTCATACGTTCAAAGTAAGGAGATTTATGGGTTGGTTGGCTGGTTGGCTTGTTGGTGTTTGGTTTTTTTTAATATGAGAGCTCTTAGGTAGGGGCCAAATGATGCTGTCTTGGTCAGGTATATGGACATGTGGTGGGGGATATGGACATGTTGTGCCCCAGCAACCTCGTTTCACCTAGGGCTAGCATTCATCCTTTCTTGGGGCACAGAACGACGTTATTGATCACCTTTGTTGGGCAGCTCGTGATTGTGAGCTAATGCGAGGGGCCCTCAACGGGGCTTTGCAGGTTCGGTTTGGTTTTTTCACACACAGCGACACAAAATTCATCAAAACCTCAGCACAAGCTGAAAAGTCAGTGATGCTTCATGAACTATTTGCATAAGGGGCAGCTCATATCTACACCAATTTTGTGGCTTTTAGGCTTCAGGACAGGTTCCTCATCCAGGTGGGCACCTCCTCTTTGAGGAGGACTATAGATGTTGGGTTAGACATGCCTTTGAGGTGCTCACAACCGGGCTCCCACCATTTCGTCTCCTCTAGCTTCTAGTCTGTTAACTGTGACTTCCATAATCCACAGGATTTTTCGTTGTTCATTTAGGGCAATTAGGAGATGTACCTGGCAACATCATAAGTATGTTGTGTGAAGGCTAGGAGCTGCTATCATCAGCTCGGTGCCCACCTGGATATTAGCTCTGGTCACTGATTGGGGGCCCCTTAGCAAGGCCAGGGGGATGCTGAGGATGGTTTCCTCTATGCAGACAAAAGTGATGAAGCCAGCAGTGCTTGCAGCAAATTTATAGCTCCTGGACTGGAGACTAACCTTCAGGAAGATGTTTCGAGGCCAACTGCAGTTTTTGAGGTATGAGGAACCTGTTGGACCCCTTAGTAAGCCGCCCCACACCCTGACTGTTTCTGCTGATGAGCAGTTTGCCTCGTGTCTCAGCAATAAGGTTTTATTCCCTGTCTTACGCTCTGTTTATCCATGCTAATGCCTCTCCTAGATCTTTTTGGGTAACACCTGCTGTGTGGGAAGGTATAAAATTGTAGGAAAGGCTGAAAATTTGTCACAGTAATGTCACCAAAAACTGTCTCAACTAAAAGATTTTGATGCAGGAGTCTGATTTTTTTTCTTCTCCAGCTTCCCTCCGTGCGTACGAGCTTTTAGTTAGTCACATTTCAAAAGAAAATGAAGGCAGGTCTTCTGTTTTTAAGCTGTAAAGCTAAAAATGAAGCTGCTTAGGGCTTTGCTGTCCAGAGAACGCGGCAGACGACCGAAAGGTCTTAGAAAGCCTAGTTTTCGCTGCAAGATCCTTTATTATGGACTCGCTGGGGTTAAAAGCTCCAGTGTGCTCTCCCACTGAGCACCAGTCCAGAGGCTGAGGGGCTGCCTGCTACTTCGAACCTGCGCTGGGTGCTGAGCAGCTTCCTAAGTGTGACCAGTGTGACCAGTGTGAACCAGTGTGAACCCCTTCGCCATGTGCCAGCTACATAGACATCCAGCCAGGAAGGAAATCAAAGCCATGATGTCACCAGTATTTCTTATCTAAAATTAAATATCTGTCTTAGGTCCCCAGACACGCAGAGACTTTGTATTAGAAACATACACTGAGAGTTCAAACTCTGAGTCATCTCATATATATTTCACTCAAGCCAAGGGAATAGCAAAGAGAATAGACCTGCAAAAGAGCAATCCTCTATCCTGGCAAGACGGGGGATGAAAAACTGCTTGGGGAAAATACTAATGGGTTCGCAAGGAAAAAAAATCTTGCCAACGAAATTGTGGCTCCAGTGTTCTATACCTTTGCAGTAAAGCCGTGATTTGCTGCAGAAAGTGCAGCAGAGAATAAATGGGTCAACTCATGCTCATTAAGAGTGGAGGGAGAGCAAGTGGCATTTAAAACAAGCCCATTCAGAGGGAAAGAGAAATAATTATTTATCCTGGAGCTGTAAAACGTTTGCTGTCACAATTAGCCTTTGAAGAGCAAGTCCGTGCGGTGCCATCGGCTGGGCAGGGTCAAGCCGGGATGGGGAGGTGCCAAGGGATGTATTTCTGCCACAGCTCCCCACTGCACCACAGGACGTGTCAGCTGCCCGATGCTGTGCCCTTTTCCATTGTAATTCAGTGCCATCATCGGGGGCTGAACTAGGAGACATGACGCTGGAAATTATTTGTCCCCATCCACTCCAAGGGGTAAAACGTGGCAGGCTCTGTGTCATCCGACTCACACGTGAGCAGCTGCAGTGGATCCAGTCTCTGGATCAGGAGCGCAGTTTCTTTCAGGAGAGGGTATTTGGGCGGGTGATCAAAGAGGACTTTTAACATCCCTCTCCCTTTTGGCTCCTCAGTATCCCTTTACTGGCCCCTATTTAGCCCCCGACTCTGTGGTGGCTCATCTTCCCTCCCTGAGCTCATGCCGTGCTGCTCCCCTGCTTCCCACCTGGGCAGTTTCATGTATTGTGGGCACATCCTTGCTCCTAGTTTTCTCCAAGGGAGCTAGAGATGTTCCCTACTCACCAGAAGGGTTTTCTCCTCCCACATGCATTTCAGGCTGTTCGGGTGTAGGGAGGAGGGTGCCCTGGGCTTCCTTGATACCCAGTGATGGAGCCCGTACAGGAAGGTGTGGGGTAGGAGGCAGCACAGGGGTATCTCTGGAGCCACAGAGGACAAAATCCCTGCCATGGAATATTCTCCAGCTCTTACTGGGTTATGGACTGGGCCTGATGCCCAACAGATGCACTGTCAAGTATGAAGTATTGATCCGAGACCGGTGCTGGCTCTGTAATGGGAACCAATGCCCTTCCCTAATGCACAGTCATTGCGTTGCATAAAAATTGTTATTACATATTTTGAAATCTAATTACATTATTGTACACTGTGTATGCACTCTCATAGCCAGTGGATACAATAACAGTGCTGGTAATACACCATTCCACCAAAATGACTACTACTGTCAATTTTACTTTCATTTTTTTCTTGATTTACCCTGAAAAGTATGGCTTTCAGCTTGCTTGCTTTGCAGGTGGGTGAAGTGAGAAGGCCTTACAAGGGTCACAGCACCCTGCAGCTCCTATCACAGTTGGGAACATGTGAAGAGGGAACTACCATTCACCTACGCTGAGGCTCAGTGGTGAGCCATGCCCCTCATGAGGGTTACTAATGCTGTCCTGAGATAGGTTCAAACGCAGCTGGGCTCAACTGCCCTTGAAAATGCTCCTTATCTCCATTGATTGTAGATCCTTGGGCAGCTTAGGTGTTGAAACCAGATGAGCTTAAATGCCTCCACCCTTCTGCTGTTGCAGTATGCAGGAGGTGGAGGATAGATGGTTCTTAGGCTTATTTCCAGAGGGACCTGGACAGGCTGGAGAGGTGGGCTCAAGTAAACCTCATGAAGTTCAACAGGACCAAGTACAAGGTTCTGCACCTGGGCCGGAACAATCCTGGGTATCAATACAGACTGGGGGATGAGGGGTTAGAAAGCAGCCCTGAGG
>JAOTQQ010000032.1:20444996-20467806 GCA_026546715.1 Gallinago undulata | reverse complement strand
AGCCTTCTCTTCTCCAGGCTGAACAACCCCAGCTCTCTCAGCCTGTCTTCATAGGAGAGCTGCTCCATCCCTCTGATTATCTTCGTGGCCCTCTGCTGGACCCATTCTCCTATTCAGGAGAGCGCCGTAGCTCTGCTTACTCATCTAGAACCCAAGAAATGAGCTAGGGCAGTTGTGACAAACCCTGTTTAGATATCTACCCAGCCAAGCTGCCAGCTGGTTAATTTGAGTTCCCGGGGGAAAAAAAAAATCTGATGGCAGCATCATCAGCTTCTGCTGCAGCACCGATGGTCTTACCCAGCCCGGTGCCAGAGAATGCACAGACACGGAACAGCAAGACGTCAAACCCGACAGAACTAGAAACAGTGAGACACAACCAGGTGTCAGCCCAAAACAATGTGCATCAGACTCTCTGCCCACCTGGTCAGAAATCTCAAGGGCTGCGACCAGGTACAGTTGGGCTCGTAGGCATAGATTACTTGACCTATTGGGTGTATTTGACCTAAGGTATAACGTGCTGTCTACAACTCCTTATTCTTAAAGTCACAGGTTTCTATTCCTAACACAAGCTCAAATACTGCTGTATTTTGAATTTTAAAATCTCTTTGAAGACAAGCACATTTAATAACTTTTTTGCTTCGTTAAAACAGTTCTTATTTAATAACATACTAGAATAAGTTACTTTTTCCAATCTGCAATTATTTCTTTTTTGAGAATTAACCCCTTTGATGGTACAAAATTATTTTGTCTTGCAAAATTCATCACATAGCGGCTTCAGTAATTTAATTCTGCGGTTAGGTTTGGGTTTTTCTTTTTGCAATCCTGCACCCACTTCTTCTTTCATTCACTGCTGTTCAATCCCACAACTGCTAATATATGGATAAGCCAGCACTGCAATAACTTCAGCCTGCTCTTCGTATTCGAAATGGCTGTATTGCTTCAGGCAATGGACCACTGCCTTCTATTTAGACTTCATATATTTTTATTCCTTTCTCTCCTTAGCTTGCCTTATGCTTCCATTCCCCAAATAATTAGCAAGGTGTAACATCTTTGAATAACACGTGAAAGCTTCCAATTAATTGCTACAGTTAAAACACCTTTCTTTTTTTTCCTCTTGTTTTATTTAGTTCTTTATTTTTAAAGAACAGGAAGCTCTGGCATTCACCAAATACTGATAAGCAACATTTATCTACCCTAAGGTACCCTTGCTTACTCTGATTTGGGTGGGTTTTCTAATTGCACTTTCCCACCAGCTCTGAACTTGTTTTCTGGCAGCCTATTTTTCCCATGGTACATTTAAGATGCATCTGCTATAACTAATATGATGCAAAGCACAAGCTTATATGAAAAACAGCTGGTAAATTTTGAATCATTCTGCAGCAATTATATAGGTAGAATGGCTTATTTGAGTACGGGCTTTGTCCCATGGCATGGGAATCACCATGTTTTTATAGCAGTTAAGGGTCAAAACAAATATCCTACTGTCTCAAACAATAGATATTTAACATAAAACTCATCTATGTTAAACAAATCTCGTAATTTAATAAAATATCTATAAGACTGTAATAATTTTGTGATAACACAAGACAAATGAACTTCTTAGCTGATGTAAAAAAAAGTGATTTATTTCCAAGTCTTAAAATCTCTCCCCAAAAGGAAGTTCTCATTTTTCCCAGTAAATTGCCAGAAAGGGCAATTTCTGCTGCAGGTCACCCCTTGCCAGGAGGATGCACCAGTGGGGTCCAGCTCACAGGTCATTAAGGCCCTGCTGTCCTCTTCCCATGCCATCTGGGGCTTTGAGAGCAGCTGGAGGGGTACCTGAGGGTGCAAGTCCATCACTCTTCCCAGCAGCGATATATCTTGCCGTTGTGCTCAGCAGGCTCTTGGTCTTGGTCACTGTTATTTATCCCACCGAAATATATGGGTGAATATGAAATTCTGAGCCCAACTAATTGAACAGGCAGAAAGCATCTCCAAATTAAAATCTCCTCCTCTTAATCAGGTACTGTCCTATTAAGACTGGAACTGATCCCAGCAGCATCTACTTTTGAAGCACACCAATAAATCCCTGACGCCATGGTCAGCCAATGTCTTTTTTTTGCCCCTTTGGACAAAGATATATTGCTGTTTCACGCTAGAGAGCCAGACGGACATCAATCACCTCCTCAGCGGCACTACCTTCCAGCTCCGCCTTGCCACATACACTCTGCTAATAATTAAATACCAGCCTATAACTTGGGGAGCAGCCACCAAGGTCTCCTCCAGAGAACACGCTCTTTTGATGTGCTACCAGGGAGGGAGATCATTCATGACGTGAAGTGACACTTGTCAAATTGGTGCTGGCTTTTGATTAAGGAGAGGGACTCTTACGTCACTCCTCACGATGCCTGGTGTTCGGTCTCATTGTGGAGGGCTCTGTGGATACTCATTACACCAAAGGATGCTCCCTACAGATCTAAAACCCCAACAAACTGAAGTCAGTAAACTATGAATCTCAATTACAGGAGAAAGTTGTTTCTCTTCCAAAACTCCCAGTATATTGTTAATTATTGTGTCTACAACAATCCTCTTTAGGGATCCTCATCATGGGCCAGAACGCTGCTGTAAGAGGTCCTGCGCAAACACACAACATCCTTTCCCCAAGGATTGTTCCACCTCCAAGAAGACTAGAAGGGCTCTGAGGCATGGAATGCCCTTTTGTACAAGACACCAGTCAACAAAATGGCTCAAAAGCATGCCTACGAGAGATGAGTGTGAGTCAGTGAACAACAACAACCCCCATTTATTTTTAAACCTCCACCTTTCCAAACCAGCAGGTATTCTGCTGCCAAGACATAAGGAGCATAAGGACTGTGATAGCAGCCACCTCCCCGATCTGCCAAGAGCCGCTTAGCCAAGCTCACCAGCAGACTGGAGAGGGCTGGTGCCACCAGGCAGAGCAGGGTGAGGAGCAGCTGGAGGGAAGAGCTCCAGATGTTTGCAGGGTACGCACCTGCCTTCGCCCTCAGACCAGGATGATCACTCCAGCAGACATGCCAGGAAGCTGTCCAGTTGCATCAGAGTCAACAAAGTGGAGCCAATTTGGCTCTTACAGCAATGATACTTCATCTGTGGCCAAACGATAAAACATGACCCAAGGTCCTGAGGGCACTCGTTAACACCCAGAAACATCCACTGGCTAATAGCACGCCGGCTTGGCACCAGGGAAGCTTCCAGCTGTAGCTCCTTCAAAACTGTTGGCTGAGCCCGGGCAAGCAAAGGTCTCACATTCTCTTTTTGCAAGATGAGACAGCAGCTGAGATAATGAGGTTTGGGTGAAACGCTGGGTAGACCAGGCTGACCTACTTGCAGTTTGTAGAAGAGGCTCGTTCAGCCCTGGCCTTTGGCTGCACCACTCAGCGGGGATTGCCCTCATTCCCACCGGTGGGGTGGAAAGCTATCAGCATCTCCCGGCTGCAACCCCTGACTTCATGGCTTAGGTATACCGGTTAACTGCCAAAGACTCAAACACACATTTCTTGTGAAAATTCAAGCTGTTGGAGGGAACTGGTAAAACTGGACTTGGACTGCAGGATGCCATTAACCTGCAAACGTGGGCTGTGAATACGCTGTTCCTTCCGACGTCTCTAAGGATAATGCCACAGCCATTTAATGGCACGTCTCCTAGACGGGTAGTGACTCCTGCAGAATACAAAGGCTACACCATCCTGCAGCAGCAGCAGCAGATCCATCCTGCCTCTCTCAGCCAGACCCAGCTGCTCTCCCAAACGTGCTGCCAGGCTCCCGTTTCTTTTTTTTTTGCAGAGCTTTTTTGGTCATGCATGATGGTGCTTTAATACATAGTTTTATTGAAGCTCTTCACGTTCCTCTTCAGATTATCAAGTGAAAGAAAAAATATAGTAAAGAGTGACACTGGAAGACTATCTGAGAAAAGGTCCTTTAAAACCATAATAGCTTTTGTGGTTATGCAGCCAAGGAAGAGGCTGTGAAATGTTCTGGCTGCACGGAACAGATTCTGCTGGATTCTAATGCAAGGCACACGAAACAGAGACACCATGACACAGAAAATCACTGGGCCAAAATCTTTGGGGCATCAGGGACTTCTCCTCTTCTTTCTACAGTAGCTGAGACTGTTCTCAACCAAAGTCGGCCAAGACGGCTCAGGAAACGGAGGACCATCTCAACCAGTCTCCCACTCTTGAGTAAAATCCCAAATGTGCACTTCTGTCCCCGAGCTTCTGTCACCATGAGGAACACTACTTTCAGGAGTAACTTCCTTAGCTCTGGCATGGATAGTCATGTGGGAAACCAGGATTACCCCATGGACCTAAATGCAGGCAAGGGAACTACTGGCCTTGGACAGATGTACAGTCTCTGCAGGATGGTATAAGGAACTTCCCTTTTACGTGTGGCTCACTGTCACATGGTGAGACACACAGAATGTATCTTTTTCCCCTCGTTGGAAGCTGAAAAATACTTTTAGCTCCACACATCCACCTAACACAAACATGTGGCAGTGCACCTGCAGCTCCTGCGAGCAGGAGACACAACTTGCAGCCCATGAGGCAGGCTCTGCATGCTTATGTCCCATCACCCAGGGTGCTCACTATTCCCTGGTGGCACAGTGAGGACTCCACAAGTAAGGACTCAGCCAGGAGGTGCTCTGCACCAGAAAGCAAAGCATGTGGCAACAGCTAATTCTTCCCAATTCTGTGATTCTGTGATCATCCTCAGCTGAGAGCTGCTCATGCCAGGAGCTCAAGAAACCAAGCTTTGCACTGGTGTGACTATCATCTCCTATTTCACCATGTAGCAGAAGGAAGATTTACACCAGATGGTTTCTACTGGTAGAGTCACTGTCACACAGCAATTTCTCTGCTCAGTTCCATTTGCAGTAAGAAAATCATGTTACGTTGGCCACTTTTCTTACCCGGTGCATTGGCAGCCTATGAATTTGCAACACCTACCTTCACTTCCACGTGTGCCATCAGGACTGCAAAGTTGGTTAGGTGATTGCAGGAGCATGTGGTGTGTGTCTTGTTGGTTGTCAGGAGGCGACACCCCTGGGTGGACCAATACCCTGTCATTGTACGCTTTGTATAGCTCCAGAATGAACAGTTCGGATTGAAATTTTCTTCTGACTGCTGCAGGGAAAAAATTACTAAATGCCATAAAAATGATAGGGTTTCAGAGATTTCTAAATGCACTATTTTTTTTTTTTTCCAGAGGCACTTTGTAACGCGCACGCTTCAATTTTGGATAAACAATCAGCAGTGTTTTATACATCAAGTATTACTTGCTGATACCAGGGAAAGTTAGATTGTTGCTGTGCTCTTTGCTAACATGAACTTAGTTCTTTGTTCTTTATCAATTTCAGCCACAGACTAAATCCAGCTCTTCCAAACCAGATTGCTTCATTTGCATTGCAGAGCAGAGAAATTAATTGCTTTAAGCAATCAACTTTTGTAATGACCGTGCTTGGCTAACAGGAGGACTAGCTGTCCTCTTTCACTCTAATTCCACTTTCCTCTAATATCCCCTGCCACCATGATAAAATAATATTATGGTCTTTCTAATATATTGATTGTTTTTAATTATAGAATGACGTGTGTCAGCAACTGAGCAATGGGCATCAGCTCAAAGGAGCTTTACTTTTATTAATGTAGACGAGACATTCCCCATAAGTAACACAAAGAGCAAAGGAACAAATGTATAATTCAAAATCTGGTTGAGGACTGCTGGGGGCCTCACATCAGCCAACTTTTGCATCACTTTGTTTTAGAAATTGAAAAAAAACCCAAAGAAACGCTTTTTGAACTCACTCACCTTGATATGCTTGACAGTAAACACCACGGGATCAGCTAGGTAAACCTTATTGCTGAACTCTTTGTTTATTGCTGCTGTGATGACAGGGGAGTTGACAATGACGGAGTGATTAGTCGACATTGCTTCTGTTCCCAGCTTCATGCTGGCATTCTCCGTGGAGAGATAGGTGCCCAGGTTGTTGTACAGCATGAAAGCCACCCTGATTTCACCTAGAAAAGAAGTAAGAGGTTACATATCCAGGTTAGCTCATTAGCGTGGGGTTTTTTTCAGTTCTCTGAACCAACTTTAGAACTTCTTTAGGAAAATGTGAAAGGACCAAGATATGGCATACGAAAAACCACCTCGTCCTGTCAATCCCAATGAGCACCATGAAGTGCAACAAACGGTCCATGGATAAGAAGGGCAGAGCTGCATCTCTTAAAACAAATTTCTGTGAGCAAACAGACCAGTCGGAGACAGAGAAGATGGGCTTATTTTTGGCATCAGTGGGTGTAACTGGCTCCAGGTGGTCCATTTTCCACCTGACATAACACTTTATTCTCCAGGATATGCTTGGGAAACATGACATCCAAAGGGACTTGGACAGGACTGAGAGGTGTGCCCCGTGCAAACCTCATGAAGTTCAACGACACCAAGTTGAAGGTCCCGCATGTGGGTCATGGCAATGCCAGGCACAAATACAGGTTTGGCAGAGAATGGATTGAGAAAAGCCCTGAAGAGAAGGACTTGGGGGTGTTGCTGCATGAGAAGCTCAACATCAGCTGGCAGTGTGCACTCACAGCCCAGAAAGCCAACCCCATCCTGGGCTGCATCAAGAGAAGTGTGGCCAGCAGGGCGAGGGAGGTGATTATGCCCCTCTACTCTGTGCTTGTGAGACCCCACCTGGAGCACTGTGTCCAGCTCTGGAGTTCTTAGAAGGACACAGGAAGGATATGGACCTGTTGGAACAGGTCCAGTGGAGGGCCACAAAGATGATCAGATGGATGGAGCACCTCTGCTATGAGGACAGGCTGAGAGAGCTGGGGTTGTTCAGCCTGGAGAAGAGAAGGCTCTGGGGAGACCTTAGAGCAGCCTCCCAATATCTGAAGGGAGCTCCAGGAGAGCTGGGGAGGGACTCTGTGTCAGGGAGTGCAGTGACAGGACAAGGGGCAATGGTTTTAAATTGGAAGAGGGGAGATTTAGATTAGATAGTAGAAAGAAATTCTTTGCTGTGAGGGTGGTGAGGCCTAGGTTGCCTAGAGAAGCTGTGGCTGCCCCATCCCTGGAGGGGTTCAAGGGCTGGCTGGCTGGGGCTTGGAGCAACCTGGTCTGGTGGGAGGTGTCCCTGCCCACGAGGTTGGAACTCAATGACCTGTAAGTTCCCTTCCAACTCTAACCATTCTATAATTCTATACTTTGTTCTGATGGGTGGCACAGATGCAGTATAAAACTATAATTAGAATCCATTAATAAATTAAGACTACGTCAGAAAAACTGAGGACAAATCTGGGGGAAGGAACCCAAAACTTTCCAACGCAATTCCAATCTCAAACGAAGGGTAAAACAAAATTGCAGAAATACATACTTGTTTTCTTAATTTGCCAATCAGATATCATCTCGTCCACAAGAAAACCCAACAAACCAGCATTAGGGAGCCTGCAGAAAACCCAGGCTACCAGCCAACTGTTTTTAAATGAAACCGTCCAGTTTCCCTTCTGTTTTGCACATTATGTCACAGGCTATAAATAAGAATTGAATGTGATTATCTTGGCTTTATATGTATTAATTGTGGCAAGGTTTTTTTTGTTTCTATAGGAATCACCCCAGCTTCTGAGGAAGGTGAAGCACTGATGACTCCAAAGGTCCCTCCCAGCCTAAATCCTTTTATGATAATTTTATTTCTTACTCTTTGGTGACCTCTAGGCAGGTACCAACCTGGTGCAAACTGATGGGGTTCTCCTGATTTGACCAGAACTCCAGTGATATCATGCTTAGAAAGATAAAAATCTCCTTCCTCAGTGTCGACAAAGTTTCTCCTTCCCTTCAAATCTCCAAAGCCCACCACCACCGGAGTGAAACTCCTGCCCCACTGGAGTTTTGCTATGCATCTTAGGTTTTACACTGTCTTTAAAGGAAATACTTCTCTTTAAATCCTACATGCAAACGTACCAAACTCCATCAAAGAAGCCAATGGTCAAACTTTCTTTCTGAACCACGAGACCAAACTTTTCTCTCAACACTTGTCAGAAATTTTTGGCAGTTTCAAGTGCCATTTTGGCAGTTTTAATCCATCTGGTCTGGCTGTAATACTGCCCTATCACTCCATGTTTTGCCTGCAGAGATCAAAGCCTGTACTGGAGTGTTTTCCCCTTGCACAGAGGTTAAATTTTAAAGGAACTCAGAAATAGGAGCACGTTAGGCCCAGTAGTAGAAAGCCTTGGAGTTTGAAGTTCATCTGTAGCAGGGCCACAGAGATCAAAAAATGTGTCTGCTCAGATTTCTGGTCTGGAAATGAACGGCTTGGCAGGATGAAGACCATTCACATATAACTTCATCTTTAATTTACATCGAATCAGGAGGTCCATAAGCTTCAGAAAGAAAGACACTGAAGATTTGGACTCATAACATTCAATCAACCTTTTCTGCCATGTTGGTTCATTATTAATTTTTGCTACTATTGCTTCTTCACAGGGAGGCACTATACAAATATCTGAACCAGTTTACTCAAACAAGCCTTTTATCCCATCTGAAGCCTTCTACTGCAGACAACAACAGTTTAAAGCACTTCTCTGGAGTCAGGGCTGTGCCCCAACAGCCACATCATTTAAGGATCTGGTGTATTTTTACCAGCACATCATACTTTGGAAGGCTGTGAATGACTTAGAAATATAATACATTCCCAGACAGCCAACTTAGTTTTAAGTCAAAGCCATAAGCAACTGATGCTGTTAATTTAAATATTAAGAAAGCGATTAAACCTACCGTTTCGACCGTTTTGTTTCAAGGTATTGGCTGACAGCTGAATGGCGCTCCCATGGCCCATGTTCTGGGGGAACTTCAGATCTTCCAGATTCCCATCTGTGCTGAGTCTTGCAACTTCCAGCTCTGTTTGGAAGACAGACCGACACTAAGAAAATATCTCTACCGAAATAATCTTCGACACGATACTTCAAAGCTACAAAATGGTGTTCCAGACCATCTGAGAGCAGAATAACCAACTTATAATGTTTCATGCTAGACTCTGTTTGGGCTCCTATTTATTTTAAAATCTTTGCCCTGAAGAAGTTTTAAATTTAATTAAAAAAAAAAAAAAAAGGGCAAATAAATTCTACTCTCCGTGGAAGACAAAAGACAACCAGTTCTTGTAAACAAGAACCTCTCAATATTAAGGACAATGGTTAAAATGAAAATCTGAAAATGCTAGTTCTTTGCCGGTACTTCCTGTAAATGTTATCAGTGCTCAGGATCTGTACTCACAAAAATAGAAAGAAGAGTTGTTCTCATTCTGCATATGCACAGTGGGAGTGCTGGTGATTCCATCATGCTTGTTTTTTAATTAAAATCAACAATCAGCGAAATAAAGACACAAATTTGTATTAAATGAAACACAATTGCATTACGATGAGCAATCTCCCTGGGAAGCTGTGCTCTCATTGTTCTAGCACAGATTTTGCCCTCAAAGCCAGGACTAATAAAGGCAGGTTAGGTGCTCATTTTCAATGGGATTTCAAGGGCAGAGAGCTGCCTCATTCCTTTAGGCTCTTTTGGGAAGACTTTTAAGTCCTTCAGACAAAGGGCTAAGGCGTATCTAATGAATTGCTCTCCAAGTTAATCTCGGGGCCAAGGCCAAAGCAGATTTCCCAGCTTTTCCTCTCCCTCTGGCTTCTCTCGGTATTTATGAGATCTGTCCCTTACGGATATTGTCAGTGTTTTCCCGGACAATGTCTGTCTTCAGCAGGTTATCAGCCAGCACGAAGGCACTGTCCTCCACAGTGTCCAGTAACTTGGTGGCCGCGCGTTGCTGTTCGCTCGCGTTCAGGTCCCTCCACGCGTTTAGAGCCTGTGGCTGCAGGAGGTTGTTCACTGTCTCCACCATGGCCTGCAAAGGAGAAGGATCGAGTGAGAAAGGGCTCTGGAGAACCTCTGGAGCACCATTGATACCACTGACATATGCTCAGCCCCATCCTCCACACATATCAATACACAGGGAGAGGACAACATCTCATTTCCCCACCCATGGGGGCAGCCTGCAATGGAGCTAAGCATCCTTTGGTCTGAGGGAGCTGGGGTTGTTCAGCCTGGAGAAGAGGAGGCTTCGGGGAGACCTTAAAGCCCCTCCCAGTACCTGAGGGGGCTACAGGAAGGCCTGCAGGGACAGGACGAGGGGCAATGGGTTTAAACTGATTGGAGATCAGGAAGAAGTTTTTTGCCATGAGGGTGGAGCACTGGAAGAGGTTGCCCAGGGAGGTGGTTGAGGCCCCTTCCCTGGAGACATTCAAGGGGAGGCTGGAGGAGGCCCTGGGCAACCTGGTCTAGTTGGGGGTGTCCCTGTTGACTGACTGTGGGGGGGTTGGACTAGATAGCCTTTGGAGGTCCCTTCTGGCCCAGATGATTCTATGATTTACCCTATGAGATGGGAGAGAGAGGAAATGTTGATTTTATTCTAAATACAGGCCGAGAATGGCGATTTTCTGCTTCCGGGATCAGCAGCTCTAGGGTTGGAGTAAGAAAGAATTAGGGATGGGGAAACAAGGAAATCGTTAAGGAAACATGCAGAAAAATCGATTCCAAAAGCCATGTGTGAGGCAGGTTGCTGCTACCTGCAGCACCGGAATTCAGGAGTGGGGCTGGGGGACCCAAGGAAGGTATTTAACATCTGGAAGGGCTTGAGGGCTCCTTAGAGCGTTTCCCACCGCCCAACCTCCGGCAGGATGGCACGAAGACAGAGATAGCTGAGTTCCGCCACTTCACCCAGAGAAGCAGCAGGTGCCCCGTAGGGATTTTATTAAAACGTTACATTTCGAATTGTTGCATTGAGGAAGGAGCCAGCCCCGCGCTAACAACCCCCGTCCCTCCCACCGCGCACCTTCTGCCCTGGGCTGCCGCGCACAAAGAGCCCTCCCACGGAGAACTTCCCACAGGTTCATCTGGATGCGCATCCAGGATCACACGAAGCCCCACTGGCCTCAGGACTGCAAAATTACATCAGTAGAGCCTACCCAGCCTGGAGGTTTTGCTCAGCCTCAAGTCCCTGCTCAGTTACTAACCGGAGCTGACTCAACCACCTCCCAGCTAAGGGGTTTTTGATGAGAACAGCTGCACCAGTTGGGAGAACTCCCTGTGCATAGGAAAAGAATCTTTGATTGTGCTTTCTTCTGCTGGTTAGTGTCTAGCCACGAGGCAGGCCTGCCCCACGAAGAAACATCTCCATTGCCAGCTAACCCTTACTGCAGAAACCAACCTTCCCTGGGAGATGCAGCTGCCTTTCTTAATCTTTTCCTGAACGCTGAATGCATAGGCATCAGACCCACACCTCTGTTACGCAAGGCAAGGACAATCCCATGGGATTTCAACGTGCTGCAAGCCTAAAGGATGCCCCATGGGGTCGCTTTCACGGCAGAGCCCTCAGGAGGAGTGTTACAACCAACTCGCTCCCCAGCCACGGTCAGATATCAGCGTGCAATGGGAGAATGTGATCACATCAAACTGGAGTTCTATTTTATTGCTATATGCAGATGACCTTAAAAAAACTCAACCCAACGGCTTCAATTACAACAAGGTTCAAGGAGAAGCAAAGACAGATAGAGCTGCCACCGCTGGTGCTTTTAATCCCAGTGAAGAGATTTCGCTGAAATGTTGCCATGCACATCTTAGTCCTAAATGTCCTTGAGGTTGGAAGGTTTCTCATAACATCATGGTTCCCACTGGAAGACTGAGCCAGAGACGGGCTCCTCTGACCGTACAGAGCTCCTACTCGCCAACCTACCTTTATTAATGATCATTTAACTCATTTGTTCTTGTGCCAAACCTCTCTTGTACCTTAAACAGATCTTCCCCTCCCTGGCAGCTACTGCCCTGCTCCCCTGATTAATAGACAACATTTCTCCCGAGCCTCACAGCTTGGTTTCCCAAAGTATGGAGTAACCCATGCTTCAACCACCAAAGCAAACCAAAAAGGCTGAAAATCTCATCCTCTAAAAAATTGTCTTGCTGTCAAGCCTTTGCAATCCAGGATTGGAGTCCCTTTCTTATTTACTGCTAAGTGGAACTTATTAATTATAGATCAATTTCTTATAACTGATTATTAAACTGATTTTCCTAAATTGTCTAAAAATCATCTTAACACATTTTTGTATGTGCACACAAAAAGCTGGTTAACTTCAGTAGTCAAGAAGAAATACTAAAAATCCATAGCATTTAATTGAGGGTTTTTTTTGGTGTTTTGTAATCTGGAATTCTGATCTCTAGTTCTTAGTAAAATTCTGTAGTTTGCTTTGGTAGCTTACATCTTTACAGGCAAAAAGGAAGCAGTATTCTTTTCCAGTGACCAAAAAGCTTGACTATTTTCCTGTGCAGGTTCTACACAACATGGTATTTTCTTGAAAAGATCTTTTATGCATGGAAAGCAGAAAATGAGGATTTTTCTCCCCTTTCAATGTTATCATGCAGACTACAGTTTGCCTTATTTTCACTTAGCTCAGTTACTAATGATGTCTTTAAACCTCTGTTAAAACACCCTGGATATTTTTATCAATATCTGAATGGTGGAAAGTCCTTGCAGTAGATCCAGCTCCTGGCTCTGGATGGAAAGGTAATGTTATTTGTCAAAACACGAAACAGATACTAAAATATTTGTGTTACGGTGAAATGTCTGCTGCAGAGAGTTGTACACAGGAAAATTACTCCAGCTAATGCATTTTTTACTTTATTTTATTTTTTTAAGCGTGTGTGCATGTATGCATGCAAAGTTTGAGAGTGAACACCAATAAGGCCTCCTGCACAATGTGTACACCCCTGGTGGGCCCCTGGTGACCAAGGGACGTGGTGCTGATGACCCAACTAACCTGGAACCAGCCACTACGCATGGCTTTGGATCTGGAGCCGAGCACCAGAAAGTTCCAGAAAGATTTCCAATGACTTTGGGTCACTCCCTCAACAACAAAATCTGAACAAAGCTGGTAGACTGTCTTCCACGGCATTCCATCCAAGATGAATGTAGTCCATAGCTTTCCTCGGCAGGTCATTCTCCTCACCTGTCCCAGTGCATTAATCAAGTGTTCCCAGCATTATATTTATGAGCGCAGCACTTCATTATGGCTGAGTGCTGCGGGCTGAAGCCAAGAAGATGAGGTGCTAATGAAATGTTTGAATTTTGGACAGGAGCTGAGGTAGGCATTTCAATGAAACAAAACAGCTGTTAAAGCAACAGTCTCTCTTGAGACAGAGATGCCAACGGGGAGAAGCTGGGAGCGGGAACTGTGGGAAGGCAGTTCCCACTGCCTTCCCAGGGGAACAGGGACAAGGATCGGCCTGTGTCTTTGCATTTAAGCTGAGCTGTCATGGTTTAGGTGGGTTTGGCACCTGCTCCAATGACTCTGTGGTCTGATGAAGCTCCAGCATAAAAAAAACAGGAGTGTCAAGCTCCTGGAAAACCCTCTCAGTGACCGATGGAAGGAGGGTTAGCCCTGATGAAGGAGCTTTGATATGAAGAAGGCATGAGACAGCTGTGCTTGGGAGCTGATGGTGTGATAGGTTTTATCCGAGATCCCTGGTGACCATGACAAAGGTGGGGACTTTCAGAGGGAGCTAGGAAAGTTCTGAACTAGTTTCACCCCACCTCACTTCAAGAATTTAACATGCAGCCAAGTCAGGAGCCCAGATGCTCTCTAGTTTTTCTCCCCAGTGAAAGCAGAAGGAACTACAGCAAGTGTTATCCTCATTCAGGTGTCCAAAGTCACAGGAGATTATTAATCCTATCCCTGAAGAACCCAACACCTATCAAAGGATGCTGCATGTCTACCTCCTCAAAGACCCTGTCCTTGCTTCTCAAGCTAAAGCAGTTCCTCTGCTGTGGTTTTCTTCTCTTCCCCTGCCTGATCCCTCTTCCAAATGCAGCTCAACTGGGTGAACAATTTCCAAAAAAACCCTGCAAGCCTCATGCAAAATTAAAATGTGGACCTTTCATGTTCTCCAGCAGTGGCTACAATTGGATATCAAGAGAAGAGCAAGAACACACCAGGCATAAAAGACAAATCTCATGATGGTGATCCCTTTCATTATGTGGTTACACAGCACCACACACAGAGTGTACATTCAATGTAAATAAATGTTAATAAATTGCAGAGGGAGATTTTTTTTCCCAAATAAGGGAATATGCTCACGGTTTCTTGATTTTGCCTTGAGGTTACAAAACAGAAGCAAAATGTAAACCTTCTTTCTCAGACACTTACAAATTGGTATTAAAAGAGGTACTGTCAAAAGGCAACTAATTAGGAGTCTTACAGTAATTTTACATTACTAAAAGGCCAAACCTACATATCCCATTGATTTCCTTCATGACAGCTACTTCGCTTGGTAAAACTGAATTTTGCTTGTTCATTTATTTTTATCTTCTCCACCTCTAGAAAAGTCTGGTGAGAATATAACACAGTTTAAGCCTAGGAGGGGAGTATATACCCAGTGATACCACATCCATTTATTTATCTCTCACCGTACCAGCATCCAAGGCACTGCTCTTTGACAAAAGCAGATTCTGTAATGTAAAATCTGTCTTTAATGGGGAGTCAACACTGGAAATCACTAAGTGATGTTCAACGTACGGATCTCATTGCCAAATCTGGGACCAGACTGCATTGTGCATTAACCCTAACCTTAGAAAGCCAGCAGCCCTCCTACAGTTAGGACCTCTCTAAAAAATTTATTGTTCATTTTGGCCTCTCGTCGAGCAGCTGATGGAAGGACAAAAACCCCGACAAACTTACAACTGGAGAAAATACTGCTTCATAGCAGTGAACACCAGCGGGCCCTACAGGTAATATTGGTTGAATCCTTCTGCTGAATACTTTTCAAATGTGCAGTGTGTCTTCCCTTACAAAGGAGCATCTCCCTAAGATGAGACCGAACGCACTGTACACATTATTTTGCATGGAATCTACATCAAGGTCTTCCCTCTGATAACAGCTTTGGGAACATGGGGACAGTGGCATAAAGCACCACCTTTGCAGTGACATCTCTAATTAAAATATCTTGATTTTTTACCTTTTAAAGCCCCTTTTCATACTGCTAACACATGTCTTCCTTGATCTCATAGGAATATTTCATGCGGTGCACTTTCAAAAATTAGGATAGAAGGAGCTACAGCCACAAGGCTGTGCTTTGCAGCCCTAGACTAAAATCACAGCTGGTGCATGGAACAAGCAGCACTTGTACAGCTACCCCTGTACCAAGGGTGTTTGCTGGCACAGCTTCATCAAAAAAAAAAAAGATTTGCTCACCCTTTCTGAGAACAGCAGAGCTGAGACTGTAGAGTGCAATCACACCGACATGTGGGCTGTGCTTACAGTCTGAGGTTCTGGTCCTGCCAGAGGTCTCCAGGTACTGCTCCAAAACAAGCGCGCCATTATCTTTACCTGAAGCATGCAGAAACACTACCAGCCCACTTTTTAATAGCAGCTTGAGGTTTTTATGGCAAAACAGCAGAGAAAAAAACAAAAGGACAAAACTCCTTTCAGGTCAACAGTGCACAGTGGAAATGAAAAATCTGTCAGACAGCAGATACACTGAAGTGTGGGTATGGGTCAATGATCACCTTGTGCTCTTTTTTCCTTTTGCCTGGAACCACTGGAAAGTGGTGGTTCTTTAAAAAAGTTTGCCTGCTTCCTTGCTCAAGAACACCTGGTTTTGCTCTGTATTCATACGAAACGCCCAGTGCTAGAACAAAACCTTTCCTTAAGCTATCACTATTTGCAAGCCTCTGAACTAAATTAATGCCACTGATGACACCTTCTGCTGGAAACTGCAATTCTTGCCTCTGGCCAGAAAGAGAAGCTCCCACTAACTCTGGCCAGAATGGGGCCCTTGGGAGAAGAGGACCAGCACGAAAATATGGATTTGGGCGTGCAAGGACCAGTGCCACCAGGTTCCAGGACTGATTCAACCCAAAGCAGAGAGTAAGCACCAGCGACGCGGAAAACTCTCCGTGAGTCCCCCTTCTTTCGGATGTCCTTTTAATTATATTAAAAGCAAAGTTTGGGGCACTTCGATGCTGATGGGCAAACATCTCCACCTCTTGAAAAAAAAGCTGCTAAAAGTACTCCCCGTACTTTTATCGTAGAGCATTGTATGCAGACTGCTAGCCAATTTATTCCAGCCGGTTTAACAGCGATACCTTGCCTGACAGGCCCTGCAGAAAGAGCATCAGGAGTTGAGCAATGCGCAAACCATTAGAGGACTCTGTTTGACACGCACTGCAGAGCTCTTTGTCATACAGCCAATTAAGTGACCAAACAAGGAGCTGGAAAACCCTCATTAATTTGCCCCTTTCTCTATAAAGGGAGGTTAGAGTCTTTCTTGTCATAGGCACAACGAGAACACAAGTGAACGCAGCGTAATTCAATTTACGCTCCCTCTCAGAGCTACAAGTTTCTTCCGTTCGGTCTTCGCAGAAGTTGGGACCAGCCATGCAAGCCAGAAGGAAGTGGGACAAACAGAATAAATCCACTTTAAATAATACTGGCCAAGTCCCAGGCACACCTTTTATCTGCTGAGAGCTGCTGGGTTAGTGAAGGGAAAGAAAAAAAAAAAAAAAAAGCCTCTTCTACTCAGCTCTGAACTTAATGCCTCGAATCCCCCCGAGGAAAGCTTTGCATTTTTTTGCTTAGTACAGCAATTCAAACAGCCCACGGGACAAGTGTGAAGCATTCAGAAAAATTCCAGGAGAACCAGAAGGACAACTGGGACTGCAACCACCTCCCACTGTCTGCTGCCTGGAACCTGCACTGGCTCAGCGGCAGCTCCAACGGCACCTGCACCTTGGAGCTCTTGTAGTCAAACCCAGAATTGCAAAACCAGAGCAAGCTGGTTTACAGGACAGCCCAGAAGATGGCAGGAACCAGAGCAGCAAACACCATGCTAAAGTGCTGCAAAAGCAACACTTTGCTGCCTCCTTCCACCTTTCCCACAAAGCTGCCACTCGGGGCACTGATTGTATTCACCATCCCCCAGCTTTGAAGCCACCATGACTGGATTTAAAAAAACAAAACAAAACAAAACCCAACAGAAAGAACGGGCATCCTGTGAAATTTTTGTCTTCTGAGATCTGCATCCCAAATGTAGCATGGACCGCAGGGAAGTCCATTGGCCTCACGATGCCTCCAGCCCACGAATCCGAGGGAAGCAAAGAGCTGAGCTCAGATTTTGCAATCAGATACACATATGTGAAAAAAAACTCTACATGCCTAGACATGGCATGTAGACCTCTACTGAAGCTTCTGTTTCCAGCAACGAAATCTTACAGCAAAATTCTCTAATTTTCCCCCCCACCGTGTTTAAGTTTTCCGTGTTAATACGGTCCTGCTTAGTGCAATATCTGAGAACTCAAGCCTCTTTTTTTTTCAATTTACCACCCCACCTCCGTTCCCAGAAGCCAGGAGAGCTGTACCCATGGGATTTTATAAGTTGGGGATCTGATACACAGCGAGCACATTCCACTTGCTGAAGGGCATGGAAGAAATCTGTAACACCAAACCCAGTTTCACAGCCCCCAAGAGACAAATGCTTTGTGTTGTCTACGACTACGGTGCTACAGTTTAAGGAGAAACACCTTTGGAAAATGAACAAATATCAATTCTGAAAAACATTACAGAAAATTCATGCTGGCTTACGTCAGATACCAGTCACCAAACAAAGCTATGCTAATCAAATGCGTCACCCATTGTGACTCATTGTTCCACATGATGACTTTTCCATCCCTTTCCCAAAAATAGAATGCAAGAACAGTGGGGTACAGAAAGGTGGGCGGGAAAGATGTAGATCTCTGCTCTCCAAAAAGCCACACGTTAGGTCCAAGATGTCCTTAGCTATTGGAGAACCTTTCCGAGGCCACACACTCCATCCATCTTGGGTATTTACCTTCGTCAGCTCAGCCTAAATTGACTCAGCATCACAGATTACAGCCCATGTGGCAGTTCCTTAAATATCACCGTGATTGAAACATCTCCTAGCAATTGTCCAGGTATTATATTAACACGTATTTATCATGCCACCTGTTGGGTTGGTTCTTGATGGATTTTTGAGACAAAAAAAGATCCTTTACCACACTTGCAGGTAAAGGAGCAGCATTTGTAACCTCTATCTCCAGTAAATAAAATCCCTGAGGTTTTAACTCAACAAATACTGTGACACTGCACAAATTAAATCAATATTTTCTTAATTATAAAGTTACCTAGCAAGATGAGATGATAATCTGATGATAATCCCAGGCTCATATTTTAGTAACTTGCAAAATTCCCAGATCTGTTTTACATATTTATTTATATTCATTTATTTTGGGTTCAAGAGGAATTTACACCCCAATTGCTAGAGGGGTTCTGTCACGACTACTTAAATTTGTCAGCCCAAAGAAAACACTAAGACTGGTTCTAGCAATTATTATTTTCTCAAGTCACACTCTTCCTTCCCAAAATCTACCTTTTCTCAATTGGGCTTTTGATATATACAATTGCTGGAGGTTTCTCCCACAAACTTTGTACTGTCTAGGGCATACGGGACTGAAGGCACACTGCCAGCCCCGGGAGCCACAGTCAGCCATGGATGCTCTTCACAATGATGGCATCAGCACAAGGAGATCACGTCAGCAAGGTCGAGAACTCTATTTCTCTGCCATCAGTGGCATATTTCCCAGTGACTTCCCATCTCCCAGTGACTTCACAAAGTCCAGGATTTCACCCTTTAACGTTTGGTGAAAAATTTCTGCTAAACTGCCTTAGCCGGCCCTGATATTTCACTGGTAAAGGATAAGTGGCCTGAAACAGGAATATTTGCAGTCACATTTAATTGCTATTACAAACTCTTCCTCACAACATTTTTTGATGACTTTAGCTACGTGGTTTTCCAAATGGAAACGTGCTGTATGAAAATATGTCCAGATACATTACGACTCCTCCATATAATACAAAGCAGAGCTGGAAAGGTTCAATTAGGTCATCTAATTCATTCTTCAAGCCCTCCATTATAGGACTGTCCTCTTCAATATATTTGCCAGCTTTGTCCATATTTATACTAAACAGCTCAGGCAATGGCCTTTCATCGCTTTTTTGTTTACTAAAGAGCTAGATGCATGATTAATGTTTAAACACAAAAGTAGCCTTCCCAAGTGAAAGGAAATAAGTCCTTGAAATTAAGGGTAAGCTGAAGTTTGTGCAGAATATTCAGGCTTTATTCTATCAATGCCAAGATTTCTGTAGATCATGTTAAACTCACTATTCACTACATTTGAAAGAAGATAAAAAGAGCAGGAGCATTCACTATCTCTGTGGAGTGGTACCCAAGGTCCCCAACAGGATTATGTAGTCCGTGGTCAAACCAGTCTCACCACCTTTCCAGTGGTACCAGTAGACAAGACAGCTAGCTTGGGAGTGGGCATTGCAACATAAACTTTCCTGAATTCCTCCAAATGCTAGTTACTTTCTCTGGGATCTTAAGAGAATTCACACCAGACAAGGGATGTGCAACTCCATAATTCATCTTTATCCATTAATGTATATGGAAGGGAAAAGGTGACTTCTGAGAAGTCATATCCAAGGGGAAGACAGACAGTCTACCAGCACAGAGGGGCACTGTTATATTTTTAATGTCCTAGAAATCTAAACCACCTAATCCCATGCGCTAAATGAAGTATGTGCTCACAAACTAAAGTCAATACCAACTGTAGGGAAGTTGAATTTTGCGAGAAAATCCATGTATGGATAGCCCCCTCCAGAAACATGGGGTTCATTTTTACACCTCCGCATTTTATACATACACATATAAATAATGACCAACCACCCGTAAGTACAACACCAATGTTCATAAGCACAGGACAGAACTTAGAAGGTAAAATGTTCACATTTCTTAAAGAAGCATTAATTCACCCACAGTATACAAACAAGTTTTATACAAAAGTCACTGGAGCAAATCCTATAAGGCAAGGTGACAGGATAAATAACATAACCCGAGACCTGCAAGCAGGGCTTTCCAAAATGCTGGGGCATGACTTTGTTCACGTAAAACACAACGTAAGCCTACAGGAGTCGGGACAGAGCCATGTGAACATTACGGGACACGATGTTCTTAATCTTATATTTAGTTTGCGACACTCTCCTCCTCCCTACGTTCCTCTGTGAGGACGCTCTGCATCTCATTACCATCTTACCTCCTCCCTCATGCCGAGTGGTGCCATTTCAAAGTGTTTCTAAATTTGCAAGTGTAATAGGGGAAGAAAGAAAACTAAGGAAATGCAGGTGGCAATGACACGAGTGACATGCCATCAGCAAAACCCAGCTGGTCCGGCGACGCCTCCGTGAGCAGCAGTTTTGCATTTTTTACTTATCCTGCTTATTCCGATGGCCGGAGGAGTCTTGTCAGATCTCTCTGTGGGTTTTCCCCCACTTCCTGCTTCAGAGGTTTTGCCCCAAATTCTTGTCAAGTCTGAGACCGACGGGGCAGGTGGGGGGGAGATGAGGAACCAAGTTATTATCCTGTAACCTTAACCTTAGCACTTGCTGCCGCAAAGATAGTAATCATCAGATTATTCACAGAGACAAGACCCACTTCACAATCACTCACTCAAACAACTGGACACGGGTATTAAAACACAAGAAATACCTGGACATAGGCCCTGCAAGAGCGCTCCCTTTTCTGAAGCTGAGTCCATAAAGACAGCAGATTAAAGACGGAATAGAAAAAACAAGTTAGTGACAGAACAAAGGAAAAAAAAATTGAAGAAAATGCCTATGAAAAAAACCTCATTTCTCTCTTAAATAGCTCCTGAAACCCAATCAAACCGAAGGAAGCATGTGAGTTAGGCAGCAGTGGAAGGCTGGAAGGACTGGCTCCAAAAATATGGGTTAGATCTTTTTCAGTGAAGTAAAGCACAGACTGGCAACTTTGCAAGAGCAGCTGTTAGATGGTAGGAGACACTGAAGTCAAGTAGAGATGCTCAAGAGATGATGTTTTCCTTACAGCTTGGAGATCACACATGATATTTCCATGTCAAACAAGGCTGGAAAGGATGGGGCTGATGGTTATTGAGATAAGAGGAGCATGGGCTCTGCAGTCAGATGGTGCAGCGAGGTATAACCAAGCTTTGGATGAGCAGAACCAATTCCAGGGAGCAAGATGTATGCGGGACTGCATCCTGATCCATGGTGGACCTCTACGGAACCATCCTGATACACCTGCTCAGGTCTCTGGCCCAGGGCAAAACCTAGAGTGCTCCAGGTTCCTTGCCGGGAGCTTGCTGTAGGGCAGCTCACCCGATGTCACCACCCATGGCACTGAAGAAGGAGGGAGCATTGCCCAGGGCTCCCGAGGGTGTAAAGGGCACTGAAGGAAGAGGACTTAAGAATGAAATGGGAATCCGATGTAATATTCCCAGTCGAGGCCATTCCCTCCCCTTTGGATTAAACTGCTTCTCCAATAGTGCATTTTCCAGTCCTCTTATACCAAGTTGTGCTTTCCTTTCTAATTCCTGGGCCTATATATATTCATATATATATATATATATACACACATATATATTCAGCTTTATATGCTGAATAGCTTTTCCAAAAAGAATCTCATCTATTCCATGGAATCCACATTTAGGACTGTACTTTGCTATGCGTTTGCATGCCTCCTTTCGTGACGCTTCAGCGCGTCCCCAAAATTCCAACAAAATTCACCTCCCCGGGACTCTGCAGCCAGTCTTGCAGCGGCGAGCTAGAACTGGTGAGCTCTGTACTGGTACCACTAAATCCCCCAAAGCCAGGCTGCTCCGAGCTGCTGGCTCGCTCCAGTTTGTTCCTGCTGATGTGCCTGGGTTGGAAATGGCCCATCAAGAGAGACTGGGGGGGAACTGGGGCTCTCAACTCACAGCAGCGCAATCCCATTAGCACAGCTTGGAGCCAAACCGTTCCCCCCAGAGTTTTTGAGGCTCTGAAATAAACAAAATACACCCAGGTATCATGCGATGCCTAATTTCCATTCCTAATTCGTCAATTTGTAACAGGAAAAATCTTCCTCTGGGTAAACTTGGCCGGTGCGAAGACTTTACAGAAACAAATGGAGATCAAAGGAAGCCTTACTGGAAATTACAGAGCTATCCACTCGGGGGTCTTCCCAGCCTGCAATGGAACAATTACTACCTTAATTAAGCCTGATCCAGTGGAAAGCATAAAGCTTTTAGTGACAGGAAAGTGGCTTCTGAAAGATGATGGCTGTTAAAAATTCTGATTATGCCGGTTTATTTCAATCCCTTGTACATCAGCTTGTAAAAAAACTCAGTACAAAACCGGCACAGGTAATTACTTGCAGATCCCCTTAAAGTTTCCTTTAGTGATTAAAAAGAATCTTTAATGGCTAGCGCTTACTTTATTTCTTCTTTCTGACTAAACAGCACTAAAAAAAAAAAAAAATAATCCTCCTTGCAAATGACTTTTTTCTCCTTTTTTTTTTTTTAAATACTCTTGACCAGCGAAGAGGAAAATGGAGCAGTAACCGCTGCCTTTTGTTTGCCCAATACTACTTCCAAAGCTGAATTCATGCATTCTCAAATGAACACAGAGCAGTTGCTCTTCTAAAGAATTAAGTGGGGAATGAGAGCAAGTAAATTACCGAGCCTGTCATCTGGATCACTGACTCGCATCGCTGTTTTGCAGGACTCCCCGCCGTCCAGAATTTTAATGCGGAGTGCAAAAAATTGATTTGTATGAGCTGCTTGTGCAAAGCTGAGAGTGTGTGTGTTGGGGGGGGGGGGGGGGGGGGGGGG
>JAOTQQ010000032.1:20433141-20444986 GCA_026546715.1 Gallinago undulata | reverse complement strand
GGGGGATAATGGGATGGGGGGGAAACCTGCAAGGGTGACCCCAGGAGTGGCAGCACATCCGAGGAGCTCTGCACCCACCCTGTGATGCAGCCCCATCTGGTGTAATCAAACCACGTGTTGGAAGGTGGGACATAAAAAGATGAAAAATATGCGCTTGCCAAGCTGAAGTGACAAGATGTTGGGTGTGGCTTGGGCATATTCAAAAGAGCAAGCAGACTGCAACCGTGAAACACATTAGTAGGTGACATTAATTGCTGGTTTTTACCTGATATTGTCAGACATCACCATCATTTCAAACAAAGAACCATGGTATGATTATAACAAATAATGTTATGCTGATGTAACAGTTAATACAATTATTACCTACAATGATATAGCTGGAAGCAACACTAATTAAAAGCATCAAGATAACCTAATTCACAGCACATGCAAAGCGCATGAGATGCAGGACCTCAATTCCCATGGGGCTGTAATATTAAACAATCCGGAAGCCCTTTGCATTTATAACAGCGTAGAGTCTACAATAATAACTTACAAGAAAAAAGACAATTTACTTCTATGAAAAGTATTTCTCTGCAGAAATCATGCAAGAAAATTCAGGCTTAGCTCTGATCATTTACTCCCTGCATAACCTTGGGACCAAGTTCTATTCTCACTTGCATGGATGCCAGGGCTGTGGAACCACCTACCCAGCTGAGAATGAAATTCTGTGTCTTTTTTTAACGAGGTGTCCAATATAACCACGTGCTGGTAGCCATAGGCTTCAGCTGGGGTTTGTTCTGATGACCAGGCCCACAGCATTAACCACCTGAATCCTAGATAAATCCTATCCTATGTGTTTACATGAGACTGAGAGATGAAGAGGGCCTTGGACCAAGGAAACCCTCAACTTAAAATTTATTCTTACAGACTTCACAGCCCATATTTCCTCCCACAACTGGCAGCTTCTAGAAGCTTTAGTATGTAGCAATTCCACTTAATTCTGGAAGTGACAAAAGGACTAATAATTCTTCTCAAACAGGGGGCACAGAAACCACACCATCATCATGCAGTAAGGTGCTTCTGGGATAAGTCGTGGATCATGGTTAAAAAGTTCCTCTAATACTAAACCATCCTGAAGAACTTAAGTGTAAATATGATGATGTCTTCTGTGTCTTTGGTAAATGTATCTCCAGTGTAAATAAATGTTTCTGTCTGCTTTTATTTGGTCGTTTTAATGAATAAAAGTGTTCATTTGACCTTCACATCAGCATCTTGTTATGTTAAAAGATTAAAAAAACCCAAAATCTAGACTCTCTCTGTCTCTTGGGACTTTAAATATTCCGATTTTATGGATCATATTAGATGGCATTTCACAGACAGATTCAGCACTGGACATGCTGGACAAAATTCTGGTCTCATTCACAGTGGCACATGGCCAAATTAATTGCCGTGGCATCTCTGGAGTTATCCTCCTACTGAGCTACGAGAGCTTGAGACCACAACGAAGTACCTGGGGTTCATATATCTACACATCTAAGGGTATACATTTCCCAGCACCAACAGTACACTTGGCATTTACAGCTGTTTTCATTTCTCAGCAGAATAAAATACACTGTAAACGAAAAAAACTGCCAAGTACTCCTGTCTGCTATGAAAGAATCACTACGCTAAAGCGGCAGTCGTTCAGAAACACATTTATAACAGCCCTCCAAGGAGAGGCAAACCCTTCTCCAGCCTCCTGTCCCTTTCCCACACCCTTTGTTTTTTACCTTATTTAAGCTGCGTGCAGCGCTGTCCTTCCCACCCGGAGTCAGGTTCCGGAGCTGCACGTCAAGCAGGTTCACCAGCTGGACCATGGCGGAGACGGAGTACGTGATGTCGCCTGCATACAAGTGGTTTTTGGTGTGCTCCGCAAGCTCCCGGGCAATGTTGGCAGCCATCTCCCCCGACTTCATCTGCAATTGAGAAAGCAGAGGAAAAGGCTCTTACTGTGACGTTACTCCAGCCCCTTCCAGCCCCGTAGAGTTCAGTAAGTCATCTGCCTGCAAGAAGAAGAGGAGAGAAGAAGAGGAGAAGAAAAAAGAGAAAGAGAAGAAGTTCCCAAGAAGGGAACTACAGACAAAGGGCTTCATGTACAGTGTTTGAGTATGGTTTAAAGGCAAGTGGGTTTTCCAGCTACAGTCACCACGTGGGCTTCGACACATCAATTTCTGACCTTCTCACGGGGCACAGCAGGAACTGAGGGCCAGCTGCTTCTTTGCACTGCAGCAGATGTAACCAAAGATCACAGAATCATAGTATCATCTAGGTTGGAAAGGACCTTCAAGATCATCTAGTCCAACCATCAACCCAACTCTGATTAAAAAAAACCAAACAAACAGCAAAAGAAAACCATACCAAAGAACCCCCACATCACTAAACCATGTCTCTAAGCACTATGTCAACCCGGCTCTTGAACATCTCCAGGGATGGTGCCTCAACCACTTCCCTGGGCAGCCCATTCCAAGGCTCAATAACCCTTTCCATGCAAACATTTCTCCTAATCTCCAACCTGAACCTCCCCTGGTGCAACTTGAGGCTGCTTCCTCTTGTCCCATGGCCTGTGACTTGGGAGAAGAGACCAACCCCCCCTGGCTACACCCTCCTTTCAGGGAGTTGGAGAGAGCCAGAAGGTCTCCCCTCAGCCTCCTTTTCTCCAGGCTCAACACCCCCAGCTCCCTCAGCCTCTCCTCATAAGGCCTCCTCTCCAGATGGCATTGTTTTCCATGGGCTTCAGTCAGCTTGTCCCATTGCCTTATCTATGCCACTTGAGAAGAAACAAGCCATGTAGATAGTCTCTGCTGTCAAAAAAAGAGCAGTTTCTGATGCCAGGAGATTATTTGATAGCAAAGAGATGATTTTTGTTACACGTCTGGCACAAAAAAGGTCCTTGTAAAAGGAACAAAAATAGGTGGCATAACTCAGATGAGTAAGAGACAAAAGTTCACAATTACCATCGTGTGGATTTAATAATCAGGTACTAATTTACCACTTAGCATTTGCACATAGGAGATGTGCTCCTTACCACACTACTACATCTGTAATGAGGCTGGTGATTCTCAGCACATAAAAACATAACAACTCAGGAGCAAAAGCTTAAGCCCTTGAAGCAGAGGCCTGCTGGAAGGGGAACCAAGCAGGCTGTTTGGCTGTATCTTCTATTAAATGACTTTTATTGTCTAGTTAAGTCATAAAAGTCACGAATCGCTTGCAGTGAAATTCACTGTGTAATTATCTGGGAAACTTTCTTTCCCCCTGGGGCTTTTCCTCCTTTCTTGCTTTGTTTTGCTTCCCCTACCTGGTGCCCTTTTCCTCTTCTCTGCCATGGAGACTGAAGGACAGGGCAGCTGGTCCCATCTCCTTTTTACGAGCAACCCACTACAAAAATGCTACTGCAGGTTGCTGGTCTTTTTCTTTTTTTGTTATATACCACTCGGTGACCTGGAATGTGGCTCTATGGGGAATATGCCAAGGGATAAGGAGAGATTACACAGGATGACATTTAAATGCCCAACTTCTCTGTTGGGCACCATGACCAACTCTGCTAAGCTCTTCATATGAAATTTCCAATTGTCTTATCTTCCAACGGTTAGAAATCAGATATTTCTATTGTTCCCTCAATTTCTGGTGCTTATTATAATAACGAGATTCTAGGGAAAGACTGCAGGCTGAGCTTCTACGTCTCTGTAAATCAATTAGCTGAGATATAAATTAATAACTTCCATCAGTTTGACAGCAACAGCCCATCTGATTTAATGAAATCTAACTGAAGATGTTCATATGCTCAACTTCAGAGAATTAAAGCATATGATGATATAGATAAGATAAATAAAGGAGACGGTATGTTGTTCTTCCCATTAGAGCAATGATAACATATATTCAAACCCTGAATTATTTCTTCTTTGTTACACACAAGGCGAATGCCATAGAAACCAGATCCTATTCTTAGAGCCGCCTGCTCTCCTGAGCAGCTGAAGAAATCCACCCATCAGCAACAGAGGCAGAATTTTGACCTCTTTTGTTGGCACCCGGAACTTTAAAGAATGACTGCCTCAAATCCCTTTACATAAATTAACACCCCAAAACAGGCAGCAGTGGAAGAGATGCTTAAGAAAAGGCCCATCAAAGCTCAAAATATGCGAGCTCCCCGGACACAGAAGTATTTACCCAAACTCATTTCACACAGACAGGTTTCCTGAGGACGCAGAGATGTGCCGTGCCCTTGGGACAATGGTTGACAGGAGATGGGAATCAGGAGACCAGGGCACATCACACCATATACAGCCTGGAGAAAGTCATACTAGTACTTCAGAGTAAATTTTTAAGTTCATAGTTTGAAATTGGTCTTTACCTACAGCAATGCATTTTGTCTGTAAATTTATATCTGACACCTCATAATAAAAATGAAATATCACATTGGAAACATTGAGCAAGGAGAACTACTTCCTTGTTGCTAGATTTTTTACTTCTTGAAACAATATTAGACTCAAAATAAATTGACACCCTCTAAGTTTCACCTGCAGCGTCAGAAAACTTCACCATGGACTGTTCTTATTATAGATTATTCCTCCTCTTAACTATTAATTCAGAAAAAAAGACTACTGGTATTGTCTTCACGGGCATGGCATGGGTTGACAGGTGATGAAGTCACCTTGGAGTACTGACACTCATTTCTAAACCTAATCGTTGTCACCCAGAAAATGCAGCTACAAGTCACTACAACAGCTCTGAGACACCTTCCACCCTGCCTGTCCACATAATGCAAGGGGTATCCAAAATGATGGTCATATAGCACCTTAATGCTAATTTCCCCAATTCTTTTGAGCATTTTCCACTGAAGTTGAGATCTCTCCTATGCAGTCCCATCAAATACAGCTTCTGTGATCAGTCCCAAGCGCTGGCTGAATATTCCAGGCCTAAGATATATGTCTGGTCCTGTCTAACAACAGGACTGTGCCCCTTTTTTGGTTAATTCTAGGAAATGCCCAGCAAAGCTCACTGCTGCCCAAGAAGACGCAATACTAACTTACTTCCCTTCTATAAAGCACCTCTCCAGATCTCCCTCTGCATTATTGGTGCATTTCTTTCAAAGCTTTTTAGCCCAAACACTGACAATGACCACATGGGAACACAATAACAACCCTTGGAGGTTCTTCAAGGGCCAAGCTGCCCTTGAGAGGCAAGCAAGAAACAGGAATTAAATGTGCAAGTAGCTGAGCTTTCTACTGACAGGCACAAGAACAATAAAGGGGATTTAAAACAATACATCTCTCTGATTTGAAAACTAATTTTTTAAAAAATTTTCTATCTTGATTATGAAAACACACAAAACATGGTTTCTGAGCTCTGTCAAAAAAAAAATTGTTCCCCTCTTCCATTTGAGCACACCGGCAAGACTCAGGCCAGATCTACAAATGAGCGTCGGCATCTCCATTATAAATCGTGCTGTGTGATGCTTTGTTAACATTTTCCAGGTTTGTACCAGTACCTCGTGCCTACTCATGACTGAAAAGACCATGAAACGATAGATATTGGAGAGGGAATGTATTCCCACCCCCTTCCTATGTGCCAAGGAGCGGACGCGGGGAGCTTTGCCTGGGAAGAGGAACAACGATGCTCCTGCGGCATCACTCCTTTAGGAGTCATTTATTCATTTAGGGAATAAAATGTAGAAGAAGGATGCTGGGAAGGGATGGAACATGCTGAAACACCAGTGTCCAGAAAGACAATAATATTTTCCTGCTGGCTGAGGCTGACTGATATAAAAAAGAAAAAGATGGTGTGAAGAGCGAACCAGGGTTTTTAAAAACCGTGACAAAGAGATGGACTGGTCAGCTGGAAAGGCCATGGAGTTGACGGTATTTTCTGGAGGGACAAACATCTGACAGGTTCTGTTGGGCACCATGAGCTGCCAGCAGTCAGGTAGCACGGCTGAGGCAGGAGCTCAATCCTGCATGGCCATTTTCTGTCCCTGGCAGAGATTTCATTATCTATGTGTGCATTCATAGAAAACAGTTAGAGCATATCTCCAATCCTCTTTTTTGGAAGACAAACATCCTATTCCATTCAACTTTGCTTTTTTTCTTTTATCAGATGATATGCCCCACCCCTGGAGGGGTTCAAGGCCAGGCTGGATGGGGCTTTGAGCAACCTGGTCTGGTGGGAGGTGTCCCTGCCCAGGGCAGGGTGGGTTAGAACTAGGTGATCTTTAAGGTTCCTTCCAACTCTAACCATTCTATGATGGTTCATTCTATGATTCTATGATACTTAAGAATATAACTAACTAGTTATAAACAGAGGGTTAGGCTGCTGCTCTCCATACAGTACAGCAGAGCTGGAGAACACTGAAAAAGTGGGTTTGAAACAATGGTATCCAAACAACCTCAGCTGCATTTAATGTCCTTTTAATGAAGGAGCACCTGCTCCATCCAGTCCATGATGCCACTCTAAAAACAGGCTGTCAGAAGCATCTGGATAGAGGATTTCATCCCGGTGTCATCAGGACTGCAACTTCACCCTCAGACCTGAATACGACAACGTGGTCATGTCCTTCACAAATCCCAGCTCCCTCTGCCAAACCCACCCAAGCTGACCTACAAGACCTGATGAACCCTAAGATTTGTCTGCTCTTTGTGACTGTATCATCTAGGCTGATCTGGAGGACAATCTGAACATGGGTGGCATGTGGCTTTAGATTTACAGCCTGAGGCTTTTCATGCATTCATGAAGGCCATTTCTATTCTGCTACCAAAAAAAGGCCTCCTCTCTTTCAGAGGCTTGCAGCTGAGCATGGCAGTGCCTCTCCTACCGGGAAGCACCCACTCAAAGCTGTGGGGAGGAAAAGGTGTTTTCAGGCGGGTCACACACCGCGCCAAGGACGGTATTGATGAAAGCAAAAGGCAAAACAAACAGGCTGAGAGGGGAGGTGTGACCTCATGATCAGGATGATACAGCGCATCCAAAGCTGACCTTTTTGCTTCCTGTTACTGCTTGACTCCAGAAATAACCCAGGTAGCAGTGCATAATTCAATCGCCCTGGCAAGTTTATTCTCCGGCTCCGTTACAAGGGCACGGTAGGCACCACCAATAAAGTTAAAGTAAATGTCAGGAGGCCAATGAATTGCTGAAGCAGACATTTGCTCTGATCTTCCATCAAGCACAATAACTCTAATGGAAGCTAATAGAGGGCTGTAAAACCTAATACCATGATGCAAGCAGGCAAACACCCAATGGGCAGGCTGAGCACGGCAGGAGAAAGAAAAGAAGCAAGTAATAGTCCTTCCTTCACCACAGGGACATGAAAACAAGCACAGCATTCCCATACCATCTTCTTTGGCTTGGCTGAAATTCACTCCAGGGGACCTATCACCCTTCTTCCTGAGCAGCTTGGATCCAGCAGGTGACAGAAGAGGGGATTTTGGGGAGACAGGGAATATTAGGAATGAAGACACATTGAGCAGGTATGAACCAAAGGCTGCCAAAGAAGGGTTTCTACCCATTTGGTAAGCTGTACTGCAGCTGGGGATGCTGTGGGATGGGTGGCCAAGGAAGACCCAAGCACTGGTCATGCCGGACAGCTGAGCTGCAGGGTACAACCACTCGCTCCCTGTCCTCTCGGCATTGCTGGCTTACTGCTTCACAGAATCCCATGGGGCTGGAAGGGACCTCTGGAGATCATCTAGTCCAACCCCCTGCCAAAGCAGGGCCACCCAGAGCAGGTTGCACAGGAACGTGTCCAGGCGGGTTTGGAATGTCTCCAGAGAAGGAGACTCCACCACCTCCCTGGGCAGCCTCTGCCAGGGCTCTGCCACCCTAGGCCCTCAAAAGTCACTCCTGGAAAGTCTTGACATTTTATGGCAGCTCTCCATAGAGGTTGGGCCACATATCCCAACATCCCAGTGGATTTCCTCCCACTCAGACATCAAAAGTTTAGATCCAGAGTCACTTAACAGATCCCCCTAGTCTTTCCACTGACTGGTGGAAGGTTCCCAAAGCCAAATATTAACTAAATTCCTCCAGAAAAATAATAACAATATAAAAAAATAATAATAATTGAGTCCCAGTTGTGACCTGCTGTGCATTTCTGAAAACCTGGCCTTTCAATTTTAGCCTGCTTTGAAAGTGCGCCACAAATTAAATGGGGCTCATTTGTTATGCAAATGATAGCTGGGGTTTCAAATAAAATTGGTCTAACCTTGATGGAGATTTCATCAGCGCACACTATTTATTATTTCCCTCTGCTATGGCTAAGGGACCAGCCATCTTCACCGAGCAGCGAGAGGTCTCCCAGCTGCCTGTGTGAGTAATATTAACCCCTCCAGGATAAGCACATGGGCCATAAAACAAGAGTTGCACAGCTGCTACTAATGCCAGCAGAGGCAGTCTTTATTAATCAGCTTGCTGAGCATCCAGCAGGAGAGCTGCCCACCCTCCCGTGTGGGACAAAAGGACCAGTAGCTGAGCCCTGTCACAGCAGCCCCACCTCAACTGATGTCCCCCCTCGTCTTTGGGGAGGAATGAGGATGAAGTCAACCAGGGATGATGAGGTGTGGTACTGCTCATGATTCACAGGTTGTTGAGCCCCGCTTAAGATAGGGGACAGGGAGGAGAAAGCCAAAGAGTCTTGTCTGTAGGCTCACCCCATCCCATTCCCCAGCAAGCACGGGCTCTCCAGGAGTGCAGGGATGCTACCGCGCAGGAGCACGTCCAGCCCACAGCACTGGGACCTGCTCCCTCTGGCCAAAGGAGGGAATAACTCCCCACAAAATAGCTAGAATAAGGACTCAGCCCATGGACTCGGTGGCGTAAACACACATCTGGTCTCTGTTTGTAATGAAGTCGGCTGAAAGCACCGCTGTGCATTAAGAACAGACACGTTCAACATGTTGCTACCAAGTAAGCTCTGCTTGTCTTGAACTTCTATTGTCACGTTAACGCACTTTTAACACTGATAAATGATGAAGTGATTCGTCAAGGGACTTCAGAGTCAAAAGATACACATTGCTGTGGCATGGCTTTCTATTCCAACAGCTCTTTTGCAATTTGGGCAGAAGTTTAAAAAAAAGTCAGAAGCGCAATGCAAATATTTCATATTGAACCTCCTTTCTTTGGTAAAGATTCCTCAACTACTCGGTTTATCGTGTGCTTGCGTGGCATGAGAAGATCCTTGGGGATACATAAAAGGGAAAGTTTCCTTTTGCAGTAAGTCAGTATTTTCAATATGTCCAACCTCTCTCTTCCTCCTTTTCTTGCCACAGACAAGAACTATAATTCACGCTAGTTTGATTCTGCTCTCCAGACCCTCTCCTTGGCCTTCCCCTCACCCTCTTTGTCTTAATTTTCCATCAGATTTTTCCAGTCTTGCTTTCTCCTTGCAATTCCTGGCTATTATGCATGGCTTATATTTGTATATATAAATATATATATATTTATATATAGCCATATTTATACATAAATAAGCTATTTATACATGGCTTATGTATAAACAGCATACTTTATGTATCACTGTTGGTCACTTTGGGTTCCCTGTTGTGAAAACAGCCAGGGAGCTCAGGAAGATCAGTGTGTAGACTTGGTGCGGTCAACACATGGGACGAGCTTTACCTTCTGAGTGATGTGGTTGATCCAGGGAGAAGAGCAGTTGCTGAGATCAGGTCCTTGGGGCTCCCAGATCCCATCCGGAGCAAGACAGCGGAAAGTTGCAACACCTGGAAGAGGAAAGCCACTGTGTTCAGTGTTATTGTTTGCATTTTGCAAACCGGCATAGTTTTCATTTCACAATGATGGACACCTCATGCAAAGCCTGGGAGCTTATTAGTACTCAGGACTTCCATGGGACACTTCTGAGTCATCTCAGGCTCTTAGTCTCCCATCACCTTAGTGCTTCGGGGTATTAAGACAAAAGACACATGAGGAAGTGCAGGGATACTATCTCCATTTCGCCAGATGGAGACGATGGACAGAGGGCTTTGCTTTAGACCAGGAAGGAAAGCTGTCAGGGATTAAGAAATTAAAGGTGGATCTCAAACCCTGAGCCAGCACCTCGAGCGCTCTGCCCCACCACTGGCGCCCCAGGATCAGACCCTGCGCCTCGACTTCCTTGCTGCTTTACAAAGATTTTACTGCTCTGAAGCATCATTAAAACCATTGGGGTGGAGAAACGCAAAAGTTTAAACACCAGAAATGCATGAGATGTAAAGCTGGGCTTTACTGTTCACCCCCAACCATCCAGAGGGACTTTAGAGGAGACTTTTGTTTGGCAAGGGCCAGCCAGATCCCTCCTGGAAAAGCCAATAAAGCGCCTCAGGCCCTTCCAGACAAAGAGAAATGCATCCGAAATGGTGCAGTTAAAGATCTTTAAAAAGCAAGAAAGTTGGTACATTAGATTAAAGACATCCTATAAAGTGCTCTGCCCTGCAGAGTTGAACTTTTCAGCAGAGGAGTGAATTACAGGCCAGGTCTGGTGGTAGCGCTGATTAAAACCAGTGAGAGTTTGCTCATGTCTTCAAAGGGAGTTGGAAGAGGCCCACTGCTAATATACCACAGCTTTTAACAAGTCACATGAATCACTGAAATTAGAGATGGGAAAGGCTTATTGCCATCCCCTATCAACAAGTTGGTTTTTTCTTAGCTAATTTCATCCAGTCTTTAGCTCTTGTGCTTAGAAAAGGGCCCCCTGAATCCAGCCTTCATTTTCCTTTTTTATCTTTTCTTTCCTTTTTCACAGCTTCACTCCAGTCCCCTCTCTCTTTCCCCTCTCTCTGAGCACCACATGGCATGTTTTGCATCAATTTTTACCAAGCGGGGCCGTGAAAGACAGCAAAAACCTTCTTCACCTATTCTCACCACTGACATCTTTCCATGTACCTCATACTTAACAAATATTTTATCCTTCTGACCTCACCAAACTCAAGAGGGAGTCAATATTCATACACTCTCCTGAGTGGCTCTCCAGGGCAGTGGAGCGGAGAATTAACAGTCTCCTCTGCAAGCCAGATCCCTCCAGCCCTTACTTCAGGAAATTTCCTCCACCTTTTGATTTCTTCTTGGCAAGCGGGTTCCTGGGGCTGGGCACCAAGACTAACTTGAAAAAAATAATACTTTGGGAAATCTGCATTTGTTAAAATACAGCGAACAAACCCATATGCCAAAACTCGTTCTTCACTCGGCCGTGTTTTAATTAGGACAGAAAATTTCCAAAAGCAACCTTTCCAAACCCCCCTTTGCAACTGGGGGGAAGAATGGAAGAAAAGGAGCAAAATCCAATCAACAATAAAACATTTTGAAATATTTGGCTTTGTTTCCCCCTGCCCCGGCCCTGCTTTCCCTGCTGATCACACTAGATGCTGGCTGCAATTTGAAAAATCACTTATGCTGGTTCAGGAGTTTGATCTGGGAATACCTGTGGCCTGAAATGGGCTTTGAAATGCAAAGAGTGCAGCACAGAGCTTCAAAATGCAAGTTTTCTTTATTTCCTCCCACCAAAGCAAAGGGCTGCTGGCAAAAGCAGAGGCTCTCACAGTGCATCAAGTTCATGTCCACAAGGTTGTTAGCTTGTTCTCTTCTTCGGACAGAGCTTGGCACGACAAAGGTCCTGCACAATGTGCTCAGAATATTGAAGCTTCAGCCAGGCCACCTTCTTGCCATAACTCACCAAGGCAATACAGAGAGGATCACATAATCACATGGGGTTGGAAGGGACCTCTGGAGATAATCTAGTCCAACCCCCTGCCAAAGCAGGGCCACCCAGAGCAGGTTGCACAGGAACGTGTCCAGGGGGGTTTTGAATGTCTCCAGAGAAGGAGACTCCACCACCTCCCTGGGC
>JAOTQQ010000032.1:20417851-20429818 GCA_026546715.1 Gallinago undulata | reverse complement strand
GGGGGGATCTGATCAATGCTTAGAAATACTTCAAGGGAGGGTGTCAGGAGGATGGGGCTGGTCTTTTTTCAGTGGTGGCCAGGGACGGGACAAGAGTAAATGGGCACAAACTTGAATAGAAGAAGTTCCACCTAAACATGAGGAGGAACTTCTTTGCTGTGAGGGTGTCAGAGCCCTGGAAGAAGCTGCCCAGGGAAGTGGTGGAGTCTCTTTCTCTGAAGACATTCAAACCCCACCTGGACATGTTCCTGTGGGACCTGCTCTGGGTGGTCCTGCTTTGGCAGGGTGTTGGACTAGATTATCTCCAGAGGTCCCTTCCAACCCCATGGGATTCTGTGATTCTTTTAGCCTTACAAATTAGTTGTTTTTTCTTTCCTACACTCCTTGGCAATAGTGTCAAATTCTCTTTGAGGGCTTGTTCTTCCATCTTTTTTCTTGTTTAACTGGGGCTTTCTTGCTGCTTTTCAAAGTAAACACCTCCACCCTTCACATAAGAAAAATTATAAGAAGACCTAAAAGAGCCGCCTTACAATGGCCTCAGGGAGTGAGATGGATGGGATTCCACTGAGCTCAGTTCAAAGGTCTGATTTTTCCACGAGTCAATTTGGTAATGAGCTTCACCCAACACGATCCCCACGCTCACACTGCCCCGTTTCACCCACCCCGGGGCAGCACCGCTTCTCCATTCTGCTCACCCAACTGTGTGCTTTAAACCAAAGTTAATGGGTAAGAAGGGAAAGAACAAGAGATCAGGGTCATTTACATATAAATGATTCTCCAAATCCAAGCAAAACCACGAAGAGACTGCAACCTGTGCAAAATTACCTAAATCCTACAGCACAGAGCAGAGATCAAGCCTCCAGATTAGCTCAGACTGCCAACAAAGTGTGACTTCTTAACTCAGGGAAAGGCAGCATCGCTCTACCAGAAGGATTCTTCAGATAATACTTCATAATACCATCTTTGCTCACAGAGGAGCAGAAAGCATTAAAGATCATCAACACTATTGCTCCTAGAAATGCACGATCTTGGGAATTTTACTCTTCCTAGTCGTTTTTACCATGCCTTGCCACATCAAGAGTTTAAAGCCAGCTTTTTGGGTAAGACTCGGTTTTGGCTCCTGGGCTTCGAATCCAAGACTTTGATCCCACAAAGTGCAGTGCTGGGACAGGTATTTTCACAGGGCTCCCAATAAAGCAAACTGTGGCTGGGGAAACACCTCTTCTGCAGAAAAATTCCCTTTTTTTTTTTCCTGGCTTTACCCAGAGAGCTGGCATTAACAGCAGAAGACCAAGTTTTGCCATCATTCAGAATAGAGTCGCAACTATATATAAAAAAATCCCAAAACATTTCCAGTATCCACAGGGGAGTAATTGCAACTCCCAGAGGAGCCTCTCCACGCCGGGCACATTAACTAGCAAGAAAAAGAAATTGTTAGGGTTTTTTTCCCGTCTTTCTTCTATTTCCCAACTTTTACAGAGAGCTCGGGCCTCTGGAGGAGGAATTTTGCTTGATTGAAGGAAAATCATAGGAAGGATTTGCTCACAGGGCAAAAATCTTAAATAAATAAGGGTCTGCCTTCTTCCCCCCCCACCTTTTCCTTCTTTTCCCCTCTCCTGGCCTAACAGGACACCTGCCCCACGAGCCCAAGACCAGGACTTTGTACCTGCCACCAGGAAAAGCCAGCACACATGCCACCTTACCGTCTGCTCTGCTCGCCTCCTCCCGGTGCTCCCAGACACAAGGGACCGCTTTCCCAGATGATTCTGTCACAGAAGCCTCTCTGATTCCAGGGCAGGCTCTTCGTGGTCACCACCAGGCTACCTTGGCTCTTTTTTTGCCTTCTGGCACCAAAGCACCCAGCCTATGACCTGGTGTACTCAATAACTGAAAATGCTTTCAGGAGGATGTCATGTCCCATGAATGAAGATAACTGGGTGCCCCTCGAGCAGAAATTGCAGACAAGATTTCCCGGGTGAGGTTTGCTGTTTTTTGCTAGGTTACAGATGACAGAAGACATCCATCAAGCTCTCTCTCCGGGGGTTGCAATCCAACGGTTTAGCCTGACGGCTACAGGCTAAAGCCAGCCTTTACTCGTGCAACTGGAAGGAGAGGCCGCGCTCCAAGGTGTGTGTGTGCAAGGTCCAAGAAAACCATGATGACTTCACTCTCCATTGAGTTTTGCATTCCCAAGCCTGATGCTGAAGCAGATGTACCAGCAGCCGAGAGCCCCTACCTGCTCCCTACATGGCACCTGGTGCAACACTCAAGCGAGTTCAACATAGAATCATAGAATGATATGGCATTGGAAGGGACCTCTGGAGATCATCTAGTCCAACACCCTGCCAAAGCAGGACCACCCAGAGCAGGTTGCACAGGAACGTGTCCAGGCCGGTTTGAATGTCTCCAGAGAAGGAGACTCCACCACCTCCCTGGGCAGCCTCTGCCGGGACTCTGCCACCCTCAAAGCAAAGAAGTTCCTCCTCGTGCTTAGGTGGAACTTCTTATGTTCCAGTTTTTGCCCATTTCCTCTTGTCCCGTCCCTGGGCACCACTGAAAAAAGACCAGCCCCATCCTCTTGACACCCTCCCTTGAAGTATTTCTAAGCATTGATCAGATCCCCCCCTCAGCCTTCTCTTCTCCAGACTCAAAAGACCCAAGTCTCTCAGCCTTTCCTTGTAAGGGAGATGCTCCAGGCCCTTAATCATCTTTGTGGCCCTCTGCTGCACCCTCTCCAGCAGTTAAACATCTTTGAGAGGGTACAGCAACCCAAGTGTCCTCTCGAGCATGCCTGGGGTGCGTTCACAATTATTAACGCAGGTTGCTGCCGCATTAAGACAAATGGGGCGTAGCTGGTTGCTGAAAGGCTGGGAGAAACACAAAACCTGAAGGTCGTCCCCCCCCCGTCCCCGCCTCTCTGCTTTGCTCTTGTCCTATTTGGTAACCACATTCTGTGCTTACAGCATTCCCTTTTATCATTTCTCCTACTGAAAGATGGTGCGGGCTGTATTTACATAGCAAATGAGAAGGTTTAGGCACATCCTGAAGAGGCAGCACAATTCCACCCCACCCCCCCCCCTAAACCTACTACAGTTGGATGATTATATCACAGCTGTTTTTCTCTTCCCTGTAACATAAATGCATCTCATGGGAATTAGTTTTCTTCAGGCATTTTCAAAAGCATTTCAGAACATTCCTTCTGAAACCCCTTCAAAAAGAATTATTATTTGAAAATAAATATATTCCCATTTTCTTTTGCCTTTTTTTTGGTTGTTGTTGATTTTGTTTGTGTGGCTTTTCACCAAACTCCCTGTAACGTGACAGAAAGGGCTGGGTGAAGTCAAGGAGCGCCTAGGCTGAGCCTTGCACACCCAGTACCGTCCCTGGGACAACCCAGTCGTTCAACACAACACTTGATTGCGACGTTATGCCGAGCCCAACGCCGCAAAAGGCATCACCCTGACACAACCATCTCATGTTGGATGTCTGTGGGAAGACCAAAAGCCACATCCCGGTGCCGCCCAGGAGCTGGAGAATCACCAAGGTGAGACTAGCCCCTAAATTACGTTCAGCTCCTTCCCACGTGTTTGAGAGAAACCATGATTTATTTTGATGGCAGGTGGAGGCCAAGCGGGCCTCACATCAAACATCTGAACAGCTCACGCGTGCCGCTGCTTGGGGAAGCTGGGCCAGAATTGTGTGTGAACCTAAAAGTTCAGACACTGCTTTTGGAGGGGTTGGGATGGTGTTTTTTGTTGTTGGAGCTTTACGGAGTGAGACTGACAAAAGGCCTGCAGAAACCATCGGTGGGAAGCGAATGTTAAATAGGCGATGGCCCCACAGCATCCAACACAACCCCTTGTCTTCAACAACATAACTGCACGTAGTCCTGCACCCCGAAAAAGTCATATGAAGTATGATGCATAGATGCATAGTTCTCCTTCCTCCCTCTTACCTAACATCCGAAATAGCAGAGGAGGATGACGCTGCATCTGAGAGAAGAAAGATTCATTCTCTTGTGGCCCACTGCCAAATGGAAAAACCTTTTTCTGAATGTTTTTTTTTTTCCTATTTCTTCCAGTTGGGGATCAGTTTTCACACCTTAGGCTCCTCTGCCCACACATACCTATTCTGCTGGGCCTGGGCTGACGCTGAGGTGGACATGGGCCAGACGTTGAGTCCCCTGTCGCAGGGGGACACCTACAGCTGTGGTCCCAGACAAGGGGCAAACTCAGCAGTTCCAATGCACTTCAAGCTGGAATCACTTAAGATGCTGGGTATTTTCCCTCTGAATCTCCATTTGAGATTCATTTAACAGTAAACAATAAAGAACTGAAGCGAGCAAAAATCACAGCAACAGGCTCAAGTCCAGCCAATCTGCCCCAACTCCTCCCTGCTCACTGCACCACAACCCTCAGCAGAACAATTAACACATTTAAAACAATTAACATTCGAAGCAGGCACCACATGGGACCAATTCCCAATGTGCAAATGTATGTCTACCCAAGCCCTTTTGAATCAAAACTTAACATTTCTGACAATTATCCGCTATTCATCACACACACCACATTGCTACAGAAAGGTCATTTTGTCAAAAACATTCTGGCTATTATTGCAAACTCGCAGGATTTGCCCCAAGAAAAGAGAACCCAAACAGCAGTCTGGCTGGTTTTTGGTGAAATACCAGATTTTATGCTTTTCTGAGACTGTTTGTGTGTGAGTGCTTAATACTTTTTGTGGTCCCCAAAAGGTCTTTATGTCAGAATCCCAATTTAGTTGCATGTGGGTATTTTCTTCTTTTCCTCTCTGACCAATTCTTCTCCAAGAAATTAATGGGTCCCACTTAAAAATACGAAACTTCAGGGACATCAGACAATGTTTTAACGGGGTTACAGCACATCGGCATATCTAGCAACATGAGGAAATTAAATGATACAACACATGAGCATCAGCTGTTGCCTTCACCGTGGTCCTCTCCTATCAGGAGACAGTTCCTTTGTTTTCCTACCCAGGATCTCTGCCAAAGCCACCTTCGTGAACCCCTTCAGCACCCATCCGGAGAGGGCACTGATGCCATAGTGCTCTTTCCAGACTTTGCAACTGATTCAGAACGTTCAGGAAGAAATTTAACTGGACCACTGTGTGTAAAACATAAAAATTGAGCAATTTTTTCAACATCATGTTGTAATGCTTTCAGAAAGGCAGACAAACTATGCCCACACAGGGCCTGGTAAACAGCAAAAAATTACAGACGAGCTGATCTAATAGACATAGATCAGGATTTATTATAAATAGACTAATCTAATAGCTTTGAGAGTTCAGTTCAAGAGCTATTTTTAGTATTTTGGGGCAACCAAGCTTCAGATCACCCTAGTTCTCAAAAGTACTGTCAGACGGGGTTGCAGTTCTTTTGAATTTCTGGATGTAAATGTATAAAATCCGACGACTATTCTTTTTCAGTCCACATGTTCCTTCACACGGGAAGGGGGGGGGGGAGCTGGGGTGGAACATGCAATCTCTTTTTAAGGGCACACCAGCTGCATATTATTATCACTGGATGTATGGAGTGAACTTCTAACCTCTTAAACAATCTCTGTCCCCTGGCGTGATTCACATCCATCAGAGCCAGTGGTGCAGATCTGAAGCACTGTCTTCCAACCCGAATCCTTCGTACTCTATTAAAGAGAAGCCCGGTAGGAATTCCCCAGTATCCCATTGTTAGAGAAATCACTTTTGATTTCAATAACAGGTGCTGTCAGTTTTTCATTCAGACCACGTTAAAGTGCAAACACGTGAGCACTATGCTTATGGCTTCAAGAGATTTCCTGGAGGCTGGGACGGCTGGGTTTGTATTTATTTATATCTTTTTTTAACCCTTTAATTAAAACAGGTATGTTTTACCCACGCGAGCTGAAACACACCCTTTAGCTTCTATGCAGAACAAGCACACGGATAGCTTCTAAGAGGGAAAACCAATTTTTCAGGGCAGTTGGGCAACAAATGTTGCTTCATCTAATGGTTTTCCTGCCTTTTTGCCTGCACTTCTGCATCTTTAATGGACCAACTCGCACGTGCTCTGCAGAAGCAGTGGGAGACGGAGCCAGTCCTTCTGGAGCAGTTCCCCACCGGTGCATTTGGGATGAAAGGAAGTGAGTGCCGGAGCCATAACATGGCTATTCACGCCCCAGCATTTTCTGATTTATCCTATCAACAAGATCTGTCCTTCTGAGAGCCAAAGACGGTCAGCTTATCCCATTATCAGAAGCATTTCTTCAGTCGCAAGCTACAAACACAACTTTAATAAGAGAAAACAATCATCTTTAAATAGTCCCTGTTCATCTGTGTGTGTAATATCTCCAATCTAGATGTTAGTCAGCAAGATGGCCAATTGCATTCAGATAAATGCCTTGGACTCCTTTAAACATATCATAATCTGCCTGTGAAATGGCTGGATGGTTGCTTTCCAATTTGTGAAATGGTTCAAATGCTGTAAATAAAAAAGAAATTGGACAGCTTTCAAAAGGACAGATTAGACTTTTCAGTCCTCGGTGAGTTGGTGCTTCCAAGCTATACTCCTGTGATCTCGGTATTAATATTTAAAACCTGATTGTGTTATGCTGTTATCTTGAGGAAGAGGGCACCGTACAACCAAACCTGAGGAGACCACGCGCTGGAAGGAGAGGAGGTCAGCTCCCTGGCCCTGCAGCACGCGTGTGCCAGAGGCGTGGGGAGCCTGCCTGGCCCTGCTTCTTCTTGGCTGGTTTGCCAGATTAAAATCACAACGGCTGGGTTTTTGAAGGTTTTTTTTTTTTTTTTGTTTTTGTTTTTTTTTTTTGCATCTCCCCTTACACTGCAGGTGCTATCCCTCCATCCCAGCTCAGCCCCAATGCCCAGCCTGTTGTAAGTGCAAAGGCACTTTGTGTGAGGGCTGCTCAGCCAAAATCAGAGAGAGGAAAGTGTCACAGGTGGGGTGAGGGTGGCTTATACCCTTCTTCCCCTCACCCATGTAAGGACTAACTTCATCACCATGCAGGTCATTCTTGCATTCCCATACCTGAACCAGAGACCCGAAAGCAGAGCCTCCTGTCTGTACAGTAGGTGCTAGAACCACACTCCACTTTTAGCATCCTCTAGAGCAACATGAATTATCAACTTGCCAGCGAAAGCTCATCATTTGTCTCTCACCAAACCCATCTATTTTCTGATTTTACCACAGCCCACCGGTTATTTCAAACCTGATTCAAAAAACCCAAATTCTTCTCCAAAGCTGCCAAAGCGAGTTGTCTCTACAGGGCACTTGTGCCACGTAGTTTCTGACTTCATTGACGTCTATTTTATTTATTTTATTCTATTTATTCTTCCTCCTACGAGAAAACCAGCCTGAACTATGGAGAGAGCTGACTGTTGAAACCAGCAGAAATGGGGAAATGCTGAGAAAGGCTGTCGTTTCCCATCCTTCGAGCATGCTCTGGTGCACCCTGGGTGTGCTGTCAAGACACACACCCCACCCCACCCCACCCCCCCGTAAATCAGAGGGCAGGCATAGCCTCAGCCCCTCAGCCACATCTCATGTTGGAGCTCGGATTCGCTCAGTCCTCTCCCCAAACTTGCCAGCAGTTTGCTTTCTGCCCCTGGAGTGACAGATGGGAGAGAGGGTGGGCTAACAGAAAAAAAATAAAATAAAAAATTTCACATAAGCCAATCTAAGCAGCTGACAAAACCCCATTGTCAGAATATCAATATTCAACTACTTTCATAAATAAAGCATTTTCCCTGAAAAAGTATAAAACACTGCTTTGCTTCCTTCCAAAACTGTTTATTACCTATGTAGAAACATCAATATTTCGTAAAGCTCAATTCTAATACCTGTATTCATATCGGCTCAGGGATCTGCCTAAATAATGTTTAACTACAGGACTGGCATCTAGATTTGTTTTATAGATATCTGATATTCCGTGGGGGGCTTTAACAAGGAGAACATCACTAATATTACGAAAAACACATTTGCTTCAGAGAAGTGGGTTTATAACAAATAAACAAGCCGTGCAACACAGAGTTTTAAGGCGAAACACTTTCAAGTATATCCCATTTTCATACTAGACTTCCATACTTAGGGACACGGGCAACTTGGTACACTGTCAAATTCATGCCTGGTGTCCAAGCATCCCTCATCCATGTCCTGGAAGATATGTTTTTGTTGGGGCAGGTCACTGGGGTGCTGGTGGAGATGCTGAATATGTATTCATGTGCCTCAGCATCTCAAGGATCCCTATGGCGAAGGCTCCAGGGCCAGAGGCACTGCCAGGGCTAGTCATCTCAGCTGAAAAATCACAGCAGAAGGCTGAGACGTAGGAAGGAACAGCATCCAAAAATCAGAAAAGGAGATTTAACCTAATTTGTTTGGCCCCGCACCATTAAGGGCTACCAGCTCTTGTGCAGTCAGCTTTGGCTGAGAAGTACCTTCAAACTCTTAGGCCAAGGCTGATGACAAGAAGACAATACATAAACCCAGGGTGGAAAAACCTTCAACACTGATTTCTACCTTTACATCTGTCAGCTTTCAGATTACTCTTGTTAATGGCTAGTTCAGACCAGCACACTGCAATGTAAGCATGTTTTTTGTTGTGAAGTGGAGGAATATGCCCACTGACCTTGTAGGACTTTGAACTGGGTCAGCAGAAAAGAAAGACATTAGAAAAAAAAACCCAAACCTACAAGAAAGTGAGTAGTAGTGCTGAAAAGCAATATATTTTGAAGTGGTATGCCTGCCTCCCAAGGTTTGGTACGTGGTTTTGGATATAGTCAGGGGCCAAAGTTTACGTGCCCAGGGGAAGTACTGGCCCAAACCAGAGGAACCAACCTCACAGAGGAACATCCAGGTGCTGCTGTACCAAACAGGGATGTTCTATAGGTACCTGGAAGCCTAAATCTACCTTAACAACTTGGGCTACCAACAAAGCCATTGCAGATCCCCACGGGCATCAGCAGAAACTGAGCAAGTTGGAAAATGGTAAAGAAAAGCAAACAGGAGGACAGAGAAATGAAAAAAGTAAATGGTATCCTTTAGAGATGTTTAAGATATGCAAAATCCTTGCCTTTGTATAATGTACAGATCCCTAATATTAAGTATCTGATGTCACTGCAAAACATAAATGTGATACAAAAGAATCGTGTCTCTCCTAAGGGAAAAAAAGATACATATATGCAATGTGAAAAAAGTGGGGAGAGAGGAGACAGGAGAGATGAGAGAAAGTCTGACCTGGGCCTTATCTTAAAAAATATACCTGCTGTCTAGCTACATGTGAGTGTGTCTTCACATGACTTCAAGATTCAAAAGCATAAAAAAACAGCAGGAGAGGGAAAAAAAAAAAAGTAGTCAAGCAATTTGTATCTAATTCTGAAATACAGCAGAGACCCTTACGTACTTACATATATTACTTTAAGTATAGGATAAAGCTGCTGCTACAATACAGGGCTAAAGAGCAGCTGTATGTTTCTGCTACACAGCCTGAGCCTCATTTTACAGCTCTCCCACTAGCCCACAGCACTAGCCTACAGTAAGTATTAGTTTTCTTCCTCTTCAGTGTCAAACATGTTGAAATATTTTTTTGGAAATATTTTACAGAAGACCATTTAGTACATGCGTTGAGACCTGTAATGTTATTAGCCTTAAGCCTTTCACATTCCATACCTACATCAAGAAGTTTTATCAATGAGCAGGGAAGAACTATATTAGTTTTTCTACTTATTGCACTGCTGTACTGGTACTGAAAACCTCAAAATCCCACCTATTTTATGTTTTCCAGCCAGAATTCTCATTTTATAATAATGCTAACCCACAATCTAGCTCACTTGTGTCATCAAAAGCAACTCTTCTTCCATTATCTTAAACATAAATGAGAAAAACCATGCAGCTGAAGTAGACAGAATAATTTATAATGAGAGGAAATCTGTCAGGCCAGGAATACTAGAAAAAACAGAGCACAACACTGAACTCATTTGGAATTGAAGGAAATAACAGACTTTCTAGTATGGTAGTCAGGCTCGAGATGGGAAGGGAGGAGGAAGGTCACCTGTGACAGACCCTAGTGGTCAGTAGTAAGCAAGCCAAGAAATGTTTAAACCTTCACATAAATATTAGACAATTTTATTTATTTTTTTTTAATGAGGCTATGGCTTTAATGGCCTGCAGATTCATTCACTGTATCAATATTTTCTGAGCCTGAGCCTCAGCTGGAAATCATGCCACGGAACAGCAAGGAACTTCTGACTTTGTCTCCTGGAAAACAAAATGTCTTTTACAGCAAATCTCTGGGGCACAAAAAGAAACTGCAAGCTCCTCAACTGTTTGCTTACCTTCCCTTGAGGTGTTTAGTTGGTTCTGGGAAAGGCTTAGCCTTTCCATGGATAACCAGAAAATCTAGAACTCCAGTATTGCTAAGAACAGAACATGGGCAGAGGCAGGGGAAAACTCCAACCCAATTAGACAACCCATTGTCCTTGTTTCCTTCTCCTCCTACAGAGGACATCGTTCATCACAGTCCCCAACTCACTCCTGGGAGGTGCCAAGACATGCCAAGGGTGCAGTAAAACAAGATGAGGATGGGGAAGGCTTTGATCATCCTGGGCTATTGCACGAGGAAATTACTGGCTAACGCAAAAGAACAAGCTCTTCTCTCAACCCAGGTTATTCCCTGAGGAATCTCCAGGAATTGGACTGGAAGGACCACTATTCCCATCTTCTGCACCAAGCTTGGCATGCTCGCTTCTGAATACAACATACATCTCCCTGGCATCAGTCACTCGTACAAGGTCAGTCCCCCTGGCCTACAAGATGCCTTTCCAAATGAAGCTGTTATTTTCCCTTATTAAAGTTCATATTTGAGGTAGAACAGCGACACTGATTCAGTTAAACCGTTGCTGTCTGCAGCTCTTTTTTTTTTGAGCAGAGCGCACGGAAATCTCATAGAGAGGGAGATGCCTGGCCAAACAGACTCCAATGGGGCAACGGGTTGTGACTAAGGGAGATGCAACTTCATTTCAGCAACACGCACCTCTTCCAGCCCCAGCAATTTATGCTTCCCAGCTGAGGTTTTGTCCTCAGTAATACTGAAGTGCATCCTGTACTGAAGAGACTCAAGAACGTCTGTAGGAACAGCCTCCGAGACACTGGTACCCATCACAGCACGCCGACTTGACACTTATTTGCCACACACAGTTTTCAGCCCACCAGAAGCTGCTGGTTTTGGGTAGGTATGGGGATGTTTTCCCCCCAGAGGGGGGGAAACCAATGTCTGCCATTCACCACCACTGAGGGAAAGAGGTAAAGAGAAAAATCAGGCTCAAGCCAGCCAACTTTTATACATGAGCAAGCACTCACTGCATAATAAATCACAGAATCACAGAATCAATCACATGGGGTTGGAAGGGACCTCTGGAGATCATCCAGTCCACCCCCTGCCAGAGCAGGTCCACCCAGAGCAGGTCCCACAGGAACATGTCCACGCGGGTTTGGAATGTCTCCAGAGAACGAGACTCCACCACCTCCCTGGGCAGCCTCTGCTGGGGCTCTGCCACCCTCACAGTGAAGAAGTTCCTCCTCGTGCTTAGGTGGAACTTCTTCTACTCAACTCTGTGCCCATTTCCTCTTGTCCTGTCCCTGGGCACCACTGAAAAAAGACCAGCTCCATCCTCCTGACACCCTCCCTTGAAGTATTTCTAAGCATTGATCAGATCCCCCCTCAGTCTTCTCTTCTCCAGACTCAAAAAACCCAAGTCCCTCAGCCTCTCCTCATCAGAGAGATGCTCTAGGCCCCTCAGCATCTTTGTAGCCCTCTGCTGGACCCTCTCCAGCAGTTCCCTGTCCTTCCTGAACTGGGGAGCCCAGAAATGGACCCAGTGCTCCAGATGGGGCCTCCCCAGGGCAGAGCAGAGGGGCAGGATGACCTCCCTCCTCCTGCTGGTCAC
>JAOTQQ010000032.1:20391672-20417751 GCA_026546715.1 Gallinago undulata | reverse complement strand
GGGGCCTCCCCAGGGCAGAGCAGAGGGGCAGGATGACCTCCCTCCACCTGCTGGTCACACTCTTCCTGATGCCCCCCCAGGATGCCATTGGCCTTCTTGGACACAAGGGCACATTGCTGCCTCATGGGCATCCTGTTGTCCCCCAGGACTCCCAGGTGTTTCTCCTCAGAGTTGCTTTCCAGGAGGTCACCCCCAACCTGTCCCGGTGCAGGGGGTTATTTCTTACTAAATCTTACTAAGCACCTTAGGCTGAATACTGTCTAATAGAAAACAAATTTTAAGTGTGTGCAAAGAAAACCAAATAAAATACATAAGGAAGGAACTGAATCTAAAAGGTGATATTAGATTTCTTTTCTCTCTTGCACTCTGAGCAAATATTGTCCAGGGATGTTTGCCAATCCAGCTGAAGCATGCAGGACTCTGATAACAACGTAAGAGAAAATTACCTGTCCCTTTCTTTCAAGCCAAGGCAAGTCTACATCGTGGTGTTTGCCTAATAATTGAAAAACAACAGCGTGGCAGAACCGCCCCCCGGGCAGCCTGAGAGCATGTGGAACGGGATGGGGCAGAGCTGGGGAACGAGGGAAAGAGGATGAGGAGGGTGTAAAAAGAGCATGAAGCTAAGTCAAGGATCAAGCTGGCTTAACAATTCCTTTCTCCTACAATCAAAATTCTGTTTGGCCTTTCTAGGTTGCTTTTTCCTTTTTGATAGTATCTTAAAGCCTAGCCCAGCTGGATGAAAGCAGCACAACCTAAGCCAGTGTCACTGAACATTCTTCCTTCAGAGACAATTTCTCTGCAGGGATCCTCCAAGTGGTGTTTGATTGCCTCCATCAGCCAACAGAAACACTGTGCTGGTGAGGCTGAGCTCTTCCAGGTGACAGGACCCCTGCTGAAATCTCAGCCCAACATTCAGAAATCCGCCAGTCTCCCTCTTACCCAGATTTCCCTGCATATTGAATAAAATCTCATTCATGTGGAACCTGCATTATAGCTCTCTGGGCATGCTTCTGGCTAATCTCCAATGAAGTGGATCTGAAATCACTATTTTTAGCTCTTTTCCTCTTCTTGGGTCAGTTCCAAAACGTACTCCTGCCTGCCTCACATGTCATTTCCTAAAACCCACTTCTATGTCTGCCCCTTGAGTAGCGAGCTGCTCCTTCCAGTTTTATTTCTCCACTGTTTTCCATTTGATTTCATTTCCTAGAAGAGCCTCTGCTGGCAAACACATCCCAGCCTGGAGCTTTCCTCAGCCTCATACCCACCTCTCAGCATTCTGTTCCCTTCACTCCAAAACCAAGGATACTCCCCAATGCCAACAATTTAGGATACCTCCTTGACTTGACATCTGACCTCCCCCTGCTGCAAAAAGCCCAGTGGTCAAAATTTACAATGTGGGGTTGTGCCTTCAGCTCTCATCTGTAATTTATTATTACCTTGGGATGAAGGGTACCTTGGAGAGGCAGGATGTTATCCCTTAGGATTATTCTATTGGAGAGAGGAAAAATTAGACCTGAGAGGAGTGGGAGATTGCTCCCTGCTAACCCTGCAGTGACCATGCCCAAAGGACGTGACAGCGATGGAGCAGACCTGCAGGAGCTCCACGACTTCACCAGGAGCTCACTGCCACCACTGCTTGCCCACCAACTCATCCTGTAGTGCTGCCACTGCTGGGGAAACTGGGGCAGCCCAACAAAGCCCCGGAGTAGCTTCAGTGCTATTTTCTGTTTGAGCCAGGTCTTGCTTCTTGCAGGCCCTTTGGGAACACTGAGGGTCAGCTGCTCTGTTAGAGCCATGGGATTTTATAAATTGCTTTCCTTAAGTGCATCTGTGCAGGAGGGCTACTTATAGGGCCCTTCTGCCCAGGCCTGTGGATCCACAGCACACCTCTGAAATTCTCCCAACAACCCTTTTTATATTCCATGTAGGGGTCTAATGGACCAAGGAAGCCCATCTGAGCACCGAGCACAAATTAAGCTCATAATATCCCAGGCATCAACATCTTTCCTTCTGTAGAACCCAACACAGCAGAATATGGTGGGGGGAAAAAAAAAAAAAAAAGCGCCTTCTTTCTGGCTGATGTGCTACATCCCAGTGGTAATATTTGCTGAATTACCACTTTCTCACCTTTGGAGAGCCATAACCAGCGGGGTAGTGCTATAGTCTGATTGCAGGAAACATTAATTTCCCTACCCCCAGAACCGCTAGAAGAACTAGCTGTGGTTTTGCGTATATATATTTGTATACACTCTTCTTCTGCCACAAAACAAATTACAATTTGAGTTAACTGCATCTGATCAAACAGCACATGAAAAAAGGACGTGATAGAAGATTCACACTCAAAACACCCGTCTCAATATATAATATATAATTGGTATTTTTTAAAAGGGATTTTTTTGAAAAAGACAAATGAAACCAAAATTGATAGCCATTAAAAATGTTTGTGATTTGAGTTTCTTTCAGTTACGTGTACTCTATCAGGCGAAGACCAGGTTTTGCCAATGGTAACCAAGCATACTAAAGAAAGGAAATTATGAGACACTCAGTCCTCTAATACCTCAAGCTGAAGCCTAGGGCATCCTTTGTGGCCCAGAATACACTTAATCGAACAAAACTTTTCAATTGATTGTTGACAATACAACAGCCAAGGCAAAGAGTGAAGTGCATGCTCTTCATGGAGCTCCATGGGTCAGTGAAGGACCTCATGAAGCAAGTTTAGGTTATTTTATTGTCTGAAATAATTCCCTTTGAAATGTTATAGTCCTGATCAAATCAAGACAATTCTTTGGGCTCTGAATATTTAGAAAAGCATTGTCCCACTGAGAGCAAAATGGCAGGGGGTTGCAAGAGGAATGGGCTGTGCCTGGTGGTAGGGATTGAGGCCTGTGCAGCCTGTGGTCAAGCAGGACTTTGCAGGCCTCCCTTTCATTAACTGTCACACTTCTTTATTTTTCCCATAGGAAAAAAAAATGTAAACACAATGAATAAGACATTTAGGTCAAGACTTTCATAAACAGGATCCCCATGTTAGTCTCTGAACAAGTGGCCTGATTTTTAAAAGTATGAAGAAAGCAGTATCTCCCACTGCCTTACAAAAGCACTGAATTCCAGGTTATTTAGGGGTCTCAGTCTTATTTTCCCTCTGAGTTTCATCTTCCCACAGCACAGGCTCAGTACCGTCTCGGAATTCCAATTTAATGAAGTTGCACATGTGAGGCCAGATCACAGAAAACCCTAAAAGAATAAGGCTCCATTTCACTCAAGCTAATTGGGAAATCCTGAGTGCACCTTGCCAAGCACTGACTGCTATATTTACAACACACCTCAAAATGCCTATAATTTCCAGCAAATCTTCTTCCCGCATCTCCAGCTCTTCAAGGACTTAGGCTATAGGACCCCTTGGAAAATGGTCCTCAGGGACAAGGGGGCAGAGCAGAGCTGGCAGATCTTTAAGGTCACTTTGCATAGAGCACAAGAGCTCTCGATCACCAGGTGTAAGAAATCAAGCAAAAAAGGGAAGAGACCAGCGTGTCTGAGTCAGGACCTGCTGGTAAAACTAAAAGGCAAGAAGGAACTGCACAGGCAGTTCAGGCAGGACCAGGTATCAGGGAAAGAGCACAGTGACACTGCCCGGTGATGTAGGGATGGGGTCAGGAAGGCCAAGACACGACTGGAACTGAACTTGGCAAGGAATGCTAAAAATAACAAGGCCTTCTACAGGCATGTCAACCAGAAAAGGAAAGTTAAAGAAAGCGTGTACTCCCCAATGAGCATGACTGGCAAACTGGTAACAACAGATGAGAAGGTGGCTGAGGTTCTCAACAACTTTTTTTCCCTCAGTCTTTACTGGCAACCTCTCTCCTCACACCTCCCTTGTTGAAGGACCACAAGACAGGGACATGGGGGACAAAGTCCCTCCCACTCTAAGTGAAGACAAGGTTCATGACCACCTGGGAAACCTGTACATACACAAGTCCATGGGACCTGATGAGATGCATCCCAGAGTCCTGAGGCAATTGGCTGACATAGTTGCCAGGCCACTCACCATGATATTTGAAAACTCATGGCAGTCAGGTGAAGTCTGTGGTGACTGGAAGAAGGGAAACACTACACCCATTTTTTAAAAAGGGTAGAAAGGAGGACCCTGGGAACTACAACCTATCAGCCTCACCTCTGTGCCTGGGAAGATCATGGAACAGATCCTCCTAGAAGCTATGCTAAGGCACATGGAGGACAGGGAGGTGATTTGAGACAGCCAGCATGGCTTTACTATAGACAAGTCCCGCTTGACCAACCTAGTGGCTTTCTACAATGGAGTGACTACATCAGTAGGGAAGAGGGGACAAGGGAAGAGCAACATGTGTCTTCTGCAAGGCCTTTGATGTGGTCCCCCATAACATCCTTTTCTTTAAGTTGGAAAAATATGGATTTGATGGGTGGTCTGTTCCGTGAAAAAGAAACTGGCTGGTTGATCGTACCCAGAGGGTAGTAGTCAGTGGCTTGGTGTCCAGATGGACAGGGGTGACAAGTGGTGTCCCTCAGGGATTTGCGCACTGGGATCAGTGCTGTTTAATGTCTTCATCAGTGATATAGGCAGTGGGATTAAGTGCACCCTCAGCAAGTTTGCAGACGACACCAAGCTGAGTGGTGCAGTCGACCTGCCAGAGGGACAGGATGTCATCTAGAGGGACCTAGACAAGCTAGAGAGGTGGGCTTGTGCAAACCTCATGAAGTTCAACCAGGCCAAGTGCAAGATCCCGCACTTAGGTCAGGACAATCCTCATTATCAGTACAGGCTGGGGGGTGATGTGATAGAGAGCAGCCCTGTGGAAAAAGACTTGGGGGTACTGGTGGATGAAAAGCTGGACATGAGCTGGCAATGCGCACTCGCAGGCCAGAAGGCCAATTGCATCCTGGGCTGCATCAGAAAAAGCATGGCCAGCAGATCGAGAGGTGATTCTGCCCCTCTACTCCTATGAGACCCTACCTGGACCATTGTATCCAGCTCTGGGACCCTCAGCACAAGGACAAGGAACTGTTGGAGTGAGGCCAGAGGAGGGCCAGGAGGATGATCAGAGGGATGGAAAACCTCTGCTGTGAGAACAGGCTGAGATGGTTGGGGTTGTTCAGCCTGGAGAAGAGAAGGCTCCGGGGAGACCTTAGAGCAGCCTTCCAATATGAGCTGAAGGGAGCTCCAGGAGACCTGGGGAGGGACTGTTCTCAAGAGCATGTAGTGATAGGACGAGGAGCAATGGTTTTAAACTACAGCAGGATGGGTTTAGATTAGACATTAGGAAGAAGTTCTTTACAATGAGGGTAGTGAGACACTGGAACAGGTTGCCCAGAGAGGTGGTGGAGGTCCCATTCCTTGAAGTGTTCAAGGTGAGGCTTAATGAGGCTCTGACCAATCTGATCTCGTTAAAGAAGTCCCTGCTTACTGCAGGGAAGTTGGACTAGATGACCATGAAAGGTTCCTTCCAACCCAACACATTCTCTGATTCTATGGTCTATGTGATGCTCACTTTTGGCTCGTGCTCTTCTGAATCTCAGCCTGAAGATGCCCCTCTCCCTCAACACAGCACAGGTGTAGCCCATCACACTTTAAATATCTCAAGCTGGCTGAAATCCCTGCCATGGTTTGCTACCTCTGTAAACGTCTCCTTGCATTTGCCGGACAGCGATAGAAGCAGGGCCGGCCTTTATTACGGTCAGTTTAGATTAGTGCTTTTGGTTAGAGTAGTGTCTAAGGAACATCTGCTTCAGATTTGCTCTGAAAAATCCCAAGAGAGCCAGTGCTGCCCTATTTCTCCCCTCTCACTGGCAAAGAGCCCCACAGCAGCCTACGTGTACCCTCCGCCTCCGACGGCACTGTTCGGGTTCCAAATCGATTGCCTTTGGGGCTCAAAAAGAAACATCTCCTTTCTTATCAGCTTTTGAACAAGTTTCAGTGCTGGAAATAGAATTTCTAACCATGTATTTCTCAATAGCTTTGCAAAATAGACCCCATAAATCTTCAGAAAATACTGTGTGAAATGAAGCACTTATAGATTTCGCATCTGGAACTGAAAGGGATTGATGCTTTTTGAAGTATTTTGATTTGCCTTTTTTTTTTTCTATAAAAACGGTATTAATTATTAGTAATAATACAGGACATAACTTAAGGAAACAGACTACCACAGATTAAACTTGTTAAGGTGGTAGTGCAGAGCATGGCAGCATACAGTCCATAGTTCAGTACAGCTTTTAGGCTTAAAGTTATTTAAGGCAACGCTTAAGAGGCGAGCGCGGGCTGAACCCATTTCCCAGCCATAGACCGAAGCCTTTAAACGCTCATTCCCTCACATCACCCCCAGGAGATGGAAAAAAGCGAGCTCTGCACCAAAAGATGAGGCAGGAATGACACAGGGGTTCAGCCTCTCTCCCAAGCAGTGTCTGTCTAGGACCAGAGATCTGCCAACTCCAGGTTGTGTTAGAGAGGACAAGAGGATAGGAAACGCATCATGTGACACACTAGAGAACAAGTAAAATCACATATAAGGGATCAAATGCTGCAATAGCACAAGGCAGGTCCTGCTCTGTCTCGGTGCCCATCAGCTCAACCCCAACAAGGGGGGAATCAGACTTAATCTTTAGCACAAACTCCACCAAACACTGTTTCAATTGAAAAAGGCTTAAGGTGAGATTTACTTTTTTTCCTGTACAAGCTCCTGCCACAACCGCTGTCAAGATACTTGCATGCATTAAACATGACAGACACTAAGTCATGAAGTGTGTTAAATTCCTTTTTAGACACAACTAAGCATTTCTTTGGAAAGGACTTGTACCATCCTCAATTTTATTTCAGCTCCAATCTGTCTAGAAGAGGCATCTTCCTCTTCTGTAGTCTCGCTGTGGTGGAGGTGGCTGGATGTGACGATCCAACCTTTTCGCCATTTGATGAGAAGAGATCCGTGTCCAGTCCTTGCTATATCCAGGTTTGTGATTTTTCTTTCAGCTGCCAACAAATTTTCAAACATATGATATGCCACAGATCTTGTGGTTTGGATTTGCTCCAGCACTTCACTAGCATCTGCCAAATTCCCGTTAAATCCAACACTGGTTGATGAGCACTTTCTGATGGTGTGAAACCGAATGCAAGTAACTAGTGGGAGCTTGGGAGCAATTAAATTTTAATCAGAGATAAGTTTAGTTTTCGGCATTGTGAGTTATCTCTAGTGTCTAAATAGCTACTAATATGTATAATGTTCCTCTTCTCCTCATCTAATCAGCAGCATCAAGCCACAGAAAGAGGGAAAAGTAACAGCTTAAGAAATCCTCTCCCCAAGAAAGCCAGCCACCATATTAATAATCTATGGGGCCTTTCTCTCTGACATGCCATCTGTATCCCAAACTACTCAGTTGTGTTTTCCAGGTGGATCCAAGCATCTGTACCTCTTCTGGCTGCCCATCTTCCGTCGCCGGTCCGATATGGCCTCTCGTGCCTGGCTCCGCTGGCCAGGCTGCTCCTCTCCTGAAGTCACCTACAGCTTCCTTCCACCCTCCTTCCACCAGGACACAGCAGGTACTTGAGTGCGAGCTGGCTTTTGCCTGGCTTCTTGGCTTCTTCCACCAGCTGTGTGTGGGGCACTGGGACACCCCCAACACTCCTCCAAGTCCCTTCTCCCCACGGGCTACGAATTTACCGATCTTCTGCCAAAGGCTGCCTAGTCCACAGCCATCCCCATCCTTGTAAGTGTGCAGGACAAGCATGATAAATCAAGCCTTTCTACCTCTCAGTAAACAACAGATGCACTTCACGGTCCTTTTACTAGGCTGCCACGGTGGTCTCAAAGCTTTCCCATTGCTCCTCCAAGTTCAAAAATCCCCTGTAGTCAACCCTGAGACTATTTTTGCATGCACTCCAGCAGGACCAACGCAGCAAGTGGAGCTCCTCCAAGGCTGTTCTGAATGGAAAACCTACGCCCCGAGACAAGAGTTGGTGGCTGAGGTCTGGGAACCATTAGGAGAAGTGGAAGGAACTGTGTGAAAGCCGGAGCCAGGCTTCAGGGAAGCACAAAAGCAGCGGCAGGTTCCCTGGCCTCAGAAGGCTACACAGAAAGCAGAAGAGATAACAGAAGCTGGAGATTTTTATTTTTTTTTTTATTATTATTTATTTGCAAGTGAAAATATTCTAAACACCCTCAGCACACGCAGCTTGGGGAAGCTAGATGAACAGCTGCCTGGAACTAATTCATCCATTTTGCTCTCTATTAATGAATATAGACAATGGAAAATCAGTAGATGCAGAAAACCCACGATTTTTATGGGTTTACAGACTGATTTTCTGTACCTCATCTATTCATTTTTATGCCTGTGCAAAGTGGCGGCACAGTTGGTGGAAAGTACTACCAAATTACCATAGGGATATTTTTACTCTCCCATTTCCACTGGTGCAGCAAATGGCTACAGGTGTCAAAGGCAAAAGGAAATGTGTCTTTCAGCAGAGGAAAGCAAAACTAAAAATGAAAATTTGTTATTCCCACTGCTGTCTCCAGTTCAGGTCACACACGGCGATATCTACTATTTTGTCTCCAGTAAATTGTGTTTCCCTCTCCATCCCTGCCCCATTTTTTTCCCCATTTACAGCATTGTGTGACCACCAGGACCTCTTCAGAGAAAGGAAGGAGGAGCATCACTATCAGCTGCAGTTCTGTGCTGGAACAGCCTCGTCCTTTCACGTGTCTCACCCGGTAAGACTTGTACCCCACCATACTTTCCACCTCTCAGTAAATGAGGGATTTCTGTCAGTGCATTGCAGCCTGCAGCTCAAATCCAGCTGGATTAGTGAGGAACTGCGCGGGGCTCAAGGAGAGATTGAAGACAGAGCGAACAAACCCGTGCACAGCCTCCTCCTTGCACAGGGTCCTTGGATCCTAGTTATAATTTTTTTTTTCCCTCCCCAAAAACAAGGTAAGAGAGACATCTTCATAAAATGCGCATGCAGCTATAAGACACTCTTCATAGTTAATGGACAATTTTAGGGTCATGGTGATTCTGCCAAGACAGCGATTCCCATGTGCAACCGCCAAACCCCTTTGAGGTTGAATACATGTTCACAGCTCCAAAAAATGCACCAAATCCCAAGTAATGCTAAGAGGAGGAAAGGGGAAATTTCATTTCCAGCCAAACCAGCAAGGGTAATACCACGCAGTGCAATGCCGTTACACTACGCCCAGTTGAATAAACCACCCCTCCTCAAATATTTAAATGGAGTCTCCACTTCTTGCACTGGTTTACGGACTTTTAAAGCAAGGAGGCATCGTGGCGTCATCTGCTCTGACCTCTGTAGGAACCAGCCTACAGTACCGTTCCAGCCCCTGTGCCAAAATCCCAAGCTCTGAGGTTCATACCACTGGCTCTTGCTGGGAAAGCAGCGACTCTTAGCCAAAAAATTGGCTTGCCAGCCTTTATCTTTGATATGGGCATGCACTGCACGGAGATATTACAAAGATGCTCCAGCACTACTAAGCAGAGCCAACGGACTCCCCATCGATCTGACTCGCTGTCATTTTTGCATTCCTGCCTGCGCACAAAACCCACAAACAAATAAGCAGCCCCCCCAGAAACAGACAAAAATCTTCACTTTAAAAAGAAGAGAAAATCTGACCACTTTTCCAGGTGAAATTACAGCTGTATCTGTAATGAGCACCACAGTCTCCAAAAACCATGGCAACCAGAAAATGTGAGCAACGCCGGTTTTTGGTTTAAATAGTTCTTCCCACATCCAAGCTTCCCGTCTTGGTTTTTAAGATAAAAGCGTGGTGGCTGGGAGGCTCCAACCTGGAGCGTGGTTGCTGGGAGAGCTGCGCATGATTTCGGGGCTCTGGGAGATTTTGCATCAGGTTTCTTTGGTTTTGTTTGGTTAGTTGTGGTTTTTTTCACTCAAATTCATACAAAGACTTCAGCTGCACCTCACTCACAGCCACTATCTCCATCTGTGTGCATCCACCCTTGAAAGGAGTTTTTTCTCCCCAAGAAGGAACCACATCCAACAATATGAGGTGTTTGGACAGACCTTCTTTCTTTTTTCTTTTTTTTTCCCACAGTACTACGTAACTTTCTTTTCCCAATAACCTTTTTTGGCCTTTGTCCACTTAAAGAAAAGGGGAAATACCATCAAACAGAAGCAGAGCAACAACCTGCATTAGGGCAAGAGCCAAGAGAGAGCAGTAATTTACAGCTCTCTCCCCGAAGCAGAGATTACTGCCTTTTAAACCCACTTGCACCTTGCAAATTCCAGCGTTTCCCGCGACTTCACAGCCCGACGGATTGAAAACCAAGACACCGGAGCCGAGGTCTGACTTGAAGAGAAGCCCATCTCCTTCCCCTTGGGAATTAGATCATTATTTCAAGGCAACGTACATCTTGCTGTGGACAAAATTAAGTCCAATAAAACCAATTTCCGCTCCGACAGTACTCAAACAGAGCAGAAAGCCAAATGTAAAACCCAAGCGCTAAAGTGATTTCATGGACGGGAGGCTGAAAAGCTGCACAGATTTGAACCCCTCCTGCTAAAGACGGATGCCCTGCAGCCTCTTACGGTCTGTGCGCTGTAAAATCCTGCGACTGTTGGCTATATTCATCATTTTAAGTGGATCGTGTACCACACTCCCTTCTGCAATATCTACAATCCCACTACACGGTTATCTTTTCCTGTAACACCACGCTTTCCAGGACAGCGGGACCGCAGCGCTGGGAACAAACCCTGCCAAAAGAAATGGAAAGACAACGGAAGCGTTGAGGGACACGGCCTCAGTCGCTGCGCTTGGGGTGGCTGTGGGTCCCCCCCCTCGCTGGGGGGGGTGTGTTGATGTAACTGTCTGAAGCCCCCTTTGCCTTTTGAAAAGTGCTGTACAGAAAACGCTCAGCTCTCCAGTCAGTAAGATCAGCTTCTTTAAAGACTTCTGATAAATCGCACTGGTCTTAAAGTGGACATGGAGGAAAAAAAAAAATCTTAATATCTTTGGACCTAGTAAAAGTTCCCTATATTATTTTTTTTCTTTATTCTTTACCTTTGCAGCATTCAGCCCAGCTGCCCACATAAGCCCTGCCCTGTCTCCTGAGGCTGCAATGGAGTGGCAGAAGAGATTTTCCCTAAATCCTTACTGATCTGACAGCGACTTGCAGTCCCCGACTCCGAAGCCTCTCATCTGGCACGGGAGCACAAAAATGTCGCCTTCGCAACTCGCCCTGACACAGCTTCAGGAGACAAAGCCCAGGAGCAGATGCCTCCACATCATCTGAATACAGAGATGGGGGTTAAACCAACCCTCTAAGCAGTAAATGAAATGCATGGTGTGCCTCCTCCTCCCCGGCAGGGCAGGGGGAAGCACCACCACGCTGAGGACACAAGGAGCAGAGCCAAGGCTGCCCCTCAGCCCTGCCTCAAACCTCAGGAAGCCTTTCCAATCCTCTTCCTTTTTTTTTCCCTCCTATTCCTCCCCACTCCTATTTTTTTGTTCTTTTGGGTGTGTGAACAAATGATACCTCTGTCAAAATCAGAGACCAAAGTGAAAATCAAAGCGTGCAGGTAGCTAGATCATTAGGTATCCCAGCTGAGGCATGAGTTTGAGCCTCCAGAGCCAAGTTATTTTAGAGTTATGCCAAGAGAGCTGTGCCCTCTCAAGGTTCCTTGCCCAGGGACAGGACAAGAGGAAATGGGCACAAACTTGAGTATAAGAAGTTCCACCTAAACATGAGGAGGAACTTCTTTGCTGTGAGGGTGGCAGAGCCCTGGCAGAGGCTGCCCAGGGAGCTGGTGGAGCCTCCTTCTCTAGAGACATTCCAAACCCACCACCCCACCAGCGGTGGTCAGCACTTCTGGGATGAGGCTCTACATGAACCCCATGATGGGAACTGGGGTGGAAGTGTGGATCAGAAAAACAACTTAGAAATACCACTGCACGTCCAACAGGATTTGGCTAGAGAAAAAACCCAGGACTGTAACTCTATCTTAGGCTCTTCATGAGGAGCACCTTCTGGTCTGTCTTTTCTAGCAAGCTCGGATGCTTGCTATTACCCCATCCTGTACGAGGTGGTGGACACACTTCAAACACCACCAGGTAGCTGGAAACTAAAGCTCTTTCCCTTCACAAGACACAGTGGCCAAGTGCCCAGAGTTGAAACTCATGGATGCAACCCATCCTCACCTTGCATCAATCTCTGGGCCCCAGGGCAGCCAGGAGGCAGGTATTTGCCAAGTTTATTTGACCTGGCATTACCTGATTGAATAAGAGCCCTTTCTTGCCAGGTGCAAGTCTGTACTTCTATTCAAAGTCCACCCAGAGACACAAAGAGCAGTGTCTGCAGCAACGCGAGAGCTTTACCATTTGGCCTGAACCCACCTGCACTCTCTGAGATTGACCTACCAGAGGGGGACCTGCCAAGGCAGGAGGGACAGGCACTACTATTTTTTAAAGCAGTCCAGCACTGAGAAAGCATTTTGGACAAGAAAGTCACCTCAGAAAAGCAACCTTTATAATTGGAAATGCTCAAAGGCCCAAATTGAGAGGGTGGGAGAACCTACCTTGCTCAGCGTGCACCTCCATCCCTCCAACCTACTCATGTAATGTGCTCAGTGTCTTCCCAGATCCTCTTGCACAGCTGAATGCAATCTGTACTAATTAGCTGCTCACAGACCTCTCTGTTTTCTCCTGTGTTGCCTTTCCTCCCACATTTTGCTTCTTTTCCACTTCCACTGAAATTTTGACAGACTTGTAGCTTTGAGCCAGCTACAAATGGGGGTAAAATGCTTTGTAACACCACGTTTTCCCTCCTTCCCATGCCAGTGCTCTCTTAAAACCCAAGCTCACACCTCTGGGAGCATGTTTTCTGGATCTAATTTGCAAGCATCTTTGCAAACAAAACAGAGGGAATATGCTTATTTCACTCAGTATTTCTTGAGCTGTTTGTGCCATTTCTTATCTTGCCAATTCTTCAGGAAAAAAATATGTATGTCAGAAAGTGCAAAAAGTTTTACCCACATGTGCAGGTTACCAGCTATGGTTCCTAGAGAGCACAACAAATAGAAAATATTTAAAAGTATGATCCCATTTCTTTTCTGTCTGGAAAGAATAGGACATACATTTCTGTCATTAGCTGCTGATTTCAGAAATATTTACACGTTCATTATGCTGCATCAGCAATAAATGACCGGCTCCACAATCACCTTTTCTCTCTCCGCACAAACCCAGAGCTTCTACAGAACCCAAAAGACCATTTGCCATTTCTCAGAATAGTACATGAAATAAATAGCCACCAGGTCAGAGAGGACCATGGTTAGAAAATCACTTTCTACAGAAACTAGATATATGTGTGAATGCATGAGATGACTAACCATACAACCAGAACAAGGGAACATAAGAATAAAATACGGTCTCTGGATGACAAGCAATGGCTCCTAGGTCATGCCCAACTTTTCCCATTGTTTGGAAGGATAGACCCTTTATTATTGCCATGTCACAGGACAGTGAAGGGCTGCATAGGCAGAGCAGTGCCTGGAGATGTGGTGAACCACATTGCTCCTAGAAGGACTAGTCTGTCTAAGAGGGGTCCTGCTTTTAACTATTGGGGCATTCTGTCATTCCTTATGGTTTTCCACAGGCTTTATTCCTCTAAAAGCTGTTTTACCTCTTACTCTTGTGTTTAGTTCCATTTGCCAGGGCAAGCACGACGTGCAAGAGAGTCAGACTGGTAACCCCGTGCCAACCCCCAACACTGCCCGCTCCCTGGCACTGCACTTCAGCAGCAAAATTTATCATTGCTACTCTAGTTTCTTGCAATACGGATACTTTTATATGATTAATCCATGCTCTGCATGTTCTACAAACACTGCAGCAAAGCATCAGGGACCTCAGGTACTCCGAGCATCGCTACGGGAGAGCCCACCTCCAGCCATGGGGGCACACTGTGACCATGATGTGCAGCAGCTTGCTGCTCCACGGGGACTCACAAAGATCAAGTCAGATGTCATGAAATATTTAGGATCTTAATTTCTCAGTGATTTCGACGGGCAGGTCAGTATCACAAGAGAAACGGGTGGTCTCTATGTAGATAGTCAGGTGGGAGCTTAAGGGTCTGTGGAGTCCAAAGGGCTCTACGTATTTGAGCAGACAGGACAGCAAACTTCAGCTCCCTCCCTGGAACCACGTCACCGAAAGCAGAAAGCAGAAAAGAGTTGACACACAAGCCCTGCATTGGAAAGTGGGGCCTTGAGATTTTGCTGTAAGCAAAAAATCCCTTCCCACGAAACAAGGCTCGGCACCTGCTGGTCTCCAGTCTCCAGCCTTTGTTCACTCCAGTGATGAACACCTTTGTAAAACCAGCTGTAGATTAGAAAAGGAATTAACCTCCCAACAAAGGAGAAGCTTAATTAAGCATTGCACTAAGAGAAAACAGAGGGGAAGTACAGGTTAAAAAAAAAACAAAAAAGAAAAAAAGAGAAGGCAGCTGCAAAGACTTAATTCCAGTTTCCCCTCTTGCAGGTCATTTTACCCAATGGAACTTCCTTTCTGAATTTTGGTGAGTTTGTTACTGCAGCACTGCCCAATAACAGAAGAGGTTTTGTTGCTTTCCACATTCCCTTGTACCTTTTTTAATGCTTTGCATTACAAGCCTTCCATAAAAAAAAAAAAAAAAAAAAAGCAGAAAACAGATTTAAATTAGACTTTGGGAGTATGCCATTTCATAAAGTTCTCCCCAGAGAGCTTGAGTTAATTAAACAAATGATTGCAAAATACTCCTAATGTCAACCCTGTCAGCTTATATGCAAAATACCTACACCAAGCTGTGGTTATTTAACAAAAACACAATGTGAAGGAGCCATGGGCTTCAATGATAAGCACAAACCTTAGGCCATAAGGGGACACACAGTTTTTAAAACCACGGGTGGATTATGGAGAGGTCAAGGACTTTGAACATCCCTGCCCATGGCCTTGGGTGTCAGCAGTCACAGCTACTCTGACCTGAGCAGGACAGGAGCTGAAGATGTGGGTGGCCAAGCTGAAAAGGAGACTTCAACAGGTTCAAAAACTGGATGAGCACCTTGGGCTGCCCTCAGCATTTGGGTTGTGTTGAGCTCTGTAACTGCCAAGAGGGCAGGCTGGGAGTGGTTAACGATGCTCAAGGAGATCTCTGGATTTTTGCTGTTAAATTGCAGCAACTTGGTGCAAAAAGCTGTGAAGAAGCAAGCAGATAGGAATGGGAGCCTGGGGTAGGAAACCAGGAATATAAATGTTACATGATTAGTCTGTGCATAGATGCTGGAGGCAGTGAAAGTCTCAACTGTCCACAGCTAAAGGATTTTAAATCTCTCTATACGTTACATAAAAGTATTCTCTAAAAAAAAAAATAAAATTCCCATTTTTTTCCTTCCCATTCTTTCCATCTCCTCTTGCTTTCCTCTAAGCCGGGTGGCTTGCCCAATGTGCCCTCTGTGCCCATCCTCTCTGTCCACACCACGCAGCCTGTCTTTGCTCCCCAGTACTTCTCTCCCACTCACCCCAGCCCCAGTCCACATCCTGGTAGCTCACCACTCTATTCTTCCCGTTTTCTTCTTTGCAACACACACCTCTGGTATCAAGTCCACGCTGCCTCCCAGGGCTGACCACCCCTTTCCCTCCAATCCCGCTCTCATCTCACACTGTATTTGATTTGCCCGAGGGAGTGACGTTTCCTGGGATGGCACCTTGGCTTCTTGATGGATCAGGTGCATGCGATGGGTATAGCATGATGGGTATACCACACAAAAAAGACATTGAGGGGCTGGAGCAGGTCCAGGGAAGGGCAACACAGCTGGTGAGGGGTCTGGAGCACAAGTCTTGTGAGAAGAGGCTAAGGGAGCTGGGGATGTTGAACCTGGAGAAAAGGAGGCTGAGGGGAGACCTTCTCACTCTCTCCAAATCCCTGAAAGGAGGGTGTAGCCAGGGCAGGGGGTCGGTCTCTTCTCCCAAGGAACAGGCGATGGGACAAGAAGAAATGGCCTCAAGTTGCACCAGGGGAGGTTCAGGTTGGATATTAGGAAAAATGTTTACACTGAAACATTTATAAAGCCTTGGAAGGGGCTGCCCAGGGAAGTCGTTGAAGCACCATCCCTGGAGATGTTCAAAAGTCGGGTTGACGTGGTGCTGGGGGACATGGTTTAGTGATGTTTTTTTTGTCAGAGTTGGGTTGACGGTTGGACTAGATGATCTTGAAGGTGCCTTCCAACCTAGATGATTCTATGATACTAATTATTACACCCTTGACTAGGAAAATGTAACATTAACTTTCCTAAAGCCCTGTTAAGGTTCAAAGAACCCATTACACAAGGATGGAGCAAAAAGACCGGTGAGGAGGAGAGGGAAAGAAGGCGGCTCTGCTCATCGCGGCAGGGTCGGAGGGATGGTGTTAAACAGCCACCCACAGGGTTAGGATGCTGGCAAACCCCCAACAGGTTTTCCCATCCCTGCTCAAGGGCCACCGGGAGTGACCTGAGGCGGGTGGGCTGCTTGCCCTGTGCCTCCTGATTTAGGAGCTGAGATTTAGAGGGGACAATCCTCACTCTACCCAAGCCAGGTGCCAACCCAGCTCCGGTGAACTGGGTGTTTGAAAATGGGAGAGGTAGTAGCAAGAGGCAAAAATTCTCTCTTCTCAAATGCCATGGCCATAACCCTGGATGCTGCTGAGGACACTGTTCTGGTCAAATCAGTCAGGGGCAATGCACCCCAGAATTGAGATGAGCCCCCACCTGTCCAGCCCTCCCTCTCTTTGGCTACTCCGTGCCTTGGCAGTGGTATTAGTGAGAAAACAGTTTTGAAAAGGGAAACTCAGTTTGGAACATCCTCCATTTAGGAGGAATGCCAAGATCCTTGCTTGTTTATTTCACTTGTTGCGTAAACATTTTTGTAATACTCCTCAATAGGGTCTACTTTTTAAAGGGATGTCCACCAGCGTGGACACCAGTATCTTGCTTGTGACTCTGGTATTTTCTTGGACTCCAGATGCTCAAGCTAATGCTTCACGTTGCCATTTCACTTTCCATACTCTGCTGGCTACTACTTGATTGTAGATTTCTTAGTGAATCAGCCCAAATTAATCAGAAGGAACCGAAATCACATAATAGATACCAGCACTGGAAATGGTCAGGAAATAGTAATTAAGGATGATTGCTCTGTTTATGTGATCAAAACACATTCAGGCACAAGATGACTGAGAAATTCTTCACTGAATGTGTACGGTAAAAGCATTCAGTTTGCTCCTGCCAGATTCCCTCTTAGCAGTAGTTCCAGATCCCTACTGCTGAGCAATTTTAAAGTTCAGTGAACAAATTCTTTCAGTTGCTTGGTTTTCTCCCATTTTCTGTGTGAATTCTTCTCAAATTCAAGGTTACTTTTTTTTGCCTCGGAATGTGAGTGACAATTTGCGGAGGCTCTAATCAAAATGGTGCATTAACCTCTCTTTTTTCCACCCCTTAAGTTCTTCAGCGTACAGAACCCCTCTTGCATAGTTATGATCACAAAATATTAACATAATGTACGTCATCCTTAGCAACAGCTATAGCATCAGGGGAATGCAGCCCATAATAATGCAGCTTGATCTAGAAGCACAATAAAATATAAATAAGCTTGCTCCACTTCAGTGGCACACAGGATTCCAGCGTGAAGACCCTTCATAAATTTGGAAACCTCATCTTCTTTTTAATCTCCAACACCGATTATTTAGAAGATTTATGGGCACGTATTCCCCTTTATTCCAGAAAATGGAACGTAATTGTTTATTCAGTATTATTTTGCTGCACGTCTACTACTAAATTTGTGGGCATAATACAGACACGTACACACACACAAAGCAGCGTTCATAATGAAATAAAGATGAAACCAGGACTTGGAGAAAATCTAAAGGGGAGACTGCCATAAGAATATCCATAATTGTGGTCATTTTTTTTTAATGAAGAAAGCACAAGCAATTTTCTCTGAAAACCAGCTGCAATGAAACAAGGGATATACTTGCTAGAAATTAACATGTTTAATCTAGAGCCCTCTGTAAGAGTCCCCATGCGCAAAAAGAACAGCATCCTCAGCTGGGTACGGGCAAAGTCTTCTTCTTGCCCCAAGTCATGGAATCATGGAATTGTCAGAGTTGGAAGGGACCTCTAGAGACCATCCAGACCAACTCCCCTGCCAAAGCAGGGTTGCCCAGAGCGCATCACTCAGGAGCATCCAGGTGGGGATTGAAGATCTCCAGAGAAGGGGACTCCACACCTTCCCTGGGCAGCCTCTGCCAGGGCTCTGCCACCCTCACCAGAAAGAAGTTCTTCCTCATATTTGAGTGGAACTTCCCATGTTCCAGCTTGTGCCCATTGCCCCTCGTCCTGTCCCTGGGAACCACTGAGAAGAGTCCGGTTCCAACATCCTTTAACCCACCCTTTAGATACTTATAAACATAAATAAGGTCTCCCCTCAGCCTTCTCTTCTCCAGGCTAAAGAGTCCCAGCTCCTTGAGCCTTTCCTCGTAAGGGAGGTGCTCCAATCCCTTAATCCTCTTGGTTGCCCTACGGTGGACTCTCTCCAGTAGTTGCCTGGCTGCTTCTCTCCAGCCCTTAAAGCCCCTCAGCCAACAGTCCCATGGCTGTTGCACTCTCATGCACACAGGCCCTCTAACCCTTATAATTACTTTTAACTAACCTTAATCTCTCTTCTTAAAGGCAATTAAGATCTTTTATTGCTTCTTGAGCATTTTCAAGGAGAATGAACTCTATTGAGCCAATCTGAAGGCAATAACAAACCATTTGGAACTAGAGGATAGCAGTACTTGACTCCTGAGCAAGTATTGCAGTTATCAAGCCAAATTTACTTGGCTGAAACACTTAAGTCGTGAGGCCTTTTATGAGGGAGACAAGTTACAAGCAACAGGGATCCATACTGTTTATCTGTAAATCAGTATTTAATATGCATTTATTAAGGCTAGGATTTCCAAAAGCAGCTTTCAAGAGTGATGTGCTCAGTTCACGAGCATAAATTGCCCTCTGAATGCATCGTATCAGGTCACTGGGATTCCTCTATAACAAGCAACACACAAAGGGAAAAATCAGATTTCAACAATCTGCTTTAAGGAAATTCAAGGGCCAAAGCAGGCTCTAAACCCAAACATTTTAGAAAGTATCAGGCCACTGACTCTGGTGGAAATCACTCATTTCCAATCACTCATTTCCAACAATTTTTGTTTCAACCCAAGATGGTTCCAAGAGCCAAGTCCTGTAAAAAACCTGCTTACCTGCAGAAAATCCCAGTGCACAGCTGAAGAGCTGTCAAATAAATACAAAACTCTTCAACTCGGTGCTGTCAACAGCAGTAGGTCTGAGCCTAACGTGATTTGCTTGCACGGGAAACCGGCTGCCTGCCTTTCCAGAGGTGCACGACGTGTGTCTGATGAACTTCAGTGAGAGCACATGAAACTTGCTCATCGACTACTAAGATACTTCTACATTTTATTGGAAGGCAGCCCAATGATGCCACCAAATAGCCCAGGCCTTTAACAGTTGCTTTTCCTAATTGTCTTAAATCAGAACTTACATTCTTGACATTTCTTTTATAAGGGTGATCCGCTTACTTTACATACATCATACACATAGTGAAAAATAACAACCACAGAATATGAAAAGAATGAGAAGAAAAGAATAAAGAAAATATCTTCCTGAAGAAGATGCTATAGATGCAACACAATATTCCACAACTGCAAACATTTTAACACACATGCCACTCAGAAATCCAAGTCACAAGTCTAGGAAACTTTAATATTTTGTTAGGTAAACTTAATATTCATTATCTAGTCTTAAAACCATTTCCTACTGGTAACGGGAAACTGTACCAGACACTAAGAGCTCATCTACTACTATAAATGGTGTTAACTGGATAATTTTTCATCCAGATTTATACCTGAGGAAGAATAATACAAATACTATCCCTGTAGCTGCAGCAGAACAAAACAGGTTTACTCATTAAGTAGCAGTGTATCAATAATGTACCAGCAGTGCTCTATCAGAGGAGGCTCCCTAGCTGGATTACTAACAAACCACCTTCCCAGGTTTGGAGTATTGAGTTGCTTTCCACCAGGGTGGAGCCATAAATTAAAAAAAAAAAAAAAACAAACAAAAAACAACAACAAAGCCATAAATTAAAAAAAAAAAAGAATTAAATCATAAAAAATTATAAAATACACTGCATACAGGGACCTACGCCAAGCCAATCCTTTGAATTTGTACCTATTTCACTTGTGAATACCCACAGACCCTGCAGAGAACAACTGGGATCCTACGTCCTGCTCTAACACACACATGTGCTTAAAAAAAAAAAAAGCCCACCCCATCGTTGTCTCCATCCTTTCAGGTGACGATGACACACTTCACCACCTATGCCATGAAGCACCTCTATGCTGCAGCCAGACAGAGGTTCCCCGGTGGCCAAGCTCCTCAGCCGCGGCAGAGGGCTCCCAGAGGAACTGTCACCTCACTTTGGTCACCTTTTTTAAGTCTGCGGATGGGTAAGATGAAGGCCAGTGGTGCCTACATCAATCAAAGCTCCAGAGACCGACCCAATTCTCTTTTAAAAAGGCGTCTGTCTCAGGAAATCAGTGGACCTGAAATATGACCTCGCGTGTGATTTATTTGCCATTCTCTCCCATTACACAAATATAAATATAACGGGCATTTTTTTTCTGCAGCCCTGAAATGATTCAGAATTAATACCAGATGACAAAATGGACCATGTACCAGGAGGGGAAAAGTTACAGTAAAACCTCCTTCCCATTAATGGGGCCATTCATTCATATGGCCACTCTTCCACAGGGGAGCTGGACATAAATTATGTATTTGACATCTAGTTATAGATGATTATATCTGACATAATGAAGTTATAATGGAAGGAGTTTGCACACTGTTTGGTTATTAAGTGCCCATTTCTTGTCCCTGCACCAGGTGCAATGGTGATAGGCTATACAAATCATCCAGAAGAAATGCCAAAATGGGCTCCCTTACTGATAAAGCACCACACATGTTTATTAATTTAACAGCTTGTCTTATGTCTCCCCCATCTGCTCATTTAAAACAGTTATTTGCCTTATAAATATTTCAGAAAGAGAAGTGTAGCCAAAAATTAGTCTGGCAGAAGAGAGATAAAAAAAAGAAAAAAGTTTGAGAAGGGTCTCATCCCGTATGCAGCACCGTGCTTTTTTTTTTTTTTTTTTCTACACTGAATTGGTTCAACAGCTCTTTTCCAACCTGGTAACAGGGCATTCACTTCAGATTAGTGATGCTTGAGGATGCACTGCCACAGCTGCTTCTGCTTTCCAGCTGTTGCCACCATCAGGGGGGTGAAAGCTCCCACTGCCGACGGCGAGCACAGGGGGAAATGGAACCTACCATCAAAAAAATATTTGTCTATGTCCATTTTGAGGTTATCAGGTCATATGGTAGCTTCAAACAGCCTACAAAGAATAACGTTTCAAGTTATCTTTAAATCACAGTTCATGCTGATCTCCACAGCAAAACTTTACAAGGCAGCAGCTAGCTGGTAAAAAAAAAAAAAAAAAAAGACAAGTTTAAAAGTGCTTTATCTTTTTTTTTTTAGGATGAGCAGGAATAATGCAAAAGGTGTTAAACATCACTCAGACTCTTCTCCACACCACACCCAAAAAAAATTCCTTAAGTATTTTAAAGTGTAAATAATTTGAAGACTTCCCACCAGCATCCAGGATTTAGCATTCCTCCCTGAGAGACTTTGTTAGCTCTGGCTTTCTGCTGGAGAGAATGCTGTTACCTTATAAATAAACAGCAATGCCCTGAGGTGCCCCTCTGCGAAGAAAACACACATTCCAGAGAAGTAAGAGCAACAATTTAATACCATAGGAGAAAAAGAAAATGGGGGACAGCATGCAATTAACTCTTTCTGACTACGGATAACCACAGGACGTCAAGCGGGACACTGCTGATGATAACGAGCAAACAGGAGGAATGCAGGCTGGCTGTAAGATTTCACAGAATCACAGAATGATCTGGGGTTGGAAGGGACCTCTGGAGATCATCTAGTCCAACCCCCTGCCAAAGCAGGGCCACCCAGAGCAGGTTGCACAGGAACATGTCCAGAGAGGTTTGAATGCCTCCAGAGAAGGAGACTCCACCACCTCCCTGGGCAGCCTCTGCCAGGGCTCTTGCCACCCTCACAGCAAAGAAGTTCCTCCTCATGTTTAGGTGGAACTTCTTACATTCAAGTTCATGCCCATTTACTCTTGTCCTGTCCCTGGGCACCACTGAAAAAAGACCAGCTCCATCCTCCTGACACCCTCCCTTGAAGTATTTATAGGCATTGATCAGATCCCCCCTCAGCCTTCTCTTCTCCAGACTAAAGACACCCAAGTCCCTCAGCCTCTCCTCATCAGAGAGATGCTCCAGGCCCCTCACCATCTTTGTAGCCCTCTGCTGGACCCTCTCCAGCAGTTCCCTGTCCTTCTTGAACTAGAGAGCCCAGAAGCTCCAGGAGCTGTGGTTACTCCAGTTATGAGAGTAGCTATCACCACCCATGATACCCAATGACGAATTAATAAATACAGAGCATGGCCCCTGCTTAAAGCATCCCTCTGCTTCAGGGAATCAGTGTAGTCCAGGAAGGCAGACATTTTGGCATGGATTTTTGCCACAATGGCAGACTTTTGGAGAGCTCTGGATAAGACTGAGAAAAGCACTCCATCCTTACATCAGAGCTCAACCCTCCACTGCCTTCACATCCCAAATGAGCTTCACACCTGGCAATGCATTCCTACATCCGCATCTACCTCACTGCCCCAAACCCACCCCATTGCCACGCTGAGCTGTCTGAAGACTCATCTCCAGCCTTGAGGTTGAGGGCTTTAAATGAGCCTGCCCATCATGACAAAGAACACAATAAATCTTTACAGACCTCTTCAAAGCAAGGCAGCTAAACATTCGCAGTATGTGTAAAGCTCCTAGTCATTGCAAGACCTTTCCATTTAGACTGGACATTAGGAAATAATTCTTCACAGAAAGAGTGGTCAGAGACAGGAACAGGCTGCCCAGGGAGGTGGTGGAGTCACCATCCCTGGATGTGTTTAAGAGTCGTTTGGATGTGGGGTTGGGGGATCTGGTGTAGGGGAGAACTTTGTAGAGTGGGGTTGATGGTTGGACTCGATGATCCCAAGGGTCTTTTCCAATGATTGATTCTATGATAGACTGTTCAGTTAAGGTAAACAGTCATCTCCCAGCCAGTCAGTGCAACACCAGGTACCTGCATGCCTGAAAAGTTACCTGAAAACCCATGTGGGATGGGAAAATGTTGCATGTGAGTCACTGTCTTGCTGCAATGAGCACTGACACCCCATTTTGGAGGCAGTGAGATCCTCCGGTGGGCCCAGGGTGGTCATGAAGGGAAAGCTCTGAGAGCAGTCATACTTGGAGAAAAGGTTGAGCAAAAGCAAAGAAGATTCCTTGCACTTCTGAGAATGATCTGGTGGTCCTGGTGGACAGTAAACCTTCCACGAGCCAGCAATGTGCCCTTGTGGCCAAGAGGGCCAATGGGATCCTGGGTCAAGAGTCAACAAGAGTGTGGCCAGTAGGTGGAGGGAGGTCATTCTCCCCCTCTGCTCTGCACTGGTGAGGCCACAACTGGAATCCTGCCTCCAGTTCTGGGCTCCCCAGTTCAAGAGGGACAGGGAACTGCTGGAGAGAGTCCAGCGTAGGGCAACCAAGATAACAGAGGCTTCATGCATGGAACTAATTTTGAAACGCCCTCAAATTAAAAAAGGGGTGGGGGTTCTGAAGCACCGCGGCACGAAATGCTGATTCAAGACCTCGTTTCGATGAAGTGATTTACAGGGTTGTTCCGGCGGTGCCGCGCGGAGCAGTGGCGCAGAGTAATTACTCCGTAACGGGCAATGACATTAATGGACTAGTAAACTACTGGAGTTTATACTCTATTCGCTACCAGCACCAGGACTCTGAAAGGCAGGTAAAAATGCCCTGCATGCATAAACAATGTGTGTAAATGTCACAAGTGATAAAATTTTTAAAAAGGAGAAGGAAGAGGCAGTTACAAATAAATCTGCCGCTGAGAATTGCAACTGCGCAGACCCACAGGAGCACTAAGGCTGTATCTTTTTTTTAATAACAGGGGAAGGAAAGATGCTTTTATATCCCTACTCTGTCTTTATTTCCATTTTCTGCTATGAAAATTGTACGGTGGCTGCTTCTTGTTGCAACTCTGAGCGTAAGCGAGGGAAACGAAGAGCCCCAAAGCAGCAGCATTAGGAGTTTCACTGAATTTCACTGAATTATTAGAGCTGGAAGGGACCGTAGAGATCATCCAGTCCAACTCCCCTGCCGAAGCAGGGTTATGATGCCCCTCACAATGCTGCCCTTCTTTTAGAGCTCCAGTGAATGGAAACGTGGAGGGGGAATGAGAGCTTCAAGACAGAGGTGGTTTTGCCTCCTTTGCTTCAAACAGCTCTTGTAGCTACGGGATGGAGCGTGACCTCAGCATGTCCTAAGGTGTCCGAAAATGCAGCCAAACAAATAAAAATAAATTAATAAGCCTCACACAAATAGAAGAAATGAAATGATTATTACAACTCTTGAATGGATTTGGGGATTTGGGGTGCTGTGGCTGGAAAAGTCCCCAGCTAACAGACTGATGCCTCCAGAGCTGGATGCCTCCCTGTCCCTCTCCCATTCAGTTACACAAAGGGAATTCAAGTCCTTTTACCAGCACATAGCAGCAGTACCATCAGTCCTTCCACACTGAGCAGCTCGCTCTTTAAGATCTCTCCCTCTTACCTGGTGGCTTCCCGGTGGAAGCAGATAAGGTAGCAGTTTCTGTTGGAGAAACTCCATTTTACCTTCTCTGCAAGCGCTGCCACTGTTCTGCCTGACCTGCTTTGCCCTGCTCCTGGCAGCAGTGCCATTCATCTCGCAGAGGCAGCTGTGCCCTCATGGATAGGACATCACTGAAGATTTTTGTTAGTCTTTGGTTCTTTTATCCTGGAGAAAGCAAGGCGCAGCTTCTTTGGCTGGCTGCTGTTCTAGCATCCTCGAGTCTTCTGTAGGTTGCTCCAGACCCCACGGCAAGGATTTCCATTGACCTATTCCAAGTGAGCTCTGAATCATCACAGCCAACATCAAAGACAGACTTGAGCAAGAAGGTCCTGGAAGTCACAACTACGTCTGCCTTACTGGAGTGCTCTGCTAAAAAAATCAAGGTAGTAAATTTTACCACAGAACTAGAGGTTTTCAAGGGGCTTAGAAGAAGCTGACAATCTCAAATACGTGTGTCAAATCTCAGGGTGGTTCACTTAAAGCTGAATGGAGGTTGTGGACTGCCAGGAGACTGTATGTGACCAGATATGGAGTGAGGACTGTGAATCCAACATCCTCACACCCAAGTTCCACCACCCAGCACCCGCTTCCCCCTTGCAGAGATGCAAGAGGAACCACCAAGGAATGATAATGCTGAGGCTGCTCCTGGGCAGCAGGAGTCAATTCCTCAGCTTTTGCTACTGCATCAGCCAAGAAAACACACCCTCACACTTACAAACGGAAAAAAAAAAAAAAAAAAAGCAAATATTTACTCGATCATGTTAAAGATCTACCCACATGGATGCTGGCAGAAAAGCTCACTCAAAATTAAGGGAGCCTTTTACACCAAGAGCATTAACAGTATGTTTTCACAGAATCACAGGATCTACATGGTTGGAAGGGACCTTTGAGATGATCAAGTCCAACCACAAAAAAACAAATAACAAAATAAAAAAACCCACACAACACCAAACAAAAAAACCAACACCCCATCACCACAACAATCACCACATCCAAAAATCTTGTGCGCTACAGCATGCCCTGAAGTGCCACCTCTACACGCTTCTTCAGTCCCTCCAGGAATGGTGACTCCAGCACCTCCCTGGGCAGGCCGGTCCAACGCCTGAGCACCCTCTCAGGAAAGTCATTCTTCCCAAGATCTCATCTAAACCTCCCCTGCCCCAACTTCAGACCATTTCCTCTGC
>JAOTQQ010000032.1:20380625-20391572 GCA_026546715.1 Gallinago undulata | reverse complement strand
TCATCTAAACCTCCCCTGCCCCAACTTCAGACCATTTCTTCTGCTCCTGTCATGATTCCCTTGGGAGAAGAGGCCAATCGCCACCTCTCTACACCCTCCTTTCAGGGAGCTGTAGAGGTCAATGAGGTCTCCCCTCAGCCTCCTCTTCTCCAAACTAAACATGCCCAGTTCCCTCAGCCTCTCCTCGTAGAACTTGTTCTCCAGACCCCTCACCAGCAAAGACTTTAGCCCACAAAGTCCTTGGGCCATTTGGAGGAGCAGGGTTTGCAGCAGCAGCAGAAATTCACCAACACAAAGTTTTTTTTGTCTCCCAGAACATTAAAGATGGATAAGCAAGTAGGATACAGGAGACAGCTTTCTTCACGTTACTTACTGACAGCATGCCGATCCAGATCAGTCTTGCATTGACACATTGCATTTTTTGATCCTGAGCACCAAGAGAAAAACGTGTGCCCACAAACTCACCTTCACCACCTCATAGTGCCGGGGCAGAACGGCGACAACCACGACAGAGAACAATCCCCTTCCCTTTCAGCCGCTGTAGTGTCCTTTGGAGAGGAGGAGGAAGGAAAAACCCCAAACTTAAGCTCTGGTGCATCTCCCTGCTAACACGGTTTGGCTCTTCTCTTCCTCCCCTTCTCGTCTTCTGCAGTGTTCCCTGTGTTTGATGGTTATACATACTTCTGGAACTGACCAAGAAATTCCTCCATATAGCTGTTCTATTTTAACTTTGCTATGATCCACTCCGAGAAGGGCAAGGTGGTCATTTGGATATCCTACCTGAATACTGACAACCCAATTAAGAGGAGCACAGGGAGGTTTGAGAAGTCTCCACCAAGCCCATTTCCCGAGGCCATGGGGGCAAACACTAGGGGTTCATCGCAACACAGCCAGGGGGTGACCTTCCCAACGGGGGCAGAGAAATCAAGGGCTCAAATTCATATAAATTTTTTCGCACCATTCAAGAGAGGCACCTCTCTTAGGAGGGCTACTCCTACCAAAAGATACCGCTCTTTCTATCCAAGATTAATTGAGAATGCGTTGGTTGCACAACTTGCCGTGTGACAAAGGTTACGTGACTTTTCCGAAGTAAATTCTGAAATTTATATTAGCTGGCTACCAACTACTTTTGTACATCAATCTTGCTTGGTTGGTTTCTAAAGGAAAACAACGCACTATGCTAAAAAGCTGGGTGTAATCAATACAATTCCCCAAGATAAGTAACTTCTGTGCTACACTTAATATAGCCTGGCTTTATGAATTGACAGTCCTTCTCAATATCTTTACAGGGTGCTGATAAGCCTGTGAAAGGCCCAGATGGACTGACTGCCTTTGAAGCCACTGACAAGCAGGCAATCAAAATTCTTCGGTGACGGATGGACTGATATCTTAAATGTCTCTCCTGTGGCCTCACACTGCTGCCTGCCTGTCACTGTTGGCATCTTCCAGCTAAATACTTTGTGGGGAGGGAAATACTTTATGAATCAGACTAATTAGGGGCTTGTATCAAAGATAATCTGTTTGGAGAGGGTTGAAAACTATTCCGAGCAGTGTCCCTCTAGGACTTCTTTTCAGTGCACGATCTCTCCCCGTTTCTAGTGAAAATGGAAGAAAAATGAGAGACTGTGATCTCAAATTTTTGGCTTGTAAACCTCCTAGGTTAGTACAAAGATTTTTGTTGAAAGATTCCTTTGGATGGAAGTACTGGATTCACTCCATTCGTATCAGCTACTAGCATTGCTCCTAAGGGCAATCAATCAGCCCACCTAGAATTGCAGTTCCCCTCTAGAGTGAACATATCTCCTCACTAGCTCTAGAACAAACCTTGAGCAATGGCAACACGGATTGAACCCAGGCCTGAATTGCTTCATGACCACGTCTGGACCTCAGCTGACCTGAGGGGCAGCTGAAATCAGGCTTTTTGCATCCTGCCGCAAGCCCATGCGCTGCCTTAAGGAAGGGAAGGAGGAAAGGAGAGGGCAGGACACAAGGTACACCTGTCCCTGCAGAAGTAAACACTTCTAAAGAAGAGCAAAATAGCTTGTGAACAAGGCAATACACTCAAAAGTTCTATAATTGGGCACATGGGGCATGGTTATCTCTCACACAGCTCTCCCTCGGGAATGAATTTGCTCCCAAGAGTTTCTTTGGATGGAGGGTAGGGACTGTACCCCAGAGGCTCCATGAAGAAGTGGATGACTTGCCCCCGCTGCCGGGGCTGGTTTGCAATGCATGGGCACGGAGACGGCGTCACTGACTCACCCTTGGACGGCGGTCTCTCCAGATCTGAATCGAGGTGGATCGGTGGGGCAATGTAGGAAACCTGCCCATGGTGAGCTTGCCCTGTGGAAAAAAATAAGTGTTTTGAGTTCCACTGTTTCCTTCAGAGATCTATCAGGGCTATAATTAAACATACAGCATTTTAATGGCACTGGATTCCAAACAGTATTATATCCTACTGTGCATTTTTCACAATGAGCTTTCATTTTGGGGAGACACCTGATGAAAAGCTGAAAACACTCCCATTTCTTTTTTCCTTTTTCCATGCAGACCTGGGCACTACGCTGAACTTTAGCTCTACCTGCTTTACCACTGCCACCCATGTTTTGCACGATATTCTCTTAGAAGGCCATATGCCACAGAAGACAAGGGATTTTACGCCAGCCCGTTCCATCTGTTGATCTCAGCCTAAAAGTGAAGCAAGCCTTGCTGTGCCACTGTGATTTTTGAAGGAAGGGTGGTATGAAGCACAACTGCATCTAGTTTTCCCACCAGCAGAAGACACAGATAGCTTGTAGAGTTCGGCATCGCTTTCACCCGGGTGGAAGCTTTTTGGTTCCCAGCACCACCGTGCAGTTTCCCAGTCGCTAAAGACTCAATTCTTCTCCAGTAATTTGGAGGTAACTGTATTGAGAAACTTCTATTTACAATAAAAACATGTTGTTATAATTAATCTATTTACTGTAACAATTTACGGGGTTGTTAATCTCTTTTTCTAAACATGGAAAGTTAATGATACATAGATTATGATAACAGTTAGAGTAACCTTCCTGTTTCAAGTAATATTCGTGCCGCAATAAAAGCAGTTGATTCCTCTTATGAGACACATTCCAAATAATTAATACTGCTCCCTGTTGACACTTGCTGTCGTTGCTCCAAGCAATTTCCAAGTGAGTGGCACAGGCAGCAGAGCAGCAGCACGGTCTTCTGGATTCTTTGGAATGACATCTAGGAATACCACAAGCACAGGATGCTGGTGCACATAATATGTTGAAAACACCTCTTTATCGAGGAGAAATTATTAATGGGGAAGGCGGGGGAGAGGGAAGAATTGCATCTGAATGGGCAGGCTATATTTACCACTTTACGCCGAGGCTGACTCAGATAATTTGCATTATTAGCCCTTACAACAACTGGATGTTATTCAGGTTTAAAATCCACCGCCGCATCATAAATTCTGTATTTGCTTTAAGTGCTTTGACATGGGAAATCTGCTTCAGGCAAACCCATAGCTCCTAACAAGTTACCCACTTTCCCCTCCTCGTTTACATGTTAACAATCCGTTTGGTGTCATTAGTGAGCAGAAGCCACCATTTTGTAGCTGCTGGGTCCTGCTCACCAGGAGCAGGCAGACTGTTTGCTCCCACTCCAAGCTGCTCTGTGCCCAGGACTGGTGGCCCAACAACCGTTCTACACGCTCCCCAGTCGCTGCATCAAAGACCCCACTGAAATGCAAAGTACCTGAGGTTGGCAGGGAGCTCTGGAAACCAACTCGTCCAGCCCAAGGACAACAAAAGCCCATGGCAAGTGTCCCCTGTACCAGCGCTTGGCCATCCTCACAGGAAAAAAAGAAAAAGCAAAAAAAAAAAAGAGCTTTTTCTTACATTTGAGTGTAATTTCTTGGATTTTCACTTTATTCCTCTAAGAAGGGCTCCATCTTTATTTCCGTCCATCAGGTACCCAGGCACACCAGTAAGGTCCTCTGGTTTAGGCTGGACAGTCCCAGCTCTGTCAGCATCTACCCACACAGAGATGCTTCGGTCCCTTAATCCTCCTTGTGGCCCTTTGCTGGACTGTCTCCAGCGAGTTCCTGCTCTGGGGACTCAACATCCAGAAACTCTCCACCATCCCCAGCAGAGGGGTAGGGTCACCTCCCTTGTCCTGCTGGCTCTGCTGGGCTCCAGGCAGCCCAAGAGGCTCGGGGCCCGTTTTGCAATCTGTGCTCATTGCTGGCACCTGTTTTCAGCCTTTTGAAGAAGTGTTTTTATCACCTGGTCTTCTTGGGACCAAGTGATCTCAAATAAAAAAAAAAAGAATTATTCTGCAGGCTTAAAGGTGTAGGCTGGAGTGAAGAAGAGACACGCACAGGGTATAAAAGACTACAAAACATCTGCAAGTGTGTTTAGACATTCATTACCATTCAGTAATATCTATGTTTATGAATATAAGTGTTTATGAATACAAAATGTTTACGACTATAAAAGCTTTTACCTAATACGGGGGAAGCAGTAGCACCAAGTGATCTTTTGCGGTAAATGAAACAGGTTGCCAAAAGCTTTTATCTACTTGCTACCGATGCAAAACACAGTACTTCCCCAAAAATATCAAATTTGACTGCTGTTAGACTGTACACTTCTCGCAATGCTAATAAATCAAATTTGGGATTTTAATATTGTCTCTATAAAATGGCAATGCAAGCAATTGTCGTGTTGCTTTTTCTGGGCAGGAATGGCAGCTTAGTTGCTCTTCAGACTCATCGCAGTCTTTCTAGACAAGGAATAAAGGCTCTCCACCACTATCTGTGGCCCCAATCACAGCATTATAGGGGTTGGAAGGGACCTTTGGAGATCGTCTAGTCCAACCCCCCCTGCCAAAGCAGGTCCACCCAGAGCAGGCTGGACAGGAACACATCCAAGCAGGTTTTGAATGTCTCCAGAGAAAGAGACTCCACAAGCACTGATGAGATCCCCTCATCAGACCACATCAGACCACAGACCCAGGTCTCTCAGCCTGTTCTCATGAGAGAGGTACTCCACTCCCTTGAGCATCTTCATAGCCCTCCACTGGACTCTCCCCAGTAGATCCCTGTCCTTCTTGGAGTGGGGAGCAAGTGGCTGTGTTTGGAGGTGCCTACAACAAGGTGCATAGGAGAGGCAGTGCGCGGGAGCGTTGGGTCCTCAGAGGTACTCGTACAAAATTAAATTAAATCCTCTGCATGCAATGCTACCTAGGCTTTCTAATAAGGACCTTGAGAACTGGTGAGCCCATGGAAGACAAAACCAAAAGAGGCTGGAAAACGGATGGGAAAATGAGCAAGACATGGAGTCTGACGTGGCAGGAGAAAAATAAGGTGATGCAGCGATCGCCTCCGGGTGAGGACAGTAAAGAAAGAGGACTTTCACCCCTTGAGGCAAAACATTTGGAGCATGTTTGATTAAAAAATACATCTCCTGGTGGCTTCTCACTGCTGCTGCTGGAGCTGGGACAGGCATGTGGGAGAACTGCAATTCATGTGCAGGACTGTCCGTGCCCACTACTGTACCGTGGGCAGCGAGCAAAGGAGCAGCAGGGAAAAATGAGGACCAGCCATTCTGGTGATTTCAGTTACCTTCATGGCATTGCCAGCACCAGAGCTTTGGGAGGTAACTCATCAGATCTTTAGGAGGTCTCTCATCAGATGTTTCAAAAAGGCTTACTTCTAGTTTAGTAAATGTCGGCATTCTTGCTCTTTGCTCTTGGGGGTTTGAATTTTCCAGTTTTATGTTTTCTATCCAGGTTTGTTCTGTGCACGGGAAAATCTAAAGGCAAAAATGAGCAAGGGCTGGGCAGAAAGGTCCCTGCGTGTGTGCACGATGGTAGGAGTTGCGCTCTAGAAAAATCAGGGGTCACAGGGACTGGAAACTTGGCACAGGGTCAGGAGGGAGGACTGCCCTGTTAGATGCAGGGAACAGTGGGCATGATTGCTTTGTTGCCACTTTCTTTAGTTAGTCCATGCATTCACAGATTTTTTTTCTGTAATTTTATATCGTGGCATCCGTAGATGACTACATCACTTAGGGGTAGATTTTTAAGATGTGTGGATGTTTATTTTCTGTCTGTGAGCATCCATATCCCTTAAAAAAAAAAAAAAAAAGTCCCTTAGGCCAAGCTTTTATGTTTCCTTCAGTCTTCACAAAACATTATTTTTGTTGTTCTAAGATATTGGTTTTTAAAAATGTGTTGCATCTCTCATGTGTCAGGCCTAATAATAATGGCCAGCCAGGCCCTTTTCCTAATCCACAAACATCTCCCCTCTTTCCTCTACCCGAGGAAGGCTGTGTCACAAGGAGGCTTTCAAGGTCATATCTACATTTTGCTCCCAGAATTGCTGCTACCCAACACGCTTCTCTTCCCATTGCCACAGCACGTGCACATGGCCTGCCTCCTATAGATGCCACAGAATCCCAGAATATTCATGGTTGGAAGGGACCTTTGAGATCTTCTGCCCTCATTGAGAAGGGCAGCGCAAACAGAAGACAGGGAGTTTGTGGCTACCCATGTCACATTTGCCGCTTGGCCCATCTCACCTGAGATGGTTTTGACACTTACGCAGTGTTGGCCAGACCTGAATCCTTGGGATATGATACAAAATAAAGCAGATGTGGACTCACCCACAGTTGTCTTCCAGTGCTAGCCCTTGTTGCCCGTTGCTCCCTCTGCCCTGCTATTGCCACTCACAGGGAACCACGGCCACCAACCATGTCAGTGGTGGGACCTTACCAACAAGAAGAATAAGGGAAACAGAGCCCAGTCTTAGTGATTAGATATGAAATGGGCAGCTTCATCCCACCTTACTTACTTTGATGATTACATTTAATTCCTGTTTACTTTTTTACCTGGGAGACAGCTGCAGAAACAACAGATGGTTATAGTCAGGGTTGGATTTGGAGAAGGCTGTGCAAGCTGCTGTGATATGAGGCATGCCCAACTTTCCATCACCAGCAGAGACATCTTGACCTTTGGTATTTTGTCAGAAGAAATTTTTACTTCTTTTAACAACTAAAACCTGAATGACTTTAATTTAAAAAAGATGCAGGTATTTCTGGAGTATCCTGCAAAATTTGGGAAGGACCTGACACCAGCCGTCTCCTCTCCTACAGGCGCAGGTACCAGGCCAATATCGGTTAGTGTGTGGGCAGCTCTTCAGGTCAAAGAGCAGTGAATCAAATAGGCTTGTGGGTTAACCGATGTGTGGGTAGAAATGAAAGCCTGACAGCTGGAGAGACGGTCATGCAGGCAAGGGAGGCCATGTCCCACCTCCTGGTGCTCCACCATTGTCAGCTCAGACCCAACACACAGAGAAAACAGCTGAAGGACCAGGCAATTTGGAGAAGGAGGTGATGAGTGTTTTCTGCCATCCCTTTTTTTCATTAAGGCTTTCACATTCCCCTTTTCAAGTGTTTTTCTGCAGTGGCTGGAACTGGAGAGGGGGAGATTGGAGTCATTCACTCCTAGAGCTGGGGTTTGAAGTAAATATCTGCAACTGCAGAATTCATGCGTCACTTGGTAAAACCTGTAGTGTCAGCCTTTGCGACCAACCAGAGGTATCAGCCTCCAAATCTTGTATAGATCTATTGGGTAACATTGTGTTTTTTAATGGATTCATTGGCAAAAACTTGTAATACCATTAGAGACAGAAGGACCATTGCTCTGATCCTCTAGTTCGGACTCCTGACCCTGAGATTTATCTGTCTGCTTCTGTACCAGTGCAGTTGCCAGGGCTTGCTTTAGGCAACCCCTCTTGCCTCCCTTCCTTCAACCCTCTCAGATGTCACTATATTTGCCAATAATAGTAAAATTGAAGAAAAAATCTGATTCTGTTGGTTAACAAAAAGATTTACGAGGTATCTTGATCCTGACTGTGTATTTGGAGGGAGTGGTCAGCATGGATTCACCAAGGGGAAATCATGCTTGACCAATGTGATAGTCTTCTATAATAGCATGACTGGGTGGGGGGATGAAGGGAGAGCAGTGGATACTGTCTACCTTGAGTTCAGCAAGGCTTTGAAGGAATGGAGCTCAAGGGAATGGAGCACCTGTCCCATGAGGAAAGGCTGAGAGCAGGGTATGTTCAGCATGGAGAAGACTGAGAGGGATCTCATCAATCTTATAAATATCTAAAGGGCAGGTGTCAAAAGGATGGGATTAGGCTCTTATCAGTGGTGCCTGGTGACAGGACAAGGGGCAACGGACACAAGGTGGAACACAGGAAATTCCATTTGAACATGCAAAAAAATGTCTTTCCTGTGAGGGTGGCAGAGGCCTGGAAGAGGCTGCCGAGGGAGGTGGTAGAGTCTCCTTCTCTGGAGACATTCCAAACCCACCTGGACACATACCTGTGGGACCTGCACTGGGTGGCCCTGCTTTGGCAGGGGGTTGGACTAGATGATCTCTGAAGGTCTCTTCCAACCCATATAATTCTGTGACTTAATCATTCCTCTTACTCACTCGCTTGGATCACTAATGAGTTAAGTTAAAAACCATGAAACCACACATCGATTCCTGAGACTTGGATTTCAATTCTTCACATCAGTTTTTAAATCACAATGGGATGGGCACACACTAGGTACACTGAAGGAAAAGTCTTGGAAAACACACTGACAATTTTGCAGTATCTTTACAGATAAAGTATATTTTGCATGCTGTGGCCTTTTTTCCCATGTCACTGAAAAATTCCATTTTTAAAAGCAGTCCAGTTTGTCTGTGATGATCTGCTCTGTAAAAAACAACATTAATTTTTGGCCACATTTCTTTAATCCTCTAACTGTTAACAAGATTATTTTTTAAAAAACCTAATTTATTATCTAACTGAAGAAAGCATTCCACTTTGTTGGATTGCAATTTCCAGGATCATCACTCTCACGCTCTTTAATTTCCAAAACTAGTACATTTTTTTCTTTGTCCTTTTTTTCTCCCTTCGTGAGTCTTTTTGAACTCCCTAATATGTAGGCAAATATAAAAACATACGGAAAGGGAAATTAAAAAGCTGGTAGGTTTGCTAACAAACTCTTCTGACATGCCATTAACTACATTTCTTTCAGACCTATTACTCAGCATACATTCAGACTTCTCCTGGCAGCCTTTTTTTTTTTTTTTTCTGCCTTTCATCAATGACTATCTTTACAAAACATTATTTTCTCACTGCCCGCCCCTCTCCATTTTGCATTAAAAGCTTTCTTTTTAAATAAAGCTTTTATAAAGCCATTCTCTACCTCAGACGTGTCAGAGCTAGCACCGATTCTGTCCACCGCTTAATTTATTCATGGACTTTTATGGAGTTATCTCTCTTTCATCTGTACATCTCTCTTTCATCTTTCATTGCCCCTTTAACTCCTTAGGGTAGTCGTAACTCATCCGCTCGCCCTTCTTCTCTCCCTCCCAGGATGATTTCCTCGTCCTTCCCTTGGAGCCGTGCGTGCCTCTGAATACAAGAAAACCCTCTTTTCCAAAGGTTTCTCTCTGACTACATTATCTCTGCATTTCATACCAAGCTGCAGAAGTAGGGTACCTGCCAGCATGGCTCCGTGCGGGGGGACCACCCGGCTCCTCGACTTGGTTGCCCTTGGGGAATGGGGGTTATTGAACCTGGCATCCTCCCCGGGCATTGACAGAGAGCCCACAGCCTATGCCGAGGAGAGGGCTCCTGGGCACAGCCAGCACAACGGGGACATGTTCCTTCTCCCGTATGGCTCTCGACAGGAGCACAGTTATAACAGTGAGGGTGGTGAGACATTGGACTGGGTTGCCCAGGGTGGTCGTGGCTGCCCCATCCCTGGAGGGGTTCAAGGCCAGGCTGGATGGGGCTTGGAGCAACCTGGTGTGGTGGGAGGTGTCCCTGCCCAGGGCAGGGGGGTTGGAACTCCATGATCTTGAAGGTCCCTTCCAACACAAACCATTCTATGATTCTATGATAACATTGCAACTATTTTAGCTACACGTTGCTTTGGAAGCTGGCATAAAATGTATAAAATGGCAACTCACCAATTTGTAGATGAGAAGGAAGAGGTGGGTTCTCAACGTCTGGTCCCAAGCTGCAGCTGGGTCCCCAGCACTGCCCAGAGCAACCCCCAGGCTCAGCCCCAGGGGCTGCCAAAACCTTGGAGTTGAGGAAGAAACCTCGGTAAAGGCTGCAGGGAGAGGAGGGAGCTGGGGAGACGTCTGGCTCGGTCCTTGTCCACACGTCCACCTCGTGTTTTTGGAGTAAATGCAAATCCAAAAGCAGTGTCTGCTTGAGCAGAAAGCCTAGTGATGAACCGGACTAGTCTTTTCTGCGGATACACTATTCCTGCTTTGAGTCTGTCACAACAAACAACAGCTTTAACCGTGTGAGGAAGGAAATCAAAATAGCCTTGTCTGATGACAAAACTGTCCCTCGTGTGACAGCCATTACCCAGGATGGCCTAGGATGGGTTTGAACTACAGGCAAAAATAAGGAGAAAAATAATGACAAAGGAATGGGTTAAAAACTGCCAGAACTTTCCAGCAGCTGAAGCAATTGGGGGCTTTTCACCAGTGGCAGCTGCATCTTTTCAAAGCGGCATTTAGGACTCAGAAACTCATGTCTCAGCTAAGTCAGAGGTGAAGACGCTTCTTCAAGTCACACTGAGATTCCCTGCCCTGCTGTGCAAACATTGGAATTTCTGATCTGTGTTTAGATGAACCTCATCCCTCTTTCAAGGACCTAAAACATTTGATTTAGCACCACCTTTGCTCCAGTGATGCTCGGCAGCCTCCAGCACGTCTCAGAATGCATCCTAGAATGGTTCGGGTTGGAAGGGACCTTCAAGATCATCGAGTTCCAACCCCCACTGCCCTGGGCAGGGACACCTCTCACCAGACCAGGTTGCTCCAAGTCCCATCCAGCCTGGCCTTGAACCCCTCCAGGGATGGGGCAGCCACAGCTTCTCT
>JAOTQQ010000032.1:20343401-20374057 GCA_026546715.1 Gallinago undulata | reverse complement strand
GAAGAGAAGAGAAGAGAAGAGAAGAGAAGAGAAGAGAAGAGAAGAGAAGAGAAGAGAAGAGAAGAGAAGAGAAGATTTTTTAAAAAATAACATTCTGCTATGGAAGTAGCTGTGATCCCACCATGGCAGTGGTACCTCCAGAGCATCACCTTTCTAAAACCACCCATCAGTCCTTAAGCAAACCAGCTGAATCCTGCACAAGGCTCAGCCAAAAGTCCACCTCCTTTCTACAGCCCCTGCAGAGGGAAGGGAACACCAGGAGGGATGGTGGCCGTGCTGCCCTTAGTTCCAGTCCATGCTCTCACAGTGAGTTTAAGCTCCTTTGCACAGGCAACTTCTTTGTGTGGGAGTTCAAGCTTTCACTGTCCTTCCCTCCAGGGATGACTTCATTAGAGATGGGGCTGCCCTCTCAAGTTACTGGATTTGAGGAATCACATTGTTGTTATTTCCAGGCAAATCAAAGAGAACCAGAGGGACAGTAAATAGGGGAGTGGTGGGTAGGGGAGAAGCTGTGGGAAAAAAAGAGCTGAATCCTGATGCATCTATGAAAAGGACAAGACTTGCTCACCTTCACAGAAAGCTGGAGAGCCTGGTATGGGATCCCACATCACTATGTTCAGGGAGCAAGTCCTCTGAAATCTTTTCCTTTGCAAGAAGTCAGCCAAAACTCTCCAATCAGATTGATAAAGATGACAGGCCAGATTGCAAATGGCCGGTTCCTTGACCCAAAAGTAGCTTTCTGCTCAGGATAAGCAGAGGTTTAAAAACCACCAGAAGATTTTATTAAGGGGTGAGACCAAAAGAAGAAAAAGTGGAGGGTGACAAAACAGCTGTGGTGTGGATTGAGGGCTGGTACCCATACTTTCTGCTTTACAAACCAGGTGAGCAGGGAAGCAGGTTTTATCCAGAGACCTCAGTCAAGCTGATCACAAAGGTTACCAATGACTAGAACAAGCTTAGACCTCTGGGACAACCAGAAAAAAAAAACCCAACCTGTGAAAAAAACCCTCAGTCTGACAGGTGCTTGAAATGTCATTGCTCAAACTTTGGTGCTGTGAAGCCTTTTCACTGTTAATCCCAAGCATGTCCAATCCCGGAGAGACACCCCCAAATTCTGAGATTACATCCTAGCCCTTTTAAGCCAAGAGCAACTAAAATCCACAAGAAATAATAAATATTATGGATTTAGACTTTTCCTCGCTGTGCCTCAAAGTCCTCAGGAACTGTGTTTTAAAGCTTCTCTTTCCACTTAAAAATGCAAGAAGACTTTTGTACTTCTAAACAGAACTGAAAATCCTGTAGTCATAGTGGCTGGGGCTCTGGAAAAAATATTGCTGAGCTCAATAACACGGTCACTAGAGTTGAGATCCTTGACTTTCAATGTCAGAGAGCAAAATGTTGAGGCCCGTCTTTGTGAAAAATTGTATTTTTTCGGGGGATGTTGAAGAAATGAAGAAAGCAGAATAGAGCCCCGGGTGCTTAATCCCCCTGTGATAAGCTGGGAAGGGGGGGCGCGGTTAAACAAGCGCAGCACCTGGGCAGCTCAAGTCTGCTTGGACCCACGGCAGCAGAGCCATCCATCCCAGCCATCGGGGTGCAGAGCAGACATCCACACGCACGGGGACGTGGCGACAGCTCGGGCTGTTCAGCGGGAGAAATCATATTTGAAACAGCACGTCAGGTTTTGATTAAACTGGCAATTAAGCAAGCAAGGAGGAGCAACGTGCCCCGGGGTCTGCAGAGATGATAAGCCAGTTTCAAGACAAATGGCCAAATCTTTAGGTGGTGCAAATGACTGCAACTTCGCTGCATCTCTCCCGTGGGGGCTGTGGATCTGGCCCTCTCAGCCTAGGAGAGGACCAGCAAAATAAATGGGAATGAACTGCATCCAGCTGGGAAGAAGCCGTTGCGCAGGGAGGGAAAAAATTGACACTTTTACAGTGTTTTCTAATGAAACGCAGGGATTTGCAACACAGGGACAAGCAGCAATCCTCATCCGTGTCAGCTTCCTCCCTCAGTTGATGGTAGGCTTCTTCACCAGGACAGCTGGGCAAAAAGGGAGAGATGGGAAGAGGAGGACCTCATGTTACCCTCTGACCACCAGAAGCTGGTAAGGGTCTTCAACATTGTTTAGAAAGTTCATCCCCTCCAGATGTTTTTCTGAACTACAATAATACGATTCAGTGAACTGATGCATCTTATCTTTTCAATGGGTGTGGGACAAAGGCGAACTTAGCAAAGCTATCATAATCTCCCCAAGTCGATGATCACCGACCAAAATGTCATTAATCTTATCTATAACAACCTCCTATTGAGTAGGAGGTCTCCAAGATGAAGAAATTAGGGTCGTTTGAGGTCAGAGGTCCTACTGGTCAAATTTTAGCTAAGAAAATTGTCACGGACAAATTAATACACTGGAAACATCAGAACTAATCAATATGTATAACCAAAGGACAGGCTGCTGACAGATAGTGATTGTGTGGACACACTTTGATGTCAGCAAACCTTTTTTGATCTGGTCCACATCTCCCAGTTGCAGACCAAAGGTCCAGAATTCAATTTAAAATACTATCAATACAGCACTAACGTGGACAGAAATGAACAGGTGATAAGCTTACTGTGGGGTGCAATGAAATGAGAAAATATCATGACCCTCAGAGGATGCAAACTATGACTCAACCAGAAAAGAGTGAGCATTCAAGCATTCAGGAGAGACTGCAGTTGGAGAAGGAGAGCCCCATGACATCAAGGGGAAGAGCAAGCCTTTGATCCTAGGAAAGCAGGAAAGTCCGAAAGAAATTCGGCCCAGCTCAGGAAAACGCAGGGGCTGGATCCATCTCATTCAGAGAGACACCCTGGAAAGGCACCAAGGCTAATTTTTTACCAGTGTCATCTGTGCTTAGCTCGGCAACAAATGACGGACTCACAAAAAAGGCCACATCCACAGTCAGCTCTGCTGGCCACCCCTCTGTCATGCCCCTGCTCCTGGCAGTCGGCATTTTTCAGCCACATCAGGCCTGTCTCCGCTCCCCTCACTGTTTTGCTGTTAGTGTGATCCACCCAACCATCTCGAAATCTGGCATACCGTGCGCCCCCTTCTAAATGCCAATCCCTTCATGCAAGCCTGAAGCTGAATCTCAGCCCTCGCATCTAGCAATGTAGATGAAATATGCAGTTTCATCTTAGTGTGCAATTAAACACTGGACAATCCTAGTTAACTTCGGATATCAAACACAGCTAGGGTGAAACATGAAGGTTTGCTCCCTATTGGAGTTAAGGTGTTGATTTTTATACAGACAAATATATCACCGCTGGGCATAGTTACACCACCTATCCTAACACGAGATTTATGAAGATAAAAGATTCCATCCCAGAATTGCAAATAAATAAATCACCCAGTAATTCGCTTGGCGTGCTTGGTCCTTTTCCCCCAAAGCAAAATGCAGGAGTGGGTGATTGATCTTCCTACCCAGTGATCAGCAAATTTAAGACTCTATGTGGTGGCTTCAGCAAGGGCTGCCAAGATTTTCCAACATCTGCAACCTGCAGAGGAAAGTTGTGGACTCCAGAAAAGGTCAGAGCATCAAACAGCCACAAAATAGTTATAGGGCCAGCTAAAAAGCACAGAGAATATTCCTTGTTAGGCCCCCTCTAGGCAGCTAGAAGTTTCTCTTGCCTGGTCTGAAAATGCAGTAAGTCCAGGGTAGAGGGGTCAAATCAATAACGAGCTTTCCATGGCTCTGGCAGGGCTGAGAGGACCATAACATGAGTCCAGAGCAGTGCTGGCCAGAAAAACCTGCCCTCCCAAGGAAACCGTGATGTGCAGGGACCTATTTTTACTATCACCTGGAACAAGCAGCTGAAATTTCTGAAGGATTGTGACTTTCAAACAACATTGTCTCAAGGGTCACCAAACCTTTCATTTCCATAGAACTAATTCTTTTTTTCCTTGAGTAATGCTAAAAAGTTCCATGTTGAACATAACAATAAACCAATAATATGACAACAATTTAATGTTACGGATGACAATAGCAGCATCCAAAAGGCTTATTTTCATACTTTCCTGCCAAAAAAGGGACAAGTTCCCACAAAATATTTTGATCTTCTATTAATGGGACATTCTCCAGCCAAAAAAAATATTAAAAAATCATTCTATTGGCAGTTGTTTTGTGTGCAGTACTGTAAACGTACAGTTTTCTACACCTCAGCCCCACGGTGGTAAAAAACCCTTCAACTTTAACAGAGGAGGAGGCTCGAAGCATCACTGTCCCAACTGTCCCCATTTGCCACCTGGATGACTCCTCTCCTGCCCAGGAAAATCAGCCTCTGAGTTTCCATCAGGCTGATGTTCTCTCCTCTTCAAAGCCGTGACTGTTCTTGGGAGCATTGGAGGTTAGAACCCAAATCTTTGTCTTTGCTTCACTTCAAGCCGTAGGAAAATTGCCAAATTCAGGGAACCTGCCCATTCCCTTACGGTCTTGCTGCCCCACTTTGGTTTGGTTTAGGCCTTTTTAGGTTTAGGCTTTTCTCGTTAAGCTTAGTATTGGCGATCTGGTGTTGCCCAACTAAGCCTTCACTACTCTGCCAAAGCCCAACTAGTCTTGCCTAGAGGATCATACAGGAGGGAAAATAGGTGAAGGGATTGCAAGGTATCCATTCCCTGTATTGTATTTGGAGTGGAATAAAATTAATCCAATTCATTGGGTCCATTAGGTCTGCATATCATCTTGATGTCCCAGTAGAGTCAGGGAAGCCGACCGAATGCTGGTATCTATCAGAATGGGTACATTGCTTGGGACAGCTTCATCCAAGGAGAAAAAAATCCCTCCTCTGTCTGTAAAGAGTACATCCCTGTCCTTCATGTGAATAAATGTCTATTTAGTTAACTCCCCTCGGCAACTGAGCCAGCTTGCAAATCCTACTTTTTCAAATATATCTAATCAACGTGCAAATATTTATTTATATATACACACATGCACACATATGTATTTCTATCTGAAATGTGCATATCTACTGTGGATAGGGCTTCGTCCAGCAGGAGCTTCAGACAACTCTACGCTCAGTGTTTGATTTCAGCTGCTAAAAAAATGAAACCTGAACACCAAATGCATCTAAAATAACATTTCAGAGATGCAGGTATGGCTTTTACCAAGCCAGCAGTCATCTCACAGGGCCTCCAGAGACCTGTGGGGGAGAACCTCCCTAGAGAAATGAGAAGTCTTTTTGGGGAAGAGTCCCTTCCCTGGGACACGGACATTGACTTCAAGTCGGGTTTTCAATCTGCCAAAATTCAGCAGCAGGGCTGCTTTGGAATTGCCTGAAATATCTTCTTTTCTAATAATTGGATCCAGTTTCCAGACATTCAGTACAACAATTTTGATGTTGTTAATAAACACATTTGTCTAATGAATATCTCTTGGTAATCTTGCCTGTAATTCAGGAAACTCAAGCGCAGCCAAGATAAAAATATGCACATACTAAAAGCTCAAATTGAAGAAGAAGAAAAAAAAATAATCGATTCAAAGTTAAATTACCCATCTTAAATTTCAGTATAAAGGCTACTAGAAATGCTGAGTTCTTGAACTTCAATTAATCTTCAGCTATTAAGCCAGAAGGGAAAAAGATTCTTCAGAGTATCACAGGGGAAGCTGCGAAGAGCTGAACTCAGCCTGCGGACGGACGGACGGACGTCACCAGCACTTAAACTCCCATTCCCAGCTCTGCTGGTTAACTCCTGCTTGTCTTTCACTCCTTTGGGTTTCTTTTCTGCAGGCATCTGCGTGTGACTGCCTACATGTGCACGGCATCAATTTTCCAGCTTCACTTCTCAGGGATTAATTGGCAGAAGCGCTTGTCATGGTTAAATAATTTTATTTAATTTGCACCGCGTGAAGATATTTGGGCAAAAGGGAAAAATAATTAAAATTTAATTACTTTTTTTCTTCCCCCCCCCCCCCCTTAAAATGAGAAACAGTTGCATCCCTTTGAGACCCAGCTGGGAATAGAATATCACTCAGTTTTATTGTTAAATACGCAATAATAACAAAAAAAATAAAAACCAATGATTGAGCTCTTGTAGTAGAAGAGTGAAAAGCCCAGGATAGGTAAAACAGATCTCTAGATCAATGACAACTGAAGTTTATAAAGATACTGAGGGGAAAAGATAATATTAACAACTTGTATGGAATCATCCAAAGGACTTTCTTACAGCTTTCTAAACAGACAAATAAATAAATACTTTTACTAAAAGGCTTGAAGATGTCTCTTCAGGCAGTCACACCAACTATGGGAAGTGTCACCTTTAGTGACAGGCCAGAGTCTCTGCCACACATGTTAAGGGCTTTCATAAAACTTGACAACCTCTCTTTTTTTTCTAATTTCAGGTAAAAATATTGGTTTGTTTTCTGCGGTTCCCAAGTGTAAGAAAGGCTGCCAAATCCCTTCTCTCCCTCTGAAGTCATTAAAAAAGGGTTTGGCTGATAAAATCGCCAACCAACCAACTGGAAAGGGGCAGATGAGACGAATCAGGGATCTACTAGAAAAGTTTTATTATTATTGGCAGCTCTGTGATACATTGAGCCTCTTCTCCTGGAGTCCTTGGCCCTTGGCTAGGTCCATCTTCATACTATTGTTTAAAGCCCTCACCCGTAGCCAGCCACAAGACTCAGGTTTTCCCCACCTCCCTGCTGGGTATCAACAGCCTCAGATGTTCTGTGACGTGACCCACAATAGTTAACAAGCAAACTCTGAGGCAAGATGGACCCACTGAGGTTTGGGGGCATTCCTGGGCTACGTGGTAGTCCATAACTTCCCAAAACACCAGCACCTCTGCGCCCTGGAAAGATCCTCATCTCCACGGCAAAGAAGGAGCAACAGCTTCCTCTAAGGTTCTCCAGCCAGGAAAGAGGTGACATCGCAGTGTGACTTTGGAGGAATCAAGGTTAGCACCATGATGGTCTCTGCAGGTCCACACAGAAGCAAGAATCACGTTTAAACATGCTGTCAGCAAGTTTTGGATAACTCACAGGTACGCAGAAGCCCGTGTCCGCTGCTTCCATGTCCACAAGGTGTCCAGGGAAGATGAATTAAAGAGATGCACCAACGCAAGCCGTATTTTTAATAATTATTCCTTTTTACCACATTAAAAGCCGCTTTCAAACCCGGGTAGAAAGAGGACAGAAGATCACTGTAACAGATACTTCACCTGGAGAGGACCACCGTTTGCAGCTCTCGATCTACTCACTAAGGCAGACATATTCACCATGGATAAACACCAACTAACTGTAGAAAGAAACTTTTCACGTCGTTTCCCCCTGGGTTTGGAAGTTATCATCCAAATAATGGATGATTTGACACTTTGGTGTTATTTTGGTTAATTTTTCTTCGGTTACAGTTTACATACCGCCAACTATGTTAGGACAATGACTTCCAAACGTGTACAAGATCGTTGTGGCCACAAATCACACTGTGAAAGGAAGAGGGGATCTCCCTGCCCTTCCTTGATAAGTGCTTGTTTTAAGGTTTTTTTCTTTCCAATGAAAAAGTGAGAAAGATTGGGTAACACGTCCACTCTCACAGTGTTTAACCTAATGAAGCCATTGCCTTGATAAAGCCTCTCTCGAGAGCTTCATCACCATAATTAAATGCCTGAAGGTGAGGTTTATGCAAAATATCACAAAACCTGGTGTCAGAACGAAAAAATACATTCCAACAGGATAGTATTTCCATTTGAATTAAGGCATTTTTAATGTAGCTAATTTATATTTGCGTATGAAGAAAATGACAAGCTCATTCCAGCAGAATTTGGCGGGACGTTTTGACATGAAAAACCTGGTGTAACAACACTCTTAATACAATTAATGGCTATTTACCAAGGTGTTTCTTATATCCTTTACAATTCACTTCCTTGCATCATCATCTTTTTTTTTCTACTCAGTGTAAATACAGGCTCCTTTAAGAAGAATGCAGGGGAAAAGAAAGGAAAAAAAAAAACCACAAACCAGCAATCAGAAAACCCATTTGGAATTAAATCTTTCAATACCTTATGGAAAGACTGCTGGAATGAGTTTTTGCCCTTTCCAACAGACAGATGTTGTCATCAACAAGAAAATTAGAACTTGATGACAATCTCCAAGGTTTAAATGTCACTCCCTACCACTCTGGTTCACATAAAGATGGAAGTGGCATTAAGAGAGCAAGCTCTGCAGACTGCTAATTTCTTCTAATTAAAAAGCAGAGTTTACAGACACATTTAGTGACACTCATCATAAAGTACACATCCGAAAGCAGAAGGCTTTTGTGGTTTTAGTGCCCAGAATGCTATTTTCTCATTGCTAGTGAATTATTTGCTTTCTCGGTCTATTCAGGAATTTCCCACTCCATGTAACAAATTTCTAACATTGTAAAAATAAAATAAAAAAAAATAAAAAAAAAAATCTCAGACCTTGCAGTAATTCCCAGAGAAGGCAACCTCCTGAGCACTGTCTGAGCAAGGTGCAAAGAGTGCAATTCAAGAAGCACGTTTTTGACTTTTTGTGTATGAAGGAAAAAAGGCACAAAAAGGACTGGCTGGCCAGGCAGTACAAACAAAACATTTATAACAGGAATGCTATTTTGCCTCTTTAACACTGGGAGAGAATATCCACCCAAGAAAAGCTCTCCATGAAGCGACGCGGTGATTGTCTGAGTGCCTTTCTGGATGGTACACTTCAGTTAAAGTCAAGTCATTAGGCTCCGTACAAGAGGAAGTGGATGAAATCCAACCAAATGCATTACAGAGGTCAGACCGAATGAGATAATGGTCCCTTCTGGTCTTAAAAAAATCTATTAATCTAATTTAATTCTCTGTTCTACTCTTCATACCAGAGTCATTTAAACTCATTTATATGAAAAGAACACAATACAGCAGCCTTACACAACACACCGTGCTCTGACTTTGCAGTTTCAGGCTACTCAAAAGTTTCAGCTGGTTCCCACTGAGCTGAGGAGGAGGATTTATTCATCATTAAAGAGAACTTATATTTACAAGCAAGGCATCAGGCAGAGACACCTCTCCCAACACAACCTTGGGTGAATCTGCACCTTACGCATCGACCAGAAACCTTCAGGAGCACCTTCCACCTTGGCTTGGGTTTTCGGTGTTGCCATTCCCCATCCCTCCTGACACTTGCCATGGGGAAGAGCCCAATTCTTTCACCAATAAAATCTGTTCCAGTCACTCCAAGCTTATCTCTTGTGAATAACTCGTAACACACTCAATATTGCACCAAGAAAATACTTGGCAGGCACTGCCCAGTACAAAAAAGCAAACAGCTCTGTGGAGAAGGCCAAAAATAGCCATTGCTGTTACTCTCTCTGGTCTATACACACAGTCTTGTCAAGGAAATAGATTTTATTATCTTTCCCTAATAAATAAATAAATAAATAGATAGATTCCCCTCTTTCTCTTCATCATACTGAGCTTTCCCTCAGTATCTCCATCCCTCCTGGAGCCCCAGTGTTCACATTATCAGTCGTTTTCTTAATTCAGCAGCACAAGAGGGGAAAACATCACCTGAATTTAGGCAGATTGACCTTAGCGACTCGCAGCAGCCATCACGCATGCTGGAAGGACAGAGGGAATAATTTAAGGCTGTCAGAGGGGCAGCTGAATTGGAGGCCAATAGAGGAGGGCTCACAAAAGGTGGTCTTCACGTGGTATGTTGGGAAGACCCTACGAATGGGCTAACGGTGACTTCTCTGCTTGTACATCTCTACGTGATGCCGTCTTTACCTTCCCTTTCCCCCTGTCTGTCCTCGACACCGACAGACGTAAAAGACTTGCAGAGCTGCCCGATGCCTCACCTCTCCAGTGGCTTTGTTAATTTATTCCAGCTCCTAGAGGCAAGCCCGAATGGCAGCCCAGTAAGCCAGCTCAGACCGGTATAAAGGCAGCTGATTTTCCCACCTTCTGTCATGGTCAGTGTGTCACTTCTTTAGTTTTCATCTCTGAGGTTTCTTTTCTCCCCACCTCCCTCCCCCCTTTTGAGGGTCTGGTACTTTGTGAGAGCACAGAAGCAAGAAGATATGTAACATGAAACACCTAGTTCATTTATTCAGCACCAGTCTTTTTGAACCAAATTCCACATTTCGCTGCCTTAAGTCTTGTTTCCTCTCAGCACGTTTTAATCAAGCAGAAATCCTATCTACAGTGAAGAAAGCCCATTACAGCAAATTCTCACTACATTGTTTTAATGGACACATGTCTTTCACTTAAGACTTCATAATCTGCTTTGCCCTCCAATCGTGAGCATACTCTTAAAAAAAAAAGTCTTTTCAACATAAAAATGCAGGGCAGATATTGCGACTCAAATTCTTATGGATATTTACTATTCATTCCAACATACGATTCGTTACTCTTTCTGCATGTTTTAGACACAAAATCAGGAGGCCAGGGCAAACAGAAACCCACTCTGGACTTGCTCTTGAAGACCTGAGTCTGAACTCCCACCAACTTCAGAGAATTTTTTTGAGTAATGGCTAAGTTGAAACTCTCCAGGACCTTTGGGATTTTTTTCCCAGATAATTTTTCATTAGATCAACCCTTACTCATGCACACCTCGCAGCTCACCCGTAAGAAATGGACACCGATTTATTCTTTTTCCTTTCACAACCAACATTCTTGATTGAGTGTAGCTACTAATGCCAAAATGCACTTCAAGAAGATGTGCTTCAAAGTAAGTACCTATTATTTCTTTTTTTTCCTGGGATCTACCTATCTTCCCATGTCAGGTTGCTGACAGCATCGCCTACTAGCCTTTCACAACCCTTCAGGGCCGGTCCCATTTCTCCCAGAACGTGGAGATCTTCAGACTAGCTATCATCAAGATTCTTTTTTGCACCTTCAACCTAAATTCCTTCCCTATAAGCAACCCATCAAATCCAACAGTACCACGAAAGTTCAGCTGGGTTTCCAAGGTTAAGTTTGACCTTTCCATTCCTCACGTATACCTTGGGTGCTTTTTAACAGCACAGTTAGACCTTAGGTATCTGGAAAGTTGACTTGCTGTCACATCTGAAGAATGGGGAAATGCTGAGGGTATCACCACATTTGCTGAATCAAGGGAAGGCTCTGAAAAGCCTAAAGGTTCTAAAGGTTCTAAAGGTTCTAATAGCTTACTCCTCGAGAGCTTTTTACTCCTCTTTAACCTGGGTGTCAAGGCCAGTGGTATGAAGAGCATCCAGTGCATCCTTTGCTTGCTTAAACCCTAAAGCAGAATATAGCAGGGTGTTCACATCTTCTTTCTTGGCTTTATGCATTAAAAAACAGAAAGAAACATGTGGCACGGCAGAACTGCAGAGTGCTGGCAGCATCGAAGTAGTTAATTAGCAACATTGAACTAGACTTCAGGAGACGAGTCTTAATAAGTGCTGCTAAAAATATTACAGTAGTCATTTCCAGAACAAACACAATCAGTGGCAGACGAGCGAGGAGAGGGATACAGAGCCATGAGCTGCCACGGTGGAGGTATTTTCAGCAGGGAGCAGTTATAAAGGCTGCTCATTTTAAAAACACAGTAGTAAAAAACCAAGCTGGCATTGGAAAGCATATGGGTTCACAGAATCACAGAACCCCATGGGGTTGGAAGGGACCTCTGGAGATCATCCAGTCCAACCCCCTCCCAAAGCAGGGCCACCCAGAGCAGGTCCCACAGGAATGGGTCCAGGGGGGTTTGAATGTCTCCAGAGTAGGAGACTCCACCACTTCCCAGGGCAGCCTCTGCCAGGGCTCTGCCACCCTCAAAGGAAAGAAGTTCCTCCTCATGTTTGGGTGGAACTTTTTCAAGTCTGTGCCCAGTTCCATGTTTAGGTGGAACTTCTTCAACTCTGTGCCCATTTCCTCTTGTCCCGTCACTGGGCACCACTGAAAAAAGACGAGCTCCATCCTCCTGACACCCTCCCTTGAAGTATTTCTAAGCATTGATCAGATCCCCCCTCAGCCTTCTCTTCTCCAGACTTAAAAGACCCAAGTCCCTCAGCCTTTCCTCATCAGAATGATGCTCCAGGCCCCTCAGCATCTTTGTAGCCCTCTGCTGGACCCTCTCCAGCAGTTCCCTGTCCTTCTGGAACTGGGGAGCCCAGAAATGGTCCCAGTGCTCCAGCTGGCACCTCCCCAGGGCAGAGCAGAGGAGGAGGATGACCTCCCTCCACTTGCTGGTCACGCTCTTCCTGATGCCCCCCAGCATGCCATTGGCCTTCTTGCTCACAAGGGCACATTGCTGCCTCATGGACATCCTGTTGTCCACCAGGACTCCCAGGTCTTTCTCCTCAGAGCTGCTTTCCAGGAGGTCACCCCCAACCTGTCCTGATGCAGGGGGTTATTGCTCCCCAGGTGCAGCACTCTGCACTTGCCTTTGCTGAAGTTCATCAGGTTCCTCTCTGCCCAACTCTCCAGCCTGTCCAGGTCTCTCTGGATGGCAGCACAGCCTTCTGGGGTGTCAGCCACCCCTCCCAGTGTTGTGTCATCAGCAAACTTGCTGAGGGTATATCACATCCCTTCATCCAGGTCATTGATGAATAGATTGAGTAGGACTGAAGAGGGATCCAATCTCAAGCCATGCTGGTGGCTCTGCAGCCTGGCCAGGGCAGAGATGTTGGGAGCAGAAGGTGTTGGCACTACATTCACTCAGCCTTGAGGAATCCAGTGCACAAATATAATCTAATCTGAGAAGAAGCCTGGCAGGTTATAATCCATCCTGTTTTGGGGTGTGAGAGGAAGAGCTGGTGGAGGGAAGAGCTCAAAAATGGAACATCCTGGTGACTCCTGCTGTGCTAAACCCCCAGCCCCGTGCAGGCTGCAATCACTGCACACAAGGCAGCAACATCTGCTGGCCAAGTGATAATCAGTGCATTCATCACTAAAAAACACGTGTAAAAATCCAACACCCGAAAGCTACCTCTAGGCCCTTCCTTTTGCAAAAGTACTCCATGTCAGCCCTTGCTCTGGCAAACGGCTATTTTTTTTCTCCTCTGCAGTCACCCTGCTGTCTCCAGCAGGACATCTCATGCTCGCTGCTGGGAACAGCCACCTAAGCTTTTCAGACACCTTCTTGGCAAGGCGTTTCCCCCCCTCCTGGCATTTGACAGGATTATGAAATGCCGAAATCTCCTGGCCTCCTTTTGTTTTGAAGTCTGAAAGAGAAGTTTAGCTTTATCACTTTTGTCTCTTGCTGCTCCTTCCCCTGCTTCACCCATCCTGGCTGCCCCCCGTCCCTGAGCGCTCCCACCTGCGAACCCCCGGGAGCAGGACCCCAGCCTACGGATGCTGGCTGTGGCATTCATGGTCCTGCAGATTCCTGGTGGCCTTGCAATGGCAACATCTCCAAAGAGGACACAGCACCAGTTCATCGCCCTGGTGGGTCTGGTCTGCTGGATCATTCTCCGGGGCTGGCTCAACCAGGGCACGTGTAGCAGGAGCAGGGTCTTCAGGAAAAACAGGTCTCCTCCCCTACATTTGGCTGGGCTGCCCGCTGTCCCATGGCCTCACCAAGAGAAGTACATTCTCTATATAGGAGAAGGGAGCAACCACATATTTATTCGTACTGGAGAGGCGCTGAAGATACTCCTGCTGCGCTAACCAAACAGTATTAATGTTTATGAAACATTCCACAAAGGAAGCATTTTGAAGCTGAGGAACCTTGCACTTTTTAAGGATTTTTGTTGTTGTTGTTGTTTTGTGAGAAGGTAGAGGAAAGAGCCCAAACTCCAGCTTTCCTGACAAAAAGGAGAAATCCCCAACTTCAGAAAAGCGTCCAATGCTATGACACTTTTACATCATTTTTTTTAAATCAAACACTGCTTTACTAAGAGGCAAGATTTAGAAGAGGATAAAAATGAAAAGACAGATCAGTCCTTCAAATGGGGAACAAACATAATTCTGGATCCCAGCATAGCCCATGTAGGGGAAATATCCTCCTGTCCTTCTGAGCTTAAGACACCAGCTGGCCAGCAAATACAGGTTGAGATGCCAGCTTTGCTGTGAAAGATGAAGAATCTCTTTGCTGCTTTCTTCACCTCCAAACTTAGACATGGCTTTCCATCTTAACTAGCAAAAAAGGGACCGAAATCTTTACAGAATAAATGGGACACGCACACATGGGCAAATATTAGAGGATAAAAACCACGGCCCCATGTCATGGGGGGGCCCTGCTTTAAATACACAGCCATGCTGTGTATTTAGCAGGGGCTGCTGAAGGCAAACCTGATCTCTGAAAACCTCCAGCACCGCCGAGCAACCAGCAGCTGTCACTGTAAGCAATGAAGAGGAACAGAAGGAAGAGCTAGGGATGCTCCTAGATGGGAGGAAAGCAACTGGAAAACAAAAAAAAACATGGGAGAAGCTGCAATTAAATACTCAGCAGCTCCCTAAAAATGGCCCTTGTCCGCCAGGAGAAGCTGCTCATCAAAAAGGCTCAGCTGGCTTTTAAGCGTGCAGCCCGAATTTGGCTCCAGAGGCTCGGAGCATGGCTTATCACCGTGGGATCTCTGGGCAGCGGCCGTTCATATCCAAGTGGGATTTAGGACTCGGTGGCCCTTTTTGGTGCCCTTCCCAGGCAGTGATGCAGGGAGCCACAGGGCAGGCAGCCGCTTTCAGCTCCCTATTAGCCCCTGAGAGCTTTGAAATGTTCAAGATCCTCTGCCCACCAGCCACATTACTCAGCTGTCAAAGGAAAGGCTTCAGATTTATGATGTAAAAATTACATTTTAACGAGGTGTCATATGTGTTTAAAGTTCTTATTCATCACCATACTGCCACATCTTTTACCCAAGACAAAAATGCACTTAATTAGCATATTGTAAGGACAGAGAGTTCACCTTATCTGCATTGTAAAACTGCTTTAGGAAAAAAAAAAATGAAAAACCAAAAAAACACCCAGCCACCCTTACTGAATAAAATGGTTACAATCACATACCAAGACAGCATCCCACAATATTTAACAAAATGTGCATGGTAAAAGTTTGTAATGCACCCTCTGAGGTTTTTAAAACCCCACAGATATAGATGGAGGCTTCATATCACATTTGATTACCGGACTGGCAGCCCATATGTTAATATGCAATCTTCGGAAGCCACTTAAGCACAATGAGGCTGTATTAGAAGTCCCATATCATATCGCTGCCTTCCTTACATATTGGGCATTTATTAACATCATACATCTATTAAACACCCTGTATTGTAATGCCTGGGTCTCCTGGATATAATTTAAAACCCCTCTGAAGCAGGAGGTCTGTATTTACCATGTCATGTCTGGGGGCTGGAACTTGCTGGTCTCTTCTCACAGGTCATTAGTGAGAGAACGAGAGGGAAGGGCTTCAAGCTCCAACAGGGTAGGTTTAGACTGGACATTAGGAAACAATTCTTCACAGGAAGAGTGGTCAGAGACTGGAACAGGCTGCCCAGGGAGGTGGTGGAGTCACCATCCCTGAATGTGTTTAAGAGTCGTTTGGATGTGGGGTTGGGGGATCTGGTGTAGGGGAGAACTTTGTGGAGTGGGGTTGACGGCCGGACTCGATGATCCCAAGGGTCTTTTCCAACCCGAATGATTCTATGATTCTAAGATCTTTAAGGTCCCTTCCAACTCTAACCATCCTATGACTCTGTGTCACTGGAATGGCTGCTGGGATATCCAAGTCCCAGACATGTACAGAGGGATTCTTATCCCACTTCAAGTCCTTCCTTGGACTTCTTCACTGCCAAGCTATAGGGCTGCTCTAAATGCTCAGCCAGCACATCCTGAGCCCCTGCACCATGGCTGCCAGCCCTGGCGGGGGGCACCTCAGGCATTTAAAAGACAAAACTTTCTTCCTCTGGTGTCTCTGCTGCCTGGTGAGCAGTGAGGTGCAGAGATTGCAAGCCAGGCGATGGGTGTCTGTATGCAGCTCAGTGCTGGGAAAGCAAGATGGGAGCACTTTACTCTTTTGGAGAGGAGGATTTGTTGATGTTTCCTTGAATTTGTTTATGCAGGCTCTATCACAAGTGGGTGATGATTAAAACAGGTAACTGGTGAATATTAAGACTGATTGGGTTGTGGAAAATTTTTCATTCTGTAGATACAGCCTTTCGTTCCCCTATCCGCACATGTCTGGTGGGGCACATAAAAAAAAAAAAATAATCCTGAACACTTTTCTGGGTTCAGTTCCCTGAAGAATGTCATGAAAAACACTTGCAGGAGTTCCAGAGCTATTCTCACTGTCACTTCAAATTAGCAAACTCAAAAGCAGCTACAAAGAAATAACCCAAAAGCTCAGGAGCATTTATGGAGAAGCATCCTCCAAAAAACCTCATTTTAAGGCCAAACAGCTCAAACAAAATATGTTTCAAAGGTTTTTGCTATCTTCAAGTTCACTCCTTGAAGGTAGACATTAATGACAGGTTTCCTGGGATTTGCAGGCATGGAGGAGTGTTTGACTTCAAAACCGCTTCAGGGAAAATGAAAGAGCCCCAGACAAAAGGAGACAGGAAAAAAAAAAAAAAAAGAAAGCGCGAGGAAAATCTTTAAAATGCAGCTTTTCCCATTTCTGAGAAAAAATGAACAATTGGTTTTAATTCAACCAAGAGCCCTGAATTGCTTCTAGATCAGCTGAATCCAGCTTTGTGCCTCACTGAAGGCTTCAGAATATTTTGTCTTCTCTGGTAGCCTCAGCTGTGACAGAAGCCGAGCACAGAAAATCCAGGGTTTGAAACTCATTTACTCCAAGGATTAAAAGCCCATTTTCTTAAACAGCGGGTGAGGGAGAAGCTCTGCCACAGTGAAGATCTCCAAACCTGTGAGGATGTTCCAAACCCATGTGCACAATCAGACCTTGAGTTAAAACCCACAGAAAACGTTTAATCACTGTGAAGAGCAAGAGGATGCGATCTCTGCCTTTCCCATCAGCTAAGTGACTCCTGCCTCCTCCCATTTTCCCTGGATGGCTTGGGAAAAGCCTGGAAATGTTTGATTCTAAGTGAACTGGAGCCCTCAGCACCTGTTTTTTATTTTAAATATCCTTGAAATGTATGATATCAGTGATTTCAAATATGTTACTGCCTATTTAGGTAGTTAAATATATCCCTTTTTTTGTTATGATCAATTCTGGGGTTTAAGAACTCTTCTCCTACAACTTCACCCTTAATTGTTTTCTATCAACCAATTTGTTCGACTCATCAATTTTACAATCTTATTTTCTAATGAAGCAGATATTGCTAACATATTTTGCTCTTCAAACTGTAACCCTACGTAAAATGGCTGTATTGACCGTTGCCTCGCTCGAAACAGAGAAACAATGGTTATTTTGGAGGAGGGGAAAAACTTTTATCCACAATCTACTCCGTAAAAACACCCACAACTAAATAACCACATAAAATCACTCTGGGTCTTCACTGCTTTCTGAGCATCAGCTCCTGTTCTGCTCTTTGGTGGAGGAGCTGGGTTTAAGCCAGCCATGTATTTATTATTACCTATAAAGCAAAGCAGCAGAAAATTTGGTGCTAATCAGAAAACGTGTCAGACTGAACTTGGAAGAGAAAACAAAATCATGCAGACCTGGGTTCCTACAATAAAATATCAGTGTCAAGAAGGGGTTTGCACACCCCTTGAATTGAAAATCAGTGTCTCTGTCTGACTGACTCGTAAAATGCCATTCCCACTCGTCAGGCTGTGCAGGTAACGGAGCAGTAAACTCCCTTTGCAAAGGGATTTTTCTCCACTCTGAAATGCTTTGGCCCTTTCCAGCTGTCTTATCAAGAATTTCACTCGCTGGCAGAGCAGTCCTCTCAAAAAGTCCTGCTAGCCCAGAAAACAGTGAGGCAATTGGATCCTTCTGCATTTCTGCAAAAAGGAAATCCTGGCAATTTTCAGCGAAGAGAAACGCGTGTATAATTCAGCTTTGTGCCCACATTGTAAAGCTATCAAAAATTGGACGAAGGGAATGTCAGAGAAGGCTGAGCAGACTCCTGGAGACCATGTGAACCTTCTCGTGCCCACCACCCAAAGCCAAAATCTGCTTCAGCTTTCCCTCTGAGACACCAGAGGATTTTCAGTTCTCGTCCAAACATGAGTGAATTAAAGGGGCTTCACATCAGAGTGGCAGGAGGACAAATCAAATCCTTGAACCTGACTGATAGACTTTCAGGCCTCTGCAAGGTTTCCACCCGCTCTTCCACCTCACCAGCTGAAACTGGTAAAAGGGGAGAACCATTTCTTGTTTTTACAGGAAAGTACAAAATTTGGGGTTTTTTTTTCACCCATTATGCTTTTTTTTTTTATTACAGATGCTATTACTGGCAATGGTCACACTGTGGAAAAAAATGGCAGCAGAGAGCCTGCTGTAATACCTGGAAATAAATCACTGACCAGGAGAGAAACTATGTGAAATAAAAAGGATGCAATTGATTTTCACTCCTCGGGGATAACCAATAGCTCACAAATTGCTCCGCTTCACTCCACCGCTCAGAAAGTACATGCTCATCATTAAGCTGGGAGAATGAGAAGTATTACTTCATTTTTTGCTCATCTGAGATCTTGCAGAGGTCAACATCATTGAAACCGTTCCTGCTCCTCTCTTAACAGTCACTTGCTTTTGTTCATCTGCCACTTCAAGATTTCCTTCTCCTCTTCCTTATGTTTTTGCATAAAAGTGAGAAATTCACTGCCATTTTACCACTTTCATTCCTCCCCAGATTTTCATATCCACAGTTTCTTCCAGCATCTCTTGATCCATGTTTTACATGGATAACAGGCTGCTCACAGGAAAAGGAAAAGAAAAGCTCAGCAACAGAAACCTCGACTCCTCTTTCTCAATCTGAAGACCTGAATCCACTCCCTCACCCCCGAGTTTTTTATTAACAGAACAGAATGTTTTGCGAACAGCCATGTTACAAATCAGAGTTTTGCCGTTCAAATGATATTAATTCTGCCCTTCCTCTTACTTTTTCAGCCTTTCTGAAGAACGTAGTCCATCCAGAGGAACAGCCTGGGAACTGTGACCATTGAGCAAACACTGTTTGGAAATTTTCTCACCATGAACATACCACTTGCAAAATGATGATTAGGTTGGTAAAGTTGAGGGAATGTAACCTAACTAAGTAATTAATTATCCGTATAATTTCTAACAGGAAAAAAGGTGGAAAAGCTGGGAATCCTCTGGGGGCCAGATGCTCCTCTCTTAAGACAAAATCCAGTAAGTCATGCTTTACAATTAAAAAAAAAAAAAAGAGCAACTTTAAAGAAAAAACCACAACGTTTTGGAGGATTTTGTTGTCAATTCCTCTCCTGACTCTAGATACACACTTGTGGGTGTATGCAATTAGTGGTGGCTTCCCTAAATAGCCCAAACTCCCCCAGCGTAATGGAACGAAGTAATTTAAACTGGCTGGCAGTTTTCCCCCGTCTGTTTGCAGTGACAGCATCTTCCACCCTTTATTTTGCCAAATTCCTACAGAAGGGAAGTTGATCTGATGTACAGAGGAAAATTCAATGAAGGAGAAGAGAGCGCTATCTCTGTGATACAAACAAGAGCATGGACATTGGGAGACTGTTTCATTCCTTCCTCTAGTCCATTTCAAACTAAGATTAAAAAAATAAATTCTAAGGTTAAAAGAAAATTCTAATATTAAAAAGAATACATAATCATATGCATTAATGTCTTAATATCCACCACAGGCCTTGTGATGGGAATGAATTTAGGCAAACACAGGCGAATGAGTAAGACAGGATTGCACTTCAATTTTACACCGCATTTGCATGGAAAATAGAAAGCCCATATTGAGATTTGGGCTCATATTAAAACCCTTACCTGCTCTGCTGTCCAGCGGGCCAAAATCCAAGGAATACTTCACAACGTGATAGTTGTTCCATACATACAGGAGGTTGTCCCGGGGATTATAATCCACAGCAGCAATATATTGGTAGGAGTTTGGAAAGGGCACATCCACCATGCTATCCTTGCTTTGGTCAGTGTTATAGATGTAGTCTATTTTATTCCCCGTGGCTTCGTTATCGTCATCTTCGTACACAGACTTCACCACGTATAAAATCCCACAGATCATGAAGGCATTAGAAGCTGACCTCTTGTCGTAGGCAGTATCCCATGTCCCTTCAATCCTTAACGTGTAAGGGTTTAACTGGCTAATGACTATTTTGCCATTATTTTGTTCCGTTGCATAGATTACCCACAGCCCGTTCTCATCCACGGCCAGGTCTATATCGGATTTGCCTCCCCAGCGGTAGGGAGAGGTGTCGTGGTAGTTGGCGTTGGCTATGATGGCCTCCCCGCTTTTTATCCTTGTCCGCAAGTCGAACTTGACTATGTTTCTGGTTCGTTCCTTGTTGAAGAACAAAGCCCCATCATACACCACGAATCCCGTGCCGTCCACCCGGTGCGGGAGTTTGTAGGTGGTGGTTGGCCTCCCCGCAATGAAGTCGTCCTTGGAGGAGTACTCCGTCAGCGTGTCCGTCCGGTACGGCGTCCAGGGCATGTAGTAGATCTTGTCAGATGCCTGCAGAGGGTCCTTGCACCAGGCACCGGACTGGTGGTCGGATTCGAATAAGTGTTCACTCTGGTATACTCCTTTCAGCAGTCCAGGGCAAAGAAAAACTGTTGGAGGGGAGAAGAATTTAAAAGAGAAAGCCAAAGTTAATGACGGTCCGGAGGTGCTCGGCCCAAAACATCTCAACAGCTTCTAGTTCTGGAGCAGAGGATGCTCAAGACCAGAGGACATCCAAGAGCAATGCCTTGTAGATGGAGACTAGCCTTCCTAGAACCAGATTCGCTCCACCAAAATGATTTCCCCCTGCTTTTTCTATTGACTATGGCTCATTTTCTTATTGCTTTTCAAATCTATTTTTCCAGGTGTACTTGCTTGGACTGCTCGCCTCTGTAAACTCTGAAATGAATATGTGCCCCCAAAGGATTTCTGGGTTTGTATTTCCAGATTGTATTCGGCAGTGAGTCTGTACCTACTAAGTGAAGGGGTAAACTCCTGGGGAATTGATCCACATATTTATTTGAACAGCCCACAGAAAAGCAGCCTAGAAGTGGAAATAAGAGAAAGAAATTCCCATCCTTACAGCCCAAGCGACATTAAATATTTAAAGGGGACCAACAGCAAAGCAGAGACGAATCCTTTAGCAACTCAGAAGAGCATTTAAAGCAAAGGGAGGGGGGTGGGAGAGGGGGGGGGGACACCCGGCTACAGATCTGCAGTGTAACTAGAAATGAGGCTTTCAAAGCTGCTACAGGACACACGAAACATGCAGTCCACACAATTAAAAACGAATGACATATGGATGCTGAAAGGAAAAGACGAGGAAGGAAGGAAGGAAGGAAGGAAGGAAGGAAGGAAGGAAGGAAGGAAGGAAGGAAGGAAGGAAGGAAGGAAGGAAAAGAATAAAGTTCACTGGAGAGGAACCCAAGGTCTGGATTTTAATCAGTTAAAAAAAAATGTCCTGTTAAATATAGTAGTAATTCAAACTTAAAAACATATACCTTCTACTGTTACATGAGAGGAGCATAGAGGAGCGGTTTGACTACTGGGGTGCTTTGCTGCTCAGACTTCGGGGGGCTGAGAGGTGCTGGGGCACGGCCAGCACCTGGGAGGGGACTTGCCCAAATGCCTGGCTGACCTTGGCATGGTGGGGATGCCAACATCAGGAGGAGAGCCAGCTGGAGGGGGAGGCAAAAGGAGGGATGCTGAGGAGCAAAACTGGTTTGCTTGGCCCCCATCATCCCGGCGAGCACCCTCCTGACCTGGAGGGACCTCGCACACATTGGGGGGAGACTGTTTATTGGTTATTTGTGCTGTGCTGATCTCCATGAGCAGGAGCAGTGAGTGGGATAACCGTAGGGATGGGATGGGCAGTGGGGAGGCACGGAGAGGTATCCCATCTCACGCTTCTGGTGGCGAGGGGCTGGCAGATGGGATCTCACGTGTGCACTCCCTGCTTGAAGCATAACCAATTATTTTCAGAAATGCAGAAATTGGCGATATCCTCTGGAGAGCGAGACAGGAGGAAAATCAGATTTAGTAACTGGTGTAAAAGCATATTGCTCCAGTCCAGTCTGAGTAACCACCCAGAGCTGTCGATAAAGGGGTGCCGTTTCCAAGAGGCTTTTATGGCCTAATTAGATATACTTATGCACATACCTACGTATGCACACTTTTCAAATTCTTTGGAGCAGAAGGTATATAAACCTTTGAATAGAAATTTCAGGGAAAAAAAGTGGCACTGGTAAAAACTGTTCAGCAAAAATAAGTTAGCTGGTGAAGTTGAGCAGCAGAGATACTAAATAAACTTTAACAAAAAAAAGTAGTGAGAATTAATGACAAATTATTTCAACTAAAACGTTAAACTGTTAAATAACTTAGCCTATACATAAGTAATAAATATATATATAATTTGAAAGGTATTTAATTACCTTTTTGTTCCACTTCTATTGTAGAGAGAGAGGTAAAGAGAGAAAGGAGAAAAGAGAATAGATTAATGGTACTGTATTGGCCAGGTAGTTTTCTTTACCTCTTTCATACGAAAAGGAAACTTTATTAATTTACTTTAGTATGTGAACATTTTATATATATATATATATAAAAAACCTTTCCTCTGATATAATAAGCAGACAAGCTGAAAAAATACAGATAAATTTTAACTTTACAAAAATCTTTAAGAAGAAAAAAACCCCCCAGCACTTGGGACACACCGAGCCCCCTGAACTATTTGAGATACGACGTCAGCAGCAGCCTTGGACTAGTTTCATAAAGCAAAATGAAACAGCCATACATTGAAATACGATTGATACAGATTTATGTATAGAATAAAAACTCCAGGGAGAAACTTTATAGAATATATATCTTCGTTCACTTCGCCAAAATCCTGTAAAACAGAGATCCTTGCTTTAAGCAAATGAATATTCCCTTTTGACATGAATAGAGAACTTAGGAGAGTCAAATGAAGAGTATCGGTGGATGTTCGCAGAGTCCTGTCCTCTGTTTCAGAGAAACAAGTTTTAGTAGGACTTGGGAAAAAAAAACACATTTAAAGTATTACAATACTCATATGATTTATAAGATCCCGAAGACTTACAGCATTAACAAGTTAAAAATATCTAAGCACTATTTAAGAAAACCAACCCCAGAAGTTGCTGGATGTTTTTATGGGAATTATTCACCACGCACAATAATGCTGCAGAAGATCTGTGTCCCTCACCACAAAGGCCTTCGCAGTCAGAATAAATAAAGGCAGTGCACTTATTAATTGTTAAAGACCAATTTCTAGAGCTAACGAACTCCCAGGAGAGGCTTCGGGGGCCCTCATCCAAAAGCCCCCGCTGGTTGTGGCACAGACACCTCCTTCTTTCAGCATGCTGAAACATGCTCCAACAGCTTCTGCACTCCCAGACCTGGGGTTTGCAGGTTCTGTGGGGGCCCCTTCCCTGAAGGTGTAGGAGAAGACGGGCCCCATAAAACATCACTGAAGGAGAAGTGAGAACTTGCCAGCAAAGCAGTACGGTTTTGACAGCTGAGAGCTCTCTGCTGGGAGGAGGAGGCAGGAATGGGAAGGTATGCACGGCCTGCGGGGCTTTTGCTGGCCCAGAGTTCACCCTGGCCCCTTCCAGACTCAGGCATTTGCCAAATGACTCTCCTCCGGTGCTGGGACTGCAAACCCCTTTTCATTCATTCCGATGGGAAACTGCAAGCTCAATGGGAGAACAACGTCGGGGTGAGGGAAAGAGCCAGTGAGATTAAAAGGCATCAGACCCAGGGACTGGAGACACCCCCACAGCAGCTCCTCTCCCATCTCAACCCCATGACTGGCCAGAGTTAGGTCAGGAATTCAGGAAAACATTAAATGTCCCTGGCAAAAGCAAGAGAGCAATGGGACAGATCCCCAGATGTAGGGCTTCGGAGGGATCACAGGATCAGCTAGGTTGGAAGGGACCTTTTAAGATCATCTAGTCCAACCAGCGGAGAAAAAAACAAACAAACATCAAAAAACAACACAAAAAACCCCAAACCAAACCAAAACAAAATACCACACACCCCACCACACCCAAAACCAACCACAATCCACTACTAATCCATATCCCCAAGCACCATGTCAACTCGTCTCTTGAACACCTCCAGGGATGGTGCCTGAACCACCTCCCTGGGCAGCCCATTCCAAGGCCTGACAACCCTTTCAGTGAAGAAATATTTCCCAATATCTAACCTGAACCTCCCCTGGCACAACTTCAAGCCATTACCCCTTGTCTCATCATCTGTGACCTGGGAGAAGAGACGGGCCCCCACCTCTCTACTCCTTTCAGGGAGTTGTAGAGAGCGAGGTCTCCCCTCAGCCTCCTCTTCCCCAGACTGAACACCCCCAGCTCCCTCAGCCTCTCCTCATAAGACTTGTGCTCCAGACCCCTCACCAGCTCTGTTGCCCTTTGGTCTTGTCCATCAGGCAGTGTCCCTGGCAGACCCAGCTGCACACCAGCGTGTTCAGGAACAGGAATGAAAGGCACTGGATGTGATGCAGACAGGTGGACATCGTTGCTATTAGAAACTGGTGAGCTGTGCCTTCACCCTCCCAACCTCCCAGTCACCTGGCTCCAGGTGAAGCTTGTACCTAATTAGCTACCGAGTTATTTGGATCAGGATTTTTTCCCAGCTCTGCTTTTTGGTGGTGGTGGTGTTTGTGTTTCTACACCTGTGCCCCACTACAGAGCGAGAAACATTCCTGTCACAGCAGCAGACAGTTCTCACAGGACTGGATGCAGACTTTGGCGAGACCTTTGGGATGCTGCGGAAGGACAGGCAGAAGAGCATTTAAAATATCATGTATTTGACAGGTTTCAGGATGTTTTATGGATTTGTGAAAAAACTGTGCTGAAAGAAGCTTGAATTTCTCCTGCATTACATGCTATTGTTGTTAATGAGGGATACAGTCACAGATAGTAATAATAGTTTGGGCTGTCAAACAGCATTTATTTTAGGCAGAATTTTGCCCTGGAGTTTTAACTGTTCTCCTCGTGGGCTTTCTGAAGATGCTGCTTGTTGGTTTCTTGCACTATAGCAGAGCTCTTTTCTTTGTAGTACACATTTGATTTCCACTTAAATTAACACACTTCCCACTTAAATTGACACAATGGTTTTAGGAAAAAAAGATTTTCTTTTGTTTGTGGGCTGTTTGCTGCCTCCCTTATTTTATGTCATGACCGAGAATTGAAGGCAACCCTGTAGCCAGGCAGATCAACATAGCTCCGTGGAAATAAAGGAGTCTTTGGAGGACAATGAGTGGTCGTAATGTGCCTGAATAACTACGTGACACCTTTCAAAATGTCAACTAGAGATACCGGTCCTTTGCAGACATGATCTGCTGAATGGATGGGTTTTATAGAGGGATTCTGCATTTCTATTTTAACCACTGGGTTCAAACATATTTCCAAGTTTCCTCTTCACTTGCCACCTTTCTGACCTTTTTTCTTTTTTTTTTCTTTAAGCCTTTGCAAAATCACAAAACTGGTTAAAACTTAAAATGCTTCATGGTGAGAAGACAGATATGATTACAAATGGGAACACGCCATCCCCCAAGGAAGCCCTGGTTTCCCTTTCATCACGATTAAAGAAAGCTACACGTGAATATTTATGCCAGAGTTTATGTCATTGTGTATTGTTTATGATTGTGTAGTATACACTTACGTTCTCTGGAGAAATACACAGTCTCCTTTTTGCTTCTTCACTTTCTCCTCTATTATGTTTCTGTAATATGTTATTACAAGATGACTCTTAGGGCTTGCTTTAAAAAAAGCAAGTGGAGGGAGGAATTAAGAATAACAGATTGCTCTGGGAAAGAAACCTGCCTTTGATTTTTAAATAGCTGATAGGGAAAGTAATAGAAAGATTAATTACTTGTAATTGGCAGTATTTATTTAAAGTGCCTTCTCCAAAAATGTACTCTGTGAGGTTGAAGGCTATACAGTTTACACAGTACAGCTTTTCAGATTTTGTTTTCTCCCTTGAATACCATTTTGTAAGCGCTGCAATCATTCTTATTTCCGGTTATTTGTTCTGGAAGCAAAGCTGGAATCTGCAGAGACAATGTGAGACTTGCTGCACGTTTCCTTCCCAGGCTAACTAATATGTGTTAGAGCGGGATGGAAAAGCGTGATAGTTCCCATGGCACCCAGGCCATACACTTGCCGAGGACGGACACCAGACCAGTGTTTAAATGCAAGACTCACGAGTAATTTGGGCCACCTGGCTGCAGGACAGGCGGATACTGGCTCCCAGAGGAGTCGACAGAGAGAAGCTGGCAGAACCTGTCAGACACCAGAGAGAAGGGTCTGAAACAGCACCAAGTGGGAGAGACTCCGACGCTGGGAGAGTGACTTGGAAGCCTTAGCAGAGGGAAAACGTGATTCATTCCTCACTTCCTTTAGTGGGATTGCCTGAGTGTCCCTAAAGTGCTGCGAAAGGTGTGAAGATGTGGTGTGAATAGGATCCCTGCTCCTGGAAGCTGGTGCTTATCTGAGAGTCCTGACTCCAGAAACCTCATCGACAAAGGAATGAGTTATTGCCCCTCTACCCAGCATCCCAGTCCAGCTGAGACTTCAGGCCAGCTTAAGCACCTTGATGAACTAGGGTTTGGGGCAGTTTAAACTTGTAAGAGGGTTCAGTGGTGTTTTCTGTGCGTGCTGAAAGATAGACCTGAGATTTATTTCCCAAGTGAATACACAAATCAAACGAGTCCTTACTCTTCTCTGAACTTTCCTCTTCTGCATTGTGAAGAGTCTAGGAGCCACTGGCTGCAAAAGAGGATCTTATCAGGACACACCAAGGGAGGACTGCAATGCAAATGCAAATTCAAAGCTAAACTGCTCAGCTTCTCTTCCAGCCTTGGTCAGATGGGCAGCAAACGCTGTGTCAGGTGCTTTCAGAAGGAGGGTAAATCCACCTGATGGGCCTCACTGACGTTAGTGCCTCACTACAGCATTTTGTGCAACGAGCAAGAAAATGTTAAGAAGGTGTTTGGATTTCTTGACAGTGATCACCTGCCATAAGCCAAACTTAAAAAGAGGTTTTTGTGGGTTATATGCGTTGTCTCCTCTCCTTGGCAATCAATGACCATCTTTATGCTTTGAGTTTTTCCCGTTTTCCACCCCTCTGATTTACCCCTTTCCCAATGAAACTGTGTTTCAACTGACTGTGGCAGCTTCTGCCATTCTGGAAGCCAGCGGGAGAGAGGAGTGACCCTCCGCAACGCCTCAAGGTTCGCTGTCCCCAAGGGACAAACGCAAAGCCACCCGAGTCCAGCCCTTTCTCAGCAACATCTGTGAACTGCAAATAAGCTCAGTCCAGTCTATTTCCCAGTTGCCCTTCCGAAAATTCCCGACTTTCTCATTGTTCGTGTGGTAGATGCGACAGGGTGAAAGGGAAGAGCTCGGTAATACCTTCAGGATTGTATTGCAGCCCACAACAGCGGCCAGCCAGGTTGGAAAGAATATTTTATTCTCTTTGTTCTGACTGCTGGGATACCCTGACTGGGGCACAGCTGAATTGTTTAAATGCAAAAGCCCAAGTTTGTTTTTAAAAAAAATAAAGTAGCAAAGCCTAGAATGAATTACTGGCCTATTTGTCATCCTGGCATGGAAAGCATTTTCCATCTCTCCTCCTGAAGCTGTTCCACTTAGTATAAATAATGAAATATTCAGTGAGCCACAGAAAAAGACCAGCTTTGTAGCCTGTGGGGCTCCACGGAGTATGAGACAGCCCAGGTGAGTAGCTTTATCATGGGTGTATTGGCTATTCTCGGTATGATCTGAGAAAATTGCCATAAAGCATTTTGGCTTTGATCCAGTCAGCCTTTTGCAACAGAAAAAAAAAGAAATATCATGGAAAATTTTTCATCAGCTCTATTATAGGCATGCAATACAAGTCACAGTTCGTAAGGAAATGGGAATTAGAAAAGCAGCCCTGTGATTGCTACCACCTTGCATAACATACCTCTCACTCAGCTGGGCATTTCTAGAGCAAAAAGAGTTTAGAAATTTAGTTTGAACTGTAATAGACTCAGGTTTTTGTGAACTGGAAGTGGGTCCAGGACACTCTCAATCCTGGGAGCTATTTATGCCAGAGCAGATTACACCAGTAACAACCAGAAAGTGAAACTGCATATAAATGAAAACTGAGGTGGAACAATTTGACGCTACTTTCCTGAACTTCAGCAAGTACAAAATGGAAACTCATGCAGATGATGAAAACTGTTTATTCAAAAAATATATTTTATATAAATAATATATGAAGATTGCTTTTATTTTTTACGGTTAATTAATTTTTTTGAAAGAATAAAATGTCTACAAACTAAAAATTAATTATAACAGAATTATTCTGTTCCTAAAACTGCATAAATCACATAATCATCACAGCCTTCAGAGACAGCCAGCAGACCAATATCTAGCTCTGTATATTCAGTTGCAATAAATCTTAAATTAATATGGGATCGGAGATTCTGGCATAAAAGAGAGGAAGTTGAGGAATTTTCTATTAGTCTGGGTTTAATGAGAGACACATATCTCCCCAGTTAAGGCATTTGTAATTTCTTTGCAATTATCATTACAGCTAATTAACAGCAAATGCTCACATTCACCAGCTATACTTAAAAGGTGATGATACCAAGGAGGAGTGGGGAGGAAGAGAGATGTAAATTTTTAATACCTTATTTGCCTTAAGACCGCATGGGAACGATGAATAATTGATGGTAATGGTGGTTAACCCTCAGCCCATCAAAAGAGATCTTTACATGTTATCTGTTTCCCCAGCCTCCCCCAGAGCAGCTCTCCCTGACATGGAAGATGGCTTTTTGAGGCACCAGGTTGTGACGAGATTTGTTACTACCAATTAAGGATATTGATTGACAGCTTCTCTCTATACAGTCTTCTGGAAAGTGCTGTGGCTCCCACCCCATCTCCAGCTGCTCATCACAAGGGCTGGAGGTTGGTGTCCCCTCAGATTTGCCACCTGAGCTGCTTGGGGGAAGGCTGTGACTTGATTATGACTTCAGTCATAATCAACCAGGTCAGCTTAATGGGTGTCAGTAGCAGGTCTTTGCTGTTGTTGGTCGCCGTAGTTGAAGCAGGTTGGAGATTGATGGCACAGGCAGTTCAGCTGGCTGGTGATGTTCTTCATGGGCATGGCTACTGGGAGGTAGTGGGGCCAGATGATTCTTCCAGTTGGACAGATACATGTGTATTAAGACATTGCCCAGAATCGAGTGAAGCCAGCTGGACTCACAGGTTACGTGTGTACAAAAAATAAATGAGAAATGAGCTGTTCTCTTGGCCTGGGGGAAAAATGCCAAATCTTCTCTTCCCCCCAAATTGGTCTTGTCCACAGTGCTGAATAGACACAGTTTCTGGTCCAGGTTGCTTCCTGAGCTTCAGCAAAATCTTGCTGGCACATGCAAAAACTGTTCTAGAGAACACAACAGAACAAAAAGCCCAACAAACCAGATTGGGTAATCATGAGTCTTGTTCAATCTGCTGATATTGGCATAGCCACTGTGCCACCTAAGCTGGCTAATGCATAGCTGATGGAAGTTGCCCTATTTGTCTATAGCCTTTACCAGAGGGTATCTGACTAGGATAGTCCACCACTCACACAGTTTAACAACCTCGTTCAATTTTTTTTCTGAACATCGTGTAGTATCCTGGAACTGCAAGGGAGCTCCCAGAGTTTGGTATCAGAGCTAGGATGGATTTGGCTTTTTCACTGCTTAACTGTGGACCTGTGACAACCTTGTAGTCTAGGAAAGAGGAAGGCTGGAACACCACCTGCGTGAGGTTGCTTTCTTAACCAGCAGTGAGAAGAACAGCATGTTATGGGGCTGAGCAACTCTGTATGGTTCACCTGGTTCAGGAAGATGCCTGTTTGCTATGTCGGTTTGGTTTGGATGGAGGTACCAAAGATACCTATTAAAAAGGCTCTATCTTGGTCCTGAAATTCCATGAAGGTGTTTGTATCCTGCTCCTAATACACTTCAGTAGCACAGGCAACAGATCTGGAGCAATCCATCTCTTCATCTCCAAAGCAATCCTTTGAGGGGTGCGATACATCGGTTAGCCTCCCACACAAGAGTGCAGTGATGAAGGATCCTGCAGCGCATCTTTCCTGATTTGGCCAAGTTCATAGAGCTGTATTTTAGTGCATTTTTTTCTCAAAAGCTTGTGCACTGTCTAAACCCCATGCAGACAAAAAGAAAACCCAGAGCTGTGGGATACACTGTGAATTGGCTGGATCTCCACTGGAGGTTAGGAGGAACTAGACGTTTGACTTCATGTGGCCAGTGAGGTGCCTTAGCTCCTAGTCACCACGGCTCAAAAGGCTCAGGCAGTGGGTGACAGTGGGGAGTCTGCTGCCATTTTTCAGGCAGCTACAGCCGCTGCACCTTTTGCTCCCTCTCCTTCAGGAACACCAGGTTATGCCTTTGTTGTGTGTCGGATTCCAGCAGTGACAGGTTTGGGACTGATGAGGAGCCTCCAGTGAACCCTTTTCACTGAATTTCACTGAATTTTCACTGAATTTTTTTTTAGAGTTGGAAGGGACCATAGAGATCATCTAGTCCAACTCCCCCATTGAAGCAGGACTGCCCAGAGCTAGAGCA
>JAOTQQ010000032.1:20308946-20320865 GCA_026546715.1 Gallinago undulata | reverse complement strand
TTCTCCAAACTAAACATGCCCAGTTCCCTCAGCCTCTCCTTGTGTGACTTGTTCTCCAGACCCCTCACCAGCTTGGTAGCTCTCCTCTGGACACGCTCCAGCCCCTCAATGTCCTTCCTGTAGTGAGGGGTCCAGAACTGAACACAGTACTCGAGATGAGGCCTCACCAGTGCCCAGGACAGAGGCACCATCGCTGCCCTACTCCTGCTGGCCACGCTGGTCCTGGTACAGGCCAGGATGCTGGTAGCCTTCTTGGTCACCTGGGCATACTGCTGGCTCATGTTCAGCTGACAGTCCACCAACACCCCCAGGGCCTTTTCTGGCTGGGAAATAGGAATATGACCTGGCACTTGGCCCTATTAAACCTCATCCCATTGACTTTGGCCCATTGATCCAACCTGTCCAGGTCCCTTTGTAGAGCTTTTATACTGGTGTCTGGCATTACTCTGTCCCAGGTAAAGAATCTGGCAGTTATTCTTGTTAACGTTCATCACATTAATCACTGCTCATTGCTCCAATCTATCTAGATGCCTCTGCAGGGCCTCTTGTCCCTCAAGAGGGTCAAGAGCACCTCCCAGCTTGGCATCACCAGTAAACTTGCTAACAGCGCATTCAACTTCTTCTTCCAGATCTTTGATGAATACATTGAATAGAACTGGCCCTAAAATTGAGCCCTGAGGAACTCTGCTGGTGATTAGTGGCCAGCCAGATGTAGCCCCATTCATTACAACCCTTCAAGCTCTGCCTTTTAGCTAATTCTTCACACAGCACACTGTGTACTTGGTCAACCAACAGATGGACACCTTACCCATAAGGATGCTCTGAGAGACAGTATCAAAAGCCTTACTAAAATCCAGAAAAAGTACATCTGTTGCCTTCCCTTCACCCACTAGGTGACCTTATCATAGAAGGATATTGAATTAGTTAAACAGGATTTTCCCTTTGCTAATTCATGTTGACTGTGCCTGATGATTTCAAGACATTCTTTAAATGCCTTTCAACAGCACACAGTATGATATTCTCCATAATTTTTCCAAGAGCTGAGGTTAGACTAACAGGTCTGCAGTTCCCTGGATCTTCCCTCACCCCCTATTTGTATATTGGAATAACATGACCTAGCTTCCAGCCAGCAGGGACCTCCCCAGACCCTAGGCAGATGATTGAGAAGGGTCCTGCCATAATATCTGCTAACTCCTTCATTACCCTGGGATGAACAGGCCCCATGGACATGTGAATACTCAGCTGATACAGCTGGTCCCTTACAATTTCAGTGTCCACAAACGGAACATCACTGTTCCCACACTCGTGGTAGTCCAGAGAGTCTATCAGTATATTTAGACTCCAAGGTCTATCAGTATTATTAGAGACTGAGGCAACAAAATGCACCAAATGCCTCTGCTTTTTAGTCATCCCTATTTTTCAGGTGGCCATCTTCAACAAGTATTAGTCCAATGTCTTCTTTAGACCTCCTCTTGCTATTGACATAGCTAAAATAGACGTTCTTGTTATCTGACACAACATCTGCCAGTTTCAACTCTAACTGAGCTCGGGCCTTTTGTGTCTTTTTCCTGTGTATACGAAATACAGCTCTGCAATCTTCCTTGTATCAAGGAAAAAAATCTGAATTATTATTTTGGGTAATGGATTGAGACTTCGAAGGCCATTTAATTTTGTCTCTGCTAGGAGATGGGAGGACAGAGCAGTCCTACTTGAGAAAGAAACGCCATTCTTTCACACTGGAAATCTCTCTCCCTACTATCACGGCTGCACCCCAAATTTCTCCACTCACCGATGTGAAGGTCTGCTCAACCTGTTTGATAACCAAGGTGGCACCACTTTTAATGCTGCCCAGTTTCACTCTGTGCATCCAAATTCCCCCCAACTCAATGAGAACACCCCCAAGCGTTTCAACAGGCTCTCATCAAAAGCATGTGCTCAAAGACAACTACTACAACTTTATTAAGCCTGTTTGTTCTTTTGGCTGCCTTTTTTTTTTTTAAAGAAAAAAGGAAAAAATCCTCCAAAATTTAAGACATTAATTTAACTTAAATACGACAATTGAACCAGATTGAACCAGGACCCGTTTTTAATGGATTCTATCTGAAACACTGACTTTTTGTTTTCAAAGCACATGCCACAGAATATAGATTTGTCACTATAGGATAATTACTAATAACCTCCCCCACCAGAGTCATCTGGAACATATTTAATTATTTACTTCATTGAAAATGTACATAGCACATGCTCACACTTCTAAGCCAGTCTTTAAATGGACAAAGACCCATTTGTTCCTTCTTTGAAAACCCAGCCTCAGCACATAAACCGACCCCCAATTTTATGTTATTTGTGTGCAGCAACGTGTCCCAGCAGTTTCAGGAGAAAATGCCCCAGTGAAACCAGGGGTACGAGTGTGCCTCGTACAAATATTCACGTGCTACAACTATTCCTGCCTTACAGCTCATGCCTCTGCATCTCATCTCCCAGTCCGTGTCAACGCCGGCCCGGCTGTGCCTGTATGAACTGTGGACACTCCCCACACGCACACCCAGCCACCCTGAACCTCTGGCAGTACTTGGGTACCACCACGTTTGCCTTGATCTTGATAAGGACACAGAGTGTGTCATCAGCAAGTTCGCAGACGACACCAAGTTAAGCAGGAGTGTTGATCTGCATGAGGATAGGGAGACTCTACAGAGAGACTTGGAGAGATTGGATGGATGGGCCAACGTTAACGGTATGAGCTTCAACAAGGCCAAGTGCCAGGTCCTGCACTTGGGCCACAACAACCCCATGCATCACTACAGGCTTGGGGCAGAGTGGCTGGAGCTGCCTGGCAGAAAAGGACCTGGGGGAGTTGGAGGACTGTGGGCTGAACAGGAGCCAGCAGTGTGCCCAGGTGGCCAAGAAGGCCACCAGCATCCTGGCCTGTATTAGAAATAGTGTGACCAGCAGAATTCAGGAGGTGATTGTCCCCCTGTACTCAACACTGGGGAGGCCACACCTTCAGTATCGTGTCCAGTTTTGGGCACCTCAATACAAGAGAGACATTGAGGGGCTGGAGCGTGTCCAGAGGAGAGCCACCAAGCTGGTGAAGGGACTAGAGAATAAATCTGATGAAGAGCGATCGAAGGAGCTGGGACTGTTTAGTTTGAGGAAGAGGAGGCTGAGGGGAGACCTCATCACTCTCTGCAACTACTGGAAAGGACACTGTAGTGAGGTTGGTGCTGGTCTCTTCTCACAGGTAATCAGTGATAGAACAAGAGGGAATGGCTTCAAGCTCCAACAGGGTAGGCTTAGACTGGACATTAGGAAACAATTCTGCACAGAAGGAGTGGTCAGAGACTGGAACAGGCTGCCCAGGGAGGCGGTTAAACACATCCCTGAATGTGTCTAAGATTCGTTTGGATGTGGGGTTGGGGGATCTGGTGTAGGGGAGAACTTTGCAGAGTGGGGTTGATGGTTGGACTCGATGATCCCAAGGGTCTTTTCCAACCCGAATGATTCTATGATTCTGTTCTATGATTCTATGATTTTAAATAGTTGATACCTCCGTACTTTCAGCTCTATACCCAGTATCAACTAACAGGTGCTGCCAACCCAAGTATAAATACCCAAAGCAGCAACAGGGTACAAACGTAATTATACTTGAAGCAGGACTAATTTCAGCCTCTGACAAGAAGAAGACCACCAGTACTTTTATACCAAAGAGAGCCACCACCCACTCTAGAATATCATTTATCTTACAATTTCAATATTTTGTGCCAAGCCTCACCAATAAAAAATATCTTCAGCATCACCTATGCATTGTTTCCTGATTTTTCTTCCCGTTAGGGTCGAATTTTCAAACCCAAGTCTGCAGTGGCTACATGGACTTTACATTCCCCCCACCCCCCAGTTCAGTTTCGCTGCAGGAATGTGGAACCACCTTTTAAGGTTGCATTCAGAAGGGCAGGTAAATGCACAATTTGTTGCTTTAAACATCAGCATAGGTGGAATACCTCCGGAGTGTTTCATATACAGAGATTAAAGGCAGGTTCCCAGGGGACCTTAGCTTTCATTAGTGCACCTAAATATAATGGGCTCATTTTCAAAATCCCACAGAGTGCAATGGCTCCCGTTCTGGTTAGCAGAACCATTATTTTGCAAATCTGACCAGCTGAGATTTTGGAAGCTTTCAGGTGCGTGAGCCTGTGTGGTCCTGCCAGCTCTTTGCAAGCTCTTAAATTGAAAAAAATGTGCAATTATTAATTTTTAAAGCAAAAAGGACAAAGGCCCCACTCTGCCTCTCCTGGGATAAAAAGAAAGGACTCGGCTGGATTACTCAGCGATGCGCTAGCCCCAGTCTCTGCTGAACTAGCATGTTCTCTTCAGCAAAGGACAAGACAGCAATTTCGCTCATAGACACCATTCAATACACATAAGAGATTAAAACAACCCCCAAACCCAGGGAGTTAATGAGGTGCTGCTGAATAATACCTTCATAGAAGCAGAGAGAGAAAGCAGGTAGATGTCATCTGCAAGGTAAATTAAAATTATACATCTTTGAGGATTATCAGTAAAAATTGAGATCTGGAAAGGAATTTGCTTTTGATATTTGAAGGGATAAATATCTAATGTAAATCCTTTTATGCGGGCCTGTGGAGCGGAACAGAGAAATTAAAGATAAATGAGATTAAGGCATTTTTTAAAAACTACGTTAGATATATTTAAGTTAGCCACGGAGAGGAAAAAGACTTTGGAGAAGGAGATTAGTTTATACCCTCAGCAACACATTCATCTGGGAAATCAACTGGAATAAATCTTTTCCAATCTGAATTGGTTGTTGCCTCCCCCCCAAAAAGCCAGACACACCCCAAAAACCTCTTAAGACCATTTCTGCACAGCCTGGCAATCAGTCTGGGTAAGTGACATACCATGCCATTTGTTTTGGTGCGGTTTGGGAAAAGAAACCTGTAAGTAGAAGTTGATTTTTACTCCCCCCCCCCGAAAGGATGCCCTGGGGAGAGCCCCTTTGCCTTAGCCTCCCATAAATCCTCTTCCCATGTAATTCCTCTTGGAAACAGAGGCAGAAAGTAACCAAAATCAAATGCTATGCAGTCTGTGTTTTTGTATCCTTTGCCAGAGTTTGAGGTATGTACAACTACTGTGGTTTCATACAGCCCTATATTGTTATTAAAAGTCGACTGGAAACATTGTTAGCAAGGAAAGTGGAGGAAATGAGTAAAAAAGTAATACATCAGATGCATTTGGCTCTCTTCCTGGGAGCTCTTTTAATAAAAAAAAAAAAAGAAAAAAGAACCTCAACAAAGTTGTATTTTTAGGTCTGGAAAGATACATTTTCATATTTCAGACACTAAAGGGATTTGCCTTAATACACTCAAATTTCGCACTCCCTCCTCCTCCCTCATGTGCGAGAAGAAATGAACTTCAGTGCTCAACTTAACCACTAGATACACATACCCAGTTCTCCTCATTGGCCAGAAGAAAAAACAATAAATGTATTTAATTGCTTTTGTGGATTTATTACAGCACCCGGCAAGGATGGTCTTAATCTCCTTACACTGCTTGCACCAAAGAAAGAAGGCCAGGCTGCTATGTTTCCTCATCATCTTTGTTAAGCAAACACAAATCTATCATCTCAGATGTTAGAAAGACGCTCCACTATTTGGGACAGAGCTGTCAAGCTGGGGGGATGGACACTTAATAATATGTTGAGAATTCAATAATATGTTGCACCCAGTATTGGTTACAATTGCCATTTTGGCTGAGACAGTATCAGTTATTTACTATACCAGGAATGGGTGCAACAAAGATGAATTTCTTGAAACAAGCTAATGCCTTCAGATAGCCTTGGGTTACCAGGAACCTGACCCAAAGTTGCTGACGCTGGAAGAAAGTTTCCCTGTGATTTAATGACCTTTGATTCTGACTCAAAGGCCAAAGGCATTCAGGCAAAATACTGAAATATTTTAAGCAACTTGTAGTTTAAATGGCTAAGCCTAAACCAACGACATGCACTTTCTCGTTAAAAATTCAGCTGCTTTGGGACAAGATTGGAAAAGAATAAATGGTGCACAGAAGTCATGCAAGAAATTAAGTTGCTCCCTTTCCCTTATATAACCTTACAAAATGAGAAAAATTACACAACTCATTACAGTTTTCCACTTTTAGCTTCCATAATAAACCAGTTATAGGGGCTCTAAGGAGAGCTGATGGGGCTCTACATCAAGAAAAACATATTTACAATAAAGTCTTTAACTTTAAAGTCTGCATCTCCACACTGCAAACTCTGTGAGCATGAGGTGGTGGTGGGGATAGAGATGTGAATTTTACCTCTCCTGCTGTAACAGAGAAACCTTTTCATATTCTCTAAACAAAGCTGTACTTGCTTAAAAAAAAAACAAGCAAAAAAATCATCATTAAACTACAGTCATGTTTTCCATGCTCCTCCACCTTCCCTCCAGTCTGTGAAGCCTACTCTTGCAGACTTGTCACCGACAGCCATTCAAATTTTCACCTACTTAAATATTAATTGGAAGGGAAAAACCCAATCTCCTCCTTAAATACATCAATCACCAAATACCCAAACTTTCACATCAGAAGAATCATTTCATTTCAGCTGTTTCTCTCACCTACGCTCAAGGTGTTCAATGTCTCCAAAAGATGCTCAGTGTTTTCCAAATGAACAGAAAAAGAAGTTCTGAAATTGCCTCAAAAACTAAGTCAATAAAAATATACCTTTCTTGTCCTAAGACTTCACAGAATCACAGAATGTTCATGGTTGGAAGGAACCTGTGAGATCATCAAGTCCAATCACTTTGATGGTCACTGTGCTTGAGTGCAAGATCTTGAACAACTATGAAGCTTGTAGATATCCAACTTAAATGTAAGACCTCAATTTAAGGATTACCTCACTTCCATGATTAATTAGGAGTGCAACTGTAAAACATGATGGGCAGAAAAGTGACTCTCAAACATTCATATGCCTTATGAAGTTACACTTACTCAAAGCAATGACTCTTCCCTAACAACCGGCTCAGCTGGTAAGCTACCAAGTTATTTTGCTAAGTGGCATTAATACATGTCCATCAAATTATGTCCTTACCAACTTTGACAGCAAATTTGCAATAAAACATCTCATGATCAGCTGTCAAGTTCATAGGTGCCCGGGCTGTAAGAGACTCCAACTCTTTCCTCCGCATCATTGCAGTTCTAACACACAATTAAGCAGAACCACTGTGGTGAGTCTTCTGATAAAAATAGCATGTGAAACTCAAGGACACAGGGGAGCACAACCTCTTGTGCGTGGAGATAAGATTTTCAGAACCAATGCCCAGTGTAAAGACTGAATGCATCAGTGACTACAGATATTTCAATATTTTAAGCCTGGGACTGGGGAGACAGTTCAGGAGCTGATCAGCTAAACATTCAGAAAACAGAAATGGAGAAGAAAAGATTACTTTTCACACAAGTGTTCATACAGGCATGAATGGAGACATGAAGTGTCTCACAACCTAGAGGAAAGGACTTGAGACGACAGAAGCCAGCAGGAGCTGGCTTTTCACAGGAGCATGCTAGAAATTTTAGATAGAGCAGGTTGTGGTGGCCTTCATATTATGGAGATTGCATAACATTTATCTAACTTCTCAGGAAAAAAATTCCATAGCACTCCTGCTGGCAGCAGACCTTCAAACCGATATGCATTACAGGCACACACACTTGAAATCACCTTGTCCTTTTAATTTAAATGAAACTCATCTCAGATTCAAAAATGAATCTCATTGCGATATGTTTCATTGTGTCTCACAAAAATGGCTCTTTACCCTCATCTCAGGCTACTTTCAAGTTTTCAAACACTCTTATTTCCCCCAGCTCTCAGCAATTAGTTTTTCTCCCCTTCCTGAAAACATCTATGCAGAGAGCTCAGCCTCCAGGTCCCCGTAGCTCCATAATATCAGGTTGTTCTCAGGGTTCTTTCCAACTGGTTGTTGTATAGAATCATAGAATTTTATGGGTTGGAAACAACTTTTAAGATGAAGTCCAACCGTTAACCTAGCTGCCAAGTCCACCCCTAAAACATGTGTAGATGTAGTGCTGAGGGACATCTCCCAAACACCTCCAGGGATGGCGACTCAATCACTTCCTTGGGCAGCCTGTTCCAAATGCTTGACAACCCTTGACAACCCAAGGGAAGAAAATTTTCCTAATATCCAATCTAAGCCTCACCTGGCACTGCTTGTGGCCGTTTCCTCTTGTCCCATGGCCTGTTCCTTGGGAGAAGAGACTGACCCCCCTCGGCTACACCCTCCTTTCAGGGAGTTGGAGAGAGCGAGAAGGTCTCCCCTCAGTCTCCTTTTCTCCAGGCTGAACACCCCCAGCTCACTCAGCCTCTCCTCACCAGACTTGTGCTCCAGACCCTTCACCAGCTCTGTTGCCCTTCTCTGGACACACTCCAGCCCCAAAATGTCCCTCCTGTTGTGAGGGACCCCAAACTGAACACAGTACTGGAGGTGCGGCTTCACCAGTGCCGAGGTACCGACGTACAGGGGGATAACCACTTCCCTAGTCCTGCTGGCCTCCCAGGATAAAAAGCCAACAAGCAAAGCTGGGAATTTCAGTGAATAAAAAAAAAAAAAAAAAGGAGTTTCTTGACCACTATTCCCAGGAAATTGCATGCCTTGGAAGAAAGGCATGTGGATATAAGGTAAAGATGCTTTGCTCTGAAATAATCACAATGCGTAGTTAGGTCTGGTGGAGGTGGTTTTTTTTATTTTTTTTTTCTTTAATTATTGTTCCTAGCCCATGCACAGAAATCATTTATTTAACTAAATAAAACAAAGGACACCTGGCTTCAGGGGAGAATTCACTCATCCCTGATCAAAGCCTGGATATTGCCAGGGTTAACCCCTGGGGAACGCTTGACATTTTCACCAGTGGATCCCAGGGGACCAAGCTCTCCTGGGAAAATAAAAAAACCCAACCAAACAAACCAAAAATCCAGAGCAAAAGAAACTGGAGAAGCTGCAAGTCCATTTGCTTAACAGAACACAGCACTGCTCTCAGTGGGCAAACACTGCTTCTCAACTGATAGGGAAGGTGGCAAGAAAGAGCGCAGAAGGAAAGCCTGGAGGCCACACAATGGTCTTACAGCACTCCAGAAATAATTAGGAACAATATTCTTGGGAAAAGTCGTCTCATTAAATAGTTATCAGATTGCAATTTTCTCCCAGATCCTCCTTCCAGCAATGAGAATACCAGTTTGCTTTCTAGTGCTTGTATTCTCTTAAAAATGTCATTATTCAATTATCCCTCTATTCACTGGCCCTGAGGTCCAGCCGAGCAGATAGTGGGAGCCTTCATTTAATGTTTTTAAATGCACTTCAGTCCACTTGTGATACAATAAAACTTTATTGAATTCTGCTCCCACATCACACTTGCCATCCCTCCGCTTTTATTGATATGTGAGCCCATCTGCCCTTCTGTCAGCAATAAAAGGAGTACTTCTAGCAAAGAAATGACCTCTCCTTCCATCAATACAGCAGTCGGGAAATGTGACTTCACATTCCATGTTTAAAAAGTCTTAAGGAAAGAAAAGATGAACGCTGCTCAAGCATTGTTTTCCTTCCCCTTGTTAGCATTAAAGAAGCCCCAAAATCTCCGTAAGCATCAAAGATATTTGGTGCCATCGTACCATTCATTAGCCCATTTACCCAGAAGAACGGAAAGGAAGGATGGTTTGTCCTTCCTCAGAAATCACACACCTTTTCTCCTTGCAGGAAACAGCCCTTGGAATAGAACTCCCCAATATTAAAAGCTATTTGAAGACTTTTCACGTGGCTGGGAGGCAAGTTATCATCACAGTGGTGTACGCCAAGCCCCAGGTACCCATCTGACTCCCTCCTGCTGCTGCCACCCTTTCCATCAATGTAGCAACTGGCTTGTCCTCATTGAGCCCCCACCTTTCATCCACTTCGTCCTGCCCCTATATCTTCAATTTTCCAGGTCCCTATTAAAAAACCAGACTGTTTCTGAAGGACAACAGTGGACAGGTTACTCTGTAAACTCCAAAACCTAGAACCCAAAGGAACTGAGAGCTCAGGAAAAACTGAAAGTAACTTTGACTGAGCCAAGCTAAATTATCTTTCCAATGTCATGTTAGATCCTTGGGAGCCTCTAGGGGAAATGAACAGAAAAAGAACTCCAAAATACCTCCGCGCTTTCAACACACACCTTTTTTTTTTTGAAACTGAAATAAAATATAAATCCAGACAATTCCTAAATTTCAAGGCCAGTGGGAGCTAGTTGCTCACATGTTGGAAAATCTCCCCCTGTTCTCGCTTGGGTGCCACCCACAGAGGGGCCCACAGAGCATATGTGCTCGAGACAGCAAAGGGAAGGAGGCTCATCAGCCTCCAATGGGTTGTTCTTCCTCTTCATCCATCTCAGAAATACATTAAAGCATAAATGATTTGAGCTGTAGAGTGTCAGGCGCATACAAAGGCCGTATTTGCACAGGGAAAACCAACGTGCTGCTTTGGATTTATCAGATTACAAATAGGAAATCTGGCTGCTTACCATGACAACTAGCTCACCAGCTCTCCCTCCACCACTGCTCTTGCAAAATAGGACTTTCTTGCTTGTCCCCAGTCCTGTGTACAGCGTTGGATAAATTGCACATCTGCTTTCTGGGCTGGTTCATCAGTGAAACGGGAAGCCCCATTTTTCCAGAGGTGAAATAAGAAAAATTACATCGTAGCAGTACCGCGACCACAGGACTCTACAAGCACCAGAAGAAGATGACGAGGTGCTTCTGCAATGAGAGCTGGCTTCATGAAGCCACCTCCACCACGGCTGGTCCCATTGCCCACTGAACGCTGCAACGCCAGGAGGTACAGCCAGGCAGAGGGAAGGGTGGCACCAGGACACGGCAAAGAAGAAAGGGACCCTGGCAGAGTGAGCTTTCTCATACTTACACACAGCGTAACGCACCCTAAAAGGCACTTTCTGACATCTCTCTGCAATGTGCCCTGTGTCCACAGCTCTGGCAACGGCACGCTGCAGGTCTGCACTTGTACATATTTAGGAGAAAACCACAGGTAAGCTCTCTCCGTCAGTAATGATTAGAAGAAAATTCCATTTAAGAAAACTGGAGTAGTAATTTCAGTATTTCAGAAGACAAGGGGCAGTATTTCAAGCAGGTTTCAGAGAAATGAGTGCCACATACGAAGGCCTGCTTTGAGAAAGACAAAATTCATTTGGTGCCTTTTTCTGATAGTATAAAAATTGGACAACTGATGTCACTGAAGCCTGTCAAATTAGTCCCAGTATCTTTTCACCTGCTGAAATCACTTGCTTTTCACTTCCTTTTCATTGTCAGAGGGCAATAAAAAAGTCCAGGGTCCTTAGAATGACTGATCATTTTTGGAGATAGCATCTGCCATCACACAAACTGACTACAGGATCAGGAATAAGAGGAGAGGAGTGGGCTATCACAAGAGCGATCAACTCTTGTCTTCCCCACAGGCCAAGAGCAACTGCAGCCTCACGGAACTCTCCTTGTCAGGAGTATCTCCAGTGAACACACAGGAATGCGGAGTGGAGGGTAATATAAAGGACATTTTTAAAATATATGAGCTACTGAAGTTAGAAGAAGGATTTTTTTTTTTCCCCTCCTGAGAGGAAAGGGAGATGCTTTCCTCTTGAAAATGTGGTGGAAGAGTTAAGGAAAAAAATAAAATAAAAAAAAAAATCACAAGAGAAGCGGGCTACCCAACGGAGTTTTAAATCTTCTGTAATTTTTCTCTTCGGGAGCACATACACCAGCACTATACTGAGCATGAGCACCTAAGGTCAGTCCTAACAACATCTGCTAAAGATGACTTCCAAACGCCGCTCTCCTGAGAAGCACCCGTGGGGGGG
>JAOTQQ010000032.1:20276826-20301814 GCA_026546715.1 Gallinago undulata | reverse complement strand
CCTGTGGGACCTGCTCTGGGTGGCCCTGCTTTGGCAGGGGGTTGGACTGGATGATCTCCAGAGGTCCCTTCCAACCCAAAATCATTCTGTGATTCTGTGAAGGTGCAGACGCCTACCAAGACCAAACAAGGGATCAGAAACTAAAGCATAACTTGAGATCTGCATTTTTGCCCTGACTTGAGGGAATGACAGCAACACACATTCCTGTACGTTCAGGAGAACAGAATACCCCAAACCCCCCTAAAAATCAGTCTGAGATATCAGCCTTTAAGCATCCAGCATCTCATCAACAGAAGTTCATGTTATTCATATACAGGTTTTGGAGAGAAAATATTACCTCCTGGGAAAAATAGTCCCAATCACATGAAAAAGAAAAAAAAAAAAAAAGGAAAAAAGATGTTATGACTTCTTTCCAGCTACATTCATTCCCACTTATTAAGGTACTTGTTCTGTCTTTCAGACGTGGAAAAATATTTATACTAGAAGAGAGATGTCAGTTCAGTGTCACACATACACTGTAACAGAAAACATGGACTATTTTTGCAGGACTTCTCCCAGTTCCAGTGGAAAATGACTTTCAAGAGTTTTAAGGGGAAACAGTAATAATAATTCATGTGGCATTTGTTTTGCATTTATAGCAGTGGGACTGAAGGAAGCTTTTGAGTTCAGAACCAGCTGCAGGGCTCAACTCTGCCTGCAACTCTCAGTTCAGACTAAAAAAAACCCAACACCAAAACTTCATTTCCGTTCAGCAAATTTCCATTCCTTCTCTCTGGCAACATTTTTATGATTTTTAAGTGACAAGGTCGTAAGGCAGAAATACTTTAAGACATAAACAGCTGCTTATTCCTGCCTTGACATCTTTGATTTTTTTCCAATCCTGACATTGTTGATATATTTACCGAAAGAGAAAGAAAGGGAAAAATAATGGTTTGGCAGGTGATGTTTATTTTAGGCCTTTCCAGAAACTTTAATAGCACAAACACGTCAACAGCATCAGGCTAGACATGTCTGGGGCAATGTGTTTGCCAGAACAAAAAAGAGAAGGCAGCACAAAATAAAAGATCAATCCCAAAGAAAACCCTTGCAGCATGAATCATGGCAGGCACGATACCAGTAAGTCCTCCCACTCCCCATCCAGGTGGGGACCATTTGCCCCAGCCCAGAAAAGCGGGTGCCAAAGGAACGGCGGCAGGCACCTGTCCTGCTGGGGATGCCAGGAAAAGAGCCACCAGAAATTCGAGCATGGGTCCACGACAAGCCTAAAGGCTCAAACATCCATTTCAGCCCCAAAACATCCTTATGGTCTAGAGACAAGCCCTTGGCTTGGGCTGGGAGCTCCTGTGAACGTGGCATACTGGGATCCACTACAAGTGGGAAAGCAACCCGCTCCCTCTGCGTTGGCCATCCGAGTCCAGGGCTAGGCAATCAAATAAATAAATAAATAAATAAATAAATAAATAAATAAATAAATAAAATTTTCCAATAAATTGGAAAATTTCAGGCTATGTGAACTTGGATTTTTTTTTCCTGCAAAGAGAAGGCACCCACCATGTGTCCAGGCATCAATACCTAACCCTCGTTCTCAAGGTCCGTATCACTTTTCTGATGGTTTTACAGTAAGAGACAGACTTAATTCATTCTCCTTCATGCAACGCTGCAAGACATCCTTTTCCTTCTCTGGAAGACAAAAATCTCCTCCCTGGATGGCTGCTTTACGAAAGAGGCTGTCACAGCAAATAAGTCAGCCAGAAGTGGGCTTTCCCCTGTCAATACATATTTCCAAATCAACCCTTTAGGAAGGGCCAAGAGGCAAAAAAAAAAAAAAAAAAAAAAATTAAAATTAACACCCTGGAGAAAGTAAACAGGAAGCAAAGAGAAGTTGCAGTCGTAAGTGGAGTTAATGTGATGGCTTGCAAATACGTGGGGGAGAGAAGGGGGAAAGAAGGCAAGCCAGCAGAGAAGGGGGGCAGGGGAGGGGGGAGAGGGGGGGGCAGACCCGCACGCCCCAAGAAAAGCCTTTGGTTTCACCACATTGGCTTTCAGTAACGTGCTGCACAAAAGCAAAGCACAATCCTCTGCCTGTTTAGCTTCCAGAAAACAAAGAATTCCCGAACAGAATCTTTTTCTCTCTCTGCAAAAACCTTAAAAGCAAAGGATCTAATGACAGGGAGATGAAAATCCAGCTTCTCCAACATTTTCTTCATTATGAATGGGCCTTTTTATTGATCTTCCGGAGCATGGAGAAGCTGGCTTTCCAACCTCTGCTACGGTATAATTACCTGCGGTGTTTAATGCCAGCGCAGACGAGTCCCACTACAGGACTGCATTCCGGTGTTTTATTGACGGGTTTTAATTATCTATCCAGGTGCTGGAGCTGTCGGAGAGGCTGCTGCTTTCGGGATCAAGCCGATAGCAGGAGGGGCAGAGCATCTCATTCCAGCCGCACCGAGCGCCCTTGGGGAGAGATGCCGACGAGATACATTCAAACCACTGTGTTTATTGGAGAGTCTCACCGTGTTCGATGGGGAAAGAGGAAAAAAAAAAAGGAAAAAGAAAAAAAGAAGAAAAAAAAAAGAGTCTCTTCTATAGCCTCAACCCATCTCGTTCCTCTGATTATTGTTTTATATTGATCGAAGCGATATTGAAGAAAAAACAAACCACCAAAACCACACCGAGATCCCAGGCAGCCAAAGAACAGAAAAATCCTGTGGAGCCAAACCAAGCCCGAGCTGCAAAGGTCAGCGAGGGGACCATCTTGATATATTACGGGGAGCCTGGGAGCAAGATTCTGGAAATAATTTAAATATCACTTTTACGTAGGCAAAAAGAAAAAGTAATTATGCTGTTTCAACTCATTGATAAGGCCCTTAAAATTTAACAAGAAGCGTTTAACAGCAAATTCACGAGATTTATCAGACTTTATGGCAATTTGGGGCTCCACTTCACAGAGTGCATCTGCTTCGCTGCCAGGGTCTCCCCAGCTGGGGAGGGCTGAGGCTGGACCCACCACTGGGGGTGCCCTGGCTTGTCATAACCCTCCAAACGGGGGTCCCCCGAGGAAAGCAAGCTTTTTCCTCTGTGCTTCATCATGCAATGTCTCTTACATCTTATATCCCTGGATGTCTCTTACGTCTTACATCCTTGGATATCACTTTATATCCTTGGATATCATCTTATATCCTCGGGTTTCTTTCTGCCCCATCTCTTTGCCATTAACCCAGTGAGGAGGGTAGATTAAACCCTCAAAGGCCACAACTACATGCCCCAGCAGGAGGACGTGCCCAGTGCTGGTGTGCCTGGGGACAGCATCCCTGCGGCGACAGGGAAGCCCAGCCTGGTGGAGGAAACACTTGCCCTCACTGCACGAATGACAAAACCATCTGTCCGAGCCATGGGGGATATTTGGACACACGGTCCGGGTGAGGGAGGGAAACAGATCTGCTCCAAACATCTAAAGCAGCCCCGGTGTTGCTCCAGCTGCAAGGAGCTGAGGGCACTAACAAGGCAGGCTTGAAAGGGAGTCTAACCTCTTTTAGGGGATGCTGGTCCATGAGGTTGAAAACCAAAGCAGGCCAACCTCAAGACTGTAAAGCTCATCTTCTAAAGAACTACATCTGCCCTTTTACAGGTACTCTCCTTCCAGATCCATAAACTTCTGTAGCACCCTAATAAAAATCCACTTTAAAAAAACACTGACAAGATATCTGAAGGGAAGCGTAAACACCTAAAACAAACCAACCAATAAAAGGCTCATCAGTTTAGCCAGAGTAAACACTAGTTAAAATAACTGTGAACAGAAAACAATCTGCCTTTTAATTTGGGTTAGGGGGTCAAATTAAAGGCGAGGGGAGGTCTGGGCTGAATTTCAGCTGGCACTCCACGTTACTACTTCTTCAATGCCATTTTAACCAAGTCAGTGCCTGGTAAAGCCCATTTTTCTTCCTTCAGCGCAGCATCCCGGAGCTAGGACAGCCAGAGCAAGTGACAAAGGATTCTTTTCCTAACGACAACTCCGAAGTGAGGTCAGACCGTCGGTGTGCCGTTACCCACCCGCTCCGAAGCCCAAGGAGCCGATGCTGTGGAAGGTACCCGAGGCACTGCAAGGTACGAGCCTGCTGCTCAGCACTGCCCCATCAAATGTGAATGCAAACATCACGAAATCTTTTAAATATATTAACAAAAAAAGAATACCCCCCCCCCCATATTCTGTCCTGTTGTTACAGGCAAATCCAGTATTACTTCCACTGCACCCCTCTTCACCTATTGTCACGTTTTCTTGAAGTACAAAGAATTAGGCAACCTGTAATAAGCCCAATCCGACCTTTTACTGTCACCACCCCATGTCGCAGCCACTGACTGGTTCCTGCAAAAGGAAGAACTGAGATTAGAGAACTTTGTCCCTAAATGGGCTAAAGCAATCCGTATTCGTGGGCTGGCAGATTTAATATATTAGTCTTTCACCTCTGTGAAGAGGGTTAAAGAAAGGTTTAGGGCCAAAATAATTTGTGCTGCGCTCCATCTCAAATTTGACAAAATAATTGAATGACTGAATGCAACAAAACCGATTATGTCCAAACAGCACAGGAGGTCAAAGCTGGAAAACTCTCCGATAAACTCAGGAGTGAGCTGAGGGCATCCGTGCAGCACTGTTTCTAAAACCCAGAGCAACAGTTCTCTTCATCCATCCAATGGCACAATACCAAGGTGATTTTTAAGTAAAGATCCATCGATTTTAGTTAAAGAAGCAATCACCCCTCAGCCTCTTGGCAGGGGGATAGCTTCCCAAACAAGTGAGGTTCCTGACATGTGGCAGGTTATGCCTTTAGCATCACGTTCAGACAAAAAAAGCATATTAGTAAGTAAAACAAACAGCCTGCCAGGGCCGAGTGCTATGAATACAGCATCTGTCAATGACACCCAATTTTGTCCAGCACCTTGTGCAAAGGAGTTTTGGCTCTCATCTGTGTCTCAGGCATTAAAGCAGTACAAATAACAATCAGAAACAAACAAGATTTCTCAAAAAATAATCTCGAAATGAACTAAATATGTTTTTGATATTCAAAAGGGACTTTTTAAAAAATTTTATTCCAGCATAGCCAACTCTGCCTCTTTGATCTTCAGCCTAAAGCTTGACTAAAGGCAGCCTGCACTTTGCTTCTAAGCTCAAAGCGAGCACAGTGCCACAAAACCTTCACCCGCATCCCACCCAGCTCTGCCCAGCCACGGCACACAGGGAAGCAAATGGCAAGGGGAAAAAAACCACAGCAGATAAAAAAAAAATAAAAATCTTAGATATATTACTTGAAACTGCCATTGTGAAGTCCCTCAAAATGTCTAAACGTAACACTGAACTTTCTGTGGCTGCATGCCCAACACGGGAGGGGATGGAGGGATGCACTGTTGAGAATCTCTCTCCAGCAGCTCCAGCTCCCACCTCCGCATTCCCTCCACACTTGTCTCTCCTGGGGGAGTTTTCAGCATATGCATCTGTCTGTCTGTCTGTCTATCTCAGTTTTCAGCTGTATATGCCCACCAGCTCTTCTCCTCTCCTGCCCAAGTGACCCTACCTGGTCACCATCCTGAAATGAACATGACTTGCTCATTAGGACAGTCAGGGCTGGGATGGAGGGGACTTTCTTGCTAGTGTGTGGTGTGGGGCTGTGCTTTGGTCTGGGGCTGAGAGAGGTGCTGAGAGTCCACTGATGCTCCTGCCCGCTGCTGCTGAGCAGTCTCTGCTGCTCACACCACCCTGCCCCCCGAGCAGGCTGGCACCGCACAAAAAAACCAGGAGGAGACACAGCTGGTCCCAGCTGACCCCAAGGAATATTCCATACCATCCCACACCATGGTGAATACGTAAAGCAGGGGGAGAAGAGGGAAGGAGAGGCACTCAGAGGTATGGTGTTTGTCTTCCCCAGTAAGAGTTACCCGTGATGGAGCCTGGCTTTCCCGGGGATGGCTGGCACAACACCCGGGGCATCCAGGGAATGAACTTGTTTTGCTTTGCTTGCCTGGGCAGCTTTTGCTTGACTTATTAAACTCTCTTTCTCCCAAGTCTTCTTGCTTTTACTCCTCCGATTCTCTCCCCCAAGGCAACTGAGGGGAGCGAGCAGCTGCGTGGTCCTGGCTGGGGTGAAACTGCAAATCATACCTTATCTGACTTTGAAAAACAGGGTTAAAATGCATACAGATTTGGCTAAAAAGATTATCCTGGGAAAAAAAAAGTCTGATAGGAAAACAGGCTTTGAACATCTATGGCTCAACAAGTGGTAGGAAGAGAGCGACGGGGCTTCTGCAAAACCTCAGGTCTTCTTCGTGAAGATGCAGAAAATAGTTGGTTAGTGGAGGACTGACTGTGTCATACTACGGAGCCTACCTAAGCCTGTGCTCACAGAATTAAGCTCACTGTACACAAGAAAGCTTTCTTTGAGGAAGCTAAACTCAAAGGCCAGGTTTTAAAGAAAAGCTCTGTCTTTTGCTGGAGCTAAATTTTTCCAAAGAAAGAGTACGGTTCTTCTTGGAGGAGCTACAAAAAAAGTGCCAGCTGTTTTGGGCATAGCTTGGGACTCCTCGTTTCTCATGGAGAGCAGTGGAGCTGCTGGCTATGAAGCATTTTTCAGGCAACAGGCTGTGTCGCAGAGTGCCTGACCACTTTGGTAATCCAACCCACACAGCTCTGCAGACAAAAAAAAAATACGCCTGCCTGGGATTGCAGGGGAGCCTTAGGTGGGGCAGAAACTGGGAAATCCACATTCCAGAGCCTGGAGCATGTCTCTGGTAAGTCAACTTTAAAATATGTCTGGTGCTGCTTAGACATACTAGCTAAAGTCCAGGGAGATGGATGAAAGGGTAAAGATACAGGATAAATTCATCAGATGTCTCCATAAATCATCTCTACAGCTCACAGTTGTTCTCTGCCTTTCATTACTTACATTTCTAAAACCGCTGGGTGGCTCGGTGAAGAGGATCTAATAAAAAGGAAGATAAATTTTAACATCCCTTTTTGAACCATCTTAGAACCATCTAGCTTTCTTTCGGACGTTAATGGCAAGCATTCCAAGAACCACACCGTCTCCAAACAATTAACTGGGGCCAGCAGCAAAAGGGGAATGGGGATGCAGCCTGGAAATTCGCGGTCCTGCCCTCCCCCAGCTGCTCCCGACGGGCTTATTTCGGGCTCTTAAAGTCTTGGCAGCCTTGATTTTGTCACCAAATCCCGACATGGCTTCGGGCAGACCCTCCGGCTCGGGGAGCGAAATTCCATACTGGAGGAGGAAGTATTTTTGGAGGCTGGCCGTTTGGAAAGAGAATCTGAGCTGCCTGACAGCTGCCGGGAGCAGGGGGGGGATGCTAGTGGGGCCCCAGCAGAGCGCACGGCATCCCGCCCGCGCGCGGAAAATCATTAAAGTTCCTGTCTCTGAAGTTTCATATTTAATGAAAGAAAGCGAGGGAGGTATCTCGGAGAGTTCTGGGGTTGTATTAACTAATGATATTCCCGGGAAGATGATGGGGGAGACCTGTGGTGGGGAGTGGGAGAAGGGAGAGCCATCCCTCCTGCCTCCATCCCGCATCCCGGAGAGGTCGGGGACCCAGGGGAGAGTCTCCTCCTGGCTGGAGTTGTGCTGGGACAGGAGCGAGGACCTTTATAGCAGAGTTTAATCCCTCCCAGGTTAAACAAAACAAATGACTGCAAAAGCGAGCAATTAAAGAGCATTCCAGAGCCAGCACTCCGAGAGCCTCACCATTGATTAATTAGGTTCAAAGGGCCATGGCTGGCCTCGCGGTCCCCTGAGAAATGGGCCACTTAGCCCCTTTAAAAGAAGAAATAAATAAAAAACTTAAACATTTTCAGCATTCTTATTTAACACTTGAGCATCAGTTAAACAGCCACTAACGCAGTGAAACAATTACTTGGGACTGACCCACATTCAGTTGTATCGCTTTATTACGTTCCGGAGAAACTTAATTAAGCTTCTGTTACTTAATAAAAGCAAATAAAATCCTCCATTTTATGACAAGGAGCTCTACTGCTACAGCCATGTGAAGCTCTCCAACTTGGCAGCAGGGCTTCCCAAGAGAGCGTGGCTCCCGCTACCACGTTCCTCCTGATTGCATTTGAGGAATAAGAAGATACAGGATATTTTTATGCTTTAATTCTCTTCAAGTCAGGCTAGCTCGCTCTGCCAGTTACCACAAAGATGGACAGGACCATAGCTGATACCTGCCCTGTTGCCCTAATAAACCAACTATACCTGGGCAATATGGTCCACTCCAAACCACATCATGAGCTCGGTCCTGAAGACTTCAGCCCTACCAGAAGGAAGGCATCGGCTCTTCTCTTCACTGCAAGAAGCAAAAACCCAACCTGTTCCTTGCAAACAAAACCACAACATACTGCTGCCCATCCTGTTGCTCCTCCTCACAGGTCTGGTGCACACACCAGTGAATTCGGTGGGTGACCACGTCTTTTACAGGCACCACTGGCCATCAAGAGGGTCTGGATAGTGGGGGTGTACAATCAAAGATACTCCCCTATTACGAAAAGATTCACCACTTCATATCACCAACGAGACTCCCTAAAGCCTTCCTTGAGCATTAAGATTTTAAAACATTGTTAAGAAAAAGGACCACCCACATGTGTGACCCATACTCAGCTACACTCATCCATGGAAACCGTGCCCAACTCCTGTACAGATGACCAGCTATGCACTACGTCCTCACCAGCCTCCTCCCAGAAACGTTCCTCTTGCCTTCTTCTTCTCCAGCTTTCCTGTTCTGATTTATCAGAAAATCCATTTTTGGGGAGAAAATGTGCCTCTAGCCTTGTACAAGCCATGAAAGCAAGCGCTTAAACTGCATCAGCTGGACAAAACCACTCACCAACTGCCCAGACCCTCTGGACGTTCACAGGAACTGATCACAGATGCTCAGACAAACCCTGGAAGCTTTGGGGAGATTATGGGAAAATTTCTTCTCTGTAAGGGAGAAAACCCAAAAAGGGTCCCTTTACCAAGCAGAGGCCATGGTCGGGCAGTTCTTCAGCACTGGCACCATGGCCAGAAAATGACTTCTGAACACACACCAGCTCCTGTTGCATTTCCCAGACAAGGGGGACCTTGCCAAGTGGCCTTTGGTCCTGCTGAACCACAGAGTTGGTTGCTTGTGACAATGAAGCTGCCACTGGACTTTTTGCCACATCTAATCCCACGTGTGCCCTGTTAACATTTATATTTACAAAGCTCCCTATTCTCTCAACTCAAGAAGATGAAGATGTGGGTGCAGAGGTGACAGCCATGTTCTCTTGGGGTCACCGAGGAGCATGTTCCCGAGCCTCATGACACAGGGGCCCTTGCATCAGCTCAACAACTCCAAGAAATTAACTGTTAACGATGCCGTGACACCTCCCAAGCTTAAAAATTACAAGAAGCTCCTGCACCACATCAGGACCATTTAGTGCCAAGCGTACTGGTCTGGTGAGGCCTCGTCCCTTGCACCTGTTCTGTTCCTGCTGTCTGCAGTGGTTCAGCATCACAAGTTTTGTTCGGGATCTGACGGACTTGGATTTAATTCTATGGATGGCCGTAAGCCCTTAGTTCCTATCCTCCAGCAGAACACCCCTACAGTGGTGACGTCCAACCTCTTCTCTTTTGCAATTGGCTCCACTTTTCCTCAGTAATCAAGGATGCATTTTGGTAGGGGCTGAAGATGGCATCCGAGCTTTCGGACGTGCTGGACCGCCAGAATAAAGTATTGAGTCAGGCTCTGCTTCTACCTGCCTTGGTGAATGTCTGACCAAGTAACCTGCAGGCAAGAGCAGCAATGGAAAAAATTATATATTCAGTTCCACGTAATGCCATTAAAAATTGTGGCGGCTTAAAATCCTGCAATACCTGGGTAGTCCATTTTGCAGCCTGTAATGAGGAGCAGCAGTGAACAGTATCTCAGGTGCTGGAGAGTTAAGCAGTCAGGGATGAGGACGCCCCAGCTCAGCTTCAGGGTTACAAAAACCTCTTCATATACTCACTACTGCTAACTCTGGAGGTAGTTAAAATAATAGGCAACTGTCAGCTTTTTATTTTCTTTCTTAGTGTAAAGCTTGTTAAGTCACAGGTGGCATCCAAAGTCTTCCTTCTTTTTCACAGTGCATCCATGGAAAGTCAACTCTTCTTCAGATGTTGAGAAGACGATATTTCCTTATATGATTCATGCATTTAACAGCATTCATCTCACTCCAGGCTTTTTGAAGGCTTGTGTATAAACAGCCAGTGCCCCTCAGATTACTGAGTTAGCCAGGGCAGGCATATGGACAGTGCTGAGAAACAGCTTAGTGCAAACAGACGGACAGGCAAACCCTAAATTAGTGCCCCACTAGGAAGCTCCCTCTGTCCCAACCAGCCTCATCGTATCTGTCCCTCCCTGCGACCGCACAGCTTGGGAAGGGGATGCTTCAGTTTTCTAGCTGACGGCTGCCTACCTGCGAGTGCCAGGGGCTTGGGCTTGATCCTGTGGCCTTTACAGATACTCTGACAACTCTCTCAGAAAGCCAGCGAGAGCCTCATCTCACTTACTCCAACACGACTGAGTAAATAAATAATGCTATTTATGCACTGCACACCAGTTGTCAACCCATTTGTCATCTCCAATCTCTCGCTGCTCATGCAGTAAAACTATGTGGGATTTTATTCAAACCTCCCTTGCTTTATTTATACGGCAGCATTTCATCTTGTAGAACTGTTACTATGCACATACAGGCCTTTAAGTCCCTGTATGGTGTAAGCAGAAGGTGTAAAGAGAGATGAAAAGTAGAGGCAGCGCTGTAACTAAAGCCATGGGGGGAATCGCAGGTGGCTCAGCTAAAGCTAGGGGATGTGTGCCAGGGAGAACGTACTACTGCAGAAGAAGTGCTCACTCCCCATCATCAGGCAAGGTGAAAACCATGGACCCATTCCCAAAGACCTTCTCAAAGCTCAGCGGGACACGCTCAGTCCCCACTCAGCTCATCAGAGGACTCTGGACACCACTGGATCTAGCGAGCACATTATTTCCAGGCAAATCATCTCCCAACTAATTTCCCTGATCGGAACTTTGGTCCAGGACTCAAAAACCTGGGAGCAGATACTGCTACAAATAACTACAGTTGAGCAATCAATGAATAAATTCCCTTGAGCAGTGTCTTCTAGCATCCAGAAGACCAGAGAGGGAGTGGCAAAGGGGCCTCTACTGCAATTTCCACTGTGAGGTGGAGCGACATTCAGGGGGGGCATCTCTGCTCTTCTGCAGAACAGGCAGCATGGTACTGACCCCCCTGCAAAGTCTTTTGAGAGCCACATACTAAAACCAAATACATATTATTTTTATTACTATTTACTGATGTGTGAAATCTGCTACTCAAACCTGCTGAGACCTACAGGGTCTCCTCTGGAAGTAAAGCACCGTGGCGATGAAGGGCACCAGAACCTGTCCGTAGTTTCTACTTTGCAGCAGTCATCACAGTAAGGCTTGGGTTTTATTCACAGAATGCTATGGAGTTGGAAGGGACCTCTGGAGATCATCTAGTCCAACCTCATACCAGAGCAGGGCCACCCAGAGCAGGTCCCACAGGAACGTGTCCATGTTCACTCACACCATGGAGCACACCAAAAGCTTCACAACCATTTGACTCAAGCCCGTCTGCAGTAAAACCAGTAAAGGATCAGCACTAAATGGATACCTCTGTTTCTTGGAAAGAACTTCCTCGGCAGTTTTTGCAATTAGAGCAAAATCTCATCAGCCCCAGCACGATCTTCCTGGCAGCTCCTGGTTGCTTCATATAAAGCCGCAAAAGCTACCATCAATTTTCATATTTTTGAGGGTGTGGGGTAAAGCAAAGGCGAGAGAAACAGCTGTGGGCCAATTTCAGATACTGTGATATCAAACCTCTCCTTCCTCCACTTTCTTCTTAAATTTCAAGGCAGGGAAGTTGGAGGGGTGAGGGGCGTGCGACTGGGATTCGTGAAAACTGTGTAAACAGACATAAGACTCATGTTTTTTGCCTAAGCAATAAAAGATTAGAATTGACAAATGGAGAGGTTTTTGGAGACACAGATGCTACAATCATTTTAATATAATTTGGATTTCCAAATCAGTAATTACTCTATCACATATTTATAATTTTGTAGATGCTACTAGAAATGCTGATGCCTTTTTCTATGCATAGTAATGAGCAACAACAAGGACTGTTAATATAAAGCCTGTAATGTTTGCATTCATATGTAAATAGGTTATGTAAACGTTTTAGACATTTCTCACTAAAACGCCGAGTTCTAATCTAAGTGGCTCCATTCCTAAACTAGGAAATCACGCTCTGCATAGAAATTGTTTCCTATGCTGTCAGCAGAGCAGCGAGGGGAGGTTACAGGGGGATTTACATCTCCCCATTTGGCAGGACAGCGCAGGAATGGGTACCCCATAAACGCCCAGACAGACAGACACACGGGTTGGTATCGAGAAAGCCGCTTGCTTTCTTAGAATAGGCTAAAACACTTTAAGGGCCACCATTTTTTATCCCTTCCTTTCCACTCAAGCAATTGCAGCCCATTAATGTGTCCCACCCGTGCGCCAAGAGCTCAGTGGCCCTTGGCTTACACAGGCCATTTCTCACTCAGCTGGAGCAGGTACCACCACGGTACTGTCCTTTACTGGACCTGATCTGCCAACCAAAGCTCCATCCTCAGTCTGTCTCCTCTTTGAACATCACGCAATGACGAACGCTTGCATTAACTTCAGTGGAATCTGTTCGCAACTCCGATGCAGACACTCACATCTTGAGGCTTTTTCACTGGTGTCTCACAAATCACATCCAGCCTCATCCCTTTCTCTTCTTCTTGAACATATATATTTGCAAAAATGATTTAATGGCAGTAAAAGCCTTGGAAAGACAGCTCAGAGACCCCTATGGCTCTGCTATAGCACATAACTCCCGTTTGTATAGGAGACAATAGATGTCTTCTCTTCATCAGCAAAACCAAAATGGAAATGACAACAAAGAAGCAAACACCCTGCTGTCACTCCAGCAACTTTCCGCATCTTCTACCACCCAGGCACGGTATTTTCAAGATCTGTTCAGTCTCTGGCTTTTGATGAGGCTGACAAAAGCTGCCGGGGCAGCTCCTGGCACTTTGACCTTGCTCTCTTCTGCCTTCCCCTCTCCTCCTTCTCCCCATTTTCCCTCCCCTCCCTTTGAAACACTCCCACTCTGCAGCATTAACACCTGAAGAGCCAAGGTACACTTACAGCCCATGCAGTCCCAGCCTGGCTCATCCTTCCCTCTTAACCCTGGCCTTCAAAAGAAAGAAGAGGAGCATCAGCTCTGCCTCAGAACAACAGGGAGAGCAAAACCCAGCATCCACACCCCCAAGTCGTGGAAATCACAGCATCCCAGAATCATCCTGCGGCCGTGCGGGATGACCTGTGACAAACAGGGCAGTGTCCACTGGAAAGAGGAGAGAGAAAGAAAGAAAAAAAGAAAAAAGGCAGATAGCTCTACAGAAAAAGTGTAATAAATTTCTCCCGGCCACAAGCTTACACCCCTGCCACGGACAACCAACTGGGTGAGTAAATGGGGATGCCCAGTGCTAAGAAACGGGCTGCTCTAGGGTTTACTGTCTTTTCAAGGGGACACTCGTGGACGTGATAAACAAGCAGCACTTTCTTGTGACAATGTAAGTGTTAAAACCAGGTTGCACCTAAAAAAAACCCACTATGGGAGTGAAAGTAATTTTGCCTGTTCACCTGGAACGTGTGACACCAAGTGAAACAGCAGACAAGCACTCAGGGCAAAATGAAAGCTCTCTGCTCCTTCCCCTATAAATTTTAGGAGGAAAATGTAAATACTGGGCCATATGGCACGTTTGCTCAGCAGCACTGGTGGTCTGACATTGCTCTGTTATCAGCTCTGAGCTGATTTCTCATCCCCTAACCATTTCCAACAAGGACTATTGCTTTTACTACATCAGCCCAATGAGAAATCCCCGCTGGGGACCAAATTCCACACCCCACACTCCCCCCCCCCCCCCGGGTTTTGAGACACAACCCCTGAGGTGAGGAGTCTGGCCTGCAGACGTTGCAATAGCTTTGATGTTAAAAATGATGATGCTTTGAAAGCTAGGAAGCATCCAGGACCCTTGGGCCATCTGACGGAGAGGACCTTGACTGGAGGAGCCAGGGCCTGCACAGGGCCTGCACAAGGAATAAAGTCAGAAAACAGCTTTAATTGTCCCTGTTAAAAATATCCCAAATTATGATAAATCGGGTTTAGTATTTGCATTTGATAAACACGATTCTTGCTTCATAAAAACCTCTTTTTGGCATAGTGATATCCAAATTAAACCACCTCAACACAACACCGGGAAGTGACCAAGGCTGATAAGAGAGGCCTTTTTCTGGCAGAGCTTTCCTCATTCTCTCTCTAAAACTGGCTACTCTGGCAAAACAAATTATTTGCTAACAGGTCTGCGCTCGAATTAAAAATCCTAGTTGCAGGGCACAGCTTCCTTCTATGCTGTTAGCAAACTGGGCTGGCAAACTGGTCCAGTGCCCTCCCTCTCATGGGAATCCTGGCTACAGCACCGCAACGGGAATCAGACGGATTCGGTCAGATCCCGCTTCAGCATCACCAACACCACAGAGACTGAGCACTTGGCCTCTGCTTGAGGGGTTTTTTTAGCTATTGATGTTAAATAGGGAGCTAAAAAGTCTGTAACTACTTTACCAACTAAAAAAATTACAATTGTCTTCTGCAAAAGCTCCTAAAAACCTCCATTGTCTCCCTCTTCCAGTTACAGCTGCTATGCTGGCTTGCGTGAGACACTGCTCCAAAAGACTTTTAGGTCCCTACTGATTCATTCTAAAGCCACTGGCTGTGGGCAGGAGAGAAGGCAAAAACGAAAACCGAAGCAGGAAAAGGTTCATTACTTTGTACCATGCTTCAGAGGGCTGTGAAGAACATTTGTCTTGTCAACTCATCTATTTAATCAAAGAATTTTAATCAAAGTACCGTTCTAGAAACCACAGGCTAACGTGAACAAATAATAAGAGTGATTAAACCACTCAAATAATCTGTAGCTTGTCTGTCATGGGCTCCTCAGTACGCTGGCGGCTTAGAATAGTTTTATCTTACATATTTTGTGAGCCAGATCCTTAGCAGGTCTTAGTCAACAAAGATCCCATGGAGCTACCACTGATGAATGCAGAGCTATGACCTCCAACCACTGTGCTGCCCCAGCCTCCGCGTTTCTTCAGACCCTCAGATGCCTCCAGAGGAACCACCACCACCTTGTTTCCATCAATGGAGCTGAATCCAAATAGTTGTCACAGACAAATATTTTCAAGGCACCGTTTTCCCTTGAAAAATGATGGATTATCGAAACAAAATGTTGCATGAGAATTGTGGTGGTATTGTGGTAGCCACTTCCAAGGTCTACCCTGCTCCTGCCACCCCCTGTTGGCGTTGCTGACCTTCATTTGGCTGCTTTTTGAGGGAGGGCACACCAACAGGATACAGCGCTTGGATTCTGCAGGGCTGAGGGGAACGGAATATTTGTCTGATAGCAGTGAAAGAAAAAGGGAGCAAACAGACTCATTCCTGTGCTGCAAAGGACCTGAACCCGTACATTCTCACCAGGCTGAGAAAGCCCAAGGTTCAGGGCATTGCCTAAGAGCTAAGAGAGGCCTGCAGGAACCTGGAGGAAAACCTCTGAGGAAGAGTAACATGCAGTTGTTGAGCAGGGAACTCTAGATGATGCTATTACGAAGACAAAAAAGTCTAAGTATTGTTCCCCAAAAGGTATTTCCCAACATCGTCAAAGAAGTATCGGAAAATGGACAAGCAGCCAGAGAAAAGTTAAGAAATGACCAAAGCCATTTTTTCCTCCACTGTTAAAGGCCAGAATTGCTGCTGGCAGAAGATAAAGGTCAACTTCTCCCAGCAACTCAGGAGATTGGAGAGAGAGGAAAAAAAAAAGCAAAGAGGTGCCCCCTTTGGGATGTGGCTGCAGCAGTCCCAGGACCAGGGAATCTTTATTATTTTGACCAAAACTGTACTCATAATCAATAGGATTGCAGCTGATGCCTCCAAACATCAAGTCTGTGAACCAGCGGGGAAACCGAAGCAGAACCAGAGAGAGGTGGTCACCTGTCCAAAACCAGCACTGCGTGGTGGGGTCTGCATTTCTGTCTCAGGTTCATCAGAGGAACCAGCCACCACGAGGAATTGATTATCTCACGCCTTGCAACGGCCACTGCTGGTTTTTATGAGAGGCTATAGCAATGTTTACTCTAACATCCAAGAAGAGCCATTTCCCTTCCCACCTGAGAGTGTTTGCTGGGGTGCACACTGATATGGATGCTACCCAGAGCCAAGTTAAAAATCACATGCTAGAAACATGTTTCCACCCGTTTTGCCCCTATGCTTTATCATGGAGCATCGGATAATTAAAGCAATGATTTTTCTCCTTTCGTCTGCTTTTAAACATATTCTACTGTATGTTGTTTTTTCCCTTGGGTCGGGAGATGGCTATATAATACATTAGACATTTGTTTCTGCAGACTTGGAAAGGGATTAAATCAGTACATGAATGAAGCTTAAAGAAACAGAAAGCTTCCTAATGCAAATGCAGCTGTGACTGATAAGAAGGACAATGGACAGAAATCCTTGACTTGATTAACTTAGTGACCTAGAAAGAAGGATGTGTCTCATTCCAGCAGCGCAGAACAGAGAAACACTCATTAACTGTTCCTTTGGGCTGAAAGGATCCGCGGTGCTCACTTCCGCACCCAAAGGAGCCATTCACCAGAAACTTGGACACACTGGGGAAGCCTTTCTTTCAGTTTCTGGCTGCACAAAGTCCAACAGAGGGACAGACTTCACATAAATAAGCGCCTTTCTCTCTCCCCCTGCTCCCTCTCTCGCTCCCCGCTTTGGCTTTTCAGAGGGTTCAGCTGGTCCTAACCACATACAGTAATAAAGATTATTCCAAAAGGATTTAATTCACTTTGATGTGTTGCTTTGTTTTAACGGGATGCCTTTTCTAAGGACATGCAGGAACTTTTAACTAGTTCGTATCTGCACACAGACTGCACAGTATTGTACGGGAAAAAGAGCAAATCTCAGCAAGGCTAATTTTAGTAATAGTAATATTTCTAAAAATATGAACCTTACACCTTCAAAGCCCGGTGGTCAGCAGCTATTTGCATCTCTCAACACTCTTCTGGTACAGACGGGTTAAGACTAGTTATCTCTGTTTTGCAAGCGGGAGGAGAGAAACAAGATGACATGCTGCAGAATTTACAGAGGCCATGGGCTTTTCCTTCTCCAGCTCAGGGCTCTAAGTGTCTACCCCAAACCCCTCTCTGTGAAAGAGGGGGGGTCACAGCATGTCCTGGGGGAGTCGGGGCGCCGAGAGAGAGGGGACACGAAGGCAGAGTCTGTCCCCTGACCCCAAGGACTCGTGCCACAGAGCAGCGATGCTGAACAGCGCTGAGGGTTTTTTTATGCAGAAAGAAAGGGAGCACAGAGGCCCCATAAAGAATCAATTAGATATTGCAAGAGAATGCAAAATAAAGGCAGGGGACACACACACGTAGAGAATATCAAATGGAGAGGAGAAGGGCAGGAGCATTTTCTCCCAGAGCTGGCTCACGTCCCTGCCCCGGCTATCGCAGGGCTGATCAGCACGCGGGAGGATGGGGATCCAGGAGTGTAACGGAGCTGGAAAAGAAGCCAGATCTTCCTTATCTTGCCCCTCTGGTCCAATTCCTCCAAATAACAGAGGTTTGGGAAATTAATTAACATTCTGAAAGCAAAACCTGAGCGTCACAGCAGATTTCTAATTAGCTACAGAGAGCGCTGGCAGAATGCTGAGGAGCCCAGGCCGATTCCCCCGAGCCCTCACCGACTGAAGTGCAAACCAACCTGGGAACCCCTGACTATGGCCAGAGAGGGCAAAAAGAGCACGTTAGCATTGCCCTCCCTGGTGCTGGGCTTGCAGCTACCTCCAAGGGTCCTACTGGCTCTTCCTGAGCATTAAGATGTGTGTCTCTGAACCCTTTTCCCTTCCCTCATCTCAACCCAGCGCTGTACAAAACCAGCAGACAAAGCCAAGAGCTCACCCAAACCTCAGCCCTGTTTGGGTAATATTGCTAAGCATAACCCACGCTTGGCTAAGGATTGCAAAGCAGGGGGGAATAAAGGGGTGGGAAGTCAGTGGCAATGCCAGGATTTTTCCATGGACGGAGCTCTTCCATACTCCTAGGCAGGTAGAGTGCGAGTTAAATATTTCTCACCATCAAAAGGGCAATCAAGATCTTCAGAAGTGTCACCACTCTGCCCAGTCTCGGAGAGCTGGTTGAGATTTCCAAAGTCATCATAACCTCCCACCAGCACTACAACCCTCACCCCTCCAAGGATTTCTCATAATGGAAGCCTTCTCTTTTAGGGGGATCCAAACTTCCCCCCTGAAGCTTAAATGTATTTTTCCCCCACCATGTCTGAATCAGAGCAGCATTCATAAGAAGAGAGGGCAGAGGAGAGGTTTCATGGAGAACTAGAGCAGGAATTGAGAGCCGGGCAACAAAAAGAGAAAGCCACCAAGAAGCAGAGACTGAACCCCCCCCCTAAACAGAGGTCAAGGCAGCGAGCAGGGAAGGAGCATCTCGGGTGCTGGGAGGGATGATGCACCAGTGGGACCTCTGGGAGGTGCCAACTTCTGCTGCTGGCCTCTGAGGCTACTAGGAAGAACTGAAGGAGATGGTTTTAAAAAAATAAATATTAAAAATCGAACCCATAAGCAGAAAAAAAAAACCAACCCACAAGGTGTAAGAAGAAAGGAGGCACTGAAGGAAATCTGGTCTCGAAAGGGATTGGAGGGGAGTGCCTGGCGTGGAGCTGGAAGGAGGAGCCAGGCCATGGCAGGAGAATGAGGGAGGAAAGATTTATGAGTTTGGAACAAAATCACTTAATTACAGATGGAACAAATAAAGCTTTCACCTAAAACCCACTTCTTAATGCGACTCGCAGATAGTTTGGTGTGTGCCTGCTGATAAGGAGCCTGTTTAGAAAAAAAAGAAGTCTAGCCTGAAACTAATGGGGGGGGGGGGAGCACTAGTGTCCTAAAAGAAAGCTCAAATGCTGTTTAATTCAAAGGAAATGACTGAAAAAATGCAGGAACCTCTCTAATCTCATCATCAATGCCTTATTTTTCAGCCACCTTATCTATTTTTTTTTCCCAAGCAGGAAGAGAGAAAAGGTTTTATTAATTGAATTAATAAAATCCCTTGTTGACTCCTGTCCACCCTAGGTGATAACTAAGCCTTTCCAGATGGACTGTAATTTCCATTTAATCTTTTATTCCTCTGTCGATCAGCAACCCTATGGGTGCATGAGAACTCATTTCTGGCCACCAGTGACTTGGTGCTAGATGGCCAGAATTAATTGTAATAACCATTTTTGAGACCACAGTCAAAATCACTTTCCCTTTGCATCCCCGTATAGATGAGAGAGGGGATCGGGCCCCAGACTTCAGCCCTATCTCTGAAAACCTCTCTTCCCCAAAACTGATCCAAGGATGAGCAGGATCTGCTAACGTAAGCCTGATTCAAAGACTGGAGACTTAGATTTGAAAACGTACTGCGTGTTCAGGTTGATCCTCCAGCTCGTGGCCATCGCAAATCATGCTTGTGCGGCTGCTCAATATTGTCACAGGTGTGCGTCTGCATTGCTAAATTACTGACTTTTGCACGTACTTTAGGAAGCTGCATTAATAACATGACCAAAGCTCACAGGAAGCGAGCAAGAAGTGCCATCCTTCTTATAATGAACAGAAAAAAAAAAAAAAAAAAAAAAAAAAGACTGTGGACAATCAAGAGGAGAAAATCCTATTTTAGTGCTGCAGCTGTGTGTGTGCAGATCATTAATTAACCTCTTTGTACATTACAGGATTCTGCCCTTCAATTGAGCCATTAACTAGGGTCCAGAAAGGATGCTAGCAGCTCTCTCCCCTCTTTTCTCTCTCTCTCCTTTTCCTTGCCCATCCCAGGGCAGCCACATAGAAGACCCTCCTGCCCAAAGAGGGAGTGAAGGCTCCTCCTAAGACCATCATGGATGAGGCAAGGTGGAAACAGCAATGCAGACAGCAGCTTTTCTCAGCCTTTTTAAAACAATATATCCTTTTATCATCACTAATGCTTCATCGACTTGAAAGAACAAGCTCCTTCCCTGTTCAATGGTAGTTAAGGGATTAAAACAGAACTCCCTCACTGTAAGCGACTGTCACACGCAATACAAATCCCGTAGCCTGAAATAAACCCAAAGAAAATCTTTATTTAAAAATAAAGGACCGGCAGGAGGGGCAGATGCTGAAAATCCCTGCCAAAGAAGAATCTCAAGCCACTCAGTAGATGAAAAGAAGAACTTATTGATTTACAGGAGGGAACATGTTCTCAAACTTCCAGATTGCCTAAATCTCCAAGAGCTACAGAAGGGATTCAGGAGTCCTGAGTCTCTAGAGCACAGGGAGCTCCAGTTTGGGAAGGAACAGCCAGTGCCACGAGCCCGCGGCAAGGTGCCCTTTGGTAGACCCAAAACCAGCTCTAGGTTTCCATCCATAAAGGAAAAAACTGCTGCTCAGACGAATCTCTTTTCACTTGGCATAACCATATCAAAACAACTCCAGTTCCATTAATTTACCTGTGTTTCACTGTTGTGTTCACATAAAAGGAACTAACATCAGCACTGAAAGATGCAATGACCTAGTACGTTAGATGAGTTCTGCCTCTTCTCCTTAGTGATCACTTAACTCTGCAGAGTCCATGAAAATAATGTTTATTTTAAGGACTAATAAAGAACAGCCTTGATAAAATAAACCAGGTTTATGTTCCTTAATTATTTTTCCTGTTTCTTCGAATGATTTACCTATGATTATTGAAATATCATTCCCAAGTACTTACAGGTAGGCCGTTAATGATTGTAATAGGAATGAGTTTTCAAGCACTATGTTCAGCTGTTAATTACATCTGTATAAAATCAGATTCCTAATAATAGAATTTAATTCCATACGTATTCACACAGACCGAAATGTACAGGGATATGCAAATACTAAGTTCTTAGCTTCAAGCATAACTTTACTTATCCTGCAAGCATATGTATATAAACGCAGACATCTTTTTCAAAATATAGTTATAAAAACATACACCTATACACCCATACAATATACATACACAAACATCCAAAGTACAGGTGTAAGATATCCAAGGAGATGCCATCCAACAAATGAAAGAAGAGAGGATCCTGAGTATGCCTGAAAATAGCGTAACAGCTTATTATAAGACCTGCTTTTTGCACAGGTTTCATATAATTTTGTGTGGATGACTGAAGCCTGCCTGGACATCCTACACTGCTGAGACTGCACAGCACACACAATGAAGAGTCCAGAAATCTAAGGAAATGTTGGATTTAAGGTGCAGGGAATGAGGCTGCTCACGTACATTGAAATGCTCACTTCCACGGAGCATCCCTGGGATTTTGTAAGCAGGAAAGAATCAAGCAGTCATGGACATGAAGCTGGAAGCTTCCTGCACTGTATCACTAACGCCCTGCTTCCAAGGTGCCTTGGGACAGAAATACAGTACCTCTGAGATCTGAGACAAAGAAACCCAAGGTACTATGCATATGGACATTTGTCTTCATTTTCATTCAATTAAAAAAAAAAAACCACCACAAAAAAAAACAACAAACCAAAACCAAATACATCATCCATTGAAAAAGAAAGGACAGATTTACTAAGTTAAAGTAGAATCAAACACAACACCAAAGCAAAGCATCTGAAGAGACTGTACCACAACCAAATCCAACCCCACAGTTCTTAACTATGGAAAAAGTCAGGTAAGAAAAGTTGGACGTGCTCCCCACACCGGGCTTTCTGTGCAAAGTACTTCTCATTTCCCTCTCCTCCTCTGGCTGGCAAAAAGAAGAATTGGGAAGCATTTACCCAAAGACTGGCAGATCCCATCAAAGATTTAGCAGTGCCGCCGACGGGAAATCTCGTGTGTTTGGACAGCACTGACTGAAATCAATGAAATCGGGCTCTACAGCACAGCTTGCCAAAACTCCTGGGCCATTACAGAACAGGTCCAACCCAAGCAGTCCAAGTTCTAGCAGCTTGTAATGGCAGCTTGCCCGGATACAACCAGAAGAGGCTTCATCCGAAAGATACAGAAGATGTACTCCGTGAACTATTAAAAATGAGCGCTGCTGTCACCAAAGGAAGCGGAGAATATCATTTTTTTTCAGGTGGAAAAAAAAAAAATCAAAACAACAAGAAGCTAGAATTAATAATGGCGGAGCTACCTATAAAGCTTTCCAATTCTGACGAACATTAAATCATTAGTATTCTGGACTTGGACATCTTTGATGGTGAGGAGAAGCCTGGAAGCTGTGAGCGGTGCAAAAGCAGCAGAAAGAGATCAGGCTGGAACCACAAGGGGAATTGAAGTAGATAGTTCTCCCCCAGTGGGACTTTAGTCAAATAACACAAAACACATCAGACATATTTAACACCGTGGAACTCTCCACAAAGGCATCTGCATGCTGCATTCCTGCACCGTATCGACATTTCAAGTTGCTCAGAGTGGGATTACCACCTCTGCTTACGAGTCCTCCCCAACCTTCCTCAGCACCAAGCAGCTCCATCAAACTGGATGCAGCAGTTTCCTAACAAATACGAATCAATACCATCCCCGGTTGGCAGGAAGATTTCAAAATAAAGACTACTAGCAATATATCAAATATGGTATCAACAAATAATTATGATTCAACTGTCTAAAAATGTTTAGATTCCATTTCCTGCAAGGCACATTTTCTTTGATATATGCAGGTTTAACGTGAATTCTCAGCTACTGCATGTTAAGCTATGTTATATTTCTTGCTGATTTTTTTGCCTTTTTATTTTTTTTTAATGTCTCCAGGCAGATAATAGGTTTACAACTTCAAGCTCCCAAGAAGGCAGCCAAGAGTCTCCATTGGGAGACAAGCTTTCAAAGATCAAAGAAAGGAAACGTCCTTCCCCGAGAAATAAAAATAACAACGGTCAACTGAATTCTGTGTCCTTTCTTGGCTGGCATACTTAAAAAAATGCAGTTGTAACCAAATTTCTCTCTCTCTCTGTCAACTCCTCACCTACAATGAAAGCCGTGCAATGCCAAGTTTGCAGTAGCAACGACACCATAAACTGGAATGATGTAAGGATATAAAGCAAGGCAAAGTCTTTTAGTACATTTCTTGACCAACCGTTCAGATGTATAATCTCAAAGGAAGTAAAAAAAAAGAAAACATATTTCTATGCTTAAAAGTTAACAGAGCTTAATAAACACAAGGGGAAACTGCAAAGATATTTGAAGTATTGGTCTCAAAAAGTAAAAGCATATGCTTACTGAGATTAGTACCATGATGTGATACAGAAACTCAGATTAATTATCAGTGAAAATTAGTAAACTCTTTTTCCCAATGTTTGCAATAACTTAAAGGAGAGCTTTATACAAGAACAAACTCTGCATTAAAATCCAAGTTTCACAGTTTTTGTATTTACAAAGAGAAGACAGCTTTATATAAATGCATATTCTGCTACTCAATTCTGCATAATTTTTGTGGGTAGCAAACCATGCAAATCAACCAAAAATATGGAATTCATAAGTGGGAATAAGATGCATGCCCTAACTGTGAATTAACAGTAAGGTGGGAATATTTTCTTTATCATACTATTTTTGCTGGGCTATTTCTTCACTGTAGTAATAATTCTTCATTTCTCCACCATGTTATATGTTATACCTAAGAAATACAGGAAAAGGGAGGAAGAGTTTGGGAATTAAGAAGGGTACACATAGCGAATCATTACTTCAGTTTTCTGACATAAGTTTTTTAATGAAATGGCTGAAAAGGAAACAAGATTGCCCCGAATCATGTTTTCCTTTTGAAGAACCGATGCTGGTAGCCAACTGAGCAGTGCTTCAACAACAACCCATGCTTCAACATCATGTTAATCACCTTAAAAGCATGACACTGATTTAAGAAAAAAAAAAATACATAAAAAGAAGGGACATTTTCCTCACATCTTGGAGCACAAATCTCTCTATCATATAAAAGTCCTTTTAAATAGCCGGTGTAAAAATATTGTTTTAAAAATCAAAATGTTTTCCTCAGCTAGAAATTAAGGAGAAAAACCGGCCAGTTTGCTAAAGATGAAAATAAAATCACTAACGCTGGAAACTTAGAAACTGCTCAGGGTTCTTCTCCTGTCTGCAACAATGGAATATCATTAAAGCTGGTAATGACCAGCTGCCCTCAGAGGAGCAGATGATGGCCCTGATCCTGCAAATACCTCCAAGTACTTCCAGGTCTAGGGTGGGTGACTGAAATAAGTTCCTTCTAGGGCTTGCAATAGCAGGACCATCTGTATTCTGCACAGAAGACAATTCACTGCAGGCAGGCAAACAAATTAGATATTCTTGGGGTTTGCGAGCTGAGCCTGTTACTTATCATTAACAACTGCAGTAATTATGCTGCAAGTGGCCACCTGTTTAAATTCCTTGGGTACTTGTGTTCCAGTCAGACTACTGGGAAATCAAGGCACCTGGGGTTTGAAGGAAGGAAGTCCACAGTTCCATAATTGAGTTGGATCTTATTAAAAAGAGAAGAAACCTCGGAAAAAAAAACCATAAGCATGTGCGGACTGAGGAGAAATTATGCATAGAAACTGCTACCACACGTGTGCTTGCAGAGAATGGTCATGTTCTACATACTCCTCTGTGGGGCAACAACTAAAGTGGTTTAACTCCTGATCTTCCAATCCCTGGCTGCTGTCACAGAATCACAGAATCCCATGGGGTTGGAAGGGACCTCTGGAGATCATCTAGTCCAACCCCCTGACAAAGCAGGGCCACCCAGAGCAGGTCCCAC
>JAOTQQ010000032.1:20235156-20273837 GCA_026546715.1 Gallinago undulata | reverse complement strand
GCCCCCCCCCCCCCCCCCCCCCAATTGGAATGCAATTAATGTCTCAAAGCAATGTCAGTAATACTTTCACATAAGGCATAATTGGCTGCTGAGAAGGAAAGCAAATGTTCCAAAATCAGCATGGCAAACCCCAAATGGACTGAACCAAAATTCCCAGCTGGCAAGCCACCAAACACAATTCTTGACCATTCCCCAGTGGTTTTCATGCCATATACCTTCAAACTATTTGACTTTCCTGCCTATCAGATGGGATGGCTGGATAGATGGGAGGTGATGAGAGTCAGAGAAATTCATTACAGAGGGTTTATCCTGCTTTTCTGAGAGGGCTGCAGTGACAAGTGCTGACAATGAAAGAAACAATTTGAGAGACAAATCTGGACTGTTACTGGGGTTACAAAGACAAAAACTTCCACAGAGTGAAAGGTGTGAGGTTACAGAGCCAAACATGGCATGAATGAAGTTATTTAAATTAGACAGTGAAGTAGTAACTTTTTTTTTCCTTCTTCCTTACTTTCCCCCTCCTTTCACTAGCAGAACTGTGTTGGCATCACTGACCATCCTACCGCTTCCCTTGTGCTCTACTGGTTGTACTGAAACTGAAATGGTGACCAGCAGACAGATGTTTTCAACTGATTTCATATATTTTATTGTTTTCCAGTCCTCTTTCCAATAAATAGCAATTGCATGCACCTTCCTTGTGTCAATCTCAAATATCCAGCACCAGGTTATGTATAATGACTGTCACGGTTCCTGGACCAAATTCTCCAAAGTGCTCAGCTCCTGCTCAGAGCTGCTGGGTGAACCAGCCCCTCTCTAAAGGGTTTGTCAGGCAACAAAACCATCAGCCTCACTACTTTCCAAAATAACGAGCCTTCCCGTTTTTGGTTGTCAAAGCCAAGCCAAAACCCACCCTACCATCCTTCATCTAGAGTGGAGGTTGTACAAACAGTAAATGCCAAACCCCTCGAAACACTGAGAGTCACATGTATCGTTGCCCAAAGCACACAGCAAAAAATGTTGGTTTCAGTTGGATAATTCACCTATTCAGCCTTATTTAAGAAACACCAAACAAGCCTGTCTTCCAGACACTTCCTGAGCACACACTTAAAATTAAGGGTGAGTCCATTACACAGCTAACTGCATCCTTAATAACTCCTGCGTTTTCCTACATCTGCTCATCCCAACACTGGGTCTACACAAACAGGGGACCACCAGCAGCTATATTAAGCAATAGCAAGGAGTTAAAATTAATTTTACAAGCATGAACAAAATATAGTTTGTACTAATGGTGAGAGCAGACTGCCTACAAAGAGCCACCACAAAAATCCACCTGAAATTCTGCCCTCGGTAAAGCAGAAGGTTATTGGAACTCTGGTTGATGATGTCTGACCAGTTTTAACTGCCTTTTTTTCTTTCATCTATCAACTGCCTTGATATTCCCTATTCTTTTAAATCCACATACAATCCTTCTACAGCTTCCAAGTCAGGCGTTTCATTCCTCCTCCCCAAGCAGTTTACCGTGCGTCAGAGCTGACTCTCTGCATTTCAGCCTTGAACGCTGATGCAATGAGAAAGGTTATTTCACCCACGGCTCCTTGAGCATGTGAGGGAGCCTTCTTCTATGGGGAATGGTCTGCTGTCACCTTGGCTGCGATCCTCTCTGCTAATGTGACTTGGGAGATGGTGCTAAGCCACAGCCCCGCTTCTTTAGCTTTTCTTCCGAGAACGAGGAGCTCCACGTCTTGATAAAATGACACAGAATATCTTCCTCAAGAATGAAAGCGATTTTCCAGCCTTTGATTGCCGAAAGCATCCTTGATAAATTGAATGGGAAGGCATAAAAAAAAAAAAGGGGGGGTGGGGAGGGTGACTGAGAACAGGAGATGGTAACAATGAAGCTCTTATGCGAGGAGGATTCAGGTCATCAATTTTCCTTCAGTATGAATCAAACACTGTTAACAACATGGAAGCGGCTCCATGATAAGACACACAGACGCGTTCAAGAAATTTAATGCTTTGCCTCTCATTGCAGAATTTACAGCATTTCATCGACCAAATGGAAAGGCAGAGGCTCTTGTCAACTGGAAAGTGGGAGGTGTGACAGGACAGCGGGCTGGGATAACAAATGCACAGTGAAGTCATAGGGATGCTTGTGAAGCTACTCCAGCGCCTTGGCGATGCTAAGGTTCTAGGAGATAATTAAATTACATCTCCCCCACGGGCATAATCTAATTTGGGATGTGATGGAAGTAAGGGATGGCCTCTGTTTTCTTCCATGCCCCAGAGGACCTGGAGTATCACTGAGATGCCTGATGATCCACATTAAGGTTTGCATCCGTATCAGTGAGCGCTTCTGCTCACCGAAGGAAAGAGATTTCCCCCCTCTTCTTCCTCAGATTCTCTCTCCAGGCTCCTTTCCAAAATACTTTCCTAGAAATCTCCCTTAACCGTTCCACAGCCTTCCATCTCTGCTATCACCACATTTAATACTGACCAAATTTGCCTTCCTCCGGGTTGTGCCTGCTGCGTGCCTTGCTCTCTCCTCATTCTCCAAACGCTGTTTGCTAGTACACAGCAACGTGGTAACACCAGCGACCACCCCCCATCTCCCCCCTCCAAAAAAAAAGACCACAAAACCCCCCAAACCAATAAAACTAAACCATCCACAAGACGATCCAGTCATTCACCAGGCTTTCATGCACATCTCCCTCAAAGGTGCTTACAATACCTTGCAGGCTTCTTCTTCAATCAACATTTCTCCAAGAGGCAAAAGTATTTGTGAAGTGAAAGAGCTACCTGACCCAGATACAAACCTTTATGAGCAGAAAGATCTGTATTAAACAGTGATAGAAATGCAGCTTTTAATTAAAATTAAGACTCTGCTAATAGAGACACCGCCAATCTTCCCCATTACCTTTTTAATGGTGGTGGAAAGGATACCAAGTGAGATTCACAGATTATCCAGTATGGGGTTTTGGCATCTATTGATGTAACCATGTATTTTAATACACGAGAATGTCACAAACACTGAGTTTTCTAATATCTCAGAAATAGAATTTCACTTACTGTTCACAAGTAACCTGTCCCACATAAATGAACACCAAAATGAATATATAGCATCTATTTCCCCATCAAGCAACCTGTACGTAGAAAACTGAACAGAAATGGAAGGTTATTGGCAGCAGGAGTTGCAAAGAGCTATCTGGGGGACTTCTCCCTGCCCATAACACTCAACTAAACATTGATTCCACACACAAAAGGCATCTTCAGTAATCTGAATGGGACCCACTAGGATACCTTTATTAATTTTTTTGAATCACACCATCTTTTGGCTTCTGGAGCTCCAAGAGACAAATGTATTCCTCTAATATCCATGGTGCCACTCTCCCCAACACATTCTTCCCAGAATTTCTGCACTGACAAGTGTTTCATTCTTTCCTTTGATCCAAAGCACACATTCAAATGGATTGCAGAGGAGGAATTGCTCTGACCTTACTTTATTCAACACTTGAGGATCTGGGGGAGGTTCCCCTTGCACTGTGCCGCTTGTGAGTAGCTGCTGGCAGAGGCACTGATGTGACCACCTAGGACAGAGTCATCATCTCCAGCATGAGAAGGATTCATGCTTCCCCCAAATGCACAAATTTACTTACGGATAAAGGGCACTAGTGGACAAAACCTCAGCATTTCATGACTAGAAACACAGTCGTCCCCCGAGCTCTGTGGGCAATTCCCGCAGGGAATCTCTGCGATCTCAAGGGGCCGTTTCTTTCTTGACAAGGGGAAAGAACAGTTTTCATCGAAGAATAATATAGTTGGGCAAAAAATGATTAAAGAATAATTCTCATGCTGTATTCACATTTCAGTACCTAGATACAGATCTAGACACACAAACAGGTTATCGACTTTTCATCACTTTTTGAGTGGCATCTTTTTTTTCAGAAAACAGAATCTACGTCACACCTCAACCGAGGGGAAAGTCTGCTTCTTCGGGTTGTTTCTGGGAAAGCACACAAGACAAAGTTGTAGAAACCCCCAAAAACCCAGAGGCTTTTGATCATACAACTTGGTTCCCATTGCCCCGCTGAAATTCTTGTTTGTCTGTCACCAATAAAGGCAGCAGAGGCACATAACAGTCAAATACTGTTATGGCAATTTAATTCTTCACCTGAGTACATACATGTTTTCCATTTTAGGACAACAGAGAAAGGGAATTGTCCCAATGATCCACACGTTGCATGGTTCTGGGTGCAATGGGGATGAGGAATGGAGGGTGTGGGAAACTGCCCTCCTTCCTCTGATGAACTTGCCAACAGCGTGAAGCCACCAGACAAGGGATCCTGGTCCCACCACCACGCATGAGCATTTCTGTTTGTGCACTTACTGAACTGCAGACCACCTCCATTGGACTCTGTAAGAGAAACTTTGGAGGCAACTTTGGAATAATATATGAAAAAATAGGAAAGAAAGAGGTTCGGTTTTGAGTTCTCTGTAAGTGCCACAAAATACCTGTGAGCAAACCACACATTTTATGATTTTCAGGACCAAAACAACAAATTCCTGACCATATTACAGCCGGTGTCATCGAGGCAATTAAGAAATCATCCAGAGATACAGATTATCAGACAATCCTGCTGCCAGCATCAATCAAAGGCATCAAATATATCTGCAACAAAAGGGATCAGCAGAAGGATCAGTGACATCAATTCATTCCAAATAACTTGCAGAAAGTAAATGCCACAGACAAGCACACCCCAAAAAAAAAAAAAAAAAGAGATCTCTCCACATCGAACTGATATATAAGCCTTAAAAAAAACCCAGAAGGTGTTTGCACTAAGAAGAGCAAAAGCACAGCACTGGCAAGGCAGCTGGTTAAGAGAACAGAAACCTCTGCCACTTGCCCCAAGGGTGCCCAAGAGCTCTAACACAATATTAGGATACCAAAAAAAAAAGAGAATAGAGGGCAACATCCATAATGTTATAGCTGGTGAAACCCACTAAGTCAGTGACAGCATGGATCAGAAAGGAGAGGAGGCAAGAATTTGCCCTGAAGGCAAATTTTACCACAACTGCCTGTGTCAGGACTACTCATGTCCTAAGCACTGCTCTGGTTTAATCTCCATAACATCGGTTGGGGCTGCTAAATACTCCAAATTTTGAAAATAATTTCGTAATAAAGATTAAAATTTATAGTGATACCACGTATTTGCATGCGGTGTAAGTGGAAAAGTCAGGAGCAAATAGCAGCTGAGTTCTGACATGAGTTGGTCTAGCAAACGCAGAAGAAATCATTCCCCCCCTCACTGTAGAAATCCTGTGTGGGCAGTGTTGCAGGACACATCGACAAAGCACTATACGATCTTAACCAGAGGATCAATTCTACCCCAGCCCACCATCTGAAGCCTTTTTTTTTTTTGGAAATGGCCCTTTGCTCCCCCACCTCACCCACCCCCAATTTTAATCTAACTTAAGTTCTCCTTTGAAGGTGTTTCAACTTCATGGCTAAGGCTCTTGCGGCTTGGAGTAGAAAGCCTTCCCGTACCTACAGCTTTGGCTTCCTTAAAAGTATGAGTAATAACACGCAGTCTGAGACATGGCCCTTCAGGATAAACTCTCTTTTCCACAAGATGAAAAATTCATTCCCTCCCCAGAGCCAAGCTTGAGTAGTCGGGAGCGTTTGCGTCTTTCTGCCATTAACTCAATTAGGCATGCAATGAGGATTGCTGGGTAAAATGCAGTGTGTATTTGCATGTAAAATGCAGACTCAAGGAGTTTTAAAATGCCCTTACAAATACAGCAAAAATAGACCAATAAAATATTTTGTAATGACTATTTATGTGTGTATAACAACTCATTATTTCAATTCTCCGCATCAGGGATGTGTTTCTCTCCTCTACTCCTTAAATAAATCTAAATAAATTATACATTTAAAAACAGCCTATGCATCTATAACAACAGAAACAAATTTCATTTAACATCCAGATGTCAAAGCCAGCCCTTCTGTCACTCTTTATTCAAGTCTGTTTTACATAATTTATGTCATCTTAATTATTTCCTTCTCTTTCTGGGTAGGGTAGCACTTAAGGACGAGCCACGTACAGCACAGTCATTTCCTTTGGAGATGATACCACTGCGTGACATGATTGCCCACAAAGAACACACTGATGTTTTATGGTCTCCAGGTGGGGAACTATATATACGTAGAGCCTATGATGGGTCATCACTCAATCTGCATACTAGAGCAATAAAAATAGCAGTATATATGCATAATACTGTTTTAATGCAGACATACTGTGCTATTAATGGCTTCCCTTTTCTGCTCCCTTAACTCCTTTACAAACAGATGCTGACAGAGTTTATGGGAAGCAGAGGAAGGGAGAATTAGCTCAAACTGGGCTGAGATATTTGGTTTTGTATGCTTTTCTTCTCCAAAGTCCCCCCAAAATTAGAAATTCTCAAGGCTCACCCAAGGTCCTTCTCATCTTCCACCACTCTGTACCATTAGTCAATTGGTAGGAATTACACCCAGAGCTTTAATCACAAGTATACTAAAATATGTCTAAAGCAATACAGGCATCACTCTAGAAATATCCTATCCCATCTGCACAGGATAAATAATTAAATTGTTTTAAGTGGCCTAATCTATTAATGCCTGGAGAGGCCTTAATTTTGGCTACTAAATTTCAAGAAGCTACGTTCATCAATTCAATATAGTTAACGGCCATAAATCAACTTCCTCGCTGTACATGACTAATGAGTTTACTACATGATGAAAAAAGCCAATTCCTTGAATTAAGTTTTCACTCTAAATGTTCCTCACTCTCCTTATCGCCCACAGCATGTTCCTCTCCCTTCTCTGTCCCCTCTGTGGCCTCCTGGGATGCACAGCAAGGCACCTGGGAAAGCCATGGGCTGGATCCTGCAGATGTTTACTCCCAAGGATGCCCAATGGGACTCGGGAGATGTTCCCGGTTGGACTGAGCTGGTAACGCACAACACTGCTTTGAATTACCCTGCACCTTCCAGAATCAGGCTCTTGATGCTCCAGAACATTGTTAGAGACATCACTGAGAGCAGCCACCGCTGTCCAGGACATACTGAATTTCACTGATTTTCACTGAATTTTTAGAGTTGGAAGGGACCGTAGAGATCATCTAGCCCAACTCCCCCGCTGAAGCAGGATTGCCCAGAGCTAGAGCATGTTCCTCAGCCTTCTCTTCTCCAGACTAAAGAGTCCCTGCTCTCTCAGCCTTTCTTTATAAGGGACATGCTCCAATCCTTGAATCATCCGTGTTGCCCTTCACTGAACTCTTTCTGGTAGCTCCTTGTCCCTCTTCAACTGGGGAGCCCAGAACTGGATGATACACTCCTCTGGTGTGTGTCTGAGCTCTGCTCTGCTGCTCAGATGGCTTTGCACCCCAGCTCGAGTTATTCCAAGCCTCAGCGAAGCACGAGCGCTCACACAGAGCCGGCCCGAGATGGCAGGAGGGGTGTTCACACTCAGGGCTTTCACCATCTCAAGGAGAATCCTAAGACCAGGAAAACGAGCAGGGGTTTATCAGCAGCCACAGGCAGAGCCACATGTACGCAGCCCAGCAAAAGTCAGGGGCTCCAACCTCATTAGGAGCTGAGAAGTTTGAAGGGCCTCAGAACAGCCCTACAGCCACAGAACGATAGCCCCGTAAAATATTGTCTTGGGGAAGAGTAGCTGGAGCTGCCTGGCAGAAAAGGACCTGGGGGTGTTGGTGGACAGCCGGTTGAATATGAGCCAGCAGTGTGCCCAGGTGGCCAAGAAGGCCAACAGCATCCTGGCTTGTATCAGGACCAGCGTGGCCAGCAGGAGTAGGGAAGTCATCGTGCCTCTGTACTTGGCACTGGTGAGGCCTTACCTCAAGGGCTGGGTTCAGTTTTGGGCCCCCTATCACAGGAAGGACATTGAGCTGCTGGAGCATGTCCAGAGGAGAGCCACCAAGCTGGTGAGGGCTCTGGAGAACAAGTCACATGAGGAGAGGTTGAGGGAACTGGGCATGTTTAGTTTGGAGAAGAGAAGGCTGAGGGGAGACCTCATTGCCCTCTACAGCTCCCTGAAAGGAGGGTGGAGAGAAGTGGGGGTTGGCCTCTTCTCCCAAGGGAATCATGACAGGAGCAGAGGGAATGGTCTGAAGTTGGGGCAGGGGAGATTTAGATGAGATCTTAAGCAGAACTACTTTAGTAATAGAGTGGTCAGGCACTGGACCAGCCTGCCCAGGGAGGTGGTGGATTCACCATCCCTGGAGGTATTTAAGAAACATGTAGACATGGCTCTTCAGGGCATGCTCTAGTGCCCGAGACTGTTGGTTTGTGGTGGGGTGTTGTGTGTGGGGTTGTGGGTGTGAGGTTTAGTTGGTGGGTGCTTTTTTTGTGTGTTTTTTTTTTGTTTTGTTTTGGGTTGTGGGTGTGTTTTTGTTGGTTTGGGGTTTGATTTTTTTTTTTTTTTGGTGGTTGGACTCGATGATCTCAGAGGTCCCTTCCAACCACTAAGATTCTGTGATTAACTGAATTCCACACCGTCTGACCGTGCAACCTCAAATACCTCTCCTTTCCAGTGAGGGGAACATGCCCCACCATGATACAGGCTGCGGGGCCGGTGCCAGACGGGGATGCAAAGGTAGCCCTCCCCCCCGCTTCCCTGTGTGATGCTGGGCGTAGGAAGTACCTGAGAATAAAACCCTGCCCTCCCTGGTGGTGCTACCCCACAGGAGGCGTTGAACACAGCCCATCCTCAGCACCTGCAAAGCAGGGTGCCCCCACTGCAGCCCCCAACACGCAGCTCTCCTACAGCAGGTCAGGACCCAGACTGATAAAAGTCCCTGCAGTCCACTTTTAAATAACCAGTTATTTAGAAATAAACAACAACAGCACGGGTTTCCCAGAGAGAAAAGGGAGAGATCACTTGGCAACAAATGGACACTGTCTCCTCAGAAGAAAGAAAAAAATCCAGCAGATGAAAAGCCAGGAGAAAATAGAAAGTAGTAAAGCAAGAGTTCCAGTTTCCTTCCCTGCTTAATTATGAGGTAAGAAGACAATAATAAAGCTAAATGCTTGGGTAAGATGGAAACATTCAAGCAGTTGGAAGTTAAAGGCTAAATTCTTGGGCGTCTGGAGCCAGCTGCCTTGGACCATACATGATATCCATGGTCCTACACAGCCCAGGCAGAGGTGGGATACGGGGCCACAGCGTGGGCTCATTGATGAGCTCATAGAAGTCACAGAAGTTTCCAGAAAGTCACGACAGCCGTGGGGGGGGATCAAGACAGCCATTTTTCAGCATTATGTCATGGAGCAATCCAGGCTGAACAGGCACGCAGGGCAGTACAACTTTCTTGCTCGCTTTGCAGTTTCAAAGGAAAACAAATGACCAACTAATAGATATATTATTAACCCAATTAGCAACTGCCTGAATGCTGCAGCACCTTTGGGGTCTTCCAGTTGACACTGGTTTTAATTCTCTGAGAGACAGTGAGCTGCTTCTTGACTTTAAATCAGTTCCATTCTTTGTGTACATGTGAAATGGAAGAATTGTGAAGTTTCCTCTTAAAAAAAAAAAAAAGCTGTCATTTGCTATCTTTTTGTGCACGTTTCTGTACTTTCTCATACGTACATCCCTCTCAACATATATGCACTCAACCTAGATGTATATACAAACATGCCAAATGTTGCACATTAAATAAATGCATATATTTAAACCATCATACCGTATACAGTCTATTTTGGCAATAGCCATCTGGAAGAAGAAAAGAAGTGTAGAAGAAATACTTAATGTAACCAAACTAGATGTTGTACACTTCTGCCAACATACAGAAAGAACATTTACGGAATCAGAATTGTCAGAGTTGGAAGGAACCTCTAGAGACCATCCAGTCCCACTCCCCTGCCAAAGCAGGGCTGCCCAAAGCACATCACTCAGGAGCATCCAGGTGGGGCTTGAAGATCTCCAGAGAAGGGGACTCCACACCCTCCCTGGGCAGCCTCTGCCAGGGCTCTGCCGCCGTCACCCCAAAGAAGTTCTTCCTCAGATTGGAGTGGAACTTCCCATGTTCCAGCTTGTGCCCGTTGTCCCTCGCCCTGTCACTGGGAACCACTGGAAAGAGCCTGGCTCCATCATCCTTCAACCCACCCTTTAGAGACTTGTAAACATAGATAAGGTCCCCCCTCAGCCTTCTCCTCTCCAGGCTAAAGAGTCCCAGCTCTCTCAGCCTTTCCTCAGCAGGGAGATGCTCCAATCCCTTAGTTGCCCTATGCTGGACTCTCTTTGCTCTGGAAGCAAATTAATCATTACTTCGGTAGGGTTTTCCATACAGAGACACCCAGAGCACATCACACTGCAACCAGCTTCAGCTTCATCTCACTTTTCAGGATATTTTTAACTGTGGTGGGAGACAGGACAGGCACACACTTGTCACCACGACAAAGGACGTGGCCCTGCACATCTTAGTTTCTCGAAATCTTTTATCTTCCTTCATGGTCAAACATTTTGGTAGCATTTATGTTCTAGTTAAGCCCTCCCCCAGACCAGGTCTGGGTAACCGATGGCTGACAAAGGCTTCTGTCACACCACAGCGATTCCAAAATTACCTTTTGACCCCAGGGCCTCATGCTCAGGACTAAGCACTCCAGCCGTTCCCGCTGCCGACGCACGGCTTTGTCCCCCTGGCTTTGTTCCTCTTCCAGCTGAGCAACACCAGACTGTGACCAAAGCCCTACCAGCCCGACAGAGTCCCTCCTTCCTCTCACACCCTGAACAAAATGTGTGATATTCAAGAAGTGAGGGGCTCTTGATTTCACATTCCTCTTTCACAGCTGCCTTATTCTTGCTGACACGGCGGAATAAAATTCCACATGGAAACTCTGCTGAGAATTTTCTTCTTCATGGAAGAAGTAAAAAATGCCCAACATGCTCAGCATTCAAATCAGAACCAGAAGGGCCCCGAGTACGTCTACATGGTATTAATACGCTCCACATTTGAAAGTGGCATGGTGCTTGCCAAACTTGACGGTGTCCCCCTGAGAGGAAAGGGGATTAAGATGTAACCTTGGGTCAAAAGAGCTCACACAATCAGGATTTCCCATACCGACACCGAGGAAATTAAATTAATGGGGGAGCTGCTCCTTGTTGCTGAAATGCAAGGAAACACTGGAAGAAACTAACATGATTAAAAAACATGAATTAATTCTTTGACACAGAAGAGCCCCAAAACACAGATTTGGCAGGAATACTCCTCAAACTCACTCATTTATTCATTCATTTTATAGTAGCCACGCTCATCTTTGTGAATTATTCTTGATAATTCAAGCAGACACATAAGAAAGTACCCACTCTTCCCACATATTTTAATACCTAATCTAGAGTCTCACAAATGAAAGTTTTTGAACTTTGTATCTGTTTCTATGTGTTCATATATGTGTATATCTCCAGAGAATACAGCCGAAAAAGGGAATATTTTTTTTTCATCGCTTAATTATGCTTTTTCTTTTACCCTTAGTGCATTAATTTGGCAGCTAAAGGTTTCTGCTCTCACTAAAGGGTGAGAGAATAGATCCTCTCGGAGCCCCAGCTTTTGGCACCACCTCACTCCCACTTTATGCTGGAGGCTACTTCCCCCCTGATTGATTCTTAATTTGAATAAGCTTTCACTGAAGACCGTATCAGAACTGCAGCAAGTTAATCTTATTAAACTGTACGAGTTTAAAAACTCCAAGCTTGATGTCAGGCAGGCTGTTTCCAAATTGGTATACTTAAGATCCAAATTAGATCACGAGTGAAATATTAAAAGGCACTAGAGCCACTTAAGAGCGAACTGCCATTTCCAAAAGAAATTTCTGGACACTGGGAGCCCAGGACTCGTGCCAATTCGGGGGGGAGTCAGGCTCCTGGCTGCAATGAGTGCTTCGAAGTGTTTTAAACCCTTAAAATTTAAGCTACAGAGAAAGGCTGTTAAGACATACTGGAATTTACTGCACCTATTGTCAGTACAAGCACAAATAGATGGAGGCTCCTGAAGGACACTTTAGTTGTAGGAGACTTATTCTCCCCTCAAAGTCCCCCGACAAAAAAAAAAACCTTTTGGTGGATGCTGCGACAACCGGCCGGAATCTCTGTGACCTGAATGCAACCAGGTGTCTTTTAACCACTGTAAAAGAAAATCTCCATCCTCTTCCTCTCCCTTCGCCCCATAAAGAGTACTTCTGGTTTTTAAATCACTGACAAGCGTTTACAACTTCAGTTTCACTTCAACCACCTCCGGGCACAGAAGACTGCAGCCACTGGAAATGGGGGAATGCAATCCACCCTTGCCTTGCTGACCCACTCAAGCATGGGGTTTGCAGCAAAGTGGCCACTTAGATCCCCTTGGCTTCCAGCAGCTTGGAGAGATGATCTACTGGGTGGTTTTGCTGCTTGGGTGACATCCAGGCTACAAAAATGAAGTCCGCAGAGATTCATTCCCTGGAAGGCTTCTACCTCTGTGCCAGCTTCAGAGGCAGCCTGTGTATAGCTAAGGGGTTTGGGCTTTTTTAGGGTGTCTCAGATATTAGAAGCCCGTGTTCAGCTGTTGGCAACCTTGCCAGTAATTCAAAAGAGTGCCAAGAGTGACACAGGCAGATTTTAGATGGATCCTAGAGGTTTCTTCCCTGCTCCCCCAAATATCAGCACTGAAGACTACTCATCTGCCTTGGCATGCAATTCACCCACGGGAAAATCACTGGAGGTACCCACTTTAGCAGCCCTCCAGGGCACCAACATCCCTGACGAGAGCACACTGCTCTGATTTGCCGGATTAAGACCCTGGACACCTGCAAAAAGCACTATATTTTTTTCCAGAACTAACCTTGTTCCCTCCAACCTAATGACTGGGTTTATATTTTACTCCACTAATATTAACAGATATGGCATCGAGGACCAAACTTTACTTTCCACCTGTGCTAGCTGGGAACTACTGTAATCATTTAAGAGGAACTATCTGTTCCAAGTGACCAAAAGAGCTAATAATTTATCAGAAAGAGAACCGGCGTTTTGGGGAAGGATGCAATTATCTCTGTGTAGTTTGTAATATTCCTGAGTCCAATGGGACATTTTGTGTAATTCAAAGCCACTTGGGGAAAGGAAGAGAGGAAGAAGAAATGGCCTCAAACTCTCAAATTTATCACAAACAATTCTTTTCCCCCCTCCTCTGTCCTTTTGATTTTGTTTAAAATCAAGAAGAACTTCAGCATTTGAGTAATTTTCACAGGGGTGAAAAAAAGTGCAAATAATAATAATAAAAAAATAACATCTTGCCTTTATACAAGTATACGATGCAGCCTGAACTGGAATACTGTACAGCTCATCGTGCCTCTAACCTGGCAAAAGGTATTAAAGGGTACTCAAGGAAAAAAACAAGGAGCACCTTCACACACTCCTAACAAAGGCCCAGAACTACTCCCCTAAGAAGAAATATTTGAAAGACTGTAAGTTGCTCCCCTGGAGAGCAGGTAAGTCAGAAGCAATGTGACAAATGCACACAGGCTACTGAACAGGAATGGAGAGGCAGCTTGGGCAACTCCGTCTTCACACTCTGAGGAGGCACAGCAATGAAATTAAAACCTGAAAAAAAAGCAATTTTTTTTTTTCACACAATAAGCTATTATCCTGCTGACTTACTGCTCCTGGGAGTTATCACGACCAGGGACTTGATGAGATTCAGAAAGGATTTGACTATTTCTATAAGCAGCAATAATACACAGCCATTGCAATTAATGGTAGCAAAGAAAATCTAGAAAGAATATTAAAAAACTTGGGCGTTGGGGTGAAAGCTCATCTCCAAATATGAGGGATCAGGACAAAACGAGGCACAGAGGTGGCAGAGACACTCTCTGCCCACTAAGGGATGCCGTGTCCTGCCCAAAGATGGGCAGCACAGGGGCAGATCATGGGGAAACCCTATTCCCATTCCGGCATCCGTTCTCCTGGCCCGCTCCAAGCCCTCCCTTCTTCCCTTGCATTAGCTTTAGAGTTTTCTATGCTTCTCTTGCCATGGTTACTTCATCTCCCGTTCCTCGCAGCGCCTCTGCAATGAAGTTTTTTCCTCCTTTGTCACCAGTCCTCGTCTGGGCAAAGGCAGGTAATATAGTGCCTGCTGCTGACTGCAGCTCCCAGGAAAGGGCTGAGTGCCGGGACCGTAACTCAGACCAGAGGCTCTGCCGCTGCCCATAAACCACCCGCTATCTCCAAGTTTTTGATGTCAGCAGGACTCCGGCTGAATTAAGGTTTCTACCGTATATAACTGACACCGATGTATTATCTTATGCATAATGCATAGAAGATGGCTCTAATCATAAATTCCATATCCTGCCCCTCCTTTATATCACAGATGCAGCCCGGCGTCTCTTATGCACTCTGCTCACCGATATATTAAAACCTTATCTGAATCATAATGTCAGCAAAACCTCTTCTTGGGTCACTGCTTCCGATAAAAGCCATTCATTCCCTCTTTTCCCCACAGAGGCCAAAATAAAATTCAGTTCATCCCGCTAACAAAACTCACACTTAAATTTAAGGACCAGGTTGAACTGATGATGCGGGAACGTTGCCCGTGCCGGTCCCCATTTCTGGAGTTCAAGCCCCAAAGATTCCACAAATAATGCAGTCAAAACCCACACTGAATGAAAGCTTTGAAATAGCCTGGAGAACAGACAGCCCCCTGTGTATAAACCCAATTTTGACCTCAGGCGCAGACTAAATCAGCTCTTTTGTACAAGAATAAAGGAAAAAAAAAGCAAAAGAAACGGATACAGATGCATTACTTCAAAGTCATCTTACCTCATGGACCTTTAGCCGTTACTTCTAGCCAGAAGACTAACAAGAGGAGGAGAATGCATATATTTTTTTCCACTCAAACCAAATTATTTCTTTGTTATCTTAAGATAGTCTGAGTCTATTTAGCCTGAATAAACCTTACACACTACCTTGCAATGCTCTAAATCAATGTAAGACTCATGACAAAACAACCAAACCCATGGAGACCAAACCCTGTGATGGCCCTGTAAGGCTGTCACATTCAAACTCCACATTCAGGAGGAAGACCAAGCAGTAGCATCTTTGATGTTCATCACTCCAGCCATTGAAGCAACGGGAGGAGGTGTTGGGGCAGCATGCAGATGCCTGGCTTTAAACCCTGCTCTTCAGGCACCTCAGATAATGCTTTTTCACGGTACAAAATTTGTGTCAGTAAAAGCAGAGAAGAGTACCCAAGGGCTAGAGTTGCATCTTCCCTCATTGCCCTCCTTGGGGTCACAGGCAGGTTTTCTATGTCCTGGGCACTGGTGAGGTCTCACCTCGAGGGCTGTGTTCAGTTCTGGGCCCCCCACTACAAGAAGGACATTGAGGGGCTGGAGCGTGTCCACAAAAGAGCCACCAAGCCGGTGAGGGGTCTGGAGAACAAGCCACACAAGGAGAGGCTGAGGGAACTGGGCATATTTAGTTTGGAGAAGAGGAGGCTGAGGGGAGACATCCTTGCCCTCTACAGCTCCCTGAAAGGAGGGTGGAGAGAGGTGGGGGTTGACCTCTTCTCCCAAGGGAATCACAACAGGAGCAGAGGGAATGGTCTGAAGTTGGGGCAGGGGAGGTTTAGATGAGATCTTGGGAAGAATGACTTTCCTGAGAGGGTGGTCAGGCACTGGAACGGCCTGCCCAGGGAGGTGGTGGAGTCCCCATCCCTGGAGGGATTGAAGAAACGTGTAGAGGTGGCACTTCAGGGCATGCTCTAGTGGTCTGAGATTGTGGGGTTGGGTCTGTTTGTGGGTGGGTGTGGGGTGTGATGGTTTGGGGGGGTTGTTTGTTTGCTTGGTTTGTTTTTTTGTGGTTGGACACGATGATCTCCAAGGTCCCTTCCAACCATGAAGATTCTGTGATTCTATGTGCTTGCACCCACCTCCGGCAATGTGGTAATTAACGCAGCCCACGCTTCATCCAGCAGACACCGCTGCCAGCAACGTCTCCATCTTTGCTCAACGCTCCCTCCCCAGCTACACATCAGTAGCTGCTGCTCTCAACAAGCCTCAAACATTCAGAAAAAAAAAACCAAAAAAAAAACAGTTGACAGGAGGATGTTTCACATAGGTCTTCTCCCCCTGGCAGAAGCCAGGTGGGGCAGGCTGCCAAGGGCTGGCCAGTCCCTTCCCCGGGACAGGCTGGAGCCAGCTCCTCTCACACTACTCAAGTAATGGATGAAGTAATAAACCTGGACCTTTCCCCGCATGGTTTTCAGCACATCATGCGTTCAGCACTTCTGAGGCCACTTCAAGACATGATTTATCTGAGAGAATCCCCCATGTCTTCTCTTTGTCAGTTGAAGGTGGAATGAAATGAAACAAACCAAAATAGCTCACACACCGAAAGGGCCTCAGGAATCAGTAAGGATGAATTCCTCCAGCCTCCTCCAACCCACGGGCTTCAAGGAGCCCTTTGCCTTTGGCCGTGGGGGCTGCCAGTTCCACCCTGCTCTCTCAGCTCAAGCCTGGATTTTCTCAGATGATAGCTCCTTGGAGGTGCATGCTAACAGCCACCAAAAACCAGCAGCCGCAGCACAACACCACCCTCTATTTATTTATTTATTTTAACCGGCGTGTTTTATAGCTGGCCCAGGCTACCAACTGGTACCCGGGGAAGCCTAAAGCATTATTTTTTGATCTACAGAGCCTTCCATGGCTTGGAACCTAATTATCTTCAGAAGCTACTGCCTCCTCCTCATCTGTTACCATGGCAGCTGCAATCAGCTGAGATGCTTGGGCTCATGAGTCCTGATTTACTGGGGTAGCAGGGCAGTTCCAAGCTGCTGTCGCCTTTGGAATTTCCTCCTCTGCTCGAGTCTGACAGCATTTTCAGGAAAGGAAGAGGCAGCATAAACTAAGACCGTCCAGGCTGGGAAGCGGTGAGCTTTTCTTGGAGTGACTCAACAGCTAAGTGCATATTGCTGCACCAGCACTTACTGGGGGGTTTTTAAGCCCTTCCTTCCCCCTTAGTATATCTGGCCTTGTCCCAGGGTCATGGTGCAGATGAGATTAGTAGACTTGGCTTAATTTTAAAATATCTTTCCCTGTGGTGAGAAAACAGATCATTTAGCCAAGTGGTAAGGCTTGTTTCCTAGCCTTTAAAATCAGAATCCAGTGTACATGAGCTTCAGTATTCCCCGTTCATTTCTACTGGCTACAGAAACCACTGTTTAACTGAAACATTAGTATTTTTCCATATTGATGCTTTTCACGTGGCGATCTCAAATAGATGTGCTTCCCAGAAAGAGAAAAGCCTAGCATCTCAGCATCTCAGTCCTTCAGAAACGCATGCCCCGCGCCATCCGTGTGATTAACAAATTTAGAAAAATGGATAGTGTCTTGGCAGCCTTTGCAAAATGCACTCGGGACGCAGGGGAAGGTGGAGGGGTTCCTACCGAACGGGGCATTCGGTATCTGAGTCGGAGGTGACGACGGTGTCTGAGCAGAGGCCTGTTTGCTGAGAAACATGCCATTAATTTTGTAGAGCCCGACAGGACTGTGCTGCAGGTCAGCTGAAGTCTGCTCCTTCAGGCCTGTTATTACAGAGCCTCGGGTCTGCAGCTCTCCTTGTCCTGCACATCGTCCCCACGGGTACCAGGACAAGCTGCTTCATGTAAAAGGCTCTACAAGAACATCCCAAAACTGGTATGATCCAAACCAGTGGCCATTTTATGAATGGTTAACTTAAGCTCTCCTAACTCTAATGTACAGATAACCCTGACTCTTTGTTTCCCAATGCAAGAACAAATCACTGGCATCTGAGAAGCATCTTGAAAATCCCAGGTGCTGATGGCAGCAGTAACAGCGCACCACAAGATGCAATAATATTCCAATAATAGTGGCACGACATTTCGGACTATGCATTTTTCAGGTCATCAACCAAAGGCATTATTGAAGCACAGCCCTTCAGGAAATGAAAAATCTCTGCAGCGTGGAAAAAAAAGTGTGGAACTTTCACAAGTTGAGTAGCTCCACTGACTTGTCGTGACAACACCAGCACACAAGGAGTAAGGCACAGATTTTGTCTTTCTGAGCTGGGCCTTTCCTCGGTCCAAGAAATTCAAGTTAACATGCTGAAAGCTCTTTATTTTTTTTTTTTCTCCTTTTTCTTTAGGGTGATTTTTAATAGACCAAACCTTTCTGATTTTTTACAGGCAGCTGCTGCCTGAACGCTTGAAGGAAGAGCTGGTAAGTCAAAAACCAAAATAGGCCACAAAGATTTAATTTCCTATGAAATAGCTCCCTAGAAGCTGTTTAAAACATTTTTTACTCCAATACTCCCAAGATTTTGGAGATTTTCAGGGCAACGTCGCAGTAAGAACTCCTTTTGTTCCCTCTGCTCAGGGGGCTCCGCAAGCACACCATCAGATTTACCCCTTTCCCTTTCAAAAGCACCCCCCGTGCTTGTCCGCAAAATCAATTTAAATAAACATAGAGAAGAAAGGAACACGCTAGCTTCATTTTGATTTGGGGGTGGGGGTGGGGGTGAGCAATTGCTGATGTCTGCCATGGATCTGCAGGCTGGCAGATCCACCTACCACCATCTCTGTCTCTCTTCCCCGTTCTGCCCCACATTCAGCCCCGCCAATGGAAGCCCCCCCAGTTGTTAAACAGCCTGGTAGAAAACCGAGGAGGGGACCGTGTCTTTCTGAATGCAATTATTCATCGAGGCACCCATAACGAGCGTGCACTCTGCATTTTTCTCCCCGTATGCTCCGATCACTGGGGGGGGGTTAAGCGGCCACCGGCGTCTTTTGTTCCCGGTGGCTGCCTCCCCACCCTGCAGACAGGCTCATTGTATTAAAAAGCCTGCACTCATCCGCAAAACCACCCAAATACTGCTGGATTGATTAATTTTTCCAGGTAGAGGCTTTCAGAAGAAAATGCCATTGTTGCTGCCACAGCCACTAGGCTGTCGTGATTTTCCCTTTAAACGGCTTTTTTTCGGAGGCTCAGCTGTAAAGCACGCTCAGGGTTGGCAGACTGGCTTGCACCTTAAGAACACATTTCATTTTAATGGCTTCATTTTTAAATTGTTTCAACTCTTTGAATTAATGGAGATCAAAAGAAGCAATGAGACCGACATAAAGATGCCAAGTGGAGTCCTTTCCCCCTTCTTAACCTGTCTTTTAAATAGAAGCGGGTAATATTTATCTTCCAGAAGCTCAATAGTACCCAATTAAAAACAGGATCGCGCGCTTCTTCATGAAAACAAACCCTCAAATGGCTTAAATGGAAAGAGACACCACCCCTTCCCGAGCCTCCTCTCTGATGATGGGCACCCGCAGATACAGAGTCAGTAGAAGTCTCCTCCTCGGCCTCCACCTCCTGCAGCACCTCCTGCCTCCCTGCATGCTGAGGGACTGAGCAGATCAGCCCCAGCTCTCCTTTTGGCCTGGAAGCCTGGAGGACACGGCTACATGCACGTCTGAAAATATTAATAGATCGTAACAGGCCACAAAGGGGATGACGTAGTTTTATTCTGCCAATATGCAGAGGATTAAGGATGTCTGCTTGAAGCCACTAACAAACGGAACGGGAGAATTACAGTAATTCCACTAAAACCACGCTGAAGCCCAGGCACCGGCTGATGCCATGTCGTTAACCCTTTCTGCTGGTCTTGGAAAATGCCACCAGCACAAACGGAGGCCAACCAGCAAGGCCAGGATGTTCCCCTCAAAGGACAGGCTGAGAGGAACCACGGGCAACGCCGAGGATGCGCTTCACAAGACCTCTCAGTGTTTTGAGAGTTCAATCCCTGACGTGGAGCAAGGCTAAAGGGAGCTCAAAAATAGCCATTAAGACATCAAATACAGGTGAAATACCTGCCTTCTCTTCTGTCGCTCACACAACTCCGCTTTGGGTGCAAAGCATCCCACAGAAAACAAGAGCAAGATACATCAAAACCTCGCACGGCTTCAGCCGTTAGGTCACCACGCAAACACTGCCTTCACGACTTCAATTAGCAACACTTTGCTTATGTCAACACCCTTACTAATGCCCTAAAATACTAATTTCTCTTACTTTTTAATTAACAGCCAAATGCGCTGAATAATTACTCACAGGTAGTTATTAGGAGAAATGTACTGAATGCAATTGCACGTCAAGAGCTGTGACTTATGAATCCTTCCCACAACACTTTTGGTGGGAAAATGCCACAAAATTCCAGAAAATGCCCTGGAAAATTCAGCAGCAGTTAAAGGCTTTCCATGGCCAGGATACCTCTAGCTTGGAATAAACTGTTAGCCCTGCCTCTCCAATACAGGAGCCTGTCGACACTGTCTCCTGATGAAGCAGCCACACTTAACAGCAACAGTTATTACACACAAATTTAGCAAATCTTTGGCAAAAAAAATGGGAGTCGACGAGGAATTCAGAACCTCCCTTAAAACCTAAGCCTGGCAACATGATGAATGATGGAGGCTTTTCTTTGTATTTTGAAAAACGTTAAATATTATTCCGAACACAAAATAATTTTTTTTTTTTTGAACACAAAAAACCCCCAGTGAATGTGCTTTTGAGAAAGACTTCGCTTATATCTTCATTAAGAACCTTGATATTTAAGGATGTCAGAGGTAAAATCGGGGACTGGTGAGTATCAAGATAACTGATTAGTAGTACTTACAGCACGATGCCAACCAAACCCTGTTAAACCCACCGATTACCAGCGACAGCTGTAACTCTTGAGCACACACACACAGACTAAGTAGCTGCCTTTTTCTCATGCAAACACATGCACAAACCGGCGTGTACACACCGGATTAGGAAAAAAAAACAACAGTCAGCCAACAAAGGATATTAAATGCTATACCTCTGAGTCATAATCTTATAGGCATCTGGCAGATAACAGCGGATATTCTCCATCTGAGCAGGATCAGAGTCACAGATTTTATCATCCGTCCTCCCGTAGTTGGCACTTTCAATCATGATGACATCTGTTCCCGGGCAGCGGAGCTCGATGGGGTAACTCTCGCAGGACAGCTCCCTCCGCACCACCGCCATGGGCACCGGCGCTCGGCTGAAAGCTGCAAGGATTAACACACAGACACAGCAAAACGTTTACTCTCCAAGCTCAGGCTGGGATGAAGAGCAGCACGGTGGGGGAGCAGCAGGTCTTAGCCCCTGCGCCGCACCGGGAGATAGTTTCGGTACCCACAGAAACGGGGGCTGACCCCCAGCTTTCTGGCTGCCCAAAGAAATCGCTTCTCTGCTCAGTGACTTGATTTTCTCATCTCAAAAATGCGATCCCTTTTTACACAGTGCTTTAGAAATCTCCTATTGAAAGAGGTAAATAGCAACTGTGGCATTGTTATTACTTCTACTTACTGGGCGAAAAGTTGGTTGGCTTTGATATCTAAAATGACAGTCCTGGATTGTCACCTGATCAACCAGAGGAAATTTTCTGACAACGAGCAGCTCAAGCACCAGGGTCCCACCTGCTCAGCAAGACTGCATCTGTCCTCCTGCAGATGTCGTAACATCTGCATTGCTCCTGGTCCTTTTTTTTTTTTTTTTTGGTCTTTAGAAAACATGAGCTTAATGGCTTTTTCTGTAGCCTGCAGCACGCCAGGGGATGGCCTGCGGGCTCTGGCAACCGGCCCCAAGATTGGGCCCTGCAATGATAATATTCCATGGAAAGGCCAATATATGGGACGCTGGGTGATTAAAGGTCAGTCCCAGCTTTGCATCAGACTCTCCTGGATGTTCAACACTAGCACGCACTTGTAAAGTTAAATTAAAGAGCTCTCAGAAATCTTACCTGTTTTAAAAGAAATCCAGGCTACAGTTTGCAAAAGAGAAAAGAAACACGCTTTGAGATACCTTGAAATCAAAGCCCTAAAGTATTAGTAAATAAACGCACACGACAACACCCAGAAATATCTCCCATCTTTGCAGCCTCTTTGATCCAGAGATCTTCAACAGCTTGACAAACACTAATGTATTCATCCCCAAATATCCATGGGAAGTAGCTCTGCTCCGACATGGAAGGGTAGTGCAGCTTCCAGAAGACCTCACGGGAAATCCACGGCAAAGCTGAGAACTCAATGTTTGTTTCCCAGTGGAGCACACCAGCCATGAGCCCAAACAAAAGCCAACCTCTTCCTCTCCTCATTCCACAGGAATGAAAATTTACACCAAAAATGTTTCCAGGGGCAGAAATGATTTCACTGAATTTCACTGAATTATTAGAGTTGGAAGGGACCGTAGAGATCATCCAGTCCAACTCCCCTGCTGAAGCAGGATTGCCCAGGCTAGAGCATATTACTCAGGAGCATCCAGGCCAGGCTTGAAAATCTCCAGAGAAGGGGACTCCACGACCTCCCTGGGCAGCCCCTTCCAGGGCTCCAGCACCCTCACCATGAAGGATTTTTTTTCTCATATTTGAGTGGAACCTCCTTTTTTGTGCCATTTTTGCCTCCTCCATTTGATGTGCCCTTTCCGGTTGTATGTTATACTACTTCCAACCACAAAACTCAACACATAAATGAGCCCGTAACGATGTGCAATCAGAGAAGGTTTAACCCTCTAACACACCCAGGGCCCATCTGACACCAAGCATCTTTCAGCAACTCACTTTTCCCCCTGGCCCCATTATAAAACCACCAAAACACCCTTCCCAAAACCCGAAATCCTTTCCAAGGCACTGTGGTCTTGTCCCACGAAACTTCCCCATGGTACCTGCACACCAAGTTGCTTATGGAAGGCAGAGCACAGTGATGTTTTTTGGGATGCCCCCAGCTGTACACCGAGGCTGCTCTGCCTGGCAGGTGGCAATCCAACACATCCCTTCAACTTCCCAGAAACTTTTCATTATTGTCAGTTTTGTGATTTGTATTACTGGACAGATAAACATTCCCATTGCTGTAAATTTGCAGGGATTACTCTAACATCGTGTCCTTACCGATGTGCCAGAGGTGGGGACTGATTACCAAACCCCCAAGACAGACATGTTCTTGAACACCAGCTTCCACAATTAGCGCAGCGTTAGGGTTTGGACCATGTCAGATGTCCTCCTTCCCCGAGGTCAGAAAAACAGTTTTGCCCTGAGCTCATGTTGCGCCCCGCATTCATGTAATGCCTAAATTCTTGCCGTGACCAAGCTCTCCTCTTCCAGGAGGAAAGCAAGGAGGACAGGCGCGAGCCTCTGAGATGCAGTACCTCGTTCTTAACCTTGGCTCTACGTCATGCACCAACGCCAAGGTGAGAGGGGGAAGGAAGGATCGGAGATAAAGTTAGAGGCAGCATTGATCAAAGGGATAAGCCCAGTTCTTGGGCAATTTGGGTCCTTTTCTCTGGGAGGCTACAGGAACTGCAGAGAGTTGCTAATATTATGTTACTTGTTATAGTTCTCACTGTAGAAAAAATAAACCCAAATCTGTGACCCAAATGCTTCAGAAAGTGTATCTTTGCTCTTAACTCCTATGCATTTTCTGCAGTAACTATTCAAGATTGTGAAAGAAAGCAGACCTTAAACATAATGATGTACTTAAAGAACATATAACAATTTTTGGGACAGCAATGTGATGGTTGAGGAAAACCCCACTTTACATCAGAGAAATTAATTGTCTGGGGATTCACTTGTACAAACTTGGTGTACCTGTCAAACAGCAGCCCCGTCAATACACAGGGAACCTTAACTTCCATGTTTTGTTGGAAATAAGGCATTAGGAACTGCTAGCAGCAATATGGTTTTATTAAATTAGAATTCTATCTGAGGGCAAAGACAGCATCCTAGTCTCATAGCAACTCTATCAACAATGATGATGTAGTACTTCGGGCTTCTGGAGGAGGATTTCACAGTTAATACGAAAATATGGAGGTTTAGTAAAAGCTATTGGACATGTTTCTGTACCTGGTGTGAGAGCATATTTCTCGTAGCTTGGATTTCTCCTGTCCTGTACATGAGACTTTATGGCACCGATCTACTAAAATTGCACGAATTGTCAGTCCCTGGCACCCCCAAAGAAACCCAAACCAAACACCCTCCCCCACAATAACAGCTCACATTCCACTTCCCAAACATCTGCCCAATGTTCGCATTTGGACAGATGCAAACATTTTCTGTTTACCAGAATTCACCTTTTTGCTCCTCACATAATCACCCAACCGCTCACCATCGGGAGGGTGGGTTCCAGTGACAGACCTCCCCGTGGTGTCACAGAATCAACATTTATTTCCTGGATATACAGCCTAAAAGAAAAGTGACGCTCCGGCCAAACATCAGGGATAGCTGAACACTGTAATACGGCACGGCAGCAGAAAGCAAGGCTGTGTGTTTTCCATCCCACCATCCTCCACCAATTCAGTTGCTCTGCACAGCTTTTAGGTACCCCAATAGCTGCACTAAATACTCCAAAGGGAGATTAGAGGTTGGCTGCTTATCTCCTTGCAAGCCCATTTCTTTATGTTGTGTCCCTATATGATAATCATAGAATCATAGAATGGTTTGGGTTGGGAGGGACCTTAAAAGATCACCGAGTTCCAACCCCCCTCCCCTGGGCAGGGACACCTCCCACCAGACCAGGTTTTCCCAGTTTTCCTATATGGAGCAAAGATATTTTTTTTTTTGCTTTTTGCTATGATATAAGATACGTCAAAGCCCATCTGTGAAATACACAGCAGGATTGCATTAACTCATTAATACACTCCTCTCTGAGTAGCTCCCCATCTTTGCAGTCTGTCACTGAACTCCTTATTTAATTTCTTAAACAAGGGACCTAATTGCTGGTTTGAAGTAAAGAGGAGCTGATGGCTGCTTACTACTTTGGAAAACAGGTGTCTTTTTTCCAGGATCCTATGTGCAGACAGCCATTTAAATACAGACGGCAGAACTTGAAAGATTTCAGAAAACATTCTTTTTTAACGTTTAAACGTGTCCCAACTCCATCTTTCTAAGTGCGGCCATTTGGGGGGAAAACATCCTGTTGAGCATCTGCAGGGCAAAGTGAGAGCGGAGGCTGACACGGCGACAGATAATGACAGGATTTTCTCCGGGTGCTGTAGAACTTGGTTGTGTCTGCTGATTTCAGGAGCTGGAAAATTAAGTAAGTCATCAAAATCTTGTGCTTTTTCTCCCCCTCGCTTTTGACCTCAGAACATAATTGCCTCTTGTCATGCCTGCAGGGCACGGGCTTGTGGTTATCGCTGTGTGCTTAATCAAATGCTGAATTAGCCTTTAAATTGTGCATCTTCCTGGCTGCCAGACACTTGTTGAGCTTCATTACATTTACAGGCATGATGGTAGTAGATGAACTTTTAAAAGAAATGGGTGGGGTGATACTTTTAATTAGGTTTTATATGCAATTTTCCCAGCAAAACTATGTCCTGGCTCAGAATTTTCAGAGTGAAATTTTGGTGCATATTTAAGGGGGGTGAAACAAAAGCTGGGAATGAAGAGATAATTTATTTTCACAAGCTCTGCACATGATTTCCTCTGCCCACCTAAATACCCAACTTACTGACCCAAAGGGAACACAACACACTGGGGGAAGAGGGTTCCTACTAATTCGGAGGAATGCAATTTTGCAGTACTTAATATTCCCACAGTTTACCTTGACTCTGTGGGGGAAAAAAAATAAAATCAGAGAGTAATAATAAAAAAATCCCCCCTCTCCCCTTACTCTGAAGCTTACTCGGGTACAGGTAGGAGCTGAAATCCCTTTCAGACACTGAGTCAATAGCCCTTACACGACTGTCACTCGCCAAAGAGAAGCTCATGGTTAAGTGCTTTTCTAAACCAGGGCCCTACTTTTCTCTAAAGATATAAAGTCTCATTTGCAGTATGCAAACAGTGCTTCTGTCTTCCTCTTCTTTAATCCAAATTATACCTGGCCTCCGATTTCAACAACAGCATCAGGAGCAAACAGAAGCTCAGGATAAGGATGGTGACAACAGACGTACTTCTCCAATGTCCAATACTCTCATTCTCCAGCATTTTCATCGCTCACAAGTATCAACCCAGTTCTGACAAGCTTAAAAAACCTGGCTGGTCCAAAGTTGTTTGAAAACTTTTGATCAGTATGCAAATATGGAAATAGTATTCTTTCTCCCCAACCTTCTCCACATATGCTGGAAAGGAATGAAATAGCAAAGAACTCTGTGTCTTTTCTAGGGGGACAGGGTGGAAAAGCCTTTCTTCTGCTCTCAGCCTGCAGAGGGGTTAAAGATGCATCCTCCAGACGATGGCTGGTGCCAGGAGATTACAGCACATGCTTCCAACATCAATGCCCACCTTCCCTGGAGAGGAAAGGAAGGCTGGGGGCAGCCAGTGTGGCCAAACCGCCGGAGCCAGTGGCAGCGCAAGGCTGGAGCTGGACGCTGCTGGTGCCAGTTCTCCTCTGTGCCTCACCTGATTGCTCTCCCATCTATAAAAATGTGAAAATTATCTGATCTCCTCCATTAAGCACTCTAAAATCTGCCAGGGAAAGAAGAAAGAAAGAAAGAAGAGAACTAGATATAATCCTCAGAAGGTGAGGAACGTGGCTTCAGCCAGGGCTCCACCATGTGAAACAAACACCCCCATCCCTCCAGGCAACCCTGGGCTTGATTTCTTATTTTATAGTAGATAGCGGGAAAAAATTTGCATCTTCCCTTTGGGCACTTTCACCAGAAGCAGTGACCCCCCCCTTAATCAGCAAACAGCCAGCTACCGACAGACTCCACAAACTGCAGGAGCATCCTCTTACGTGGTGGGATGGTGTGTACAAAAAGAAGACAGAAAAGAAATGCAATGCTGTGCAACACCCCAGACATGGCAACCAGGGAAAGGCTGAAAAAATCCAACCCCTCACCCCCTTCCCCGTGCATTTTATGTGAAGGTCGAGGTCAACTACCTTATGGTTCCATACATTGCTTAACCTACCTCCGTTCTAACACTCGAGTGACACTTGCTAGGGATCTGCTTCCAGGTTCTGGGAGTGAAAATGCACTAAATGTTCAGCAGCGTGTTTCTATCAGACACCCTCCTCCATAACGAGGGGAGACACAGCACAACGGTGTGGTAAACATCGAGGGTACGTCTATAGGAGCTGCCAAGCCCACACAAGGAGCACAACGCAAAGCCTAGCCAAGTCCCACATGGCATGTCTCTGAAGCAAGCCTCTGCCCCCAAGCACAAGCCTCCTGGAAAACATGTTTTATTTTCATGGCAGATCTTCTTCCACATTTCTGGACACCCTAAAGCTCAGATCTCAAAAGGGTAATGCAGAAACAACTCGTCCTGTCCCACCACCCGCAGGATGCCCGGGTGCCCAGGAGCCAGAGGTCTAAGCACCAGACAGCTACAGCCTGGGGCACTTCTGCTGTTCACCCTTCATCCCACTGATGCTCCTCATCCCCTTCCCATGCTTAGATGGTAAATACTCTTCTCCTCCCCTCTCACTCTCCCAAGCCCCAATCAAACAATGAAGTTTTTCTCATTAGTAAAAAGTATTAGATTCTCCGAGAATCTGTAGGTATTAGGTTAGCTCTTCCTAGAGGGGTAAAGAGAAAAGAAATTTACAGATAATGGGTAAACAGGACTGGTGGAAGACCACCAGAAAGAGCAAAGAACGTTGAAGCGGATGCGTTCATGAGGGAAATGGATCACTGTGAGGCCCTGTTGGGAAAGGAGATGAAGAGACAGAAGAGCAGGAGCACAGAAACCAGATGGTAACTGTGGATGGAGCAGCCTGACAGCAGGAACCGGTCGCGGACATGTAACGGAAGAGGCAAGAAAGCAGACTGGCCCATGGAGACGTGGCATTGAACTGACCCAGACCTGCAGAAGAAAGCACTGCAATACCAGCACTGGGCTTTTTCTTTCTGTTTCTCCATTCCCATCTTCCTTCTGGGACTCATGGGGCACTACCTCATTAACGGAAAATGCTCTGAGAATGGCAACTAACATTTCTTTCAACAAGTCCTCATCTTCACAAATCCCCCACTTTGAAGTGGTGGAGAAGGTGAGGTGAGAAGAAGAGAGGTGAACACCTCTGCAGCTGATATCCACACCAGAGCACACTTGAGGCAAGGCATCACCAAGGGTCACCCTCCGAGCTGCTGAAGAGGCGGTGGTCCAGAGTAAGCCAACCCACCAGGTCACTATTGTTGAAGGGTGAGTGGGTCCTGCTTCTCCCCCAGACAAGCCCTCCCACCTCCAGCCATGCTTCAGCTGCTGGATCTGCACCCGGTTTTGGTACCTACTTGACCCCTTCATGAGGCAGGCCAACTCAGTAGTCCACCAAGAAACTAAACCGGGTAAAGGAGGAGAAAAGAGAGGTTTCTGTTGGGATGGTAGAGCTGAATCAGCTCTGAAAAGGTTAGCTAAGGGTATAGAAAGGAAACCAAATACTTTTAGAAGGAAGGAAGGGAGCCTGAATTTAATGTGCTTTCCAAAAATACATGACAACCTACCTTCAAATCAGAGGCCAGAAATACAGTCCCAGGCTGAGCTTTAACATCACTTAAATTAACTTAATTAAAGCAGAAGCAAGTTGAGAACAACAGACAAATGAAACGCGGTCTCCAAGGGGAAGACTGAATGCAAGTACATTAAGATTTAGGCCCCATCACAGGAAAAAGCTATTCCCAAGTATCTTTTCCTTTGAGTGGATCATCTGATTTTTAACACAAGGCACGCACAAGAAGATACTCAGATACGACTGCTCTTTAAATTCCCAGGCTTCCTTCACATGAATTAACTTTCAAGTGTAGGACAACAGTGCACAGATAGGGAAAGCGTCTGCGGTTAAATCCCTGCGCTGAGGTGCCTAAGATGGATAGTCAACCCTCAGCCAAGCTTGCCCTGCAGCCTAACAGTGGCATTACTTAAAATATAAGGGTTACAGATCCTGGTCCATAACATCGAGATGTGCAAGTTCTCAATAAAGGAAGCACTAGGTTCTGTGCCACGGGGACCAGTCCCCTTCAGGAGTCCACATACCACACATCTCACCAGGGCCCTCACTAAGGGAAAGCAGACCATTTATTACTTACGCAACTCAAAGTTGCTGCTTTTACAACAGACACTTGACTGTCTCAAAAAGACCCAAACAAACCCAACAAAGAAACAAACCCAACCCAAACCAGGAGAGCTTTGACTTTGACGTTGCTGACCAACCTTGAAGTCTCAGATTTAATGCAGCACAAATTAATGTGGTGAACGAGGTAGATTTTGAGTAATAAAAAAATCCACCCCATTTTAAATTACTTCCTTGTTGTAGCTTTTTATTGTAGCCATAAGGAAGGTTAGTTTTTTTATTCTCAGCTAAAAACTTTTTATAAACCACATTAGTAGGTATAGTCATAGACACTATGATAGAGATAAACAAGTATAAAGGGTTTAGCCTAAGAACATTAAGGAAAAAGAATCAGTTTACCATTTTGGGATTTCATATTAAATCATAAGTTCATTTAATATTACACTTTATTTTTGTTTTCATTTTAAAACACTAGCTTAAATTCTTACCCTTGCTAAAATAATTCACATCTGAAATAACTTTCCTGTTAACAGCGGAGGTTTTTTAGGTATGTCATCACAACAGACTTCAATAGGATTTAGTGATGTCCTCAGAGGGATGTTGCCCAAGTCCTGAGGACTTGTTCTTCTCCATCACTTGTACCTCCGTTGTCTAGGAGGTAGCAGCTCTGAGCTACACGAAGCAGGACAAAGATAGGCTGTAGGACACCAAAACCCAAATACATCCTCAAAAGTCAGAGATGCCACAGAGCCCCCATCTGACTTCTATCTCATGATAGGACAAAAAAATGGGTGGGGGCGGGACGGGGAACGACACACCACAACAAAACCCCCAGATCAACAAAAAAAACCCAAACTCCCAAAAGTCAGGAAGAGATCCAGTGAACTCAGAAGGTTCAAAAGTTAAAAAATCCTTTTAAGGCTGATGGAAGTCAAACAGGTTGGATGTATTTGGAGCTTTGCTGAAGAGGAGAGTGATTGCAAATAATAGACTCCTGCTGAGTAACACCTCCTCAAAGTTAAAGTTTAATTTTGATTTACAGTTCCCTGAATAGCCTCTGAAGGGGAACATTAGAATTCTTGTAGAAATATCTGCATTATTAAAGAAATGATGAACAGCAGAGTGAGGACTACTTTGTGCTTTTTGTGGACTCGTTTACCGGAGCAGTAAATCTATTTTTAAGTTTGTATTGCCCGGAAAGGAGAACTGTGTAAAATCTGAAGAGTTGCCCTGAGAAAGGCAAGCAAAAGATAAGAATTTCTCCCCAAGTGTTAGAGTTTGCCATTCAACTACCTGTATAAAAATATGGGGCTTCAAATATTTACTATTTAATTCATTTTGCTTTATATCACCGAATGACTCCTTTAGAGTTAATTTTACAAGAAATTACCCAGACCTTGAAGACTAGCCATGTTCAGTAAGTAGTGTGGCTGAATAAATAACTGTGATTTTTCTTGGTGTTTTAAACATCACAGCTCCTTTCAGTCTCTGCCATAAATAACAACAGAGAATTTGTTCTTTCCACCAGCCATAACTCTGTGAAAGTTTTATAAAGAAGCCTGAGACTGCCTTAAGATCTTGCCTCCTCCCAGAATTGCAGTCCATATATATAGATATATATTTTTATTTTTTTTTAATTTTTATTTTTATATCCACACACACTTCTATAAATGCATGATATATATGTAACAGGCAAAATGGAAAGTGTCGTTTTCGACACGGCAAGATGAAATTTCAGGTCCCCTACTCAGCACACCTTAAAGGTCACTGATTTTTAGAAACCAGTGGGTGCTTGTCAGCAAGATCCGTGAGTAATCTGCAAACACAACCCACTCCCAGCTGCTGGATGAGGGTTTCCATAGCATGACATCTATAAACTCCACCTCAGAACCAGAGGCATGAGATCTACCAACCTTTTTGCCGACATGCTAGCAGGAATTCGAGCTGAAATGCACACACTTGCTCCAGACGGAAATCTACCCCAAGGAAAAGCAGACTTCCAGGGAAATCACATAGTTTTGCCCGCAGATACCCCTTCTCCTCAGTGGCAAACAGCAAAATATTAAAGCTAGTGGATTAAATTAACTCCACAAAATGGTTCACTTACAAGGAAACAACTACAGTCCTGAGTGATGGAGCTTCCTATTGCACCCACCTGCTCACAGCAAACACTGGGGCTAATTATTTTTCCACCTAATGCAGCCTGTGCAAGCATTGCTCCAGAATCCCCTGTAAACATGTGTGAGCGTATACAATACACGTACATCCACAATACTGCCCATTTCAAGGCGAGCCACAAAAAAACCCCACATTTAAAATGCTGCTCAGCTGTAGGCTCCTAGGGATGCTCCAAAGGGACTAAGTGCTCCCAGAATCAGGGGAACAGCTCTGCGACTCAGCTCAGAGCTTCTGGGCTTCAAACCAGAGAGGTGATGCTTATACTGTGGCACCACCAGGACTGCCATCACCAACCCAGGGTGGCCCAGGCACAGCAGCATGGCCAAAACTCACCTTTTTATTTTATTTTATCTCTGAATCCTGCCCTCTGCACCCCACAACTGCAGGCTGCAGTAACCAGGGGACACCAGGAGATAGGTTTCCACTCATTTTCCACTCCAGCCTTCAGGAGCGGTTAACAATAGTCTAAAAAGCATTTTTAAAAGTGGCAGCAAAAAGTATTAATAGCCACTGAGACACTGTGCTCAGTTAAAAAAAAACAAGCTGGTATTGGTTAAAAGGCAACGCGGTTTTATGAAAGCCCCTAGAGCACTGGTGATCCTGATTTATTACTGGTCCTGTGCGAAAGCAAAGGGCTCCCTTGCAGAACACCTGGGCACAGGACTGAATAAAAGAGGGTCTGTGCCCCCAAGGACACTTGGAGGAGAAGAGGAAATACATGCAGATTAGAGACAGGAACTCTGGTGGCACAGAAAAGAAAAGGATAGTCATGCACCGTGGGTAACACACAGATGCAGATAGCATACTCCAGGGCACAATGCTCACCAGTTCAGTGATCACATGGTTAGGAAAAAAAAAAAAAGTTATCTGACTTGCTTTAGGAAGGAAAACCACTGCAAACAGCTATGATGGATGGAAGACTTTTTTTTTTTCCCCTCCCCTTTTCTTCTTTCTTTTTTAAACACAATCACTAATCTTTTTTTCAAATTCTCCTCCTCCAAGAGGTCGATGAAAGAAGCAAATCTTTTACTGATCTGTCTGGCAACAAAAACCAGGGTCTAATTGTCCAGAGAGAGATACCAGGGCTAAAGAGGAAGGAAAGTTTTCAGTGAAATAACCTGATGAAAGACTCCATCCCTCCTTCCCCTACAGACACGGGGTCAGAAAGAGCGTGACTTTCACAAGCTGCAGCCAAATGGTGCTGCTGGGACACCAGAGCGTGCCCAGACAGAAGGGTACAACAGAGATCATAGTTAAATTTCTAATGTAATTATGTTACAGTGCATTTAAGTGCACTTTCTAAATAGAAACAGACGTTTATCTATCCAAGGATCCATTTCAGGCACTTTCTCCTCTACCTGTAGTACCCATTTCCTTCTGTACCTATTTCAAGCATTGTTCTTCTAGTGTTATTTATACTTCACATCTAGAATTTTCTGCTTTTTTATAAGAATAAAACATTCATAAAAGAAATCAGACTTTTTTACTTACAGTTCTTCCATGTCCCCTACTATTGTGTAATCTCAAGCTGTGTAGGACTAAAAAAATGCTTTGCAGGGGCTAAGGGTAACTACCTGGGCAAAATACCAAAGGTCACTAAGCAAGTCTCATGTTGAATCCACCCTCTCTAAAAAAAATAAAGTAGTTTTTGATGTACTGCAATATTTGCCCTTATTGCTTTTGGGTGGTGGTACTACCACATGGGATGCTGTGCTGGTGCAGGGCTGTCCTAAGGCCCCCAACTCACATAAGGAATGAGGAAGAACATCTCCTAAATATCTCTCTACAAGTTTTTCATTGCATCATTATCAGAGAAGTATATGCTGGAAAACTCATACAGTTACTGGCAAAACCAACACGGTATTGATGCCTACTTTTGACCATAAATTTGACCAAGGAAATTTTAGTGAGACTGCCTCTGGGTAATTTCATATTGGATACTGTTCTAACAAATAACTTGATCACATACAAACAAAACCAACCAAAAAACCAACAACCAACCAAACCCCAGATGCCTACAAGCAAATGGCAATGAACCAATTTAACTTGGAAAGTAAAATAAGATCACAGTCCTAACTGTTAACATATATACTTGAGGGTTTTTTACCCAGTATAACTCCTTGTAGAGAAATTATTTCACACAAAATTAAACATAAATATTTAAGCTTAGAAATGCGGACAGTAAACTCAGAAGTCTGTTTCCAGATGATAAAATCACTAACTCTACACGTGAGAAAAAGCTTCCTTCATTGAACAGTTTACCCTCACTTTAAAAAAAAAAAAGGAGACAAAGGCAGCAAAGTAGTTAACAAGTACAAACCAGAGTTTGGAAACACAAACGTGGTAATAAAAGCTCAAAATACAACTGAAGTAACTGTGGACTGTCAGACTAAGAAAAAATTATGCTCCAATCTGTATTTTGAAAGAAGCAAACAGGTGTATTCATAATTCACAGTGATAAAGAGGTGCTTTTTGTTCTATCAGAGATTAGGAAAGATAAAACAGCAAACAGCCCTATATTTTTCATTTTGCAGAATTAGATAGAAGATATCTGCAAGTTTTGAAAAAAAAAACCCACAACCCTCTTAGGAATACCTTGATGTTTTTTAACTCTGTCTATCTGGGACACTGGAACATTGCTACTAGCAAACCTTTAAAAAAAAAAAGGCTGTAAAACCAGTCTGATAAGTCTGATTGAACTTCTCAAAAAGCAATGCAAATGTGGAATTGTCATCCCAGCCGAGCCATTTCTGGAAGTCCTGCAAGAACCTCATCAGCCCAGTATCATTCAACACGCTTCTTGATGATCTGAGAGAAAACAAACTCAAGGCTTGCCAGATTTGCAGGCGGCGCAAAAAAATGATGAAATTGATGAAATGATGGACCTTGTTGGTTTTGGAAATTGATTTATACACTGTCTGCACAGCCCGGGCTGTAACACAGACAAATACAAGTCCACGTAGGAGTACAAAAAGTGCTCATTATAGGAGACGACAGCCTCGAAAGCAGCCACTCTGCAACAAGACTGTTTTCATGATTGATAATTTCATGAATGCTACAGCGTGGCTCACAGGGCAAACATGATCTCTGTGAGTATTAGGAGATAAATAACAGAACTGGGAAGATGAAATTGCCCTGCATATGGTATTAATGAGTCCATCACCGGAATTGTAATGAGTCCATTACCTTGTGGTGTCTACAATTCAAAAAGATTGTTCGAAACTTTGACAGGGTTTGCAAATTTGAGAAAATAAAAAAAAAAAACAAAAAAAACCAAACAAACTAAAAAACTAAACCCTCACCAAAAAAGTCCCCCTCCTCCCCCTAAAAAGGGAAGGGAAAAGAAGGGAAAAAAAGAGAATGCAGAGTCTGGAAAGTCAGTTTTACAAATGAGCCATCAAAGCTGTTTTGTCTGTTTAACTAGTCCAAAAGACCATTGTAGTCTGGAGGTATCTACAGAGGGAAGGTATTTCTTACAATAGGCAGCTCTATAACCTAGCAGAAAGATGCAAGTGAGATACAAGAGGTGGAAGTTGATGCCAGATAAATTCAGGCTAGCCATAGGTACATATTTTTAACAGTTGTGAGTAATTTACCTTGGAACACCACACTTAGGTATATGATGTATTCCTTATCAGCTGAAGTCCCTAAATCATGATTGAATATTTTTCTGGAAGATACATTACAGCTCAAAGAGGAGATATGGGAGTCTAATTCACAAATTCCTGGGTGAGCTCTCTATTGTGCAAACAGTCGGGCTTGTTGATCATAGAAGCCTCTTTGTATTAAAATACAAAGACCTATCTATTAAAATACAAGATCTATAAAGACTTGGGAGAAAGAAAACAGGAAAAGAGGGGAACATTTGGCAGCATGGAACCCACTGAATTTATTATCTAAGAGTAAAAAAAAAAAACAACAACAACCCATGAAAAGCAAACCACCAAAAAACCTCCATCAGCTTTTCTGCAGATACCTGCTGTGCTCATCCATGCAAAGAAGGTTTGCATCTTGCCTTTATTGAGTGGTCATGAATAGATTAAAAAAATGTTCCAGGACAGCTTCTTTAAATTCCTAGGAATAAAAGACAGCAAGGAGGAAGAAGGGAATTGCTTAATGCAAACCAACAGATGGGATTTCAGTCAGAGGCTTGCTTTGTTTTCATAATGAACCATAATCTGTGTAATCTAAAACAGTTTTTATTTGCTGCAGTGAGACATAAAGGCTGTAGCTATGGCATGTGAATTGCTTTCTCAACAATTCATCATTATGGAAGGTACCGCTTTGTTGCTGAAGACGCACTGGACCCTGGACCAGTCAGCCAGACTAAGTTTAGGAGGATGGATGAAAGCATAGATATGGTACTATGTTTTTAGTAGGTTTGTGTGCTTTGGATTTTTGTGCGTGTGTGTGTGTGTTTGTTTTGTTTTTTAATTCACCCTTCCCATATGGCTACCTAATAAATTATTATAATTCTGCAAAGCCTATGAGTTGGTCTCTAGGTGCTATTGGCCATGCAAAGCCTTTGCAGTGCACACCCTACAATATCAAGTCAATGGCAGAGGCATTTAGGGTCCTGGTACCATATCACCGGGATGTGTTGGGGCCGTTATTTTTCCAAATCCTACTTCCCAGTCGTATTGCTGGAAGTGTCCCCAACCCTAGCATGGTCCTGCAAGTCCTCTTCGACTGTGGAGCCACCCAGGCCAGATGTGGGGAGCCGCAGGGAGCCAGCAGCACTGCCTAGAAGCAGGGTCTCTGTCATGCCAGCAGCTCTGTACCACCGGGATATCCCTGCCATCCTGGCAAAGCTGGACATTATATGTCATGTGACCACAACACAGAAAGGTTGCACAGAAAGCAATTCAATGTTAAGGTGCAAAGCCATGAAAAACTTAAGCTACCTGGAAGCCTGGAGCTGCAAACAATGACTGCTACCTATATTGCTTATTATTTTTCTCAGGTCCAATATTCAGGTTTCAGCAACCTCAGACATCTACTTGTGGCTATACTTATATTCCCATAATGTTTCGCAATATAAAATACTGACTTCTATTCATACATATTTCCCCATGTTATTTAAGTTTATCTTCGTATTAAAAATAAATGGATTTTAAATTATAGGCAGCTACATATATACATACTCCGCTTGAAAGACATACTTCATCTTTAAATAGCAGCAATCAATACACACAGTACATAACCTAAATAAATTTCTATTATGAATCCTTAATGGATGCATGCTTTGGTCATTTTTATTACTAATGTATTATTGATTTACAGAATGCATTACCACCTTAGGCACTGGGATTTGCTGGAGTCCTTACATCCCGTACGTAGTTTGAGTTAAAATAGGAGCCGAAAGTCAATAACCCACTCAGCACCAGGGTAGCCCCTCTACAGAGCGAGGTATTTTAATGATGGTTGGACTCTCACAATGAAATCACTTGTATCACAGTGGCATTTGTAAGTCATTACTATTTATGTAAAATTATCCATTAGGCCTGCTTGCTTATCTTTCACTCTATTGCCAAAATACTTTAGGAGCCACAACTGGGAAGCATGCTGGCAGACTAACCTTGCAGACACCTCACGGGGCAGAGCTTCTCTGAAATCAACGTACCCACTTGAGCTCTTTTGCTCCGAGTCAACGAAGAGTTTCTCTGTCCCCAGAGACGGTTGCCATTCACACCAGGGAGCGGGGATGGACTTCTGCGGTTGCCCGGGAGCAGGGGAACCCAACCGCGTGCTTTGATCTGAATACTAACACCAGCAGAGAGGGAGAAGCCACCAGACCCATCAGTCCCCCCCGCTGCCACCACAAACCGGCTGCGAACAGGTCAACCACCACTCAGCCAGGCTTCAGGAAAAGCCTACAGTAAGATGGGTGACACCATAATATTGTTACACCAATCAAATCCAAAATGCTTTTTACCTCTAGGGACAAAAATGAGGGGGAGGAAAAGGGTTGGGGTAAGGGTTACTTTGGCCAAATGATCCCACATTGTTAATTTACAGGTTAATTTACAGGTTGATGTTGCGGATCCCGCTGGGATGCTGTCACACCTTGGCTTTACGTCAAAAGCTGAGCACAGGAAGGGCAGCATCACCAGTTCTACATCTGCTCAATGACACGACCCTCCAGGAATCTCAAAATCTGCTGCTTTCAGAGTAAACCCAAAGTAATGTATTGCTTTTCTGCTTCTAACACCTGTTAAGAGATGGATGAGAACCCAGCCCCTTGGAGAGAAAGGTCTGCAAGGAGGGACCCACACTTCTCTCCATTTCCTCTTTGTTTTTTTCCTTTCCTTCATTAATGCATATAAGGATAAACCACATACAGAATACAAGTGCTTTTCCCCCTTTTTGCAGAAGAACAAATAACTGCAATAGAGACAAGAGTAATCAAAAACATGCCTGGGAAAATAACAGCTGCAAAAAGCAAAAGTCATATGAATTCCTTAGGCTCCTCTGCACACAGAAGCGAAGTGAGGTGAAGCAAAAAAAAGTTTAATTCACTGAACTGACCAGAATTAAACAAATCAGCCACTTAAGAAGAGGGAGGTAAACTCCTAAAAACCAGGCTGTAATGCACGCTGTCACCACAACGTTGAGCTGGCTGGTTTCATCCATCGTCCCACTTCTAACCCAAAGGCGAGGGGCTCAGCCCTCCTCTTCCCGCTGTCCCCTGGGCAGGGATGGCTCCCGGCACAGCCACTGCGGGGGGTGCCCACTGGGAGCCAAATTTAGAAGCCTGAGAGCTTCAGTAGCATGTCGAGAGGTCCCTGAACACAACAAGAGCACGAGGGGGAAAACATCACATCAGCCTCCATGCCTTCTCACCATCCAGCCGTTTCTCTCTTTGCAGAGGACCAGGCAGAGTCCTGCGCCAGAGCCACATCCCTCCAGGTCCAAAGCCTGGCAGATCCAGAGCAGATTCAGCAGAGCCTCTTCCAGGCTATGGTAGGGCTTCTGACAGCCCAAAAACGTTGCAAAAAAAAGCTTCACCTTTTAAGCCGCACAGGAAAAAGCTTCTAAAGGTCCAGCTGACATCCATGAAGCCTTTTCTGCTTCCATCCTGGTTCACCGGTGGCAATAACTAAAAAAGACCCAAGAGCCCAAGATTGGGCTGCATCAAGAGAAGCGTGGCCAGCAGGTCACAGGAGGTGATTCTGCCCCTCTCCTCTGTGCTCATGAGATCCCACTGGAGCATCAGCTCTGGAGTCCTCAACACAGGAAGGACATGGACTTGTTAGAACGGGTCCAGCAGAGGACCACGAGGATGATCAGAGGGATGGAGCAACTCTGCTATGAGGACAGGCTGAGAGAGCTGGGGTTGTTCAGCCTGGAGAAGGGAAGGCTCTGGGGAGACCTTAAAGACCTTTCCAATATCTGAAGAGAGCTCCAGGAGAGCTGGGGAGGGACTCTTTGTCAGGGAGTGCAGTGACAGGACAAGGGGCAACGGTTTTAAATTGG
>JAOTQQ010000032.1:20219616-20233560 GCA_026546715.1 Gallinago undulata | reverse complement strand
CAAGGCCAGGCTGGATGGGGCTTGGAGCAACCTGGTCTGGTGGGAGGTGTCCCTGCCCAGGGCAGGGGGTTGGAACCAGGTGATCTTTAAGATCCCTTCCCCATCCAGGTGAGTTTGCCGTTACCCAGAGCAATGGTCATTTTTGTTGCAAATGAAGCAGCAGCATAACTTTTCTCCTTGACAACGGTCACAGCTTCTTTTCTGCATCTTCCTTAATGGTCTTGGACTGGACCAACTCCTCAGTTTGCTAAAGGTCTCTCTTGATGCTGTCAGCTGTTCATCGAGGATGGGGCAGTTTCAAGGGATGCAAGGATTTCTCCACGGGCACTAGCAGCACTTCATGCTTCAGAAGCTACACAGGAGTTGCACAAATGGAGGGAGCGGGGGACAAGGCTGAGAAGAGGCTTCTTTTTATCTTTTATCCTCACCTGTAGACATTCATCTCCTTTAGTCGCATCCTCATATTACGTTCAAACACTGGACAGGGCCGAGATATCTGCTCTGCCGCCCTGCTCCAGGGTATTTTCCAGTGCTGTCAGGATTTTTTTTGTTTGTTTTTGATTTTGGGTTTTTTTTGTGTGTGTGTTTTTTGTGGTTTTTTTATGTGGTTGGACTCGATGATCTCAGAGGTCCCTTCCAACCACTAAGATTCTGTGATGCTGTGTGATTCCGTGCCCCGCTGTACATCAGCTGCATGGACCTCCAGGCAAAAACCTCTCCTCTTGCATGGGTTCGTCATCATAACATGCTTGCAACTGCCTGCTGGCCACAGAATGATTGCGCTCCATCTCACCGAGGCTTGCTCATATTTCCCTAGGCTTGTATTTCCCATTTATCCGTGAGGTTGGGATTACATGGCAGCTGGTTTGGCAATCCAGAGCAAACTGAACAGGCTACCGAGTCCCAGCAGAGCTGCAAAATGGGGCAGGGGAATGTTTGGCAACCACCCCCCCCCCAGCACTGCATGTGCAGAGAGAGAGGGTCCTCTGGGTTCCTGCAGACCCCATGTGCCCCTGCATTAGGTTTTCAGCCCTTCACTGGGTCTTTCAGTTAGCGTTCTCTCCAGCCTCCCTCCTTCTAACCCACACGCGTCACATAGATTCACTGCTAGGGAGCCTCTAACGTTTCCAAAAATTAAGTGCTGGAGCCAGAGCTGTCAGCTCTCTGATGGAGCTAACTCTGCCTTCTCCAACGCTTTGGTTCTGGTCAACAGAAGCAGCACTGCCCTGCCCGGGGCAAGGACAACTGTAAACCCCAGGCAGCCCTGGGCAGTGCTCCCACCAACAGCTTCTCATCATTCCTTGGGGACACTTTCCCCTCCCGTAGGTTGGGATGCAAGTTTTATGATTGTTTTCTCATCTCTATTCTCCAGGTGGGTCTGTGCACGTACTCATGTCTTCCTTTCTCTATCATCCTGCTCCTGCAATGGAATTTTGTTCAAAATTAAAGGGTTTTTTGTGTGTTTGAGATCTTGCATATAGTTCTTTAACTTAGTTTGATGGTGACAGTGTTTTGTGGTTTTTGTTTTCTTCTCTTTTTAATCGCACTCTTGTGTTGATGTACATTTGGCAACAGTCCTGCTCTGAGTGGGAAGTAGGACTACAGATCTCCAGAGGTTCCTCTGAACCAGCACTGCTGTAATTCTTGCCCCTTGTGTGTCTCACTGGTACCACCCTGCTTTATGCTTCAGATTCTTGGTAATACCCCAAACCTGAACAGTTACTTCGGGAACAGAATTAGCAAAGGCAGAGCTCCAGCTCCAGCACACACCCTGATCATGTTCACAGGCTGTGTCTCTCGCCTCTCCTAGCCTGGCTTCTTTCTTCCCTGTACCAAGGAGGTTGCTATGGAGATTTCTTCAGAAACGAAAAGAAAAAGGGATACAAGAAATACAAAGCACCGAGAAAGGCATGGAAGAGAAAACAAACCTCACGGTACAGTATCTTTTGTATTAATAAATCCATTTTCCCAAAATCTTCACCCAGAAAGCTGCTGATGAAGAGACACTCTCCCAACACTGCTGCTCTGCAGGGACATTCAGTAGAGCCCTGGAAGAGGCTGCACAGGGAGGTGGTGGAGTCTCCTTCTCTGGAGACATTCCAAACCTGCCTGGACACGTTCCTGTGGCACCTGCTCTGGGTGGCCCTGCTTTGGCAGAGGGTTGGACTAGATGATTTCCAGAGGTCCCTTCCAAGCCCATGTGATTCTATGATTCCCCATCACCCTACACAGGCTCTTTGCAATACTGGGAGCCCCTGCAAATGGCTCCCCAGCAACACATACTGCTAAAGGAGGGAGAGTCGGGACATACGTGTGCACACACATGCAAAAAGCATTGTTAGATGACTTGGTGGTGGCAACTGAAACACACAGAGACAGCAGTTCAGCACGTAGCCTCTGCCCAAACGAGCAGAGAGCTTGCTGCCCAGAACATCCCACTGGCACTGCTTTTATGAGACCTACCATTGTTACAAGCCAGTTGCCCAAAATCAGGGAAAACCCAGGTCCGGGCCCTGCTTGCGGGTGGCTGGGGTACAGGGAACTAAAGAAAAAAAAGTGGTCACAACAACTAGACAGAAAAAGGTCCTAAACCTTTCTCCCCCTCTCAGAGTTGTTGGGAATGCCTTAAGTGATTACCACTGGCTTTCAACACTTTCTCCAAGATGCCCATGGGGCTCTCAAACCAAAAGAAACCGGTAGGTGAGAACAGAGGGAAGCAGGCAAAGCAAGGAAAGAGAAGAAATGGTAAAGAAAAAAAAAAACCCAACAACTCAGAAAATACAGTGGTAAATTAATGCAGGTCCATTCACAGCAGTCCTAAGGGCTGTCCAATGATCCTGCAGTCATCCATCACCAACACTCTAACAGGATGGAGAGAAGCAAGGTATGAAAGAGATTAGAAAATAGGTACTTGTAACTACAGCGATTGCTCTGGTTTTCCAGATTACACCTTACTTTAGCTTCTCAAAACAAATGTCAGCACCTGGTGGTTGTTTGGTGTTTCCAATTTCTCTGGATATTGACCTTGTTATCTTGATTTTTTTTCCAGTATATATGTTGACAGACAGCACAACATAAAGACCTTAACTAGAGTCTGAAGAGAAACACGGTCCCCTAGGTCAAAGCCATTTTGCACACTTATGTAGGCTCAGCTCCCACAGCATTTGAGGGCATTTCACGTTTTTCTGCCTGCCATGAGAGACACAGTGTCCTCAACTTCATACACCAGTGCCTCAAGTGATTAAGGGCCAGGTCTATAAGGAGCGGTCAGAAGAACTGGCATGAACCTTGGTGCAAGGACTGACATGGCACTTGAGCCAAAAGCCAAATGCTCACCTCCTGCTGCATCTTCTCTCTGAGCCTCAGCTTGGCAGTGCTGTCAGCATCTCTGGTAGCTTCACTGTTGCCACAGCAGCACACAAGCACCTTGTTCCCACTCATCAGCAATCTCAGCGGGCTTCTCAGCACATGGAAACCAGCCCAAGCATCTCATCAGGGGTCATAAGGAAAGCTCGCGCAAAAGCAGGATCCTCAGCTTAGTTGTTTTTGCTAGCCAGCTGAGAGAGCTGGGAATGTTTGGGGAAGGAAAGTCACTGCTCTGCCTCTCTCCTTGCCTCCGTCACAGCCCTTGGGGCTGGTCAGGGCACACAGGGGCAGCATTCTGCTGCAAGCAGCCTGTAAGCATGTCAGCGGCCTGCGTACACATGCCCAAAAGTGCAAAGCCCTGTTATTAAGCATCATCCATCACAAGCGTTCCCACATCAAAGGAATTCCTAATAAATCCTCTAGCTTCCAGCAAGGTCACTACAAGATAAGATATTGACTTGACAGGTAGGAGGAGCTGAGGCAGCTCGGCTCTGAAGAACAGATGCAAGGCATGAATCCTCCGCTGAAAAGAAAAGTACAGCCTGAGATGAAGGTGTGACAGCAAGTCCCATCATCTCCAACAGTGGGGCAACTGACCCATCACAGAAGTATCTCAATTGAGTATTCACTTGGAGGCTGGTTACTACAGCACACCCCTTGGTGGGATGGCTTCCACTCAAGCAAAAGCCAAATATCCTCCTTACAAGCATGAGGCAAATAAAACAGCTTCTTCAGCTTGGAAAAGACACAACAGGGAGTTATGTTTGACACGCCTAACACCAGTAATTCTATAAGGAAGGTAAACAGGAAATAATTATTTAGTATTTCTTGTAATGCCACAAATGAGGGGAGCCAATAAACTACTCCCAGTGTCAGGGTTCAAACAAGTACAGTGATGTATTTTTGCACGTAACATATAATGACCTTGGGAACTCACTGCCACAGGATAATGTAGAAGCCAAAGAGACATTCAAAAAAGAACTACAGAAATTCACGTAGCACAGCACCTGTCAGCGGCTGTAACCTGACAGGCCAGATGAGAAAGTCTTTCCATCAGAAACAGAGAACGTATGCCAGGAGAGCAATCACAGACATGCCATCATTCTCATACTGCTTTCCTCTTCACCCCACCTGCTGCTAATTACTGCTGGAGACAGGACACTGGGTCAGCAGGTCTTCAGCCTGACCCGGTAATGCTTTCCTTAGGGATGCTCTTACTGCTTGGGACAGAAGAAAGAGAATTGTCTTCTAGCATCCTCCTAACAAAAAAGGAGTGGGACTGTGAGAAACAGGGGGAAATTACAGCTAATCAGCATAAGTTGACTTCTACCCAACTATGATGCAGAGAAAAACCTGGAGAAGTACATGTGTACTTCTACTTCTTCTCCCTTGCTCTATTAAATAAGATATCATTGCATCAGTACAAAAAGTTATTTCCTAAAGAACGGATTTGCAAAGCTTCCAACTAGCTTAACACTGCTTTCCCTGAACTCTATGTTAAAACTCCCACCGAGTCCAGTGGTGGCACTGAATGGCAGCAGGGGAGAACACATCTCACTTGATAAAAGTCACCAAGGGAAACATTCAACAGGCCCCCAGCACACATTACCTGCCCCTGTCACTAAATCCTAAGGATTCAAACAGAACAAATAGCTCTCTGATACCAACACACCAAAGTCTAAGTGTGATCACAGGACCCAAGTCCCTCAGCCTCTCCCCATAACAGAGATGCTCCAGGCCCCTCAGCATCTTTGTAGCCTCTGCTGTCCCCTCTCCAGCAGTTCCCTGTCCTTATGGAACTGGGGAGACCAGAACTGGTCCCAGTGCTCCAGATGGGGCCTCCCCAGGGCAGAGCAGAGGGGCAGGATGACCTCCCTCCTCCTGCTGGTCACACTCTTCCTGATACCCCCTGCTTGCTGAGCTACCATCTTCTAGATCCCATAGGTGGGCACATATGGCCATAATGCCCAGTGAATCCAAAGACTGTATCCAAGTCTCAGGATACAGAGAAGAGAACAAAAGAGCCAGTCCACATAACAGTGGGATCTTGCTCTGCCTTCTGGTCACCAAAACGTCCTTCCTAGTCTACCCCCTACTTCCAACCCTGCAGGAACCGACCATCTCTAAGTTCTTTCTTCCTTGATATGGGCCAGCATTCTAGGGATTAATTATATAAAGAAAAATATTGCTCAAATCTAGCCTATCCCACACCCATCCAGATGGTGCAGCTGTCAAACAGCTTTGTCACTGTGTAAGAAGAATTAATTGTGCTACCGGTCCTACCATAAGCTAATGATAAAGTTACATTTTAAAAGGCAAATTAATTTTGAGACTTCCTTTTCTTGTTGCCACTTTAAAACACTATAAAAAAAAATTTACAGTATTTCTGGAATATAATAAAAGACTTTCTGATGATCTGTAGCAGGGTTCTAATAACACGCATCGCTCAGCTTTTACAGCGCCCTCCAGCAAGCCTCATGCGAGATCCACACAATCATTCCCGAAAGGCTTGCCCTCACTCCATCACACATCCCAAAGTATGTATGTATGACTTTTCCACCGCATTTCAATCAAATCCATAGGTTGCATCAAACTAACAAGGTATTACTTTACACAGCATGCTGCCATTCAAGATTTGCCTACTAAAATAGGAAAAAAAATCTTAATAAGTGTCACACGCTTATAGCGCCATTTTATAAGCATTTTAAATAAGAAGTGTACAAAGTTACTTATTTTTACTTATTGTTTAAACCCAAAGTCCTGTAAGCCATCACTGGTTGAGAATGTTCTGACAAAACTTGTTCCTTCATATGAAAATGGTGATCTGTCAAAACTAAACCTGTTCAAGGGAAGAGGGTTAATTCTGAGAAATCTTTTTTATGACAAAAAAAAAACATATAAAACAAAAACTTCCAAATTGTGCAACTTAAACATCTTTTAAATGAAGAGCTTAAAGTAATCTTGAATGCCTTTTCATTTCCAAATGCGTATTAATCTTTTTTTCAATCAAGTTCAAACAAAAAAAAGTTGAAATTAAAATGAGGTACTTCCAAATACTGTAAATCCAATATCTTCACTGATGAGTTCTCATGCCCTTTTCCCTCACTCCCAAATTATGCACTGATTAAATTTGAGAGACCAACATTCCAGTCAGGATGGGAAATTTTTCCTTTCTCCTCCTAACAAAACCATTTAGGCGTGATCAAAAAAAGCCTTTTTTTTTTTTCTTCTGACTCTTCTCGGCAGATGCGAGTCCACACTGTCACAGTTGTGCACGCAGCCACACTCCACTGAGCTCCTTCAGGAGTAGGATTTTATAAAACAAGCCATCTCTAGTGAATGTTAAATAGGAGAAATAGAAGACAGGGCAAGACAGACAACCGTGTTTATCATAAATTTCAATTTCTTAGGGAATAAAAAAAAAATAAAAAATACCCATTGCCCACAGCAAAATCTTGCTGTAAATCATACACTTTAGCAACTATAGTGGTATAAGAAGAGACAGCCCTGACTTTACTTTTTTTTTTTGGTTTCTGGTATAAGTAACCTCTCTGACAACAACTGCAACACAGCACAATACAGACCGAGTTGAAGCAGTTATAGCAGCAAAACCATCAAAACCTTCTTCCTCTCAGCTAAAATTACCTACTGCCATTTTCAACCTGTCCTTCTGACTTTGGAGATACCTGAAAAAAGCATCTTCCTTTCCAGCTCCCGTCAAACTCTGACCCAGCTGGGAAAACCCAAACTGCGAGCGTCTACCTGGTCATCCTCTGTCAGGACCACATGGAGAGAAAACTCCCAGGAGGTTCTTGCAGAATTTTATTCCCTTACCTGAAAGGTGGTTTGGGTTTTTTTTTCACATCAAACAGTTTAATAATTTCTTCCTGCCTTGGGACCTCACCTAGTTGAAACGCTGTAAGACAGAACACACCACTGTTCAAAAGTTGGCCAAACGAGGGAGCATGAGTTGTCGGAAGCGTAGCGATCATCACACACAATAAAGCCTGGCTGAATAGCTGGATTTATGATAGCCATATTAACAATTTATCGCCTTTCTCAATGTAAGGGAATGCAACGTGGCCAACATCTGACCATCGGTTTCGGCGTGTGTCCTTTAGTGCTGAGCTCCTGAGCAACCTCCCTGCAGCTGGAAAACCTGAGCCCTGGGTTATTAATGGTACTGCTGAGAAACTCTCCCCTACATCTCCCCCCACAGCCATCATCGCTTTTATGATTGTTTTGAAGACAATCAGACAGTCAGGGCTCTTTATGGGATGAGCACCACATTAAATCCGCTTTTAATAAATGCCCAGCTCGGGGTTCCTGCTGGTTACCTCTCCTTTGGCGCGGTGACATCCCCTCCAGCTCCGAGAGGCCTGTGAATCTCTGATACTAGCTGTGCCAAAGCATTTGGTTGGAGCTAACTCCTCTGTAGTAGCTTTCTCTTGTGAGAAAAGGCAAATTTTTACAGTGAGGGTGGTGAGGCACTGGAAGAGGTTGCCCAGAAAAGCTGTGGCTGCCCCATCCCTGGAGGGCTTCAAGGCCAGCTTGGAGCAACCTGGTCTGTTGGGAGGTGTCCCTGCCCAGGGCAGGGGGGTTGGAACTCCATGATCTTGAAGGTCCCTTCCAACTCTATTGATGCCTGTCAATGACCTGTGACACAGGGAGACAGTCCTAGAAAGTATCCTTTCCCCATAGTGGCAGCCCCCGCTCTGGTATGGCCTAGGTCCAGGACCCAAGTCAGAAGACAAATCCCATTTCCATGAACATTTACTGCATCACACCGTCCCTGTGCAGCACACGCACACAGAGCCCCGAAACCAAGAAAACACGGAGGGTTTATTTCTATGTATCTTGTGCCAGGCTGGGACACAGGAAAATGCCTGCTATGACAGTGTTGGTGGATAAGGGCAGAGCAACTGAGATCATCTGCCTGGGTTTGTGCAAAGCATAGGACACTGTCCCGCACCACATCCTTGTCTCTAATCTGGAGAGACATGGATTCGACGGATGGACGACTTGGTGGATAAGGCATTGGCTGGATGGTCACACTAAAAGAGTTACAGGCAATGGCTCGATGTCCAAGTGGCAAGCAGTGACGAGCGGCGTTCCTCAGGGGTTGTCACTGGGGTTGGTGCTGTTTAATATGCCATCCAGAAGGACCTGGACAGGCTGGAGAGGTGGGCCTGTGCGAACCTCCTGAAGTTCAACCAAGCCAAGTGCAAGGTCCTGCACATGAGTCAGAGCAATCCCAGTCACAAATACAGGCTGGGCAGTGAATGGATTGGGAGCAGCCCTGAGGAGAAAGACTTGGGGATATTGGTGGATGAGAAGCTCAACATGACCCAGCAATTTGTGCCCAGTGCTTGTAGACCACAAAGCCAACTGTATCCTGCGCTACATCCAAAGAAGCAGTGTGAGCAGGTGGAGGGAGATGATGGGAGGTGGGAGGTGTCCCTCCCCAGGGCAGGGGGGTTGGAACTAGATGATCTTGAAGGTCCCTTCCAACTGATTCTGTGATTCAACCTCCTCAAGGGAAACGGGATCACCCATCACTTCAAGCCTCACCTCACACGCTCCCAGTGCCCTTGCTGGTTCTGCCCGGGGCAAAGTCCAGGAGCCTTCTGGCAGCTAAGCACAGGGCAGAACACCTGGAAACTTCTGGTTTTACTAATAGCAACCTGTGAACTAATCAACACCCTAAAATAAAAAAGCAAACAGATTTCAGACTTTATTCAAGACACCTACTTGGCACGTAAAAATCATCGAAAGCACGTTAGTTGAAATGAGTATATCCTGGCTGCCACTTGTGGGAAATTAGATGGGCGAGAAGTATGCCCTTAATGTCATTTATCTCCGAAACCCTACATGTCTCAAAAGCCAGCTGCAATTTCAATTCTTTACCAGTTTTACTCCCAGGCTGCATCAGAAGCCTGCCAGTGTGATTCAATTCTGACAAGCAGGTTGGTTTTGTTTGGTTGGGTTTTTTTTGGAAAAAAAAAAAAAGGAAAAAAGGAAAAAAAGGCAGGGCTCTGTCTCTATAATTTCCATATTAAATGTGCGTAGCTTATACACACAAAGACTGCAGGCTTCGGGGCTCTTTCAGAAAATGAAAGCCATGAACAACAATGCCTCACTGCCAGTCCCCAAGAAAAAGACCTCAGAATGTGAAAATCAGCCCAGGATATGTCTTTTTTGCACATCACCATAAGTAACAGAAGTTTTTCAGGCAAATTAAAGCATCGTTGGTTGCTGTGCAATGTGATGGCATTTATTGGAGCTGCACAAGTGGAACTAATTATCCACGTAGTAAAAAAAAAGAGTAAGCCACGTTTTCTCCAGTGCAGCCGAGGAAGAATAACTAACTACCTTTCTTGCCTCTAATTTGCTAGCAGGAATTTTTAACAATATTGTCACCTGGAAGGTGACGTTACAGCGCAATGACTGAGTCCAAGCAGGTGAACTCTTTACTGTCAAAAAGAGCTCTTCTGTTCAGCAGATGCCTGAGCAGCCAGGTACTGCAGTCCCTTTGAGAGCCAGGCAGTTGATGCAAAGCCTGCGTTTTCTTCCTCCTTGCCTCTGGAGACAGAGCCCACCATCCCCATCTCCTCCTGAGGCTACCCAGGTCGAAGCAAACATCTGCGCCGTGACGTCTGGTAGGACAGGGACTTTACAGGAAAACCCATACCCTTGCACAGGTAAGAGCTGCTGTTTTTAAAAAGTTTTTGCTCTGTTGAACGCTGAACATCGATATCCCCCAAAGTACTAAAGTTCTGGCATCTTATTTACTTCCTAACTTCCCACAAATTTCCATGTCAGCTGGAGTGCTTAATTACTTTTCTGGATCCAGTTAGAGCTCCCTTTAACCTCTTCAAAACCCCCTGCCTGAGCAGGAGCTGTGTGCCTGATGGGGAGGCAGTCCATACTGCCCGGTGCAGCTGAGGGGCTGCAGCTGAAAAACCCTCATAAAATGCACTGAGTCTATCTATCTCCTCTCAGGCTGTGTGTGCAGCATCCCTAAACTCCCTCTCCAGTGCAGCATCCCTGAGCTCCCTCTCCAGTGCAGCATCCCTGAGCTCCCTCTCCAGTGCAGCATCCCTAAACTCCCTCTCCAGTGCAGCATCCCTAAGCTCCCTCTCCAGCAACACAAGCCTTACAGACAGAGTGAGGCTCGCATCCACACTAACATACCTCGTGGTTAACATCAGAGCCCAGGAACTTTTCGGCACACTACCCCTCTGGTGCCCCAAGCACACCTATAAAAAACATTAAGCTCTCGAGTGGAGCCCAAATGCCTACCCAATTAATGTAGCTGTCATCCATCTCAGTGGTTTTGACATTAATATGGTACTCCAGCATCCTGCCTGTGATATAATGCCGATAGGATCAGATCTTGTTAGGCAAGGATGCAAGGAACAGCATTTCATGAATTTTTTTTTTTAATGACCTTCAGTATTCCCCCCAATTCAGGCTGTTTCATCAAAACTATAAAAAAAAGGACAAAGTTTCAGCAAAGGCAGTTCAGCCGCTCTTCTCTTCTCTTCCCCTGCTACTGTAACTACAACTGCAATACCTTAAATGTCCGTGGCACCTTCCCAAGCAAATAAAGATGACACAGATGACACACTCTGTGCCCCAGAGAACTTAATTTCTGACACATGCGGAGACAAAGATCAACAGTTTAAGCTTGAGAGGGCAAGGGGTCACCCTAGAGACAAGGGAAGAGACTGATGGCAAAGCAAAAAGGTAGAGAGAAAAAAAAAAAAAAAAAAAAGAAGTTATCCAGGGTTTTTTTTTTCCACTAAAGGCAGCTGGAAAGAGGAGGGGGGTAGGTAAGGAAGAACAAAGAAATGATTCAGTGATATAAGTGATATATAAAGCAGGAGGAAATAAGAATCCCTACCAGAACACAGGAAGAAGAAGAAAGCCAGTGAAGAGACTGATGAGAAGCAAGCCTCGTGAACGTGAAGAGCATCCTCGTGTGTCTCGCTCAAAATGTCAAGACAGTCTCAGAGCATCCATGGCACATTTAACTCCTGGCATAAAAGCTTTACAGTGACCTTGAGTGGGGAGATCTGTTTAAAGGACCACGAGCTTCTAACGCTTAGAAGACAGAAGACAGAAATGTCTTTTGGAAACAATACAACCAAAGTTCATCACATTCCCCTTCTGGTTGTTAACTCCAAGCCTCGTTCCTGCCGCTCTTTTCTTTACCAAATTATTTACTTAGTACATTAACATAAATGGAACCACAAGATTTATTTTTAATTAAATAAAAAAAAAGAGAGAGAGAGACCTAAGCACACTGTTAATATTGCCAACACCTTTCATGACTTCATTAAAAAATAAATTTTAAGATTCACCTTTGGTAGCTGTTGTAATAGAGCAATTTTTCATCGACTAGTGAAATTCCTTTAACATTGCTTTTACTATAAGAATGAAATGTAAAAACAGATCTCATTTTTCTAAAGCAGAGACTTCCTCCAGTAAGGAAGCAAAATAGCTAAATTATTTAACTGCCACATATAGGAACAGTGAAAGGAAAATTAAATCATTAGCCTTCTTCAAAACAGGAAAAGAAAGCCATCTCTCATCAGATACTTGCTTCTTCAGCTCTGAATGTTGCACTAATTATATTCAGAAGCGCACAGCAAGATTATTAGGAGAATAGGAGGTATTTTCTAGCACTTTCAAAATAGAACTTGTCTGTCTGTCTTTCTCAGGTCTTCCTGCATCCCCTGAGCTCTCCCAACATCTAACAGCTCCCTGGCTCCCACGGGACAGCACATGGTCCCGATCCCAAGGGATAAGGTTAGAGGTACGCTTCTGGTGAGGTGCTTCCCAGGATCTGACCCATGGGTTAAAGTCAGGAGAGCCACACACCACGTGGAGGAAGCTGATCCAGAGGGTAACAAGGGCGTGCATTTTATCTCTGTTACATCCCTTCTGGAGTTAAGAGAAGGAGCAGCCAACTGGGTGTAGGTGATGCACAACCCGCACCAGGTGGGGCCTCCACCACAAAGCTGGAACAAACTGCATGTTTCAGAAGCTGCTTCTGAGGGATCCAGGCTCCCCGACACTCACCGTGCACGGAAACTGCCATTTACACCTCTTCACTGAGTGTCTCCCTGTCCCAAAGCGCCAAACGACGAAGCCAAGGGATTTGAGCTCATCCAACACTTGTTGTACAAAGGAGTGCTAAACTGTAAGGAACTGCAAAAATCCAAGCAGAATTAATACCTATTTTTCCCCCTGAAGGAAGAGTGAGCAGCAGAAACAAAAGGCTATTACACTTTAGATAAATGTACAAAGGGATTATGATTTCTTTCTAGATAGAACAGGAAACCATAGGAAAACAAGGGAAAACGGTGAAAACATAATTCATTTCATTCACAATTTATTTCATTCCAATAAGAAAAATTAGAGATTGTTTCATTTGATACCCATGTCTACATTTCATTGTTTGATTTGATACTCATGCCTACATTTCATTGCAACCTATTAAGCATAGGAGCACAGGAGGCTAAAACCACCTGTTTTTCAAGGAAATTAAGTATGAAAACATGCAGGTTACATCTCTTAAAAAAAAAAAAAAAACAAAACCAAAAAAACAGCCCACATGATCATCCCCATAAAGACTGTTAGCACTGCTCCTGCAATGGGCTTCAGCTCCAGCAACACCCTTCTCCCAATACCTAGGTAAGGCAAAGGACTTAGGACGGGCCAAGGACCACGGTCTATACATCCACTGGAGGAAGCCACCCTGTTCCGGAGGGTTCCCCGTGGGAGGACAGCCTGGCCACACCACCCATCTTGGAGCTACAGAAAACACTGGTATCACCAAACTGGAGCCTCACAGCTGACTGGGTGGGCGAGCAGCAGAGAGCATCAGACTCTGGTCCCCGTCCCTGCAATACTGCCAAGTGCACACACAACAGGCTTGTCCTCCTCAAAACAGCAATGCTCTGAGCTCTCCTGTCCCAGAATGAATGGGCGAGCCATTGCCGCAAGTAAAGGGTCTAAGATAAAAGCTCTGGAGGGTCTGGTTGAAGAGGGTTCCCAGTCAAGCAGGCAGACAAGCTAAAGCAGCCCCCAGATCATATCAGCCACTCACTCACAGCATTTATATTCTGTTTATGCAGGGATTGTTTTCAGCAGCTCTCATTATTTAAAATCCTTCCAATACCCCCATGTAACGCAGCGAAAAAGGTTAAGGTCTCATTCCCCTGGTGAATTCTCGATGTAATTTGACAAAGTTAAACCACTGTTCACATGCACTGGGTTAAACACAGACCCTGCTGCTTCGCTGGAGATGCTGTGGACAGCAGACCCTCTAACAGTCCACCACACACGTTTTCACAGAATCACAGAATCACACAATCTTCACAGGTGGAAGGAACCTTTGAGATCATCAAGTCCAACCATACACATCTAAAAAAACAACCAAACCAAACAAAACCCCACCACAAAAGAAAACACCCAACCCAACAATCTCGGGCACTAGAGCATGCCCTGAAGTGCCACCTCTACACGTTTCTTCAATCCCTCCAGGGATGGGGACTCCACCACCTCCCT
>JAOTQQ010000032.1:20181535-20192147 GCA_026546715.1 Gallinago undulata | reverse complement strand
CGTGTAGACATGGCTCTTCAGGGCATGCTCTAGTGGCCAAGATCATTGGTTTGTGGTGGGGTGTTGTGCGTGGGGTTATGGGTATGGGGTTTAGTTGGTGGGTGGGTTTTGGGTTGGTTTTTTTTGGTGTGTGTTTTTTTGTTGTTTGTTTGTTTGTTTTTGTGGTTTTCTTTTTTAATGTTGTTTGGGTTTTTTTTTTTTTAATGTGGTTGGACTCGATGATCTCAAAGGTCCCTTCCAACAACTAAGATTCTGTGATTCTGTGAGATGAGCAGTCAACTATCTGTCAAGGTGTCGGTCATAAAAGAGCATTATGGATAGACTGAGAAACTCAACATCTGCCCAGGCCTGGTCTCCAGCAGCTGCCGCCGAGCTGAGCATGCTGATGGAGCGCTCGCTGAGCTCATCTGCCGACGGTCTACAAGAAGGACCAAAAAGAAAAGGAAACCAGTTGATCTAGTGAGCGAACAGATAAACTGAACTCAAAGTAGAACTCCGATCAGCACATGGCACACCGGTCAGAAATCCACTTAATTACTGCCTTCCTCCACACGTCAGCACTTGCACCTGCTCACAGCTGGACACTACCCTCCTCACATGGCAGAAGCTGCCTGCCTTCCTCAGTCTGGGCAGTTGGGGTACAGCCCCAGGAGGGGCAAGAGTGGTTTAGAATCATAGAATCATTTGGGTTGGAAGGGACCTTCAAGAACATCGAGTTCCAACCCCTCTGCCCTGGGCAGGGACACCTCCACCAGAGAAGGTTGCTCCAAGCCCCATCCAGCCTGGCCTTGAACCCCTCCAGGGATGGGAGGCTTTTACATTAGCAAAAGCCAGACAGAAATGCCCTGGTGTTTCTTATCCAGTTTTACTTACAGCAATTTTCTCCCCACCCTTGAAAACATGCACAGTGAAATTAGCTTAAACCACTCAGTGATGCAAGAATTACTTTATATTTCTTAATAGAAAAGATTCCTGTGCTTATCTACTCCTCTGGCAGAAGTTACTTACTAAGTAGAAAATAAGCGTGATGTTTCAAACAAATATTGATTAAATACGCTATTTACAAGGGAAAAAGTTTTGAAGTAATTAAATTCTTTAAAGCTGATGGGCCAAGCTGGAACCACAGATGTAATTCCCCACTCTCAGCACCTGCACTTGAAACAATTCAAGACATGTTCAGAATTTCACTAAGAAGAGAGGGAAGAGAAATAACCCCAGCAAGGAAAAAGATAACATGCAATCTCTGCAAAAGTAAATTAACTGCAATTTACTGTTAGAAAATTTCTTTTCAGTAAAAGCATGGCCCGTATTGCCACTCCCACTATGAATGGCTATAGACTAAATGGTCTGCAAACTCCCATCCGTATCTATCTGCATTCAGTCCAGGAGAACGTTCGTCCCCGGCTGCAGACACTCATGAAGTTGGAGCTCTCACAGTTCTGGAAAACAGGCTTTTGTTTCACAAAGTATCAAGCCATGGCTTTTGGCTCTTCGTGTCAGGTTTTCAGTTTGCCTGATGCCATGCACTGTGAGAGACCTGGAGAGGCTTCTCAGGGGGAGTGGACTATCAAGTATCTAAAGGGTAGGTTGAAGGAGGAGGGAGCCAGACTCTTTTCAGTGGTTGCCAGTGAGAGGACGAGGGGTAACGGGCACAAGTTGGAACATGGGAGGTTCCACTCAAATATGAGAAAAAAATTCTTTACAGTGAGGGTTACAGAGCCCTAGAACAGACTGCCCAGGGAGGGTGTGGAGTCCCCTTCTTTGGAGATTTTCAAGACCCACTTGGATGCCGTCCTGAGGAACATGCTCTAGCTCTGAGCAATCCTGCTTCAGCAGGGGAGTTGGGCTGGATGATCTCTACGGTCCTTTCCAGCTCTAAAAATTCAGTGAAATTCAGTGACTCACCAACCTGTGGTTCAACCTCTCGGCATCTACCTCCTCTTTCTGCACCACGGGCTCTGCCCCGTTTGCTCTCACGTCTCTGCTGAGGCTTTGAACTCAGAAGGCAACTCCTCAGCCCTCTCCCCCCGTGTGCACAAAACTACAAGGTATTTCCAAGTCCCGTTTCCAGGCAAGGTTGAAAACCAGCACTTGCACCTCTGCCCCTAATTGCACATTCCTGTATATCTGTATTGTTTGAAAACCCAAGACCATTCTGCCCTTTACGTCTCCTTCATACATTACCTAGCGCTCTGAGAAGCATTTTTAAAAATATTAAACACAACCACCAATGGCAACCATGTCTAAAACCATGAGGTTTGGGGCCACCCTAGATTCTGAGGTGCAGTGCCCCCAGGAGAGGAGCAGAGGAGACAGCCGGGAACTGCTGCCAGCTCCAACCAAGCCTTACCCACCACCCCTTCACGTGAAAATCCTAAAGATTTTATTTAGATAAAATCCTAAAGGTACCACGGTATTCGCTGCAAAATAACCCTCAAGTGTTAACTGAGTTAATTCATTCCAGATTAATCAAGCCTTTGATAAGAGCACACCCAAATACAGACCAGTTGGATGTAGTAGCTTTTTTTTTTTTTCCTGTGTAGGTGAAATGAAGGCTTTTGAGCTTTTCCAAAGGTCAAAAGAGAAACTTAAGTTTTCATCAGCTGCTTGTTGTTTTTCCCATTCCATCCAGGATCAAGGTGATTTCAGCAGAAAATGATAACCCAACTAAAAGCAAAGCTACCCACGCATCTTGTGACTTCGCGCAGAAAGATGGGGTGAAAGAACAGAGAGAAAAGGAAGAACCTTGGGGACATGCTCCAGAGGCTTAGAGAGATTGTACTGAATTGTATGCATGAATACCCCAGTTACTGAATGCTCCAGCCTTTCTTTTAGCACCTGCTGGTTTTCCTCGGCAATATACTGAATTACAGATTTATAAGAGAAAGGTACATCATTCACAAGGTCCCTGCATGTATGTAAATATATGGCAACACATGCAAAAATTTCCCAAGGTGCAGGGTATCGTCTGCAGATGTGGTAAAATATGCCAATGTTTGTATCGCGTTGCCACTCCTAGATCAGCAGCCTTTCTGGAAACTGATTGGGAAGAACTTGGTCCTCTCACTGGTTAAGGACCACCAGTTAAAGCAGCTCGCAGCTGACAAGAAGCGAGTCGGTCCCCCCCACCTCACCAAACCCCGTGGTGGGAAAAAGCCCCACAAGCCTTGGGCAAAGGCACACAGCCCTTAGCACAAGCTTCTCACCACCCAACACCATCCCATTTCACCATCACACACACACAGCCATTATCACAGCTGCGTTCTGCAAACTTCTGGGGAGGTGTTAAGATGCGTCTCAGGAATTTATGATACCTATGTAACACGCCATCTTTCTCAGATGTTATGCTTTGTGGCACATCTCCATAGAGGGGAAATAATACATGGGCAAGTTCTCCTCACGGTATCGCCAAGGGTTATCATTTCATTGCAAAATTCTCAGTACGTGGCAGCTCCTTGCAATAATAAACATTTTCGGCTTTCTTTTCAAGTTAATTTCTCCTTCCAGAGAAAAGCTGAAAAATGCAGCTCGGGGGCTTAGTAAACTGGTGGTAAATAAACATAACTCAACATACTTATTTTATTTGAAATTTGCATGACTTTTAATCAATTTTTTTTTTTTTTTTGTGGATGAGTCATGATGTTGAGAGCCTGGGTCAACAACACTCTTGTAATGCCTATTTCCATGCTACGGAGCCTTTGGCAGCTCTTCTGTGGCAAATAAAAGATGTGCAGTGTACGCACTGAAAATGGAAATAAGCTTCTCATCAGGGTCAGGGCAGCTTCCCCCCCCCCCCCCCACCACAAGAGCTTGTATTTTGAGGCATCGCCTCTCCCAAATGTACCAGCACCTTGTATCCAAACATTCTACCGTGGCTATAATAGACAGCACTTTAACCTGAGGAAGCCACAGCCTCCAAGGAGAAAATCAGCCAAAGGAAATGACAGAAAATTCCAGAAGAGCTCAAACAGCACATCTTTAAGTGAAGTGTGATATCAGGACCGGAGGAGGAATATTTCCAAAGGCCTCTGGATTCAGCCTTTGAAAATGATTTTCACTATTCATTTCTCCATGCTGTCTCTCCCTGTGCACTCCGTCTCCTTCCCAACACCACCAATTTCCTTCCTTTCCTCTTCCTGCCAGGAAAGGACCTCTTTAACTCACAGCGCCCAGAATTACTCAGCAGCTGCAGATGCAGAGGGGGAAAAGTGTTCAGTGCTCTGCCATCTCAGCACGACTGGGTTCTGGGGGTGGGTTTTTTCCAGGTGGGTGGGCTCCATCTCCCCATCCATGAACCAGGAGGAAGAGGAGGATGGCGCTCGGGCTTTCGGAGCCGTTTGCTCCCCAGAAGTGGCATATGCCAGGGAAGAACCTCACTCACAAAGATGATGGTGAACTCTTTTTGTTGTGGGCCCTGCCATTCAGGAAAGGGGGCAAGGGACCACCTTGTGACCCCCTCTTGGCACGCTCCTTCACAGCCCAGCTGGCCCCGGGGCTCTTTGGATATGAGGTTAAACAGCAAAGTGAGAGACATCAAGAGCTGCAGGGAATGGAGCGCTGCTGAGCTGCAGCAGAAAACCTGGCCTCTGGGAAGGCTGCTTTCCCAGGATCTGTAAAATGTGTCTCCAGTGCCTTTTTATTCTGCTTTCGCTTACTATTCCTTTCTCAGATGGATGGCAACAAATATTACTTGTGTTGCACTGAGAAAATGTAATTTCCTTCACTTTTTGTGCTGATTAGGAACTTAACAAGCAGTATAAGCAAGGTTAATTGCTTTTCTCATTTAAAATGTACTGCTCTTGAAAGAATTAGAGTAACAACAAGCGATCACCTATACACAAAATTCTGTGCACATGTACACACCATCAAATGAAAAAAAAATTGCTGGCAAATGAGATTAATGGCAAAAGCCAGGTGAATAACGTGTTTTTACAGGAAACTTATCTAGGAAAAAGTTAAGTTTAATCATCTTTTAGATCTGTTATGATGTAATAAATGTCTATTAATGTTTAGCAGCAAATTGGGTTTTAATGACCATTGCTATTTTTGGCTGGTGGATGACATGTAGTTTAAATATAAACCAGATTTATGTTTTACACCAGGATAACTTTCTTCGATGACTCTCCTTGACTTAACCTCTTCACACCCCACAAGACATTTAATATAATTTTATTTCTAATAGACTGTGAGCCAATAGGATCATATTTGCTACTACTGATGTTTTCAATGAGAAATAAAATCAATGAAGTTTATACTGAAGATAAGTATAAGAGATTAATTAAGTGTAAGTGGCTTGGAAAATATTAGGAGGGTTTTAATTATTCAACCAAATGATGCAAATTAAGAGTCCGGACAGAGGTAACATCTATGAAAAACTCCTGACCTTACTATGTTGGAGAAATCTTAGCCAGAATGTGTTCTTTTGTGGGCACTCCCAAAAATTAATATTTGTAGGGGAGAAACTTTGTCTCATTTTTCAAGACAAATAGTTAGCCTTAAGTATTCATACCTACAATGAGAAAAAAAATTAAAAATTTGTCTTCTTAGACCCAGAGACAATAGAGCAGCCCAGTGTGTTCCTAGAAGAAAAACAAACAGCACTTGATGTAGTACAGAAAGAGCAGACAAGAGGCAAAGCCAGTCCCTAGACTGACTTGGGAAAGCAAGACCGTAACACAGAAGCAGCATCCTGCATCACAAAAAAAGTAAGAGATATGCTTGCAAAAGAATAAATGTTGTGTCTATAATTTTAGTTGTCATATTTTCCAATAAGCTACATACACAGGAATAATAGAAAAAGCAATAGGCCAAATAACAGAAGAAAAAGTATTCACAGTTCCCTACAGCAAATGTCTATGTAGTAATAACAAAGAGCCTGTTTTTCCACATTTTACTATGTTAATGATTTCTGTTGCACATTAATCAAGACTTCAGCCTCTTTGATCTTTAGAGGGGGAAAAAAAGAAAGATTTAATTATTGCACTAATTTTTTGCACAGATACTTCTGTTATTTATATTCTGCAAACAGATGTCACCATCTAACCCAAAACCTGGTTATGAAAGGTCGCGGGCATTCTTACAGTAAAATACAGCTTTCCTCCTTCTTCCCCTTTTCTTCCCCATATTCTCCAACAAAGAATGGGAGGAAAACACCCTTTTGCAGAGACTAGAGGTGTAGAGAGAGCAACTGGTAATTTCCACATGTGCCCTTCAACTCTGAAACCAGGCGTCAGCCAGGAAGCGGACCATTTCCAGCTGACTTCGGTAACAAGTGGTAAATACTCAACATCTCCTTAATCCCCACAGAAGCAGCCCTTCCAGTGAGAGCAACTGAACCCAGTCCAAACTCTGACAAAAATATTGCCCCTCTCCAGTAATGTGTAGTCGCCTTAGCTTTGTCCCTCTCCAAAGCAGCACTTTGGAGATCTTTCAGGTTAGCAGTGAACCCAGTCTCTTCCCAAGCTGATGGGTCCAGTTGGCTCAATGGGTCAACTGGATGGCAAAGCTCCCGTCAACCTAATGGAAATGAGGTAATAACCTCAGCATCCCTCCTGTTGCCTTCACAATGCTGGAGGACAAGAATATAGCCAGTCACGGCTGTCCTGTCCAGTGAAAAGGTGAGGGCTCGGCCGTGGTGAAGATGCTCTGATGACATCCCAAGCCAACAGCCATCCCTCAAACACAAGCTGGCAGACCACAGCTCCCCAACGAGGAGCATTACACAGCTATACACAACAGCTATTTGCAATCGGAGGAGGCCGCTGCCCCACAGCTGAAAGTCAACACTTCTCTTGGTACTACAAAGGAAACATTCTTTACTAGAAACTCGGGAGGGAAAAAATATTTATATAATACAGGTCACATACACTTCTCTTTTCCCTTTTGAAGTAAAACAAAGGCCAGATCCAGCTGAAACCACAAGATGGAACATTTAAACCCGGCTGGAACTTCACCAGGGGCTCCCAGCTGAAGCCTCCACTCTCTCATCACCAAGATCTGCATGGTGACCATTTCTTCTCCAAAACGACTGGCGCCCTAATCCTTGCAAAAGGTAGTTTTAGAATTAAAATACTTGCTTTTTTTTGCAAATGAAAAGCTACTAACTCCAGTAAGCACATGTGGTTTTAAAAGATGCTATAAAGTTTCTAAAGGATAAAACGTTTGGGTGGGTGAAATGCTAAAATTAATTAATTCCTTGAGTACCTTCCTGCAGAAATTAATTGTGAGGACAATCAGGACAAACGTGATTTTTAAGAGAATTGTGTTGGGCATCCGAGTAAGGAATGAGAGATGCTTGCCCCTTTTTCATGCCCCATAGTAACCAGCCAAAAGAGAAAATATACTTGCTTTGAAATTTGCCAAGCTAAAACGTGCCTGCCTCAGTAAGCCTCAAATTAAACACATTTCTTAATGGCCTATTACATAGTAACAGTCACCAAAAGGTCCACAGGAAAACTGAAGCTGGTTATTACCACAAAAGGTTATCTGAAGTCCCAGAAAATGATGCACTATCACTGTAAGGAAGGAGAGGGAGGAGGAAGGAAAAAAAGCCAAATCAAACCCTGCAACTTTCTCAGTGCCTTCCTCCCCCCGAGGGTAAACCTAATTCTCCTTGACTCCAACTGAAATTAAGGGATTGAAATTCATCTTTTAGATAAATTATTGCAGGACTGGAGTGACCGTATTCAACAACAATGCTCTCATTTGTAGCTTGCCAAACTGAAACAATGAACGTCTCCAATACTTTACATTTTTAAGTACACATTGAACTGAAAATAATCAAGAAAACAATGTAAACACGTAACTCAGTCACAGGCATCTGGCAAAATCAATATACAGTCAAGCTGAAATGAGATGGCTGTACTAGTGAGACTCTGCAATGAACTTAATTACTCAGTTTCCATTATTTCTAAGGAAACAGTGAACACTCATTTCCATATACTGCAAATTTTATATCTATTATACTTGGGGTAACACCTTTATACACCTTTATTTGTGGTGGTAGAAATAAAACAACTGATTTTACTCTTAATGCACTGCTTCCACCTAGAAAAAGCTAGATGTCTCAGTAGCCAAGGAGAAACGTTTAATTGTAGAAATCACATTCAATTCCAAAGAAGAAATTAAGTACCTCTGGCAACTAGAAGCCAAGATAATTAATCTGATACGTGGTCTGTCTCTTGTGATATTTTGCAAGGGACTCTATACATACCCAACTGTAGCTATGTTTGATATGCAAGATGAATCTGGGAGGAAGAAGGAGAATTTTGTTATCTCCTGAAACGTTTCCTGTGAAATGAAGGACACTTTTCTCATCCTCTGCAGGGGAGGGTTTAAAAAGCACTACTCTAACACACCTGAGGTCACAGGCAAAATCCCACTGATTTCTGTCAGAACCAGCACAGCCAAGAGAGGGCCTTTGAAAACATCACCCCAAGCCTAGGAAGCAGCAAGTAAAACCTTTGTTATTTAAGGTCATAGCTGGAAGGGGAACCACAATAAAGTATTTCATTCAATTATCTGAAAAGCCATTCATGGTAAACAACAAAAAACTTTTTACTACATCTTTACTTTGACTTATTTCACTGTAAAAGGAGAAAGCACTCTAGTTTATAAAGCAAGAGGATAAACGACAAGGAGAAATCAGCCCTAACCATTTTGCTAAAGCAATCACTCCTTTGTTCATTTTGTTCTCCCTATAAGGAAAGATTCACAAGGGGAAAGCAGGAACACTGGGCTTCAAAATTGGCAAATTGTGCAGAAAGATAGATAGTGTAATTGTTTAGCGCTTGGCATCACCATGGATCTAAGCAAGCAAGAACACAGATCTCCTGTGATGGGAAATCTATCAGATGTAACAGAGCCAAGTGATGGCTAAAAAGTCAAACATTAAGATCCTTTCATCCCCTGCTTACCTTACACTTACATATGTTTCACTTCCAAAGCAGAGAGACCCCAAAAGAGGCACTGTCTGAATTGGAAGAAATCTATTTCAGCTAAGAGGAAGGTCAAGACCCTCTGTTGATCCAAACTGACCACCAACAAAACCAGCAATACCTAAAATTCATTTTCTCCAAAGTAACATTTTTCCATGCAGGCTTTGCCTGGACTGTAGTAACAACAGGGAGGGAAGACTTGAGCATGTCTTCTGAGGGCAAGAAGATGTACGTTGCTTCCTGGCCTCAGCCTCCCTGCTGACCACACAATTTAACACTGCCTTTACCCAAAGCATACGTTCAGTGCAAATGCAGACAGTATAATTCAGCAACGTATCACGCACAAGCCTGCAGAGCAAGATCCCAGCCAGAGCTGTCTCATTACAGAAGAAAACAGAAATAGCATTCATAAATTAGATGCGATCATCAGGAAGAGTTTAGCATCAAGCACTTTGGAAATCTACGTGTATAAAGGTAAAGCATTATCTACAGGCTGTAGATAGCTTCAGGGTAAGAGAGTAGGGAGAGCCCAAGTAGGACACGGTTTGCTATCAGAACTTTATCATGGAGTTTATGCACGATTTCTTCCTCCTGCATGAGGAATTACAGACATTGATGTGGTTGAACCTCAACCCCACTGGGCTCAGTCCCAAACCCACTGCCTTTCTCCCCAGAAACGCCGCCATGAGTCCAAGCCTTTCATTACTGTAGTTAAAACAAGACTGAGACGAGAAGTACAGGCTAGCCCATCACTGAAAACTAATGGGTGGAGAGTAGTTGAAAACATAGATCTGCCTAGAATTATAGTCTCCTTATTGAGTAATTAGTCACCATTAACCCAGAACAGCTAGTCTAACAGTGGGTCTGCCCTCTGGTGGCAAACTCACCAGTACCAGCTGTAAGGATGAACGCAACGTGCTTTATGTCCATCCCTACCCAACTTCAGCATTGCTCAAGCAAAAAGGCAGCAGTAGGGAAGAGAAGCAAGAGAGGGAAGTACGTTCCAGAAGGAAGGGAAGAAGACCAGCCTGGCTAAATAAAGAGCTTTGGCTGGAGCTCAAGAACAAAAAGAAGGTTTATGACCTTTGGAAAAGGGGCCTGGCAGGCAAGGAAAAATACCAGGAAGCAGTGAAGATATGCAGGGGGAAATCAGAAGGGCCAATGCTCAAGCTGAGCTCATCTTGGCCATGACAGTTAAGAATAACAAAAAGGGTTTTTTTCAGTATGTAAACAGTAAAAGGAAGATTAGGGAAAACGTGGGCCCACTGATGAATGAGATGGACACCCTAGTGGTGGAAGACACAGAGAAGGCAGAGTTGCTGAATGCCTTCTTTTCCTCAGTCTTCACTGCTAAGGCTGCCCCTCATGAATCTCAAGGAGGCAAAGGGGAGGGTATGAAGAGAGGAAGTTTCTCCTCCAGTAGAAGAGGACCAGGTTTGGGAACACTTGGCCAAACTGGACATTCATAAGTCTGAATGGGCCTGATGGGATGCACCCGCGAGTGCTGAGAGAGCTAGGCAGCTGGCAGATGTTATTGCTGGGCCACTCTCTATCATCTTTGAAAGATCATAGAGAACAGGAGAGGTGCCTGAAGACTGGAGGAAGGTCAACATCACTCCAGTCTTCAAAAAGGGCAAGAAGGAGGACCCTGGGAACTACAGACCAGTTAGTCTCAC
>JAOTQQ010000032.1:20141272-20177277 GCA_026546715.1 Gallinago undulata | reverse complement strand
CCTGGCATTTATGGAAAAACAGGGGACTGCAGCTCTTGCACTTCTGGCTCTTCCTGGGCCTCTACCTGGCTGCCCTCTTAGGGGGGGCAGAGGACTCATTAACATGCAAAACGCATCCCTCGGTTCTTATGTGGTCAAGGAGAGAGAATTCAGAAGTGAAAATGCTACAATATTACACAAAAGGAAAAAGCTTGTTCTTTTTAAATTTTTATTTCTATACTTTTCTCTTACCCATGGAGAGATATCAGCAAACTCCAGTCAGTGTTGGTCCTGAATGTCTCCCATTGTAGTCTCCATATTCCAGTCAAGACCCATTAATTCAGACATGCCAGGGGCAGTCTTTGTTTCTATCCCAACAGCCCCACCATTTCTCTTGTCAGGCCCCTGGGAGTTACAGCAGCCCTGTTCAAATCTGATACCTTTTCAGTGAAGTCTGCAGCTGCACGTTTCAGCTCATTGTCACCAATTCCCACCTGCTTTACTTGGAGATCACCAAGTGTCTGCACAGAGGGCTGTTTTTTATTGTTCACAAAGAAAAACAAAGGAAGGCAGACCTCAATAAACAATAAAAGACATTCTTCAGCCATACGTTAAGTCCACTTTACCCCCACTCAAACCCACTTCCTACAGTGGATGGACTTAGACCAAGAGAAAAGACATTTTTGTGACAAGCAGAGATCCCAACATCTCCCGAAACACTCCCTGCCCCGGACTTTGTTTGATTGTCCATTTTTGCTCTTTGCACACAGTGAGACACGCACTGAAGTCACGGGCTCCCTCGATTCACCGAGGGCAGAAGATGTCAGGCAAAAGCTGCAACATCTGCAGAAAAGGCCTTGGTGTAATAGGAGTGTGAGAAGGCTTTGACACCAGTCTGTAAATTCTCATGACTGGTTTTCATGGGACATGGACCAGCAAGGTGATGACACTTTCTTTGCCCCCATGAACATATATATAGATTTATGCACCCATTTGCATAAACACATTTCCTGCCAACACACTGAATGCAGAAACTCTGTTCTGAGGACGTGTTTATATCAGGACATTTCACATATCCATTTCGTATCTCAATGGAGCTGGGAGTCATTAAGTTTGGATAAGTTAGATTAATCCTGCTTTTATTTCTTTGTTATTTCTTTTCTTTTTATTTAAAGCATTCAGGTACAAAAGGATTTGACTAATGACTACTTCAGAGACACGCTACCGATTACTAATAATAGGAAAACTTCAGAGAGCAACTCTATTTCTGCAGTGTTAATGTCCATCAGCATTCTGCCTGTGGGTCTGTCTGTAACAGACGCCCCTGGAGTTGGTCCTGCGCTAGTTATTTATCTACGATGGCAGATGCTGGGAGTGTTTCAAAGCTGTGCGAGGGGGGCTGGGAAGCTGGTGTTCCCTTGGTTCTCCAGGAATATCCTTTATCCTTCATGGACAGCTCTAAGATTCCACGAGGCAGTGTCCTTATTTCCAGGGCAGGACTTCTCTCCTGCTCCTTGTGAAGAGCTGGTGTCCTTTTGTTTGCTTCCTCAAGTAGGATAAATCAGTATACAATGTGAGATGTCAGCTCGCATTACCAGATCACATGAAGAATCTAAGATCAGCTCCTGGAGGGATCCATACAGTCTCTGGGTCTATATAGAAACACACCTTATGCTGACACAGCCCAGCCCTCATTTACCTTTTTCCACTGACAGTGGTTTGCTTGGCCTGGAGACCTCCCAAGGTCCCTTCCAGGATGCGTGATTGTGCCTTTCTTTCCAGCATGGCTCTTCCTTTGACAATTAAAAGGAGAGCTCGCAGGTTCCCCATGACCAGAGAAGTCAGCAGGTGAAAATTTGCTCTACTCAGTTGAGGCTTTTTTGGCCCACAAAATTCATTGACCCAAGGCTGCTGGGCTGGTAACCCCAAACAGGTCTCCTCATATCCTGAGCTGAACCTTTGCTTTTCCTTTTCCCTCTTTCCTACTCCCAGCTTTTTCTCCTTCATTGTTCTCACTACATTCCTCTACAAAGACCCCAATTCGGCTGTTTCCCACCAGCTCTGGATTTCTGGCTTTGTGCCCCCATACAGTGTTTCTAAGATCATTGTTGTGCAGATTCCAATGTTGGTCAGTATAATTTCGAATGGTATTTTTAAAAACCCACAAAACAAATAAAGAAATAATTAAAACAAAAAAACAAGCAATAACAAATGCCCCTACTCAAAAAAAAAAAAAAAAAGGAAAGAAAGAATCAAATAACCCACAACACCAAAACACACACACACACACAAAAAAAAGCCAAACTCAGTGGAATCAGATTCCTGTGCTGACAGTGCTGACAAAGAGGGAGACCATGGCCAGGTGAGAGAGGCACGTTGAAAATGCAATAAACAGGCAATAACAACAAGGACCCCAGCTTCCCTGAGATAGGAGTGTGAGCAGGAGAAATGGAGGATCTGGGGGATTTCACAGAAGAACTGGTCCAGGATATTGCTCTGGCAGAGGGGCAGTGAAAATTGGCCATGTGCAGGAGAGCAGTGAGACAACCACTGCCACAGGCAGCTGTTGCCATGTGGACACAAGCTCTGCTGCCCAGGAGGGTCCCGTAGTGCCAGGGCTTGAAGATGGCAATGTAGCGGTCATAGGACCTGATGAAGAGAAGGAAATATTCTGCACCAATCAAGAAGAGCCAAAAAAAACCCTGTGCAGGTGACACAGAGAGTGACAGAGGCCTGGAGTAGGCTTCCCAGAGAGGTTATTTAGTATCCTCCCCTGGAGATATTCAAAACCTGCCTGGATGCATCCCTGTCCAACCTACTTCAGGTGACCAAGCTTTGGCAAGGAGGGTTGGACCTAGATGATCTTGAAGTTCCCTTCCAGTCACATTGCCCAGGGCTTTTCCTGGAGCAGCACAATGTGGAGACATTCAATTCCAAGTTCAGGACTATGGTACAACCCCTCCCAGGCTCTCGGCTCGAGACAAGGAGATCATGAGGCCCTAGAGCTGGAAGGGTCCGGTGTTTCCTGGTAGGCCTTGGTGAAACAGACTGAAAAAAATCAAGGGCTACTTGAGCAAAATCAGATGTTACTAGTCAGAACGGACCAGATGGATATATCTGTACCTACATAGAGAAAGGGAAAGTGCCACCAGCTTGCTGGTCCCAGTCCATGGGCCTATGAAAGAAGAATGAGAATTTACAGGCCAGCTTCAAATTGTGAAAATGAAAAATTCTCACACACTTATTAAACCAAGGCCTTTTCTGCATATTTCACAGAATCACAGAATCACAGAATCTTCTAGATTGGAAGGGACCTTAAAGATCATCTTGTCCAACCGTCAACCTAACTGACAAAAATAGACACCCACACAACAAACAAGGAGCATCACCATCACTAAACCATACCTCCCAGCACTACATCAACCCGTCTTTTGAACACCTTCAGGGATGGTGCCTCAACCACCTCCCTGGGCAGCCCATTCCAATGTCTGATAACCCTTTCAGTGAAAAAAATTTTCCTAATATCCAGCCTGAACCTCCCCTGGCGTAACTTGAGGCCATTTCCTCTCGTCCTGTCGCCTGTGACTTGGGAGAAGAGACCGACCACCCCTGGCTACAGGTAGTTGTAGAGAGCAATAAGGTCTCCCCTCAGCCTCCTCTTCTCCAGGCTGAATAACCCCAGCTCCCTCAGCCTCTCCTCATAAGACTTATTCTCCAGACCCCTCACCATCTTTGTCACCCTTCTCTGGACCCACTCCAGTCCCTAATCCACGAGGACTCACAAAATCCATGTGACCAGGTTACCCTAGAGCCAGTTATCAGAGAATCTCTTCACTGCTCAGGATCTAAGGAAATGAGAGAGGAAAGTCACACACAGAAGAACTTTTACATTTGTTGCACCAGCAAGTGGGTAATAGCAACGCAAAGATTCTGACTAGGTTTTACCATCATTCCCTGAGAAACTTATGACAGAAGTCACCCAAGCAAGAGCACATCAGAGACTACTCCTCTTCTATGTTAATGACTAAAAATAAAGAAATAAGCAAGCTTTTATTTCTTTATTTTTCTCTTCTTCTTCCCTCTCCATCCTATCAACTACTTGTATTCTTTCTTGGCTAGTTCTAGTTCACTTCGGTTTGTTTTAACTTCCTTTCTGCTGTGTGCCAAGTATATGGGAATTTAAAACAAAAGCCACTTTCAAAAACGTTTTTCTTCCTGAAGATGCAGTGGGTTTCAGGCACGGTGTATCCCATATCAGTCTCTGGACTATCTGGCTGTCTAAGCTCCAAAACTACAAGGAAAATAAATTTTCCTGATAAAACGTCCCCAGTGCCCTTGCTGCATAAGAGTGGCCATCTTCATACAGAGATGATGTTCTCCTCAGCGCACCCTCCCTCCGTGAGTGGCCAAACCTTCTCTACGATGAAGCTGTGCTCGTGACCAGTTAATCCTTCCTTTCCCAGAGCGTTGGAGGTGGCTGTGACAGCGGGTAGCTCTGAGGGCTCCAAAGCCCCACAGGGCTTTCCTGATGAAGAAGCCCCACCACCTAACTCTGTACGTAGAGGGGCCACTGTCAGGGGTGGATCACGGCAGCAGCTGGGTAGGGAATGGTCTCGTGAAACACAGCAACGCGTTTCATGGTGGATTTCCTTTTTATTTTCTGCCCACAAGCTCTGTGCCATATGGAGAGCTGGCAAAAGGGAGAGGACAGATGTCTGGGGACATTATAGTTACTATGTTAACTGCCTGAGAGTTTATTCATCAAAAGGTGATCACCCTTTGTTCTGGTAATTTATTTTAACTTTCTTTTGCAGCTTTGAGAGGTTGACAGCAAATCACTATTACACAGTTCTCAAAAAGTACCAAGTGATTTGCAGCCCGATTAAAAGGCACGGTTCTTGGCCTGAAATACCAAACATTAAGCAGAACCTACAAAGGCAGAACACAACTAAAAGGTGACAGCAGCAGAAAAGGAGATGAATGGAAGCCCTCTTTGTAGCGAGGCAGGCTCTGTACAGGTTTGCACTCCCACGTATGACACTGGACCAGGCTGGATGGCACAGACACACACAACTACACGAGCAAAAAAGTGCTGCAACAGCAAAGAGAAGCTTCTTTCTCTGAATTCAGAGAAAAGGGAAGTTTAAAGCACTTAAACAAGCTCAACAAAAACACTCCCCCTTTTTAAAAGAAGGACTTGGTCCTTCTATAGCATTAGAAGAAGGCTATAATAAGAAAACAAAACTCACTGCAGCAGCTATTCACTTTCCAGCAGTGTTTCCATCTCCCATGAGATGTCCTTTGATTCAACCTGGAGTTCATTTCCTGTGGCATTAAATGCCCATGTGGTTCTTGGAAGTAGGAAAACAATATTGGAAGACTCAATTATTTAGAAAATCTCTTTTAACAGTAAATCTGCTTTCAGAGTTTCCATCCTGTAAGCAACACAGCCTGTGGAGAAGGAGCCATTGGCCAAACGACTCTGCAGCCTCACAAGCTAAAGATGGAAGTCCAAGTGAGAATTCAGCTCACAGACGGGCACGAAGCCCAAACCTTGTTGCACTATTTGGAGGAGTATCAGAGATGAAAAATGAAGTCAGCTTCATCCAACTCTAACTGATGTGAAGCTGAAGGGAAGCTACCCTGGCGTCACCTTCGCCTGAGCATTACATCAACTGCAATAGTGAGGTCACAGACATTCGGTCAGAGTAAAGGGAGAAGTTAACTAACCCTTTTCCCTGGGAAGGCACTACTCACAACAAAGAAAACTCAGAAAACAGATGATGGAGTAAGTTGGTAAAAGGGGAGTGAGCTGGTAGCATTTTCCTCAGGTTTGCTACCAACATACCTATGATCTGGACAAGCTAGTTTGATGAGCCGAGGCCAATGGGATAAGGTTCAACAAGGCCAAGTCCTGCCCTTGGGTCCCACCAAGCCCCTGCCGCGCTCCAGGCTGGGGCAGAGTGGCTGGAGCTGCCTGGCAGAAAAGGAGCTGGGGGTGCTGGTGGGCCAGAAGAAGGCCACCAGCATCCCGGCTTTTCTTGGAAATAGTGTAGTCAGCAGGACTGGGGCAGTGACTGTCCCCCTGTATTGGGCACTGGTGAGGCCCCACCTCGAGGGCTGTGTCCAGTTTTGGGACCCTTCCCACAAAAAAGACATTGAGAGGCTGGAGCGGGTCCAGAGAAGGGCAACAGAACTGGTGAGGGGTCTGGAGCACAAGTCTTGTGAGGAGAGGCTGAGGGAGCTGGGGGTGTTGAGCCTGGAGAAAAGGAGGCTGAGGGGAGACCTTCTGGCTCTCTCCAACTCCCTGAAAGGAGGGTGTAAGCGAGGGGGGTGGGGGTGGTGTGGGGGGGGCGGTCTCTTCTCCCAGGGAACAAGTGATAGGACAAGGGGTAATGGCCCCAAGTTGCTCCAGGGGAGGTTTAGTTTGGATATTAGAAAAGATTTCTTCACCGAAAGGGATATCAAACATTGGAAGAGGCTGCCCAGGGAAGCGGTTGAGTCACCATCCCTGGAGGGGTTCAAAAGATGTGTAGATGTGGTGCTGAGGGACGTGGTTTAGTGGTGGGTTTGGCAGTGCTAGGTTTACAGTTGAACTTGATCTGAGGGGTCTCTTCCAACCTAAGTGATTCTACGATTCTGTGCCAAGAGGCTGCTCTTCATCATAGCACACCTACCCAGTATCTTCACTCAGCTGCAATTAAAGGGTTATGAACTTTCACCCAGTCCAAGTATGGCCGTGGGAGACAGTTTCTCTGTAGAAATAGCCTTCATTAAGTCAGAGTAATAGCAAGACAAAAAAAAAAAAAAAAAAAAGTGAAGCATCCATGCTTTATGTAAGTACCAATGTGTCTTGGAAGGGTTTATGGATTACAGTGGAGGGAGAAAACAACTGGAAACCACACTAACAACTCAGGGAAACAAGAGTTGTGAGGAGGTTCTCAAGATAAATATCATTTGCCAAGCTTATCATCTATTTCTTCTGGCACTTGATGAAACCGCCTGCCCATTTTTTCCCACAAAATTCAGGTCAGTTACTGTCCTTCATTCAGTGTCACAGACACTCTGAAAAAACACATCAAAGCATTCGCTGCAAACTGCTGGGCGCTACTGCAATGCGGGTCAAGCACGCTAACATTATTTCTTTCTCTTTTTTTCTTTTTTTTTGCCTGTACAAAGGCCATGCTTATTCCCCCCAGGAAGGCAAGTCTCAGCCACCCGTGAGGAGGCAGACAGAACGGGCAAGCAAAAGCTGCCATCCCGCTGCCCCCACGCGGTGATGCTGGCGGGTAGCACAGAGGTGGGACATAACAGGTCACCTCCATGGGCTGAGGGGATGGTCAGCCACAGGCAAAGGGACAGCAGGCACATCCAGAGCGGTCCTTCTCCTCCCCACTGCCAGCCCACGCAGTCTATCGACACGCAGTGGATCTTCCGAAGGGAAGGAGACCTTAAGAGCAAAACAGAGACTATGATAATGAACTGCTCACAAGGGCTTTATCTCCGCAGGGGAGGGATTTGCTGGTTTTAAACTCTCAGCCAGCAGATGATGAAACTCCTCTCCCCAGAGTTTATTGACCAACTGTAAACAGTGTGAATGTATGCACAGATGATTGGGGTTTTTTAAGCTCCTATTATCTTAACACAGATTTAAAGGAACCCAACATATGTTGTACCTAATGCAGGCACAACTGAGTAACAAATGCAAGACCAAATTTCATGACTTCTCTTTTTTTATCTGCTGTAATGCTTCCACTCACCTGCTTATATCATATACCAGCAGGGAGAAGCAGAAACACAGGACAGGAACAAAAGGAATTTGCAATATAATATCAAAGGGCCAGGTTCCAGGAGCTGGCACTTCCATTCCTGATACTGGGCCAAAAAACCCCACAACCAAAACCAAATCCAAACACCAGCAGTGGGGGAAATGCGTCCTACGTTACCTTCGCTCTCTGCTCTTTCTCCACGGAGTTATTCCTTAATGTACCCGAGTTGCTCCTGTTTCTCGGAATGTTACCGTTCTTTGACTCAAAAAGTGGGTTCAGTTTTGTTGGGTTTTTTTTTCGGAGAAGAAAAATACACAGACACTTACAACCTTAAGGTCTGGCTGGATTGATCTTTACCTTTTAGGTTTTTCAGGTGTGGAGAAGAAGGGGAGATGTTTCACCTTACCAGAGAGCTGCATGATGGTTCTTTTTGGTTCACCACACAGCTGGGAGAGCAAATCTGAAGCTGTGATTCCCATGCAGTAATGGGACTGAAGGAGCTGAAATTTCAAGAAAGATTCCAAATAGAGTTTCACAAGGAAACTGCTGAAGAAGCAATTCTGAGCAGTTATTTTCAGTGGCTTGCCCCACCAGCAGACACCACTCCCGCCTGTAAAGGCACAGCACCTTGTTTCCCAGACACCATCCTCTCCTGTGAGCCTACAACAAAGGGAAACTGAGCTCCCACAACACAGCTGGAGGAACCCTCCGCTCTCTTGAGAGGCAACTCATTAAACCGTGCTTGAGGTCCAAACAGCCAATACACCCAAGTGCCACAAAACTGCCTCAGATAGGCAAGGATTTGGGCCAAGTTGACATTTTCTTATCATTTTCAAGTTCTGTGTTACGGCCTCATCTGAGCTGCACTCTGCCACAATACAATATTCACTGATGAACATGAATAAAACGGGGAACTTATGTCTAGCTGCAAACACAAAACATTAACTTTATCTCGGCCATCATAGTTTTTTAATTAGAATAATAAATTTTAACAATAAAAAGCCCTATTTCCCAAGACCCAATTGCTTCTACCATAATTAAAGGAAGACTGTGGGAATCGGGCCAAAATAACACTAGAAATGGCCTGTGAGAAGGAAGACAACTCTGCTCGGGACAGTGACGTGCCCATAAACCCAGTGTTGGTCTGAAAGAAGTTATCTGATACCTCATCCCATAATAAAGCTGGGCGAACACTTACTTCTATGGTAAGCAGGACATGGCTCTCACAGGAGAGCAAATTGTCTCAAGTTATTTCATGTTCCCCATAGGCCTACAGCCAACCTGTGCCTGTAGACCACAACGTCCCAGCACAGGGTAATCTCACAGTCATTTGCCCATGAATCAGGTATCTAGCTGCAGGTCCAGCCTCCGTGAGAAAAGCATGCCATAAATTTTTGAATCAAGAACTGCGCTCAGCAGGAATGGTGCAAAATTCTAAATCAGTCCCCTCGTTTCTTCCCTCAGCTTATTTTAGTTTCTTGGATGAGAAGCAGACAGCTCTTACGTACCTGGCCATCAGTCAGCTGCAGCCTGTGGATGTGACTACTAATACAAGTGCTTTATAAAAATCTTATAGATTCACAATATATTAAAAAAAAAAGTCAAGTAACAGACATGTACCTTATTTTTTATTAAAAAAAAATGACCCTCTAACCCTCATAATAATATAATTTCAGATTTAAAAGTCACTTGGGAGAGAAAATCAGTAGTTGGAGCAGGTACATGCTGCTGCCCTACCTCCCATGCATCCAAAAGGTTTGCATTTTGCTGCAAGTAACTATAGGACCAAAAGCAGCCCTGAGCAATGAGTGCACAAAGCACCTCGACTAAAGTACTGAAGTTTTAACACCAAAGATGAGGAGAGAAGTAAAAAAAAAAAAGAAAGGAAAACATACACATTAATATTATTTGTACGAAGGCCAGGGATGATAGCCAGAGAGGCTATTGGCATTGCCAGCCCTCGGGCATGCTGCTTGCACGGGGACTGTAAGAGACTGTGCTAGGGGGAGAAGGTGCCCTGATACGGCTTTGTTCAGAGCTCTGAGTTATAACATATTCTTGAGTACAAGCAAGGGCATGGATACCAGCAATACTCATGACTAGCTAAAACTCAGGCTACAGAAAGAAGCACCTTAAAAAATAAAAAAGTTACGACATGCTGGAGGTTAAAAATGCATGAGCTAATGGTCTCTCCTAGCTGTAAAAACCCATAATAACCGAATCCAAAATGCCAGGCAAATAATTCTCCATCAATTACATATTATAAAAAAACTAGCAAGGCCCATGGTGGTTTGGAAGATGGAAACCCAGGGAAAGTTAAGGGACTCATGGCAGGCAACAGAGGAAATCCCTGGCTCTGAAATAACCCACTAGACGACAGCTCCCCTTACGCCACAGGCACCTTGCTTTAAGTTTATTCCTTGTTTCGGATTGCCTGCCAGCATTCCTGCTCCATTTTTTAAGCCCACACACATTGCCAAGGTCCTATCAATTTCCATGAAACGGTCTGTGGAGCGAGAGGGGAAGGTCGGTGCCGCCGGACCCTCGGCTCTGGGAACCTTCCAGGGGGAAGCATAACTACGTTGAATTTCTTCCTACTTGTCAGGTTGTTAAATGCACTGCCAGCGTCTGTGCCGCGTTATAAGGGCTCTCTGAGAGGGGGAAAGATGGGTCAATGGGATTATTTGGTTTGAACTCAACAGCTAGAGAAGAGAGCGACCCCATCGGTATTTACAGCTTCAACTTGAAGCCAGATATAAATGGATGATTTGATGTCTTTTAACTAAGACCTGACATTCAGGCAATGCATTCAGAACAGCAATTCAGTGTTCTCCAAAGGAAGAGAGAAGGCACATGATCTCAAACTAGTAAGCACATGCAAGCTTCAAACTCTTTCTCCAAACGTCATGCCAAATCAAGACGCTTGTCAAATCCCAATGGAAATAAAGCTTTCTCCTTACCCAGCTCGGTGATGAGAAGTTGCATGGACCATGGGGCAAAACAATGAGCTGAGATTTAGGAGCCGATGTCCTGCTTATGCCTCTGCAACTCACTTGTGATATATGGCCTTGTCCAGCCACTGTGACATACTCATGCTTCTCATCACTTACGCTGCTAAAATTTGTATGGTGAGGCCACACCTGGAGTACTGTGTCCAGTTCTGGGCACCTCAATACAAGAGAGACACTGAAGTGCTAGAGTGGGTGCAGAGGAGGCAACGAAGCTGGTGAAGGGCCTGGACAATAAATCTTGTGAAAAGCGATTGAAGGAGCTGGGACTGTTCAGTTTGAGGAAGAGGAGGCTGAGGGGAGACCTCATCACTCTCTACAGCTACTGGAAAGGACACTCTAGAGTGGTTGGTGCTGGTCTCTTCTCACAGGTAACTAGTGATAGAACAAGAGGGAATGGCTTCAAGTTGCAACAAGGTAGGTTTAGACTGGACATTAGGAAACAATTCTTCACAGAAAGAGTGGTCAGAGACTGGAACAGGCTGCCCAGGGAGGTGGTAGAGTCACCATCCCTGAATGTGTTTAAGAGTCGTTTGGATGTGGGGTTGGGGGATCTGGTGTAGGGGAGAACTTTGCAGAGTGGGGTTGATGGTTGGACTCGATGATCCCAAGGGTCTTTTCCAACCTGAATGAATCTATGATTCTAAAATTTGTATGACTGATTTAAGGTCACTCTTCTAATGGAGGGCATATTCCAGTTTTACTCAGAAGCCTCAAGCTGACTTCCTGGTCTATCAGAAAAGGACTTGGGACCACCAAAAGAGAACTGGTTTACCATGCTTGAAAGATTTTTTTTTTATTATTTTTTTTTTACTTTTCATGCCTCCAATTGCAAACCAAAATATTTTTCCTGGAATTATTTCAGCCAAATGAAGGTTTCAGTCCTGGCTCAGAGCCCTGATGCCCTAGGTGGAATAATTTCAAGTAACTTCAGTGATACTTTCTATCTTAAAAGAGCTCACAATTTCCATATAAAACAAGTGACAGCTGACAGCAGGATGCACGAGGAGACATCATTATGCAAGACTGGGTTCTTCAGAGTCCCAACTCATTTGAAGTATGGTAAGTATCAGTATAGCAGCTTTGAATTCGTGGTCACAAACCCACCAGCTTCTAGCAAAAGGGAAAGAAAATGAGCAAGACAACAGAAACCTTACCAATTGTGAGGTAAGACAAATGATAAAAATGGACCTCTTAATGCAGTGTTTCCCAGAGCAGAGGGTTTCTTGCTTTTCATCCTCCCCTCTAGAGTTTTTTGCAGAAGACCTGTGAGAAGAGACTGGTCTGAATGAAGGGATCCTTCACAATTGTCCAGAAGCCTTTAGTAAAGGCTGATGTTAAATGTCACCTTTCATGCTGCTGTCATCTCACAGGCCTCAAGGAAGAACGGGGCTTATGTGAGAGTCAGTGTTTGTTTTACCTTCTGCAGAGATGCACACTTCAGTGGGAAGGCTTTTCTCACTCAGACACATTCCTTGAGCAAGACAGCAACATGAAAAGAAGAATGCTTTGAAGGTTCCTCTCCCCCTTTTAATTATAGAGTTTTAATATAACACTTGAGAGTAGCAAGACCAGATTACTCCACCAATACCCGAGTTGAGCAGGGTTTAGCACACAATTGCTCTCACCAACACCCATGGGATTCAGAAAACCAAGTTGCTGAACACAAGCAGAGACTGCTCAAAGAGACTTTGCAGAAATACCAGGCTCTCCTTTCTACAGGCATGGTTTGATAACAAGCAATGCGGCAGCGGTGTTGAAGATGGCCACCAATGCTCTGGGAGGCATCTCTGCTCAGCAAGGAGTCAAAATCTCCCCATTCCCTGGGGCTCGTGACCTCTCCTTCCCCAGTGCCCCCGAGGATGGGTGTTAGCCCGTGCACACTCTCTGCTCCTGCCTTTCCACCCAGGCTCCCAGTTTCTACCCTTGCAGGGAGGACCAGTGACTAACGCACCGGTTTGCAAACACAGCTCTTCCCACAGGCGTTTACCAGCGTATTTTCAGAACCCCTTTGCACAGATGGCAGCAGGCTGCTGGAAAACTGTTTAATCCTCCTCCATGTGCTTTGGAGACGGCATTATTCTTAGAGCAGGCAGCACTGCCTTGATCTGTTGTACCAAACTGCAGATTTATCAGTCTTGGTATTATTAGACGCTGGCAGTTTGCTCAAAAAAAAAAAAACCCAACCCAACAACAAAACAACTCACAAAAAACTGAACAGTGCTAAGGGACTTCTAAGCATCGGTCGGTGTGAGTATGCACCCCTCAGTAGTAAAAGCAGTGTGACAGGAAGGGCTGGGGTTGGGGTTGGCCCATGGCTGGCCCTGCAGCAAATTGCCCCTGCTCACCTACCAACAAACCCCATAAGAAAGGATAGAAAACCCCGTACAGAATTATCATAGAATGGTTAGAGTTGGAAGGGACCTTAAAGATCATGGAGCACTCTGACCATCTTTGTGGCCCTCCTCTGGATTCGTTCCAAAAGGTCCATGTCCTTCTTATGTTGAGGACTCCAAAGCTGGGCACAGTACTCCAGGTGGGGTCTTATGAGAGCAGAGCAGAGGAACAGAGGACACCTCTCAACCTGCTGGCCACCCTTCTCTTGATGCAGCCCAGGATGGGGTTGGCTTTCTGGGCTGTGAGCACACATTTCCAGCTCACGTTGGGCTTCTCGTCCACCAACACTCCCAAGTCCTTCTCCTCAGGGCTGTTCTCAATCCTTCTCTGCCCAGCCTGTATTTGTGCCTGGGATTGTTCCAGCCCAGCTGCAGGCCTTTGCACTTGGCATGGCTGAACTTCAGGAGGTTCACAAGGGCCCACCTCTCAAGCCTGTCCAAGTGCCTCTGGTTGACACCCCTTCCCTCCAGCATGTTGACTGCACCACACAGCTCATTATCATTGGCAAACTTGCTGAGGGTGCACTGAATCCCAAAATCCACGTCACCAAAGACGTTAAACAGCACCAGTTCCAGAACCGATCCCTGAGGAACACCACTCGTCACTTGGACAGCCATTGACAGCAACTCTGAGTGCGAGCATCGAGCCAACTCCTTATCCACTGAGTGGACCATCCACCAAATCCATGGCTCCTCGATTTAGAGACAAGGTAGCCACGTGGGACAGTGTCAAATGCTTTGCGCAAGTCCACACAGACGATGTCAGTCACTCTTCCCCTACCTACCAATGCTGTAACCCTGTTGTGGAAGGCCAGCAAATGTCAGACACGATTTGCCTTTAGTGAAGCCATGTTGGCTGTCACCAATCTCTTCCTTATTTTCTATGTGCCTTAGTATAGTTTCCAAGATCCATGATCTTGATGGGCACAGAGGTGAGAAGGACTGGCCTGTAGTTCTCTGGGTCTTCCTTTCTTCCCTTTTTAAAAATGGAAATCCCCATTCTTCCATCACCCTAGGTGGCTTAGGGACAAGGCTCCTTAAACCACCCAAAATCCACATCCAGGCCATCAGCTGGAACTCAGTAAGGGACTGGAGCCCACCCTGCAGCAGGTGCATGCAGAGTCTTCCAAAATCCAATTTTTTCCCCCACTCAGACAACATGCAATATGGTTTGCAATATTCTTGCTACCCAAGAGAGGTGTGTCTTAACACTCGAAACAAACAGGAGCTAATAGCAAAACACTGATGTCCTTTCAAGCTATACTGCACCTCGTTTTCTCCTGGGCATCCAACCTCTACTGCACAAATCTACAAAATGCCCCATAACCAAACAAAAATATCAAATCTCCTTCCAAGAAGGACATTCACCTGCAAAGCCTCCTTTAACATCCTGAATTCAGAGACACAGAGCAAGTGCTGGAGATGTTTCAAGAAAGGGACAGGCATATAGTATTTTGAAAAGCAGGTGAAGTGAAATTAAGTGTAGTCTGTTTCAACGCTGCAAAAAACCACACATATTTCAAGATGATCCTCAAGTCAGCTGCCTGAGATGCTACACCTGGACAGTCAGCCATGGAAAGATGAGAGGACAGGAACACAACAGCTTGAGGAAGCAGTTACAACAGAACAAAATGTCATGGCATAGACTCTGGCCATCTCTTAATTGCCATCTGGAAACAGCAAATTTAATTTCTTTTTTTTTTTTTGTTTAACAAAACGAGCCTTACTGTCCTAAAAGGCAGAGGGCCCAGCGTGGACACAGACCTGCACCAGGCACCCGGATGTCTCAGATCATCTAGCTATAGGGGCACATGCATATGAGAGCGCATCTGGCTGAGCTTCCTTCCTACAGATGATACCCAAGAAACATTTGCAAATTTCAATACAATTACAGGAAAAAAAAATACTGTAACACAGCAGTAAAGGGGGAAAAGGCTAAATTGAAAGCACTGCTTTAGAAGACATTTCTTCTCCAGAGTCAGTCTCTGTCCCATCATGGCCCGTACTTGGTAGAGCATCCACTGATGACAGAGGATTTAGGATAGGGCGCATATATTGCACTGATTTTGTCAGCTTGTGAATGGGAAAAAAGATGCACACAACTTGTTTCAATTTCTCGGCTTTAAAGAAGATAAACCACATACTTCCAAAAATGCAGAAGCCTCGAGATACATCCATATTTCTGTTGAGGTTGCAACTCCCGCCTGTTGACATACCTGCGGGATGTTCAACCAACCTGACTGAAGCATCAGAGAGGGTGACAAGGGAGCCTTGTCCTGCCACAGCTTCACTGCCATTGCTGCCATGGCAGACTCCAAAAGCAGGCCTCACACTGTAATTAAAATTACAATTTGAATACTAGCATGTTTGTGCTTCACCAACTTTCAATATGACTTAAGCTGCTGCAGGAACAATTTTCCTAACTAGTGCCACCTTTACAGGTGTTCGAGTAATGGAGAAGCCTAATTTTCTATTATTTTTAGTGGAGCTACCAGCCCTGACAGGTACGCAGCCAAAAACTGAAGGTCTGAGGGACTTTGTTACCTCCAAAGGCAAAGATATCAGATCCTCTCCTGAATTGTCTATGGCCACTGCAGTTTTCTGCTGAGGGCTTGCCTCCATGTGCCGGTCCAAGAGCTGCAGTGCCCCCGGGACTAGCTTGCAGGCAAATCTGGCACCCCAGCCTCACAGGTAGCAGTGCCATCAGAGAGAAGAAGAAAGGAAATCTCCTTTATAGCATAGAGTTTTCACACCTTAAAAGAAAAAACCCCAGGCTGGCTTCTCGATTACCCAGGCAGCATCCAGAAAGCTGTCCCGTGTACCTTAGCGATTGTTGGTATCTAATTATCTTCTGCAATTTCCTGCCTTCTGAGATAGTGAGACAAAAAGGCATTTTACTTTGGTCTAACGATGTGACACTGACAGTGACAGTGAGACCTTCTCGCAGTGCAGGTAGCAGGGTTAGCAGCACCCCCCGTACCTCCGCTTCCTCGGGCCCGTCCCTCCTGCTCCAACACCTATTCTTTATTGGGAGCCGCTTGCGTTTTCTGCTGGCAGTCTCTGAGCCACAGCCAGGCCACAAAGGTTAAGGTGATGAGCTGATTTTCATGATTTATTATCTCCTGATTAGCAGCTTCCCCCCACCCCCACCCCCCCCGCCATTCGCAAGAGTAGTTATTTCCCAGCCCTTCCCTTCATTCATCACATCAAATTTGATTTCTTATGCCACGCTCTGACAAGTTGAGGATAAAGTCACGAATGAGCACTGCCTTGTGGCACAGCAGCTAAGCTTAGGGACAGCAGGCCAGATGGAAAACTGACACTCTGGCTTGAAATTAGCTCCAAAGTCAGCCCATTGCCACAGAAAGGCATCTTGTGCTACAGGGAGAGATGCCTACAGGAGCTAGTTGTCCTGACCCGCTTGTCATGGCACTGGTGAAAGGATGATGAGAAGAAAAAACACAACCTTCTGTCCTCTAAAGAGGGGGAGTCCTTTCTCTTTCCATCACCCTGCTTCAGAGCCCAGAGGAGTACTGCTTCGAATACCACCTTGCTGTGCCGTGCCTTCAAAGTGGCACTGAACCTTCACGCTGGTGACAAAAGAAGAAATTGCCAGTGGGGATTATAAGGAAGACAGCAGTGGCCATAAACAACCTAATTTTCCCCAGAAGCAAGCCGTGTATGCTTTTTGTTGTTCAGAGCCATCTGCAAGGAACTGGATATTTGCAAATAAAAGGAGATTAGGACAAGGCACTAATCCAGCATCTGCTGCTCATTCATGCTGTCCCCTGACAGAGAGCCCGGATACAACATTGAAGTCGTAACACTCAGTTCTGAGCTGCTGATGAATTGAAAGAAGAAAATTATAATTAACAGACACACAAAGCTGGGATATCATTTTTTTATACCAACTAAACCCCAGGAGGGCCCTAAGATGTGGAGCTGTTAGGGAAACAAAGTGAGATTCCTTTTGAGGAAGGGCAGCTTCCCGTGTCCATCCCCTCACCAGCAGAGGAGACACAGCACGGCCAGGAACAGGGTGGCAGCAGAAAGGGCTGTAGCTTGTCCAGAAACTCTTGCTCTTAGGAATGCATAACTTCTTGAAGCCTACCAAAACAGCCTAACAGGGAGATAGTTCCCAGACTTGAATGGCAAAGGCTTCTCCTACCCCTGGGAATTGTTCCCGTTGTCTGATGGAAGGGCCCAGCAGAAAATGGCATCCACAGCTTTTACAAAACGCTCTAATCTGGGCATTGCAACACGGCAGTAAGGGCATCAACCCAGCAAGCTCACTTCTACTTCTTATTTGGGTTTTCTTCATATCCTCAGTAACTATATGGCTGTCAGTACTGCTTTTCCGGGGGGAACAAAAAAAAAATTAAGCTTGGGGAAAAACATCCAGTTCAGAAGCACAGATGAAAAGCTTTTCATCTCTGCATATTGTCTGTTTTTCTACCAGCAGCCACTCTCACAGAGGACTTTGCCTGGCAGAGCCGGTAGGCACTCACCGCTGCTCAGATTTGGGGTTTGATACCTCTCAGATGTCGCTGGCAGGTCTGGCATTCGAAGGCATCGCACACATGGCGCCACCTGCATCCTCTGCCTTGGGAACCGAGAGCACATTTCGCATTGCAGACACCGACTGTCGACCACTGCCATCTGATGCTTTCTATTCAGCATTTTTTTTTCAGCTTAATTTTGTTTACTTTAAGATGGAAAAAAAGATGGCTCATTAGAGGCACTTCCCACAGCCTGCTTAAAGAACTGATGAGCCGACATACATTTTCATCAGTTCAGGTCTCATTGCTTTACCTTTAGTTGCAGGTCTTCAGCAGATAGCAACAAGCCAGCCCAGGAAGCTCTGCCTTGCAGTCCCTCCTGGATACCTATTCACAGCACCTCTGCCACCCGTAGTAATCCCACCTTCCCAACGCAGTGACATCCCCTGCTCAGCAAGGCAAGCGTTCCTGACACTGCCACTCGTTTCACAAACGGCTCAGAAAAACCAACCCGTTTTTCAGGTGAAAATTCAGGTCAAACGTCAGGCAAAAGACATGGAGAGCTGAGAAAGACACCTAGGCAAGCACCTCAGGAAAAACGCTCTTTAATAATTCCTGGAACAGACTTGAAGATGTTTTTACAACATGAGGTTCAAATACATGGAGGAGCCAACAGCTGGATGTAATCAGCCCCACCACTCCACACCAACCAGGGGAAGGGGACAGAGACCCAGCCTAATGGGGTGACTCCAGCTGATGAAACGTGGTGGGGAGACATGCACAACAGTCATGGGAGAAGCTTGGGAGCAGGGATGGTCATGGCTGAGTGACCGCTTTTCTGCGAGTGGTGTCTCACAGCCCCATATGTTTGTCAGAGGTAATACCACAGAATCACAGGTTGGAAGGAACCTTTGAGATCGAGTCCAACCATACACACACAAAAAACCAACCAAATCAAACCAAACCCACCAAAAAAAAAAACCACCACAAAAGAAAACACCCAACCCAACACTAGAGCATGCCCTGAAGTGCCACCTCTACACGTTTCTTCAATCCCTCCAGGGATGGGGACTCCACCATCTCCCTGGGCAGGCTGGTCCAGTGCCTGACCACCCTCTCAGCAAAGTCATTCTTCCTAAGATCTCATCTAAACCTCCCCTGCCCCAACTTCAGACCATTTCTTCTGCTCCTGTCATGATTCCCTTGGGAGAAGAGGCCAACCCCCACCTCTCTACACCCTCCTTTCAGCCTCCTCCGATGTAACAGACCCTCCATGCCAAGCCAGGCCCAAGGTTTAGCCAGGCTATGAGAGGGTACGCCACCACCTACATTCACGCCAGGAGACATTTTGGCCCACCATCATTCAGCCCCAGTTCTCCTCTATGAACTTCAATTACAGCCCCCAGCCTCCACAGCTCAGCCACAATCTCCCTTGTAGAAGGGTGGCACTTCTTTTTCCCCAGGCCCAGCTTAAAAACCCTTTAATTCCCATTTGGAACCAGCAAGTCCCAACAGCCAAGTCCCAACAAAGCAGAGTCCTGGCTGTTGACATTCAAAGAGAAATAAGTATCTACAGCAGAGCACATCTCTCTTAGGTGCAAAGACTGCAAGGAGTCAGATCTCCTCTAGCCCAGTATGGCCACCACCTCTGAGGTGGCTACCAGGCGAGTTGGCTGCAGCTCCTGGAGAAGCTGCCCTCAGGACACACACCCGTTTCCCACCTCCCTCTTCAAGTGTTTGCGAGACCAGCCCAAGCACCACTCAACCCAAACAGCCTTTTGGCATCCAAGTGGCATTACACCCACCCTTGTGTTGTCGTGCCATTAATTTAAAGCAGTCTTACAGCCAGCTCCCTGATCAATAAACTGCGGAAACATGACTGAAGAAAGGAATAAGCATCTGTAATCCCATGATTACATAAATCCCTCTGGTCAATCAGTTATTAATGGCTGTTATATTTATTGGGGTTTATAGCAGGCCTACAAACCTGAGCCATTAGAGTTAGGCACCAAAGAAGACACTGTAAAAAAGCTATTTGATTACTGACTCCTCACAGCAACTGCTGACAGAATACAAATTCGGCTCACTCTCCCTCGTGTTAGCAAGCCTGCTAATGAGCTTGCCAATTAAGAGCCAATCCGAAGACCTTGGAGGGGAAGCTGTCAAGAACATGAACTCCCATTCCTCTGAGGAGCAGCTGCAGGACTGGTGATGAGGGCCACCTCAGATGCCACCCACCAACTCCTTATCTCCCACAACTCGTTCCTCTCACCCAGGAAATACAAACACTTGTCACACGTGCATATTATGCCTTCTAAGGCACAGACTCTGAAAATAAACACGCACCAAAGTGTCATAAAACCTCCCTTGCTCCTTGTCATTTCAGAGACCTTACTAGGTCAAGTGCTAGAACTACTGGCAAAGTGCACAAACTTTAATATAATATAGGAAAAAAGTCACTATTTACACATCATGGCATCTATCTAATTCTGTTGGGATACACTTTTTATTTTTGGATGTGTGTGCTGCTATTTAAGGAATCGACAGTTTGGGCAAGAAAATTTTGGCTCTTGACTCCCCTTGGATATTTCTGTGCGCGTTCCTCCCCTCATCAGCGACTAACTTAATGCAGTTTACGAAAGGGAAGGCAAAAAGCATAAATACTACACCAGGCCTAAGTCGCTAATAACAGAGCTTTAGGATTTCAGCCTCCTCATTTATTTCATCACACCACATGATGAGCAACCCTCTCAAAATAACCTGCTCTGTTACTGAAATAAAGAAATGCCGTAATTTCTCTGAAACCATATCCTTCTGGTGAAGCTAATTATGAGGAAGCTGTTGCTTAATAAAAGTTTGCTTTAATATGACTTAAGCTATTCATAAGTTTGCTTTGGACAGCGCCCAGATTTTTTAAGTTAAATATTAGCAGCCTGTTAGCCTATCAAACAAACCTAAGCACGTCAAATTAGTATTTTAATAGTGTTTTTTCTTCTCCCCCTCTACTCCCAACCTAGATTTGGCTTCCTAATTGACTTGCTGCTTTAAAATTAGTAAACTCCAAAGTCTGAGAAGATGTCACACTTCAATGGTTTAGGAGTGCACACGTTGTCTGGGTGATTGATGGATCAAACGTGCGCTGAGGAATGCTTCAACGTTCCTTTCATCTTCCTTGCTCGAGAACTGGACTATCTCTAAACCTCTTTGCTGCCAGGAACAATAATCAAATTATCTCATTCATTATAAACGTAAAACCCCTCTCAGTGGCCTGAAGGGATGTTATTGAACTGACATGACGGCATGAGCACTTGACAAAGGTACCTGGCGCAAATTTATCACCCCGGTCGCTGTGGATCACCTGGGCATGCTGGGCGCTCTCTGGCTCATTGCACTCCTTTCTGGTTATTGCCAGCCCCAACCCGTTTGGCAAATGACATATGGCAGAGCTGCAGAGACACAGCAGGTCCCTCAGAAACACGGGCGATGAGTGAGATAACATTCACAGGTGACTGGTAAAGAAAGGCTGACATGTCAATCGAGAGTTGCACACGTGACAAAAGGTACAAACGTAGACGGAGAGGACTTATTAAAGCAATATTTAGTATCTTCAGAGTGCGTTTGCACTATAATTATTTACTTTCAGCGCTGCCTAATCAAGTAAAAGGCTGCAACGTTTCTGATGGAGACGAGGGCTGAAATGTAGGAAAGGTTTTAAAATAATACGTGTGCTCTCCGAAGTGGCTAATAGAGGCTACGCGTATATTCACGCAAGTATATCAAATGTGGTAGTGCAAGAACAGTACTCCTGACTGCAGGCCCTGCCAGTGGGATGTGAAAGTCAGGTGGGTTTTCTAAAGCGCTGACAGTGCAATTATTAAAGGTGTTACATATAAAGCTTAGTTAACAAATCTGCTGACGATGCACAAGCCGGAATAAATGCCTGCTCCTTCTCCAGAGCAGGGAGGCTCTCCCAGCAGAAAGGTGAGGAGAAGAGACACTGAAACTCACTGAGGTCAGGTAAGGGGTTTGGTATTAATACATGCACCATCAGGGCAAGCCTGCCCAGTGGGTCCCAGAAAGAGAGGGCTGGGTTGCAAGAAATCCCTTGGGATGCAGAGTCCAGTGCACCCAAGTGTAAGTAATTGGAGGAAAAATGGGGTAGAAGGGACCAAGAGCACTGCAAATACCCTCAGGCCCTGAAATACTAGAGGATTTGTTAAATCCCAGGGAGTGGCCTTGGCTGTATTCCGTAAAGGAGGATAAAGCAAAGCCCTGGCAGTGCTGGCAAGTCTCAAAGGGGTGGTAGTGCCCTTCCTGCCCCCAGACCTGGGGAGAAAAACTGGAGATGACAAGCAGGGTTGGACAGCCAGGTACCCCAAAAACATTCATGCTCACCTAAGGAGCTGCCAGCAACTGCCCACCCCTGGGTCTCAGGGGTTTCAGCAGGACTCAGCTTGCACTCGAGTTGCTGCATGGTGTCTGTTATTGATGCTGGTTGGGCATTCATCTCCACCCCCCATCCCCACCGCTCCTTCAAAGGCCCTTGTGAGCCTAAAGGGGGATAACAAGGTGCTTTATCTTATAAAAACCTTCCTGTCTTGTCTCAAATGAGCATGGTTTCACTGGTTATGTCTCTTGTTCATTTTTTTTGCACGTCACCCATGGCAATAAAGGAAGGAAAAGGTGCTGTGTTATATCCAGTGCCATGGTGCATTACATACCAGTGGTGAGGCGGACTCACAGGTGCCAGCTGTGATTCCTCCTTTGCTCCCCCCCCCTTCCAACTTGTAAAATCACTCCTGTATATCGTCACAATTTAGACATACATCTAAGACTGCTCATTTATCTAGAAATCACCATCACCACAATGACAAGTCAACAATGTTGTCATAATGACAACCCTGACTCCCCACCTTGCTCTATAGAGAGGCAGAGGAAACAAAGCTGTGGCAATACAAGTATTGCCTGAATATGGAGGCACCCGCTTCAACTTTTGCCTTAGTGAAGAATCCAGACTAGGGCCACCCAAAAGCAGTCTCCTCTCACATTTTTGGGGCAGGGAGATCAATCCCACCCGTGTTCATACTGCAGCTCTGGTGTCATTTCACAGGACATCCTGCGAGTACAGCAGGGATTCAGTTGCATCCAAGGAGAGCTTTGCTGGTTCGCTCTAGCCCAGGGCCATTTGCAGGACAGTCATGCTTTCCTTTGTTCCCCATCCCTTTTCTTCCAACCTTCCTGGTGTTACCTCCCTTCCCCCTTCCATGCTCTGGCAGGGATGCTGAATGCTGATGAGACAATACTTGATCCATCTTCAAGCACTTATTTTCGGGCAATTAACCTGGCATCATAGAAGCACTTAAGAAACCTGGCTTTCCGGAGTGAGAGACAACTGACTAAAAAGCTAAGCAAAGTAGTAAATTATTGTCAAATGACTAAAAAAGAGCAGGAAGGGGAAAAAGATAAAAAGAAAGTAACACTCTGATAGAGGATGTTTGCTGCTGTCGGACCAAACCTGAAATCTGACATAAAAAGCCGATCTAAGAGTTCGAGCAGCCATTACTGCGAGTCCAATACTGGCCACTATCAATTGTGTCTATAACAATTATCCTTTGCCATTCAAGGGTGGATGCTCTCTTTTCTCACATCTCCTGATTGCATGTCACCGATGCATCCTCAGAATAATTAGCCAAGGGAAAACATCTAACTACCTAGATAGCACGCATTACTGTAACATTCAAAGGCTTACGAATCACCAGTGGTCTTTCATCACTAGCTAACCCTGCTATGATACTGCTTTTCTACTTCCAGAGGCAATAATTTACACATTATCAACATTGTTCTTATTTACTGGGTCTTAAATTCAATTTAGGGAAGCAGAATCGGAAGCAAATGATTCCATTTTCCATACACCAGAAATTCTCAAGTCTTCCTAGTGGCATTATTTTTCTGTCCCCAAAATGACACTTGGAAGATGCATCTGCCTTTCACCCCCCAGATGCCAGTGTCGGGCTGTCAGTGGTACCCAGAAATAGGGTGTGGGATCAGGCAGAGTGGTAATGCCTGAGCAGTCCCTCTCTGCTGGGCACCTGGGTCTTCCCTACCCACTCTCTACTTAGCTCGGGGAACAGTGGGGATTTTTCGGACACCAGAAGCACACTGATTTTGCAGGCAGAGCTTTAGACCTAAAGAGAATAAATAAGTATCAGTCAGCTTCCCGCGCAGAGCTTACAGCCACCTTCCATGGTTTTCACTGGAACCGATTGAGTGCAAACCCCTACAGCCGCAAGAAACCTACAGACATCTGCATAATAAATTGTCCTTTAAAAAAGTCGGGGGCAGAGAGGGAGGAGGAAAAGTTCTTCAACTTGCAGTTTATCCTACTGGCCATTGCAACTACCTCATCCCCTCGAAGGTGTACTGTTGCCATCAGTGAGTGATGCCCCAGGGCTGGACATCCAGTGCAGCACTCTGCAGGCAGAGGTACCAAGGCTGCTTGCAGAAACAAAGAGCGAGAAGGTAGGGGCAGACAGAGAGGGAAAGAAATCCCTCTATTCCTCATGTTCTCAAAACTCACCAATTAAAAATATTTAATGTTACATCACTGGATTGCCATACTGATGTAAACCCAACATATTAAAGTCCACAAGGTGCATATGGAAAAAGCAGATCTACCATCCTCCCATCCACAGACTCACACAAAGAAGCAGGGATCTCAAGCACGCAGTAATTGTAACCTTGTAATTTATGACTTATTAACTATCCAGCGTTATAAATCAAGCCCTTCTAATACTTTCTATTAATACATCCCAGCTCTTGCACAATAACATTCTGCTAGCATACATTTAGATTAGTCCCTCAAAATAAAGGTATATTAAGAAAAAAAAACATTCCATGAAACACTATCCGTGCAATCCTCGAAGGAGTTTAAAGGGAACAAAACCTAAAATAAAGGCAGACACTACCCTTAAGAATAAATACCTTTAGGGCAGGTGGTCCCAGTGGGGCACACAGCAGTTCCAGGGCACAGCAGCAAACAACCCTTTATATATTATAACGTGCAACGAACCAAGGGTCAAGGCATGTAAGAGATGGAGCCTGAGCCCAACAGCCCTGCTTTTCTAACCTTCTCGTTTTCTTTCTACAAATAAACACCCTACTGCCACCTGGTACGAGGTGGCACAGGATACAACAGGACCAGATTCTGAAGAAGTACCTGGCTTGCTGTTTTCACCAAGAAATTAAATTTCAGGGGTAAACATGGACACTTGCATCAAGGCTGAATTAGTAGTTGCAGACTAAGCAGATGAACAGTGCTCAGGAGGAGTTATTACACCCTTCACTTCCCTCTCCCACCTCCAGCCCCACCATAGGCACCTGTGTGCACTGGGCTTCCAGGGCACCAAGCCAAGCCATTGCAAGCTGCCCCAGTCCTGCTTCCCATCACCTCTAACACACCAGTTCTGCTGCTGCTGCGAAACCGTTTTTGATTAAAGCAGGATGGTCACGGTTTATCCGTCAGTTCTCCATGCTGGAAAATAAACATTACAGAACTCTTGGGCATGTTCTCATCCCTCCTTTTAACTGAGACCACCACACACTTGAGCAACAATAGCATCAAGGGAAACAAAAAGCTGCTTTCAAACATCTATCATCTCTTCATTCAAACAGCCACCCTCAGCTGGACCAGAGGTCTAGACACGCTATTATCTTCAAACATCACCTACAGTGGATGCCCAGCCCAGAGCCTTAGGACCAGGCAACAGTTTAGCCACAGCCCTCCACACAGTCTTTCAGACTCAAGCAATCCAGGGACCTGAAATTAAGTAACACACAGTTCTGCACACAGGTCCTTCCAAAACTAACTAATCCAGCTGCAAAAATATTTGTCAATGCTTCATTAATGCCAAATGAGGCCTGCAAGCGTGCAGGTTTTGTGAGGAGATCCTGAGATATTTGAAAGGTAGAGTGGGCTTTCTGCTCTCCTGTTTTGGTTTCCTTGGCCCTTCCTCCTCCCTTTAAGTTCAAAAACTGGTAGTAATTTACAATTTAGAAGGTATGCATGTGCATACGTGTCTGTGCACACACACAAGCCAGAGAAGTCAGCAAGTCTCTTAGGGAAAGAATCCTACTCCAAAACTCAGCTCTTGGTCCTCCATGATCGGAATGAGGCCTTTCCTGGCTCATCCTAATGAAAGCCTCAGGCAAAAGAATCCATCCAGGCAAATATTTCTCCAGAAAAACAGAGAAACCCTTATATACCAGAACAGACTGAAGTTTGGAAATGCTTAAATCTCTCTGCCTTTGAGTCCCAGGTAGCACCCACCTGTAGAGTAGAGCCCATCCATGCATCAGCTCTACCTTGCCATTGCCCCAAACAGGGAAAGCAAGGGGTTTCAGGCATGTTCTTTAGCAATTATAGACTGAAATACTGATAGTATAGTTTGCCTTGTGATATTTATGCCATTCAGGCTTTTAATCACCCCCTAAACTCCCCTAGCCATGTGTCCCCAAAAGGACAGGCCTCTCAACTTCTTAGAGGTGCTCCACAGGGCTAAGCAACCATTTCCTCACTGCCTTTCTTCATGTCCCATGGGCCTCAACAAGTCAGACTTTCCTCTCTCCTCCGCTCCCACCCACGCACCAGCCCCACTCTCGGTGCTTACATACGTGACGCTTAAACACATTTTACAGAGAAGGGACAAGGCACTTTCACCCCAGTCATCTGGGGCTTCTATCTGCTCAAAGAGATGCATTTTGCCAAAGACAGCTTAAGTCACGCAGTCCATGGGAGGAAAGGCTGATGAGAATGAAAGGAGCTTTGCTGGGGAAACCAAATGAAATGGGGCAGAGAAGGCGGCGGTCACATATGGACGTAAAGGCACGGAGCTCAGAGCAGGATTAGAAACACCACTTGCCTTCATCACAGGCTTTGTGGAAAAGGATGGATTTCAGCACGTTAAGACCCTAACAGAACACCAACAGCAATGGCACCCATGTGTGGTTATACGACCTTCTGGTGTACCAGAGGACTTTGCAAACGCCCCCCCACCCTTTCGTAGCATATCCATGAAGACTATAATATGCATCCACACTCTGGTGGGGGTTTTCAAGGCTCTTGACCTGCGAAGACAGACTCATGGGCTTCACAAGTACTGCCAACCGGCTGCCTAGCTTTTAAATTTCATGAGCCCTGAAATGAACAACTAACTCATGGAGATTATAAAACATATCATTTTGCTACAGCACTTTGTCGGCTCAATAAAACCCGAAACAAAGGGCTCGTGAAGTATTTTAATTTCCACTGGAAGCGTCGCCTGTGGAGTTTACAAGGTACATCAACAAACTCAGACCCAGCCACATTTTGTAGTCCCAGATTTGCACTGGTTAGGAGGAGCCCACCATAACCAGCCCAGCGTTTATAGTTTGCAAAACTTACAACATCAGCAGAGAAAAAAAGAAAAGCTATTAAGTTTGTATATTCCTTCTGTAATGCCAGCAGACCTCACAAACTCACCAAAGTACGTACACTTTGATGACACACTGTACAGAGATACTGCCTTTGCCTTCTTCTTACATCCTGATGCCAAAAGGGGACGTAAAAAAACGCAACCCAGCACTTTGCAAATTCTGGCACCCAACCCCTAAAAGCATGTAGTCTTGCTCAGTGGGAAAAATGGCAGTAAACTGATGCACACTTAAATAGACCCAGGGCCTTTGTGAATATTAAAAGACTTTCTACATATCAAGGAACCTTTTCTGAAAATGCATCAAACCCTGTATGTGAGCAATGTTCTCCTGTTCCCAAGCTGCTTCTTTGGTCAGGATAGAAACAGGTCACACCTCCAAAGAAAAAAAAGAGCCACCTAATCCCCACCTCCTTCCTCCAGGAATTGCTCTGAAGAGGGAAAAAAAAAAGAAAATACTTTATATTCATATTGTTTTGTGGTTTTCCCGCAGAAGTTTTAATAGGTTCCTCCAGACTGTCTGCTCAGAGCTATCCTGAGGAAATTCCCAATGATTCAGCAAGATTTCTAATCACAATGCTTAAAACAGTGCCCTGTTGGAGGCCCATGACAAGAGCAGGTTAAAGGCTTTTGGATCAAGCACATTTCAATGGATAGATAGAGATAAAAAGCCAAAGTGAGGAAATACACAGCATTTTTGTAAACTGCGGCTACCTAGTGTCTAAATAAACATCTGGGCTTCACTTTTAATATCCTCACTGTTGTGCTTCTCCTAAATTTACAAAACATCACTTATACATCTTTGCAGAACAGGCAGGCTGGGGTTATTCGCATCTTTGAAAACACACATTTTAACAGACCCGGAGTCTACACAGCTCAGAAGTATCAAATGAAGAAAGAAACAGGCTGCCTCCTAATGAAGTTTGAAATAAGGAAAGCATTTAATTATGCATACTCCTCCAACGCTTGGGACACTGCTGTTAAAGGAGAGAAAGCGTCATAATTCAAAAGTCTTTAATCTAATGAAAAACTACAATTGTTCAGGCTGTTTGCAATATATTCAAATAAAAGAAGATGGGTTGAGATTTCTCCCTTCAAGAAACACTCAGGAAATTACATCCCATCCAACCCTTCCCCCTCATCTTTTTGTCAGCAAATCCTATAAACCCACAAAATGCCAGGAATTAAATGCTAAGGTTGGCAATCTGTCATTGACATACGTTCCTGCCTTTTTTTTTTTTCCCCCCCACCAAGTCCTGAGATAAGGCTGCAGTCTCAGCAAGGAATTTCTTAGCACCAGTTAATATTTGGTGGCTTTCATTCTCCCCCTTCCTCTGCTCTAATCAACGTGATTTACTTCGCTACCCCACCAGCCAATTTTTCATGAGTCCTTGGGGAAAAAAATAAATAAATATAAAATAACAGGACCTGACTTGCAGGAACTTGGAGGCAACTCTATGCACGTAACAGCATGCTCTGAAGCAACACCATCGCCTTCCAGCACAACGGGGACAGCCCCGAGACACACGGCTACGACAAAACAGTTTCTCTCCCCCTGGGAAAGCCTCCACGCAGGCTGTCCAAACAGCATTTACCATTTCGAGTGTTGCTTTATTTATGGTTGGAATTCTCCCCGTTCAGAAGCGAGAGCGATTGAGTAACTTATTAGGAATGTTCCCAGGGAATAAGGGAAAGAGGGAAATGAGATCATTCGTAACTCCAGAAACATTTACAGCTTTTATGCAAAATATAAAATTGGAGCATTATCCAAAAAAAAAAACAACACCCCCCTCCACCCCCCCAAAAAAAAAAAAAATCCAAACCCAACCCAAACAACCTTAAGCTGGTAATCTGCCAAGCTACAGGTGGGCTTTGTAAGGAGGGGGAGGATTCCATCTTTCTTGCTTTGGGAAGAGAGGAAAGCATGACTTCTGGGAAGATGAAATACTTGAGATAGATATATTTACACAATATGTGGGAAGTGTGAACAGATGCTACCTAGGAGGCCTCTCTCATGACAGCATCTCCAGAATACAAGAGGGTTTTTCATTTCGATTTTGTTTGTGTAGTGGGGCGGGTTTTTTTGAAAAAAAAAAAAAATTAAGTGTTCTGCAATAGAAAATATTGGCTTCTAAGGCCTTCCGAATGCATCTAATAATAGCTTTTTCAGTAATTAATATAAATTATTATTGTCATCTTCTCACCTATAGATTGCCAATACAGACTGACTCCGTTTGGGTGTTGAACTTGACCCTGTCACATGGACACTCCCCACAGCAGCAGACTCAGTCCCCATCCCAGCCTTCCCAAAATGCTGCCATGCAGTTTTGCCTACAGCAGAGGTTTTCAAACCACTGGTAAGGAGATCACTTCTTGCAAAGATCCCCTAAGACAGGAACGGTATGATGAGCCTTGACCAAGGCCTGATGGGCAAGGAATCCATGGGAGAACTGGGAAGGGCAAACGGGATACACATCGCCAGAACTCCTTGTGTTTAGTTTGTTATAAAGCAGGGCCTAGGTCAGTAATGATGAAGAAACAGTCCCATAATTTGTTTGGTTACAGGCATCATCATTTTCTGAAGAGTTGGCAGCTCCCAAATAGTGACTTCCAGAGAGTTCAGTTAAATATAATCCTCTCTGCCTTAGCCAGGAATAAAATCTATTCCATTTAATGTGATTTCAGCTAAATCTGAAGAGTTAACAGCCAAAGAGCTACATATTGATTATGCCACTTCCATTCTGATGAAAAGGACTTCAAAATAGCACCCAGAATCCACTATTTCCCTCGATTCCATTGAGTTCCACTACCAAAGACTTTCTGCTGTTTCTTACTATAAAGTAGGTAGGGTCCCAGTCACCCCAGACTTTTATCAACCCATACAACAAACAGACGTGTACAATCACATCCCCATGCACAGGAACACTCATTCCTCCACACACACTCCCCTTTCATATCCTAAGGGTAGAAAAAAATAAAATAGAGGAGACTGAAGCAAGGAAATTGGGCATGCTATATTGTTTTCACGCTGTTGGCTAGACAAGAGTTACACAAGGCGGCTGATGGGAGCGCTGTCATGCATTCTGCTTTCTACAAAAAATAAAATAGAGAAATTAAAAAAAAAGTGTGATGCACACACACACACACAAATACTATATACACCAGAGAAAATGCCTGGTTAGATAACCTCTTCTACTTCTAATGCTTCACAGTGATTTAGCTCTCTACCCTGAGGCCTGTAGGTAGATAGGCAGGCAGTTTTAATACTCTCCCCTAGCTCATTAAAAATGTCAATCAGGGGAGCCCTTTTCTGAAGCTGAGTGAACATCATCCACATTAAAGTAATCAAAAGTACTTCCCACCAAGGTCCACGTGGCATCTGTCCTTGTGCATGGGCCAATGCAAACGTTCATTCGTCAAAACTAACCCTTAAAATTAGAAAGATATTTTCTTCCATCTTATGTCACTGCAGAAAAACTAAAGGGGGGGGGGGAATTCCAGGATGGCCATAAAACAGACTGTTTTACTTGCTGTAGACATATTTTTAACTGATCTTTATCAAAAAAAAAACAAAACAGAAGTAACACACTGTTCTTCTGGATACCCATAGGCTGCCTGTGGATACCACAGTCAGATGGGTATAAGGCTGAGCTATGGAGAGGAAAAAAGACAAATGGAAAAAAAACATGCAAATTCACAACCAAGGTCCATGGCTTAACTTCTCAGCTGCGGTAGCACGTTCTGATTGGTGAAGTTTTCTTGTCCTTGATATGGTTCCTTGGAGTAACAAGCAGCAAAGGTAAAAGAAAAAAATCAAAGAAACCTTTTATTAGGTTCATTAAAATAGCTGAGGCGTAAATGCTTGGAAATATAATCCCATCCACTTCTTTCACCAGAATGACTTCTTTCGTAAGATGCCCTGAATATTTGCTCATTGTTTGCCCTGCCAGTGGTTATCAGATCTACCAAATTCAGACCGAGAACCATGTTCATGACAAAAATAACTATGAAATAACTATAACATAACTATGAAAAAAAAAAATCTAGCAATTCCCATTAGGCCAGTGACAGTACCTAGACAGCTGCAGATGAGAAAGCGAATCATAGAATCATGGAATTGCCTGGGTTGGAAGGGACCTTTAGGATTGTCGAGTCCAACCATCAACCTAACTGATAAAAACCATCATTAACCCAAGTCTCTAAGCTCTATGACAATCCATCTTTTGATTATCTCCAGGGATGGTGACACAACTACTTCCCCGGGCAGCCCATAATAACCCTTTCACTGTAAAAATGTTTCCTATTACCCAACCTGAACCTCTCCTGGCACAACTTGAGGACATTTCCCCTTGTCCCATCACCTGTGACTTGGGAGAAGAGACCGACCCCCCCCGGCTACACCCTCCTTTCAGGGAGTTGGAGAGAGCCAGAAGGTCTCCCCTCAACCTCCTCTTCCTCAGACTGAACATCCCCAGCTCCCTCAGCCTCTCCTCACAAGACTTGTGCTCCAGACCCCTCACCAGCTCGGTGGCCAAATGACCCCACCTTTGTACAAAAATGAAAAGCCCTCTCCCTGAAGAGGGCCTGAGGTCATGAGATAGATAAAACTTCATTTAGTTTTGATGCTGTCCTCTGCAGTGCCTGATCATCTTCAGAACATAAGAGAGAAAGCTAGTCTGTTAGTATTTATTACGTTTTTAATCCAGTTCCAGCATCAAAAGAAATCCAAGTGCAATGTTGCTCTTCACAACCACCTTCACTAGGTGCACTAGGAGAGCACTATTTCAGCTTCTGCGAGGAGGTGCAGAATTTCTAACGCAAACAGCACATTCTAAATTTTTTCAGGTTTCCTCCTATAGAAAGATACTTGTTCTAGTAACAGTATGAAGCTGATCTGCATTTCTACTCGCTTGGCTGCGTTTTCCAGTCCTCCTGCCTACATTCACAGAAGACAGCAAAACATCTGAGGGGGGGAAACCCTGGGATTTCATCGTTTTTTGACTGGTTCATCAGCCTGACTGAAAGGTGCTTCTTGAATTAAGAGCTGCTAAAATTGGTTGTCCATCTAGTTAACCAAAGAAGGCAAGATTTAGCATCAAATTAGTCTGCAAACTGCTTAGCATGTCTAATGCTAAGCTCAAGCATAATTCTTTTGTCTTCACAAGCCCCACAAGCACCCTTAACCTCTCTATACTGAAAAATATCAAGTGAGACACCATCATCACAAATTGAGTGTGTAAATCCTGCTCAGTCACATTATAGGGAAAAATGAGCTGCAAGAAAAACAATGTATAAGGACCTCATATGTTAGCCATTCAAAGTAGGTATGAAACCCCAGTAATTATGTGTTTGCTGAAAAGGCTGATTTCAAGACGGACCTAATCACCAGCAAGAGCTTCACTGGGACCAGATGTCCCAGTATTAAGCCTGCCCCCACCATCCTCTCTCTTCCTTTGCAAAGAAAGGCAATTAGGGTCTTATGTCTTAGCAGTACAAAAATAAAAGCATGGCCCCCTTCCACACCCAGCTTCCTCCTCCTCTGCTCTACACAGAAAGCTTCTCCTTCCATGCTCTACCCCACCTCAAGTCAGAAATCAAGAAAGTTCAATACAGTTTTTCCTTTGTTCCTTAATTTTTTCTCTCCACCAAGGTACAGAAATGAAACAGGACCTACGTGCAGTTCCCAATCAAATCGCTCAATGCAAGATCCCAGCCAGAGCACCAAGCACAGCTTCGGGAAAGCCAAAGGAGAAACTGTTACGAGAAAATCCCTCCTCCCTCTTCTTCACCCTGAGCCAACAAAGTGTGGCAGCACTACACGTTCCAGAAATACTCCCCAATCCTGCACTTCAAGACATCAATATTTCGGTCAAATTTTCAGTTCTCTGCTGTGTATACTCAGCTCCCTGTACTGTGAGACCTCGGGGGACAGCACAAGTCAAAGCTGAGAGTACAAATAGCCAGGCAAGAGCAACAGGTTATCAATCATCAAATCCAGCTTACTCTATAACACTGCTGTTTTGGTTTTTTTTTAAAAAAAATGTTCCAAAACCCCCATGGCTTTTGACTTTGGTTTGGCACAAGGTCAGCAGTCTAGCTTCTGGTCGCTTGAGCAATATGTTCCCAAGATCCAGGCTTGCTCCCAACATCACTTGTCTCTGTTTCTAAGTTCACACGACTTTCAACTCAACGCATGGCTCCAGCTCTCCACAACCAGATGCCAGAGGCTGAGGATTGATCTCGGCTTGCATCCAGCCCCTGGGCCCCCTTCGGGGAACCGCCACGAGGAAAGCTGAGTGGGTGTCAGGGAACAGTGCACCTGAGTTACCGTCACCAACATCTGGCTCATAACTCTGTGCCATGCTTTAGCTCCTTACTGCTTTGATTTAAAAAGCTCCTATTTAGGGATCCTTAAAGAATTAAGGCGAGGGGGGAGACGGGGGAGGAAAGGGAATGAAACACCATTTGTAGAGTTTTTAGCGTCTTTCTTCCATAATCGTTTTCAGCCCTCTCTCAACTTCAATGGGACCAGATTTTAAAGACAAACACGTTACTTATAACTCACAGGGAAAGCCCCTAAGAGAAATTATCTTAAAGATACCCATTAACTCAGAAATAAAACATGAACCTGCTCTGCATGGTCGGACCAGAAGACATGAACTGCAGGAAAGGGCCCAGCAAGAAGTGGTACAACAGCTATCGCTCAGTGAAGATCACAGAATGGTTTGGGTTGGAAGGGACCTTAAAGATCACCTAGTTCCAACTCCCCTGCCCTGGGCAGGGACACCTCCCACCAGCCCAGGTTGCTGGTTCTACTGGACACCTTCCACTAGACCAAGGTTCAAGCCCCAACCTGCCTGGCCTTGAACACTTCTAGGGAAGATGAGACAAGGAACATTTAAACTATAGAGAACTGTACGTCACATCACTAAAGGGATAGTAATGTCTGTCATATGCTGTGTTAAGCCTCCTTGTGCCTTTCAACAGTAATTCTTCGTTTGCTTAAAACTTGTTCACTTTGTGTATTAACATCACCACTTGTTAGAGATCCTGCCTATGGCTCTAAACCATATTTTGTCTGACCTTGCACACTGAACGGCCCTGGCTTTGGCTACTGCTTGGAGAGAAGACTAAATTAGGACCCCGAGCACCAAAGCCAAAGACCATTTTTGGTCAACTGATGTTTGTTCAACTGTGGAAAGGGTGGGCAGAGTCTGAGTGAGGTTTTAGCACCAGCCAAAGACTGGACAAGAAATGGTATTGCAAACATCATCCGTATCCAGGTCTCGATTAGAGTGGTGTCACTCATTAAGTGGCAGAAAAACACCACAAAGAAAAGAGACGGGGTCATAACCTTTGATTTTCATCTGTGCATCTCAAAGTTTCAGACTTTGTCTCTGCAGGAAGCTGCTGTTTGAGGGAGATAATGCCACGGCGTGCGAACGCTGAGCACCAGCTCGCCCTCGAGCATGACTTCACAGCCCCTAAGGCAGTCCCTTTTTAAATAATTGCCAAGCCACCTCCCTGTTTCAGAGCCCAAAACAAGATGACAATTTACTTAATGTGTAAAAATTAAGCCACTCCAAAATTAATTATAAACATTCACCTCACTTGACTCTTGTGCCAAACAGATTCCAGCTACGAGTCAGATTAAAACTCCAGCCCGTCCAGCTCATTTCTCTGACTTAAGAAGTTAATACCTCGTCATACTACAGGTGACATGCTCACCTCATTCCACTTTGTGTAACATTAACTGCTGATTTTCTTCAGTGTCTTGGTTGGGAGCAAAATGACCTACATAAGGTGCTGATAATGTACAGAAACCAAACCCAAGCACCCTCGTATGGAAAAGCTTGCAAAGACAGGATAAGACTCTTCTTATTTTAATATGTATGTATGTATAAATATACACACATATAGTGACATAGAGGGTAGTTTGCTTGCAGAGTGTTTTATTTTATTTTTAGCAAATACTTGGCCTGGCCTCTTCTATAGCTGGAACATAAGCTAAAAATGCTCTTGGAGCTTTCCCTTCAAAAAATAAGAGGGAGTTTCATTCCTATATTCCACTATGTTTCTCCAACTGGGATGACTTAGCAGATTTGTAAGTCTACAAAACTAGGGATCTTTGGTTTTCCTTTCTACCTCTAAAGAAGGATAACTCTTTCGTCCCACCTTCTGTCCATCTTGTCTACCTAGAGCTGTGTTTTTCAGTGGGGAAACTGTGTGTATAACCAAAACTAAAAAGGGGCTCCCACCTTCACCCTCACAAAGAGATAAACATTAGCTACTCTGCTTGCATATTGAATGAACTATGGATACAATGTCATGAAAATTTAGAAAGAATTAAAATATTTCACTGAAGACAGTATACTGCATGATGGGTTTGGGGAAAGTAAAAGGAGATTTCATGGAGAGCTTGTCTACACTGGAAAATATCACTTTATTGGAACATGACACTTGAATAGTGCCTTTAAAAGCTGGGAACAGCCTCTCATGTGGTATCATCTGGCACTGCTCCTATAATTTTTTTCCACAATACTTGCACATATTTGCACAAGACACAGACCTCCTTCTCAGTCCATATGGGAGCAGCTGGCTGAAATCACAAGTACCCTCCAAGGATGCAATATTTTGGGACAGTTCAAACAAAACTGACTGACGCATATTCCCCCAGAAGGAAAAAAAAAAAAAAAAACCAACAAAAAATTTCAAAATGCTTTTCCAGACCTAAAGTTTAGCCAAGTTAAACCAACAACAAGGTAAGAATTCATACTATGCCTGCAGGAGCACTGCATCTTCATAAAAAGAAGTGGTACAAAAAACACTCAGTCACAGAATCACATGGGGTTAGAAGGGACCTCTGGAGATCATCTAGTCCAACCCC
>JAOTQQ010000032.1:20122358-20136933 GCA_026546715.1 Gallinago undulata | reverse complement strand
TCCCTGCCCAGGGCAGGGGGGTTGGAACTTGATGATCTTTAAGGTCCCTTCCAACCCAAACCATTCTGTGATTCTATACTGGTTGAGGTATTATTGAACAAGGCAGCTGGGTTTAGTGGATCATACCTGGATTTCTACACCTCACCTTCCTCCCTTCATTGCTAATGGCATCACCTGCACAGTCCAATGGAGTTGTCTTCACTCTTTTGAGATTTTCCTGCCTCCTTTTCTCCTTCCAAGCCTTCTTCTCTGCCATCCTGACCAGTCAGTAACTTTTATTAGTACCAGGCATTAAACACCCAGCTCTGAGACAAGACCAGGTCCCCAGTGAAGCCCAAAAATCTCAATGTACAGAGTGTGTCCTAGGGACATTAAATGATAATGCACCCACAGCTTCAAGTGGAAGATTTATTCCCAAACTATTGTCAGATTTAATAATTGGAACAAATGAGAATTTCCCACTTCACTGTTGGTTTCAGACATGACAACAGACATGAGAGTACACTTCTTCTGCCACCTCCTCCTGTATTTCTTCGTTCTTCTTACCCAGTTGGCCCAGCAAAACCTGTAGGAGTTTTCAGTGGTGAACTCCACTCTGTGAGAGTGAGGACAGCATAATCTGTGCCTCAATTTGCACAGCGGACTCAGCATGAGCAGAAGCACACCTCAATTTCACTGCTCTTGGGCAAAGCTGGTGTCAAGTCCTCTTGGAAATCCTACCAGAATATCCCATCTGAGCACCCGCTCTATAAACTTCTTCCACCCACCACCGAGATGTGGGATTTTCTCCCAGTTATGTGAAGGTATCTTGTGACTGGAAGCAAAACTCTCAGGCAGCTCCGTGGGGCGTGAAGCAAGTCCCGTACTCATCTGAAATACTCATTAAATAAAACTATAGAAATAATGGCCTCTTTGTCTGTGTGTGGTCAGGTAATAATGAGTTAAAGCTCTAAGCAGCCCTGTCTTCTGGTCAGCTTATCTTAGTGGTCATTAATGGGTCATTACTGGTGGAGACAGAGGCCCCTAATGCTTCCCTATAACACAGCATTGGCTGCACACCCCGACATTGTCCCACCCTGACCAGGGATTCATTGCAGACACTAAAAGTGTAATCTCAGGCCATATATCCACACAGCCCTTCATAAAATAAAACCAAAAAGGAAGCGAATCCCTGTTAAATGGTATCTCAGCAGCAGAGCTGGTAAAGGGCAGCAAGCGCTGCCCTCCCTCTGCAGCCTTTCCCCAGCACCCCTCCCTTCGGTACAGAGAAGTAAAATTAATTCCCCCTCTTGTATTCCTCCTAATGAAGCTTCTCAGAGCAGCCTAGAATTACAAACATTTACATAATAACTTAATGTTTAGAATAAATTAGGAATTTTTAAGAGGTCTTTCCACCGCCAAAGCCAGGTGCTTCACACGCCTCCCCTGCAATGGCGAGCAAGCCTCCTTCGGCTTTGGAACTCACCAGATGAGAAATCTCAAGACTGCATAAGAAAATTAATTACCTTGAAGGTTCAGCAGAAATTCCACCACATTTAAATTAAATGGGGCGGGGGAGGGGGGAGGAGGGGGGAAAGCAGCCAAAAAAAACCAACCCCCAGCCCACCCCACAGCATCAGTTCTAAGTTTGCTTAGAACAAAAAGCAATTTTCCTCCAGCTCACCCAGATTTTGCAGTGTAACCTTTTCCTAGGGAAACGACAGGAACGCAACCACCCTTTTTTCAGTCTCTCTTTTTTGTCATTCCTTCCCACCCTGCACCTCTGAACCCACTCGTTACTTTCAATCACGTTTGAAAGAAGGGTAGAAAGATAAATTGATTTTTTTTCATGATTTGTGAACACTGGCAGCTGGACAGAGGAAGAGATGCCAATCAGTCCGCAACTGAGAGAAAGGCAGGTAAAATTCAGCTGTTAAACACAGTTTGAAAGTGGATGAGTGACTAATTAGGGGACATAAGAAAAAAAAAAAAAGCTAATGTTTTACCCCAAAATGAAAACAACAGAGTTAAACAAAACAGGAGCTACAACACACTGCAGACAAGATTTCGCATTAAAATCAGCTTGAGTGCTATAACCTGACTGAGAAACCCAGGCTCCCTGCAGCTCAAAGGGATGCTGTTCCTGCGCCGGGGAGCCCAGCCACGCGCCCCCCCCCTCCTTCCACCAATGTCCTATTACAAAAGCATTCACCAGTGGGCAAGAGGCAGGTTGGAGAGCATTTTGTGCCCCCCACACTCCACACACACACCCCAAGTTTTGTCTTTCCCCGTCCACTCCCCGAGGATGCTGCTGGCCCCCTCACTGTGGTCCTGCTTTACGTGTGGTCCCAGCAGGTTACTGGAGCTCACCAAAATCCAGGGCATACCCGGAATGCCAAGGCCATGCAGCACGTGCACAGATTTTCCTTGCTGTGCCCAAGAAGGTGCTCAGCTTTATTCGATGGAGCTTGCAGCTCCATAAAAGGTTTGAGCCCTTCCCCTCCAAGGACTCACACTTTGGTTACTGCAACATCCTCTCCTGGGGCCTTGCACAAAATCGTCTTGACGCATCTGGTTTTTTTTCCAAAACGCTGCCATGAAGATCCCTTCCACATCTCGTTGTTCTGACCACATCACCTTTCCATGTTTTTCTCTCGCTCTTACCTGTACTTCACATATCCAGAACAAACAATGTGCTTTTAGCGGAAAGTTGTTTTGTTTTTTTTCATGGCTTACCTTGAACATCACCTCTTGAACATCACCATCACAACTTCAACATCACCATCACCTCTTGAATATCACCATCACAACTTCAACATCACCATCACAACTTCAACATCACCTCTCCCGCTACTGAGATGATATACTTCTACTCTGCCGCTAACAGCAACTTTTCCCCCTGAATTTCTGCATTTTAAACCCAATCAAACATGCTTTCTCTCACACCAGCACGCACAGAGGAGCCATGCCTTGCTGAAAACCTCTCTCTGGTCCTTCCCTCTCTTGTCGCAACGCAGAAGACAGACCCCACATCTGGTTTTGAAGGCCCACAAAGAAATGCGCCAAGTAGGGTGTAAAAAACCATCCCTGGCCTCGTAACTGCCACTAAAATCAACACACGCAGCTCTACTTCCAGCTATAGGGCATTTTTATAGCGGAGTTTTCATAGATCCTGCTTTCTGGCATGCGGAGGCTGCCAATGGATGGGGACCACTGTCCCACTGCCTCCCGGCACCCTGTCCGTAACACCACAGTGGTGAGGGGCTGGGGCAGGTACCCCTCTGCTCCACTGTCCTACAGCACCCAGCACATCTGGCCCTGGTCCACATCTGGGGCTCCCAGATGTTACGAGACCTGGATAATATTTAGATAATAACAATAACACGCTCTGCTGTTTGCATTACAGTCCTTAGCCTGCCTTACATCTTCATCTTGCCCCTTGCCATCTCTACACAGCAGTTTTGGAAAAGTCCCAGAAAGACTGATTTCCCTTAAATCACTGAGGATACAGAGGCAGGGCTCGGAGTGGGAGTCGGCCGGCATTCCGAGCAGCTCTCGGCCCTTTCCCTCCCCTGCAATACATTTTCATGTCCTCGCCCCTCTTCCAGCTGGGTCACCTCCTGCCAGTGAGAGCCCTGTTTATTTTCAGCAGAAGGAAGGAGGAGCCCAAATTAATAGAAACCAGGTAGGTTTCTGGTTTTCATCAAAATCCCCAAGGTTCTGGCCAGCGTGGACAGGAGAAACCCCTGGACAAGGGTTTTGGAGGACAGCAAAGCAAAACCCTGGGGATGCTTGCTGGAGTGAGCCCAGGAGATCCAAGTGTTGCTTCAGCCAGGGCAGTATCCCTGCATCCGCAGGGAGCAAGCGTTACAGGAAAACTGAGGATTATCCCATCTCCCCCCGCTGAGCCTGCTGGGGATCACTGCACTCACTTTGGGAACTCAAAAACTTGGAATTCAGCAACGCGTGTGCACGCATGAGCCGGTGTCCAGACGTGCGCTGAATGAATAGAAATGTCGTGTTTGTTTTTCAGTTTTTAAGAAACTTAACCCCATTAAGGTTTTTTTAGTTACGCCTACTCAGAAGGTGGCTGTAATTTCTCTGTGGGTTTAACAGCAGAGATGAGGTGTTGGATGGCTCCATCAAATTTGATGTCAAATTTATAGGAACGGCACGAAAGCAAAAAGAAACATTAAGTTCCATGTGCTTCCGAGTTTCTTAGGCTCCTTTGAAAGCGATGTAAAGGAGAAGATTTTTTTAAAAAAACAACCCAGATAGTTAGACATTAACATTATTTTCTCCTTGCACACTCATGTCTTGATGAGCTATTTGGCATTCTAAGCCTTGTGTCTGCAGAGAGAATAAAGGAAGACAAAATGTTCTGCAAATGCAAAGATACAAGACTACATTAAGCTGAGTATCTCCTGATGTCTCTATATAAAAGGAAAGCAGTGCTTAAATTCTAGTTCTGGAGTACCTGAGCTCCACAGAGGAAAAGCAGTTCTTAAAAAGATCTATTATTGAGCAGTCTGCAGGATGACACATCTGCCTGTTAATGCATGGGAGGCTGGGAAGGCTGTGGCTGGGAGCGACGGCTGCTGAAGGATTGCCCAAGTACCTCCAATCAGATTGCTTTGTGTCAAAGGAAAACCAGAGGTCCCAGAAACCAAGAGTGGGAGAGAGAAGTTTTAACAACAAAAAATATAACAGGCATAATTATTAGCTTCCATTGTTTCTGCAGACAAAAGGGCAATCACTTTAAATCTTCTGCGTCTTGCCAAGTCTCTTATTTCCTACCTCTTACAATTAGCACACCAAATGCCTATGAACCAGGATGAAATTACTGAAAAGCCGGGGAGAGGAGGGGGAGACAAGGGCAGAACGACTGCATGCTCCAATTATTCCACTTTAAGCTACATCTCAGTGAAACCAGCTCAAGCACACTATTAACTGAAGTAAAATGAGACAAAAAACACTGCGAAAGAAGAGATGTGAAATTAGACACACCCCCCCCATTCCCTTTCCTATACGGGCTGTGTGTGTGGGAGATAACTACTCCCACAGCCCTACCGAGGATTTAATGTTGGCGCTACTGCACGCGTGTCTCCTCGCTCCAGCGTTGATGGGAACTGAAAAAAAAAACCAAAATATTTCTTCTTCTTTCTTCCCAGCTGATGCCTGCCTAAGACAGGCGTATATCTCATGCCACCAGAAGCTTCAAATCTTTAACAATCGGTTTTGACAGCTCTTTTTTTTTACATCAGAAATTAGGTACATGCGAATTCTTATATTATCTTGCAGCTTTGTAAGCCTCCATCCCCAAGGCAAAAACTGTTTTCACAGAAATAAAGAAGTTCTGTGTGCAGGTTTATATTGACATCATTTAAAAAATGTTTCACAGGGGGAAAAAAAAATCTAAAATAACATTTCAGAAATTAAGATGAAATACATCTCCATAGTGGTTTTATTTTGCTTCCAATTACCTTGTCCCAGGATTAACATTTCCCATATGTATTCTTACAAATGGACCCCCTTAGCATCCTTAGGGATGGTGGAAGGACATTCACAGCATCACAAGGCAAGCAGAGCCTGGAAGAAGGGTCCAGAGGACTGCAGGATGAATAAATTTGGGACTCTACACAAACACAGGTCATACAGTGATTTTTAACCTCTTTCAGCCTGTGGAAAAATAAAAACACTCCAGTCAAGCTCATGTACTCTGCCATTACTGCAACTGGTCCTCATTGGCTCTTGTGGCCACAGAGATCACCCAGGACACACATTTTCGCAGTTAGGTCAGCTCTGCTGAGGAGGCAGAATTTTCTTGGCAGCTCTTCTGGATGGACAAACCTCCAGCTCGGGGTGTAAGGGTAATTCTGCACTTCCCTCTTCTAGTATAGCACATACGTATACATTACTGACATACACATGTGCACGATGACATAAAACTTCCCAACCAAAACACTCAACTCCACATCCTTCTTTCCCTGGGTAGCAGATGAAAGAGCACATACAGATGTGCGCTGCTGGAAGCTATTTGGAAACTGCAGCACTAAGAGCGGTACCAAAAAACGACCGAGGAGAGAAAAACACAACCAAGGCAAAGTGGTGTGTCCACCCAACCCGGCCAGATTGATCAAACAAGTTTATTTTCAGTTAAAAATCACCTTAGATGGAATGTTATCAGCCCATATAAGTGGATACATAATACCCATTTTTTTTATAGTGCAAATATGTAAGGAAGAAAAAAACCTAAGCAGGTTCCTCCAGAAACCCTAACTGCCAATTTCCCGGCATAGGTGCAGCTAAGCCCCTGCCTTAATCATGCATGTGTTTTGTATTATTTTTTATTGACTTTTGAAACTCATAAAAGGAGAAATTAAAAGAAAATCGCAACGACTAGCCACACAACCGATCCTTCAGGGCTCATAATCCTGCAGATCTTTATAATGCAGTCTTATTTTAAACACCTGGGTAATCCTGCTGAAGTCCGTGAGATTACTCGTGGACATGAAGTCAGAGATGTGAGTCCCTGGGTGTCCCTACCAACAGACAAGGCATGACTCCCACGGAGACCCACTTGAAACGCAGAGCCACAACGTTGGGATTTTTTTCCACAGTTTTTTCAAGGGAAAAGCTCAAATAAGAAGCAACGCAAACATGAGATGCTTTGGCCACTCATCTCAAGTCTGCGGAAAATCAGAAATATCTCAAAGATGCCCGGGGAGCTGGGGATGGGATGAAATGTTAATGCAACCCTTGCCTGACCCACAGTCACAGTGTAACTGCTAAAGCCTTAGAGGATTCTAGCAAAAAATGAATATAACCTGCAGCATCTTTACAGGGACTTGGTGAAATAGAGGAAGTTCACCAACAAAGTAAGCCTCAAAGGAAGGATTATCTTCACTTATAAGGAAGCTATTCCAGAAGGAAACTGGACCAGGCAATTTCCATCTCCAGTGGGATCACATTTACCTGTTTGAGCTGAAGGGAATTGACTCCACCAAAAGTAATTCCACTTAAGGTCAGAAACTATCAGTCTGCCGCCCTGGAAGAAACACGTGTTCCACAGATACATATTTTTTTCCCCCTTTTACTGATCTCCAATTTAAGTGTGGAACACTTCCAGCTCTGATTTTTGTTTAAAGTCACACCAACCCAGGTATAATATTTCAAGCGTCCAGGTTCAGGTCCTTTAATTGCAACTTTCTGTGACTTATTAATGATTTATTCATCTCAGGATGCACTCTGCAGTCTAGCATATCACCCTGAGCCTCGCACAGCACACTGTTAGCTTGAAAATTTCATAAACCGCTGCATTCTTGACAGGTTGAAAAGTTAACAAGGGTTGTAAGGCAGGGAAAAAAATAAGCCTGCTGAGCTCTGATCAGCTCAGCCCCCAAAACCCCAGACTTTTTCAGAAGAGCAGCACACAGCTCGCTATTAAAAAGGGAGACTCTATTACAATATTGGCTTTGTGGCCTGGGTTTCCCCGTTCCTCAGCTGAGATAAAATGTCGCCTCTTTAATGAAAGCCACGCTTCGTACGTGCTGGCTGTAAACTATCAAACAGGATCTCTGTCTCCTGAATACATGAAGCGTCACTCGCAGCTTTTTCTAAAGGACCTTTGAAAAGAAAACGGCTTGTGAGGCCACTCGCTCCTCCGGGCGCGGGAGAGCGGTGAGGAGCCACCAAAAACTGCCCTTCACCCCGGGGGCAAATCAGTGATCGTCTCTGGGCTGACTCCGGGGGGGGACAGAGGAGAAACTCTGCACATTTGGAAATGGGGAATCCCTTAGTTGATAGCACTATTCAAGACAATTTATTTAAAAGAAATAAATGACACTTCTTTATGGAGAAGAAGTGCCAGAATATTCAGCCTTGGAAGCTTTCTACAAGGGTAAATTGAAGTTCCCAGCCTACAATCAATAGAAAAACATTGCAGGCAGACACGGACAACATTAAGTAAAACAAAAATAAATACATAAATACCTTAGCAACATTACGGACGTTAAGTTGTACAGACCCAGAGGCTTTTTGTTTTACAACTACTGAATTACCCCGCCAGTTTTTGTGCATTCACCCTGATGCCAGGGCCTTTGCAGCCCTTTCCCGATGAGCAGGCAGTGAGATGAGAAAGAGGTGGTAAATCTCCTTCCAGCCCATCGGGGATAACGCAGCTCTCGCACGCAGGCTTAGGCTCAGCACCAACTACCCCAGGTCTTCCCCGGGGAGACACAAAAGGGGCTTTGGCTGTACACACGATCCTCCATATGAAGTTTTAGAGAATGACAAAACTGCCTTTCAACAGGTTTTCAAGTCCATAAACAGCACATTCAGAGCGGCTCACCATTTCGGTTGTCCCATGAATGGACTTCTTCACGAGGCAAGCAACAACAGTAATTCACTTTCATCCCCAAGAAAAGGGCCACTGCTTAACGAGGAACTATATGTGTATGGCACCGGAATATTTGATTACTACTTCTGAAAATACACCTGCACGGCATGACAGATCTCCCAGCAGACTGCGCTGCACCGCGGTTTTATTTTCCAAATGCAAATTGAATTTAAGCGACTTTGCAAAGCCCATTTTGTTAACAAAATCTCTGAGCGGTGTGATGCATTCCTGCCTCTTTTGCCTACATTAGCAAGGCTGGGCTCAAATCTGCAGGATGAGGCTGGAGGTGGGGGGGGGGGGGAACATACAGGCAGCCGGTGATTTGTTTTCCACACCAAGCTCAGAAATTAAGCAGGCCAGTGAGAAATTCCAAGCTCACTTGGTGGACACTGAGCTTATGAGAAAACAGAGATTATCACGAGTTGGGCTGCAGCGGGCTCTCCTTGAAGAAGCAATGCTGCAAACTCAAACAGAGGAGTAATTTAATAAAATGCGGCGGGATTCAGGCTAATCATAAAACTTGCTGTGATGAGAAGACTGAAGAAAAATTGCTGCTTCTTGTCCATTATGCCTTTATTTTTGATTAGGGAAACAAAAGCCGGGAATAGAAATGTCAGGCTTTTTTCATCCCTGATGGGTTCCTATGGGTACTGAAAAGGAAGAAAGTGCCTTGATTCTTGTAAAGATAATTAGCATACCTTCGGACTGAAAAATAGGTAGAGCCATTAGCAGCAGTCAGACAGCTCACGCTTGGACGCAGAGTTCTGCAAAGCCCCTTTAATAATAAGCCGAATCTTATCACTACATTGATTTCTAAAATGAGTACATAAAAATACATTTATTTCATGCACTTGCCATGACATTTCATTACTTTCTGGAAAATTATATGCACTGGCTCCTGCTTCTTAAGTGCTAAAATGTATACTGCGCTGCATGCCGGCTCTCGTTTCTTACATTCTGCATTTTGAAATAGGGAGTAAAAATCTCCTTAGGCAGAGCAGGTAAAGGAAATGTATGACTCAGTAGAAAGCTCAATAAAGCTAACTGGCTTTACATGCAAGATTTTCCTTGCGCTACGCTCCCCGTCTTACCCTCTTTCTGCTGAGGCCACTAAAGCTGTTAAGTTGGGTTTCTTGGAATTTCTATCCCCGTACTTCGCAACCAAGAAAGAAAAAGCTGATTAAAAATCTCTGATCCTTCCTGAAACGATACTTGCTTGCGTTTGCCCAAGCATTTCAGCAGCGAGCCCGCTGTCAGGAACGCTCTTGCCATAAATCTGTCATCCCTGGTTGACTCCCTCCAAGTGCCGTACGCACGCAGAAATAAAGCCACGTCACCAGATTGCTCTTTTAATTACTCGCATTTATGAATGTCAGCGACATCCAGGAGACCAAAACTGGAGTTTTGCTGGGCGTTCCTCTAGCCATCAGCGTGTGAAGTTCACGAGAGGGAGACGGACTGATTTCTAGCCTTTCCAGCCAAAATATGATCACGCCGGTGGTGGAGTTGCTTAAGGACAAAACATGCAGTTCGATCCCTCTCTAAATTGTCAATACAATTGTCTTTCACCAGGACTGCTGCAGCCTGTATGGGTAAGATGATTAATCACTTCAACTCTACCAGCCATTATTTCTAATTAAAAACTATGCCATAAATACCTATTTTATTGCTAGGTCTCTATGGTAAATAAATTCAAGCGGTCAGTAAAGCACTCGCAAAGGAAATTACTGTTAAAAAATGACTTTTTGTTTCCAAGCGTATCTTCCTAATTAAAAAGGCTGTTTCCCATACATATCCCAGCAGCACAGTCTGCAATAATCTCAGGAGTCTTTGAAAGCACAATTCTGAGCAAATCCACTAAAATAACTTCTTGCCATCATCTGTTCAATGGAAACTATAGCATTTTGCCATCATAACACGCTTTTCAATGTTGACACTTTACTGCTTCTCCATCTCCCGGTCAGGCAGTGAAGAATTAAAGCACAAGCAAAAAGAAAAACACGCAAAACGTGCAACTTCCTAAACAGACCATTTTATATACGGAGATTAAATCTCTCCCTCTTCTCCCACTCCCCCCTACACCCCCCACCCCATTGCTGATGATAGATGCAAATCTTTTGGGGTAATTATATCAGCCTTACTCTCCTGGCACAGCTCGAACCTCGGAGTTTCTTGTGGCACCCTGGGGCTTCCCGTCTGTTGACAGCATGAAGAAGGTGCCTGGGAGCAACCCCTCCGGGTGGAAGGGCCAGGCCAGGGCACCGTGTGTGGTCAGGGTGGAAATGCAGATGTAAACACCCTTCTAATCCTCGCTTCACATCGTCGTAACTTTCTGTACACAAGGAGCCCTTAAACAAATGCCTCTGCATTAGGAGCTCCAAAGAGGACACGCTCCGGAGAAAGTAGAGCAAACTCCTCCGTTCTTGATGGAGCATGTGGCAGAGAAACACAGCCCTGCTCCTTGGTACGGCTTCAGTGAGCAGGGCAGAATGCTGCAACCAAAGCACCAGCTGAACTACCATCTATAAATATTTGAATTATTCTGTGTAACATTTCAAAACATAACAAACAGACAGCACTGGGATTTCTATTAAAATTATCCCTCTGTGTTGGTTCCTGTATGTGTATATGAATCATACATATTCTTCTTCAGATGCACTGCATATGAATTCATAGATCATATATAAAGCTAAGGACCAGAGCTTCAAAAGCGCTCAGCATCCATTTAGATAGAATCACAGAATCATAGCTACTAAATGGCAGGAGAGAGACTGCTGGAGAAACCAGCTGGGTGTTTTTGAGTACAGCAGGGTTGGCAGAAACCACCACCAGGCTCCTGAATCTTGCTGATACACAGCCTGGGTATTAAGACTGTTCCAAAACCAGGCCACCTTATTTAGACCCTTAAATGCACTTGAGAAAACCTGACCCTAAACAAAGCCATTGCTTATAACATCTAGCCCAACTACAGTGCGCTTGAAACATTTATAATGTGACATATGCATTACCAGTTATTTATTCTTTAGTATAAACACTTAAAATATTAATTACATGCGCTGTCAGAACTGTCTAACGTAGGCAATCTCAACTATAAAATACCGTTTTGTTCTTTTCTCTAACCTCCCCCAGCCTTTGAAATTACCTTCAGATGTCTGTAGACAGATGTTAATGCTTCTGTCGAGGGGCAGGAAAGGGTACAGCCTTGCCTGCAGCCCAATGCCATGGATTTAACTCCTGCAGCATTACCCAGTGGCCACTAATTTTATCCTTACATGGCGATACGATTTGATGGGACTTTTCACAGAATCACAGAATCTTCATGGTTGGAAGGGACCTCTGAGATCACTGAGTCCAACCACACACACACAAAAACCCAACCCCACAATCTTGGGCACTAGAGCATGCCCTGAAGTGCCACCTCTACACATTTCTTAGATACCCCCAGGGATGGGGACTCCACCACCTCCCTGGGCAGGCTGGTCCAGTGCCTGACCACCCTCTCAGCAAAGTCATTCTTCCTAATATCTAACCTAAATCTTCCCTGCCCCAACTTCAGACCATTTCTTCTGCTCCTGTCATGATTCCCTTGGGAGAAGAGGCCAACCCCCACCTCTCTACACCCTCCTTTCAGGGAGCTGTAGAGGGCAATGAGGTCTCCCCTCAGCCTCCTCTTCTCCAAACTAAATGTGCCCAGCTCCCTCAGCCTCTCCTTGTGTGGCTTGTTCTCCAGAGCCCTCACCAGCTTGGTGGCTCTCCTCGGGACATGCTCCAGCCCCTCAATGTCCTTCTTGTAGTGAGGGGCCCAGAACTGACCACAGCCCTCGAGGTGAGGCCTCACCAGTGCCAGAGACCAATTCTTGTAACTCTTACCACTTTGGAAGGGCAAAAGACACACACCATTCCATCCAAACCAGTCTATCCTGAAGTGCAGTTCCCCAGCTGATGTGGCTTTATAGGGCTGTAAGTGCACCCCTGTGGGTGTCAGCTGTCCCAAGGACAGCTCCCCAAAACTTGTCTCCAGCATCACTTCCACCCAGCTGCAAAGACCTCATTGGAGGTAACCAGCAGTCAAACTCCGGAGCACAGGCACAAAGGACAACAGGGTATGGGAAAAGGGGCTTGGAGCTGTATCATTTTGAACTGAGAAACAAAAATAAGAACATGAATATGAGTAAAACCTAACAGATGACCTTTCTAGCATGGGAACCGTTGAAAATGATCTCTCCACCTTGGAAATTATGCAGAAAGAAATGAAGACAATGCATTTAGCAAGAGGTGTTTTCCCTGTTTCATTAACTGCGGGGTGATTACCAATCAGTTGTGAAACTTATTAAAGCAATTTGTAACTTTAGGCATCTAATGGCGTTTATGCAGGAGGGAACTGGCAATCAACACCACCTAATGCAGCTTGAGGTGTTTCTGGTTTTAAATATATCATAAGAGAATTACAGCTACATCTCTAACGATACGCCGCATCCGAGCCTGGATCTTAGTTTGTGCTATTAATTTGCACATTTCAAGCTGACTGGAACTAACAACCAAGGATGGCAGAAGACTTTCTCACCCTCCTTGCTCCCTTTTTTTGACACACAGCCAAGAAATTCCTCAACAGCCCATTTTGCTCTAGAATAAATAAAATTACTCTTGAACATGCAGAGCTCCTTTTAATGAAGTGGAGAGCTATTTACTAAAATATCTTACTCCTACTCAAGTAAGTGGGAGTCCTTAATTCTCTAGCTTGGAACAAGATGTAGCAGAAATAAGACCTTCATCGAAGCCAGATGAAGGGTTGCTGAAACAAACACGCATGTGTTATTCCACTACCAAGTCAATGAGTCCACATCACCCAGATACTCCTCTGGTTACTTTTTACCCCCTCCAGATAGACTTTTCCTCCTCACTAATCTGATGAGTTCCTGAAGATCACTGAAAATGTGGGCACAACCAACCAACCAGAGTGACCTTTGATGCCAACCACTTCTACCACACCATTTCACAGTTTTAGCAGACAATTTTAATGATTCAAAATACCTTATGGTCTCTTCTTCGATTTCCTTGGCAAAATATTTGCAGTGGCTTTAAACTTAACTATGTAAGGAAATGAAATGCAAAGTCACAGGCAAATATCGCCAAAAGCAACAAGTGTCCTTCAACATACCCCATCTTACAGGACCACGACTAATCAGTGCAGCAAACACAAAATGCTTATAGAAATTAATTACCCATTAAGGGTAAAAATAAAAGTATTGAATAATTCTGCATAAACAAATAAAATAATCACCACATAACCCTGCCCATTGAATCCATAATTTGCCATTATGGACTATTCCCACCTAAGAGACGCTGGGCCATTATGTTCTCAGTTGGAGCCCTTTTGCTAACAAATAAGTGAAATCTCAATTGTCTGACATTCAAATATAATATTGACTTTTGAATTGCTATTTTAATGGAGTAGTTAAGCGGCATGAATACAAATGCGTTACGCAGAAATAAATTGATATATTTCCACCACTGAAGAAAACCTCAAAACACCCCATGGCGTTACTCTGACTGCTGTAAGCCCACTATTTTTTTATTTATTTATTATTGCCTTCCCCACTATCTTAAGATATTTTGTTTTTCCCTTGCAGGTGTGACAGGAAATTTCTCTTCCTCTCTTCATTTCTACAGACTCCAGCTCGTGTGCATTTGCTAAGGTATGTGTCTTGATTTCTGACACCAAGTCCTGCTGCATTTCTGAAGAAGGTTTTGGGAAAGAGACAAGGGATTCTGGATGCCTCTGCATCCTCACAGACGTAACTTAGGTATTCAAATCAAAACAAAACTGCCTTAAAAATTACCTCCTTTTTATTAGCAACTCGCCAGCAAGCAGCTGTTGTTATGAATAAGGAGATCCACTGGCTTTTGATAATTTTGCAAAATGGTACCTGCTTCAGAGAGTGGCTTGTATGATTTAAATCGTGAGACCCCCAACACTCCCCTCTTTATATCCAGCAGGTACAGGTGCCCAACCTAAAAGAAGGTGCAATTAGTGGCTGCAAGATGCTGGGTAGGGTCAAGGTCCAGAGGAGCGTTCCTCTATGCAGGAGACTCTGAAAAATATTCCATGTCCAGGCATTTTATAGGTTTTGCTATTTCCCCCATGTCTATGGAAGGTGAGCAAGATTTTTCCCCTCAAGGGTTTTCATTCTAAGTTGG
>JAOTQQ010000032.1:20092172-20112854 GCA_026546715.1 Gallinago undulata | reverse complement strand
ACGGGTCCAGCGGAGGGCCATGAGGATGATCAGAGGGATGGAGCCCCTCTGCTATGAGGACAGGCTGAGAGAGCTGGGGTTGTTAAGCCTGGAGAAGAGAAGGCTCCAGGGGGACCTCATAGCAGCCTTCCAATATCTGAAGGGAGCCTACAGGAGAGCTGGGGAGGGACTGTTTGCAGTGACAGGACAAGGGGCAATGGTTTTAAATTGGAAGAGGGGAGATGCCACATGCCTGCTTCTGAAGTTCAAGCATGCTCTACAAGCTGCTTCATGAGTTGACCAACTAAATGCAACAGCAACTCTCAATTAGAGCCATGCATGGAGTAACCCACCCCACCACATCAGGACCTCCACTTCTACTGCCCTCGCAGCACTTCTCGAGTGCAGCCTCAATACTTCGTCTCCAAATACCCCAACAAAAAACCTTTTATAGCTCAAAGTCAAGATGCAACCGAGCCAGCACGTAAACTCCATGTGCGCATCCCTGTGCCAGCTGAAACCAACCTGCAGCCCCGGAAAACCTCTTCGGGAACCCTGCAGATGAGAAATTCCTTTGGATGTGCGTGTGTTTTGTATTGTGAGCAGCTGCTCTGCATCCCCCAGAAGCCCCTTAGAGTTGACATGCAAAGGAGGATGCAATCTCTGCAAGGCCTGGGAAAAACCTCAGCATATTTGTCTCGGAAATTAATAGCTGACAGGTATTTTTCCAGGGCTTCTGGGGGAATTAGGGGAAAAAATTAATTTCCTAATCCAAAGAAAATACTTGGGAGATTTTAATTTTTTTTCCCCCAACCTGAACTAGTATTGAAATTATATGTAGATATCAGAAAAAAAGCTAATCAAGTTTTCTTTTTGGTGAAACAACATTCTAGGAAGAAAATCATTTGGGGGTAATTTAAATAAGTTACATTCGATGAAAAGAAAAAGCCTCACTTTCCTCTTTTCCTATTAAAACACAGTAAGAGTTACAACTTCAAACGAAAGTCATTTTATACTAAAAAAAAAATTATCAGTTTGACATTTTCCAAATTATTTTTGTCTTACTTCCACTCAAAAGAAAATGCCATTAAAATTGATGAGCTTTAACAAGCAATTTTGTTTTGAAGAAACAGCCTTTTCTAAGAGAAAATTGTTTCAATGGAATATTTTTTCTGTTTTGATCACTAATTATTCGAAGACACTGGAGTTCTCTGATCCCGGACATATGACATGGATTAAACTGAAACCAGCTGGAGATTAAATTTCTAATTCACATATGGAGCTCATGACCCTCTTTATGAATCATCACACCGTTTGTTTAATATTTAATGCAACTCTTAGTTACTCTGAAGAAAATGTTGAACAACAGGGGCCCATAAAATTAAAATCACACAGCAAAATTACAGCTACTTGTAAATTCTCTCTCTTGCTTGGGACTTCATCACAAATCTGGCTGATCTAGGTTCATTAAGTTTATTTTTTTACTCCCAAAATGGAAAGATAGGATGGAACCCTAACAGTTCATATGAACATCTCTGATGACAGCTTGTGAGCCTCACAAGATCCATGCTTGCCTTTCATGCAAACCCAGGCATAGTATCTTGAGATTAAAAAGCACTATTTCTGAGAGTGTTGGTCTACTGAAGTCTTAGGAAGAATGGGAAATTAAAACTCTGCAGCTCTAGATGTAATTTTACTATCTTAAATGCACAGACCAAGCACACTAGAAAAATAACTGCCTGGGTCGTGATCTCTCTTTCCTCAGCTCCTTAACTCACCAACTTGAAAAATAATTTTGAAGAACTATCAGTAGGTACCTATATATCTCAATGACCACAAACCTGCACTCAGGCAGATTTTATCTACCTCTTTTGAAAAAGCTACAAGAAATATTATTTTTCCTAAGTGCATTTGCGCAGTTTCTAAAAATTGCCATTTTGTTAAGCGCTATTAAATGAGTTGTGGGAGAAGTTTAAAGCTTCCGCCCACCTCCTCATCTGAGCAAGGACAGCAAAGTCAAGCCAAAACCCAACTCCTATCCTGTCAACCTGAATCCGTCTTTTCTTCAAAGACCTGTTTCTACTCGATATGACGACATGTCTCACCTCCAGCTTTCAGAACAAAGCACAGATTCACGTCCAATCCCCAACAAATACCCAAAATACCAGGAAAATCTCCGTGCAGCTGTGTTATTTTCTGGCATCAAGCATTCCTCTGCCTTCCCTTTTGGCCCCATCAGTATTACCACTCTGACTCACCCTCACAAGACCAACAAATTGCACACCTCCTCTCCCCTAGATGCCTATTTTCACCAGGAATTGATTGATACAGCGTTCTTCAAGGCTCGCGAGGGTCACAGCTAATAAGTCAGCATCAGTAGGCGTGATCATCTAAAAGCTTCTCTTAATAATATAATGACAGTTTGATGGATTCAGGCTTAAAACTTTACAGGATCACAGAATGCTATGGGGTTGGAAGGGACTTCTGGAGATCATCCAGTCCAACCCCCTGCCAGATCAGGGCCACCCAGAGCAGGTCCCACAGGAACATGTCCAGGTGGGGTTTGAAGGTCTCCAGAGAAGGAGACTCCACCACCTCCCTGGGCGGCCTCTTCCTTTGGAAACACCAAGCACCCACTCAGTGGGAAAAGTAGGGAGAAAAAACTTCTCTAAGTGCCAAGAAACCACTTGTTGTGGGGCCCTTTGCCCGATTATGTATGTAAGTATAGACTTCCCAAGCTCAGCAGCACTGTCCTTGCCACCTCTCCCTGCTTCGCAGTCTGCATGACTATTCCAGCAGCACTTTCTCATGTGCTCCCCAGCAGAATTAATTAATGTTTGCACAGTACTTTGAAGATGAAAGCACTAAGCGACCGCTAAATATCAGGCCAGATTCTCAGCTGGCTTAAAAACTGGCATTTGCAGCACAGCATCTGGGCCCACAATCACCCTGTCTCATTAGAGAGGTTCTGTAGAAAATGTGAAGGAAAAAGAATTTCAAAAAAATATACATAAGAGAAAGAATATAAAAAAAGAAGAATATACCAAAATATATAGAAAAGCAGCACTGGAGTAATAACCTTTCTGCTTTTCCCAGAGTCGCTCTCTCTGCAGGTGACGAGTACGAATCCTCAGAGCCACGACACCATTCTCCTTCAAACCTCCTTAAAACTCACCTCTGCTGAGATGCCTACAAATCACTCAGCACCGATTAGCCAGCTGATGGACTGTGACTTCTGGACATTGCACTTACCATAACCACCCTGCTTTTAATGCTGGCCCGCCCCATCTGTTTACTCAACGGGCTGCTTCTTTCCTAGCCTCTGCCTTGAACATTTGCAGGAGTTCTTCTTACATATATATATAGATATGGATATATAGATATATTGATATATCTCAGCCCAGGGATACACAGATGCCGACAAAATGTCTTTCCAGCCCTTTGCAGGCTCTATATCATAAGGACATGCAAAAGTCAGTCTCGAAGGCTAAGCCTCAATAGGTTCAGGTCCACTTACCCAGTTGTGTGTTCCTGTAGAAGACCCATTGATCACGGAAAGCAAGTCAGGAGGTTTAACTCAAGCACATGTTACAGGTAAAGTAGCTGTGTGTTTTTCCTAAAGGCTCCATGCTGCTGTAGTTCAAGGGCTAAACTTCTTGCTCATGCTAGATTATATTTTTTTTTTTTTTAATAGCAGGAATTGCTCTTAAAATTGCAAACACATGGTCCAAGAGAAAGTCGGATCAGCGAATCAGTCTGTCACTTAAATAAACTGCACTAGCAATAAGGGGGGGGACAAAGTGGCTCTTTGAATATTACAGAGACTGGCAAGGACACCTTCCTCTGAGGGCTTGCGATAACACAGCTGGCTCCGAGAGAAGGCAGGGCACCAGCAGACAGCAGGCATCTCCTGCTGGGACACCACAAGTGATGGGAGGAGCATCTCCACCAGCTGGATGGGCGAGGGATGAAGGGTTAGTGATGAGGAAGGCCTTTGGAGGGTGCGGCATTAGAACGAGTGACCTCACTGATGAGCAAAGGGACCAGAGATACGTGGCTTGGGTCCAACCAAATCTCTTATCACACCCATGTGATCTAGGAGCTCAACTCAGACAAACTTCAAAAAAAAAAAAAACCACAGCTCCAGTTATTTCAGTAGGAAGCCACAGATGCAAAGGGTATCAATGCTCTTTCCATGGCCTTGCCTTATGTTTTCAACTCCTTAACTAAACCAGTCCCACTGGCTGTTCATGGAGATGCCCACGTGCAACAGCAAAACTCTGCTCACTCAAACACCTGAAACAGTGCTGGACTTTTAGGTATTAAAATGGAAACGTCACACCAAAAACAAGTTTCCATGCTGTGAGACTCCAGCAGGTGTTACAAACACCAAGGACACTGCTTTTACAACAACACGTTTTTTAAAAAAAAGGCAAAAGGCTAAAGGGGAGGTGCAGATGATCCCGACTGGCCAAAGGGGTATGGAACACCAGAACACCACGTGAGGCCATGCCCTGTCTACAGCCAGGGAGCCAACTGGAGGCTTCCTGGGGCTGGTCAGGGAGTGGTGGTACATTAAATCACCCGTTGTACATTCCTTTATCACTATCATTGCTGCTGTTTACCTCTTTCCCTCTCTGTTCTGGTAAACTGCCTTCATCTCAGCCCACAAGCTTTGCCTCTGTCTTCTGACTCTGCCCTCATCCCAGCCCGGGCTGCAGAAGGGTGAGCCATGACTTCACGGTTCTCGGCTGCCGGCTGGAGATAAACCATGGCAGGCTGGCAATCTCAAGGATTTAATCTGTACTCCCTAGCTGCAGCAGTACTGCTCAGAATGTGATGATGCTCCTACCCCATGGAAGCCCCACGGAGGGATGCCCCCATCCACCCTAGACCAGGGGTGTGCCCACATATACACACCATCAGTGGCAGGAAACCATGAACGCAACCAAGCAGACTAAATTCCAAGCCTTGTGCCTTGGGCAAAGCTGGATCTTTCCCCATCTGGTTGCAGATCTTCATTACCCCTCCAGTCTGTTTTGTGCTCCTCCTTTCCCACTGAAGCCTCTCTCCACTGAGAAGCATCCTATCAGCATGACTTAAGCTGATGCTCTGCACTCATAGCCTTACTCTCTAGAGAGCTGGGATGAGATTTTCAAAAGCACTTAGTGTCAACCTACCTCTGCTCCAAATCAGTCTGATCATATTAGGTTTACTATCTTAAAATTCTTAAGTTCGGTCATGTATATTTTGTCTTAATAAACTTACCCTAAAGGAATGCTGCTGCTTTGAAATGAGATTACCAGACCTGAGACTATATTTATGCATCTCAATAAGGAATCTGATTTTCCACTTCCAGTTTTGTGGATTTTTTTTGGAGCACATTGAATATTTAGTACTGGCAGAACAGAGGTCAATGCAATTATACTCTACGTCTTAAAAGGAAATAGTTACCTCTAAATTCAGTGCTAAAGAAGTGCTGCACTGGAGACCTTAAGTCCCAGAACTCCACAAACTAATGCTTAAAATTAATAGCAATCTCAAAGAAGCCAGAATGAGCTTTTTTTTCTTTCAGTATCCATGAACAGTTCTGCACAACCAAGACCCAAATACCAATATAGGACTTTATCTTTCGCCTCCTGTCTGTTTTTAAAAACAAACTGCCAGGCAGTGAGTGTTTCTGAACGGTACAAGAAATGACTGTCACCCGTCACCAGCTCTTTTCCAACACACAAAGAGTGGAGAACCACTTCTCAACTTAGTCCATATGGCACCTCCAGAAACACCAGACTAACAGGTGAAGAGTTCTGGCCATGAAGCTCATATAGCGTAGGGCTAAATGTAGGCTTAAAGACCTATGTTTTTTTGTTTGTTGGGTTTTTTAAAAAAAAAGTATGTTCAAGCTTCTTCTGCTTGATTTTCTCTTTTGATATATATATATTTTTAACTTAATCCGTAATTGGTCTTTCTAAATGATTGACAGCAAAGGTGAAGGAACAGCCTGTCTTGAATGCTCGGGTAGTGAATAGAGAAGCTGACATGTCAGATTTCTTCACCTCCAACTGGAATTATAAATTATAGACTTCTTTTATATTTTCATAATACCAAGTTCATCTTAAAAATAGAATGATTCCTTGGGGGTGTATTTATAGTGAAAAAATACATATCTAATGCTGTACTTAGCATACCTTCATGTTTTAATACAATTGGAATGATTGTTCCAATTTTGTTCTTATTTTGGAAATCTAGGAGCAGAATCAGATCATCTTACATTTTTCAAAAGATCCATCATTTTTCTTCAGCAGGACATTCCGAAATTTTCAAAAGCTGTTTGTAATTTAATGTATCCTCCTGCTCTACCTACAGCTACTTGGCAGGTTGCATCTTCCCAGCTTGGCCAAGGGCCACTTCATCTGAGTCTCTACACCCTTTGCAGGGAGCAGAACCAAGATCTGAAGAATCTGTTCTGCAGGAACTGAAGTTTCCACCCCATAAAACCCCCTTAATTCAGCCTTCATCCCTAAGCAAGTAACTTCTGCGAAACAAATCCTTGAGTTCAAATTAATCGGTTTGTGTAAGAGCTGCCCATCAGTAAAAGCAAAGCAGCACACCCCAGGGAAATGCCTTCGAGCCAGACACGGCACATTGAAACTCCCCAATTTATTTCACATGGGAGGGAGGGGAGAGAGCTCTTCAAACTTTTGTCTAAAGTATACTTGTTTCAAAACATGACACCTCAAGGCCCGACTCCCAATAGCAGTGTAACTCTCTGTGGAAGTGCAGAGAAGATGAAGATGATCTGCATCGTGAGGAGGAGGGCTCTGGGGAAGGGGCAGAGGCAGTCACCCTGGCCCCAGGTCCTCCCATCCACCTTCACCAGGTCTTGGTAGACCCAAGCAATAAATCCCTTCATCTGCCCCAAAGTCTTGGCAGTACCTGGGGTGGCTGCTGAAGTCCCGGTGTAGCAGGGTCAAAGGTGGTACCTTGGCCAAAGTGCCTTCCGTTCCCCTGGCCTTTCTATATCTTTAATGTACATGGCTGCTTCCTACTGACTATCCCACAGGATGAGACATCAGCCTCAAGCCATCCGCATGAGGAATTCCCCTCCAGCTCCGTTCTCTGCTGCTTCCCTCGAGTTACATCAGGGTGCCTTGATCTTATGAAATATTTTCAATTTCCAGAACAATTTTGACATGGGGACAGAGGAAGGGACAGGGAAGAACAATACACTTCCAATAAAATTTGGCACCATTCAGGGTTTCTTTCACCTCAGGAAAAAAAAAAAAAAGTCCTCTTAAGACACAGATAAACATTTTATTTAAGTTAGCAAGATTTTCTCCTAATAGTGCAATTAGTCTTGAGAACAGACTCTCAGGCATATATAAGCACATCATACCGGGCACACTTCTGACGAATTAAGGAAAGCATTTGTCATTTCCAGTGTCGACACAGTGTTTCAAACGCTGCATTAGCATCGAATCCCAAGGGACCCCCCGAGCAGTCCCTCCCTAGGAGCCAGCCGATGCCTCGACTCCTGCAATTGCCCTTTCGCTGCCCGAAGGAGGAGGAGGAGGGCGAGGGAGCATCACTCGCATGGGAGGAGGCAGCAAGACCCACAACACTGTGACAAGCTCCTTAACAAGTCACAGTTAAGACGTCAGAAAGACTTCGAGACCTCTTGCCATCAGGTTCGGAGCCTCTGCAGAGGCCCCATCCCAGCCTCCCACAGAGGTCTGGAGCTCACTCCCTTGGGCTTTGCTGCCCCACTCAGTACGACACACGGGGACGGACCTGAGCATCAGCCACCACCCTGTGCATTAGGCAAAAGCAGCTTTGCTTTTTTTTTCAATAAAATTGAAATTTTATTTCAATTACTGTGGGGATGGTAAATTGTAACCCTTATCCATCAATGGGATGGTCTTCATTAGTCTGTTCCCCATCATTGAACGCGACTATAGCTATTGCCAAACAGATTATACTGACTGTATTCAGCACGTGGGGAGGAAATTGTATTATTCTGGTAACTGCTTAATGTTTGCCACCAGACACATGAGGCAAATGCGTCCAGGAAATGCTTACCTGCCCCATGTCACCTGCTGGGTAACTCCAGACACCCTAGACATTTGCAAGGAAGCCAGAGGAAATAACTGCAAGAAAAAGTAGAGCCTCCAAAATGAGCTAATAAACGCTGCCGCGGCACGGCAATGCTTTGTGACACGCTGTAAAATTAACACATGCTATTTTGTTGGTACAACAAAACACCCGATGCTTCCCACTCCACAAACCCTACGCAGCCACAGAATGGAAGCCCACCACTGGCGCTCCGTCACCCGCACAAAGGCACGGAATGAAGCCCCCCAATTCCACCCCCGCTTCGTGCAGAGCTGATACCGAAGGTGGCGTGAGCTCTTTTCTTCTTGTCAAGACCAGTTGTCCCATCCGGTGCTCACAAGTCATGTTTACATTTCCCTACAATAGTTTTTTTCCTGTCTCCTGCTTCACCTACATATAACCTCTCAACCATCTCATTGGCCTTAATTTAACAAAAAATGCCAGATGCCCCCCCAAAACCCAACTAAAAAAAAGTCCTAACCCTAATATCTGGGTTGCAGCAGTTTGGTTTCCTGTTGTCTCCGCATGTAGTCTGAGGAGGAGCAGCACTTCCAGGGCACAACTCTCACCGTGGATGGGCAAAGTCACCTTCCGAGGGTGTCCACCTTCCTCAGCCAGCCAGAAGGATGAGGTTCTTCATGCCAATGTCCTTATCCAGCTGTGACCCATCTGTCATCTCCCCAGTTTAGGCTCCGGGTGGGGGCCAGAAGGACGGCAGTAACAACACTTGGTGCTGCCCGACGTCCAGCTTCTCTTCAGCCTACAGGGCTTAATACCCGGAACATCTAATAATTATTATTAATTGCACCTAACTGTAGGCTGTGAAATAGATGGGGGCAATGCAGAGATAAGCCCTGGGCACGTCTGCAGCGTGAAGGAGCACCAGCCCCTGCTTGTCGGGTGGGTTCAGCTGTCCCACGCCAAGTTTGACCGAGCCAATAGAGAGGTGCTACCACTGAGCTCTTCAACATCCACCCCTCTGCAAGCCCTGCCAAAAAACCAGCCCAAGAGATGCAAGTGGCCATCTGAGAAGATACTCCCTAGGAATTTGATTTCGTAAACAAACATTTTGGCTAATTGCATTCTTGTTCTCGCTGCAACGCAGGCCCTATTCAGCCAAAGCATTTGTCTACAGAGCTTAGTTTCTTCCATTTAATGAATGCTGATCCTGTCTTAGCCTCGGCTGGTATATCATCAGGATCAACACGAAATGCTAATGGAGAAAGATGTTTAATATCATTTCAAGTGTTTAAGTTACAACCGCAGCTATCAAAGCAAATTCATGTTACCTGTTCCTCCTTGGGCTCCCCAGCGAGACAGATCTCAAAGTTTACGCGGGGAGAAGTGCCTCATAAATGGCTACACACATCCAAGGAGAAAGCCTTTCGCTGCTAATTACGGCCAGCGCTTTCCCAACCAGGGCTGGCCATTTCGCAGGCACGACACACAACTAGCGAGGCTCGTTTTCATTTGTCGCCTTCGCAAATTAATTCCCTTTTTAAAAACCATGGGAGGCTGCCTTCCTGCCCTGCATATCCTTGTAGGGCAACTGCAGAGGGTCCAACCCCCATCCTCACACCCCGCGCGCCAGGGACATCCTGGGACCAGCAGGAGGTGACGGTACCTCATCGGAGATGCTGCTCCTCGCCAGACCAGAGACAACACCCCCAGACATCATCTGCATTTTAAAGCAGGACCACCTGTTTCTTCCCAGGGCTCAGCCTGCCCCTCAGCCTCTTTGAGGAACAACTTCTCCTTGGCACGGGCTTTCCGGTGGATGTGCCTTGCCAACCTCCCGGTTTGGAACTGGGGACCCCTGAAATACCGGTCGGAGCCCCCGGCACTTGCCAGATGGAGCACGCTGCTGGCAGCTCTCACTGGAAATGCTGAAGCTATCCTCGTGCAGATTTGAAAAGGCCACTGTTTATGCATGTAAATTCTGAAGGGCATTAGCAGCATCGCTGACACACACTGACAGCCAGCCCAGCTCCAGGAAGGGAATGAGCAGCAGCGACTGCCTGAATAATTGATGTGCTTTTTACTCTGCCCCATGGCCCAGTTATTACATTGCTCACTCTCTTCAACTGCCTGTGGTTTCTAAATTAATTAGAAATCTTAATGTCATGGCCAGCCGGTTAAAAAGGAAAAAAAAAAAAAAAAGAAAAGGCACCGAGAACAAAGGAAGGGAGTGCTTCTCCTGCCCTTGAGCCTCAGGATCTCTCACTCCGGCCTGGCCACGCAGGGAATAAAAGCACAGGATCAATTTGGGAAGCTCTGGACCCCCCTCACCACATTAACAGCAGCACAGCACGGAAACCACTCCACCTGCAAAAAGCCCCCGTTTCACGGGGGTGAACTCCCCCACCAAGGTCACCTCTCCCCTAAGGTGGAACGGAGCCTTTCATAGGGGATGGCATCCACAGGGGGCAGCTGGCATCTTTTCGGTGCGATGACACGGGGCTCACACGTCCCTCGCCTGCCCATTGCAACCCAGTGCCACCCGGCCCCGGACGAAAGGACACTGGTGAAGCCTGGAGGAATTACGGAGCTTGCGGTTGTCCTGCTCTTGCAGCCAACAGATCAAAATGGCTCTGTGGGACCCCATTCGCAGGCTCCAAAGCTTGTGTCCAGCCAACTCAGAGAACAGGAGAAGCTGATAAAGATGACACGCTGATCAAATAGAACAATGTGAGCGGCCATTTCTTTGCTACACACATAACCTTATCTACTTACAATACTGCCTATGCTTAAACTTTAAAACAATGCCTACAGCTTTTAAGAAACCACGTGGAAATAATTGCCCTGTTTGAGACACATTGACTTAAAGAGCAGGCAGTTCCATTCTAAGTCATGGAATCACAGAATCGTTTATGTTGGAAGGGACCTTTAAGATCGTCTGGTCCAACCATCAAACTAACTCTGATTAAAAAAAACAAAAGAAAACCATACAAAAAACCCTACAAAAAAACCAACCACATTACTTGGAAAGCATTTAGCCATGATGAATCTGGGGGTACTTTTAGTTTCTTACTTGCAAAAAGAAATACTAATTTTATTTTATTTTTTAAATCTCTTTACAAGTGTATCAAAAGCACAAACAAACATAAATGGTTGGATTTGTTGAGATAATTTTTAAGTTGCACAAATATCTTAGACTAGTATTTCACCTGCCTATAAAAGAGCAGTGCAAAACCAGTGGAACTCAAGAGTGCAGCCCAGTCCTCTTTGCCAACAGATCACGTCTTACTGTAATCTGCAGGATACCACCTTTCCATTATTCCCTTTGGGAAATTAATGTTTTTTTAAGAAATTGGACTTTTTGACATGGATAAACAGACTTATGCTCAAAGTGATGAATTATTTGAGTCCCCACTAAAGTTATTCTACATCACCTGTACATGTTAAATGCCCCAAAATTACAGTCCTAGGGCAGAGAAATGAGCTGACAACGGTGACACGAGGCTTTCTAGAGTTTTAAATGACAGCGTAAATCCTAATGGAAGTATCCAACAAAACGAATCCCAGCACTTAGGACGTGGAAAGTAATTCAAACCCCTGTGAGTCCAAACTACAGGAGAGCGTGGTTCTCCAAAAACTTGATGCATCAAGTATTTATTTGCTCCTAGAGCTTCTCCCTTTATTTGCTATTTTTCCTCTCCTGCATTATTTTGCATTAAATTGATGCATGCAGATTCCACCACGAAAGAAAAAAAAAAAAAAAACCAAAAGGATCAAAGCAAGTTGCAAATTTAAGCCATTTCAGTATGTTTCAATGTCCTTCCTGAGAACTGAGATGGCACTTGGAATATTTTATATTAATGATTACAAAAACTAACTGAAAGGCTCGTTTAGATTCCTCTAGGTTACCCACAGTAATAAAGAAGCCACACACAAGCTTGAAGGCAGACGTGTGGTCCTAATCCCTCTCCTGATCACCACGCAAGCAGGACCACCATCCTTCAACATGGCCATGCCCTTCTCCTTGCCTCCTTTCTACATCACTTGTCTCCAGAAAGGAGCAAAGTGCCAAACCACACAAGGGCCTGCTCTCCTCTCAGCCGTGAGAGAAGGTGGAAGAAAATGCCGGAGAGAGCAACGGTACGGAGCAAGCAGCACAGCTTTCCTCGCCGCTTCTCGGAGCCTAGTCTTTCAAGATGCAGCCCCCGGCAAAGTGGCTCATGAAAGTTTGATGAAGAGCATTTTGTTTAACACCAGCAACTGAGCCATAGCCCCATTGAGCTGCGTTGCCCAAGCAAAATGTCACAGCCCAAGAGGATGAAGAGATTCCCGTTGCAAGAGGCAGGCTCCCGGGCAGCAGAGGAGCTCACGACCTCCGGAGCAGGGTGTGCTGCCCCACAACCTAGGGGGTCACCCAAACGTGAGAAGGCTGCTGTAACAGGGATGAACAGGGAGCCCCCTTCCATACTTGCCCACCATGCCACAAGGCTGCGCTAGGTGGTCGTGTAAATACAAGGAAGTCCACCTCCTTTTACCTTTTTCACTTCAACACACACTGAACAGATTCACGGTGTGCTATTCCCTACCATTTTTCAGTGTTCCCTACCATTTTCTTCAGTGTTTTCATGCTCTACTGCTTTTGTTCCCCTGCCCCTTTTCCATAAAGGGATATTCTTCACGAAACAACCTGCAGAACTGCGACTGCACAACGCCGGTGCCGGGGGCTCACGCAACGTTACCAGGGGGAGCAGTTAAATATTTTAGCACAGCTAACAAACGAGGCCAGACTGCATGGTCCAGTAATTACCTTTTCTTGTTCTTCGGGTGCTAAAAATCCACACGCTATTTTCTGAAGTGTACCGAAGTCAGCATTTCTGGAAACAAAGAGAAAAAGAAAAAAAAAAAGTTAAAAAAAAACATTTATACTTGCCTCTGACGATTTATACATGCACCAGAGGATACAGCAAAGAACAACTGGTTTTGGTCAACAGATCTGATTTTTAAAAGCCTGTGAGAATTTTTAAATCTCTATAAAGCACATCTCTGTATGGGGAGACAGTACTAGCACAACAGCTGGATAAAAAGTCAGTGGAGGCTATAACTGCAACTTATAAAAAAACTCTTATAGATGCAAGTAGTTATCAAATACATGTGCAGGTACACGAGTATCTCTTCACCATAACAGACTCCAGTGTCATCTGGATAAACTCTTGTTACACTAGAGGATTTACCAGAAGTTTTTAGAGGTTGCTGCGCGAGAATAATAAAGAAACATCTAGTTTGAAAAAAAAACATCAAATAAATTAGGATTGTGAGGATGGTAACTACTGAGGAACAGGAATTGCATCTTAAAATTCCTCTGTGCCCGTACATCTTCAGTCTTGTCTTCTAACTGTAGTGTTAGATGCTAAATGTAACATTAATTGGCAAAAGCATGAAATGTACGGATCCAGGTAAGCTGCCTCGAAGCGTTGGTTTTATTAGGATTAATTACACATGACGAACTGCTCCTCACAGCTGGGATTGCTACAGACGGAATTTCAGTGGGAATCAGTTTTGTCAGAATCAAGCTGGATGGCACAGGACCCCTGGACTCCATTCCCGCCCCAACTAAACCATTAGAAAATAAAATAAAAAAAACCACGCAAGGGAAATAGCAAGGAGTCCTGCCTGAATTTTGCTGGCAACATTAACTATAAGCCCAGCTCATTTTCCCACAACTTGCAGGGGAGAACACGAGTCATTTCATTTGGAAGAAGTACATTACAGTGAAAAACTCTAAAGCCTGATTAACACAGGATCCAGTGTTAAACTGGGGGCACAACAGATGCCCCCCTTGCAGTGGCAGGTCCCTAAGAGTTCCCCAACGGGGGCTGCAGCAGAGCTCTCCCCCTGCCCCCGCGGTCCCAGACCCCACCATGATATTCCTTCAACACTTTGCAGACCAAAGAAGTGGAGGTAGGGCTCCGTTCTCACAGCTCAGCTGATGCAGAATGGCCCTAATTTAATCTTCGGTGCCAAAAAGGGGAAGTTTAGCCCCAGCTCTATGTACTCCTTGGCAGGTACCCCCTGGAGACATCTGTCCCCAACACATAATTCATCTTACTTATCTACTAAAGGAGCAATCACTTGCATTCAGTAACCTTGGAAGTCAGACAAGTAAATTAAAACTTTAAAAAGGCTTGAGAGTCCAGGATGCATGCTGCTTTTTGAGTGATTTCTCTGTAATAGGCAAGTATGGATGCTTTGGAAGAAAAAGAGACCTATTCCAGGTCACCTGTCACCAAAATTGCCTCTGTAAGCAATAAATAGGTTTTGGACCATCTAAGAAATTTACAGGCAAATGTAGGGAAGACCAGTTTTTATTTCTCAGTGTACAAACGAAAGGTCTCCAAATGTTAGCTGTTTTCAGCTTTGGATTTTGATCTAATATACACTATAGTTTCAGTAGGAAAAAACACTTCTACAAGTGCAGAGCAGACTAGGCAAGACCTCACGAGGGCCTTCATAACCTTTAATTCTAGGAAAAATGCCATTTGTTTAGCCTACTCTGCTTGTGTTTTATAGCAAAGCCTCTACCTGGTTCCAAGAAGCTTTTGGAGAGTAAGTGATGTGATGGCAGCAGTACAGAGCAAAGAAGGGGTGGTTTGCCTAGTCACAAGAACTTAAACGGCTTTTTAAAGGAAATTAAAACAAGATCTTGTTTCATTTATGATACCCCAGATCTCACTTCTGCTTGGGAGTATAAAGGGCTAGAGGTAGCACAACACAGAGTGGTTTATGGCTCTTCTGTGTCATATTAGGATTCAGCACATGCTCTCCTCCCGGCTCACCTTTAGTTTATCATAATGTGAATGTACTTTCTTGTCTTCCCTCCCCAAATGCCAAATGTATAACCTTGAGTTGGCCTCTGCCATACGCCATTTCTATGCAGATTTCCAACGTAGTGTGGGCAATTCCTGTTCCTATTAAAATAAGAAGGGAACAATACAGGGGTTCCTGCAGAATAAAGATCTTACAAGATGCTTAAGTCAGCGCTCGGGGTGCGCTGCAGGAACCACGGGGACTTGGCATCAGCCCTAAAAGGCAGAATAAACACACGGAGGAGACACTGCTTTGCCTCTGACTCCTCTTAATACTCACAGCAGTACAGCGCCCGCCCCATGCGCAAGGGAAGCTCTTTTTTCTTTTCTTTGACTGCTTTCCACGCCATTTGACTAACCTACTCCCCTCTAAAACCTGCAGGGCTTCTCAGAAGGCATTTGTTGTTTCTTACCCAGTTCTTCCCAATTTTACTTTGCCTGGACAATTTGGCGAGTGGCTTTGCTCAAGATGCTAACGGGGAGGGGAAGTCCCCTTCTCTCCTCTGCTCCGTTCCTCCCTTGCTCCATCCCCCTGGAGCTCTCCCTGCGTAAATCACTGCTGCGTGGATAACCCAGGTCCTTCCACAAAGCCCACTCCTGCTGCCGGGACTGCTGGCGTTTATAGGGCTAAATATTTCTAAATTCTCTGCTGTGGTGAGTAATGCATCCACCCAAACAGGACAAGGGCATACCGATCTAGCATCGCTAGATGCCAGAAAAAGGGCAATTAATCTGCAAACCAGCATGCTGCTGCAACTCCATGCCAAAACAGAAGCTGCTATTAGGGAGAGCAATAATAAACATTCTCTGTGCAGCAAAGGCTGGGAGGAGAATCCATCAAGATGGGATGGCTCACCCTCCAGCAGTTGTCTTTACTGAAAAAAAAAGCCAAGAAGCCTGAGTTTCTTATTTAATGCTCACGGCACAGGGACCCACAAAAAGACACACAAAGGTTTAGGCAACCACCAGGAGGGTTATGAAAGAGCCTTGTTTGATAAAACAGACCAAGCACCTCATTTTTGGCTCTATTCAAGTAGAGGAGCGAGCACCCGTTGACATGCTTTTGGAGATGGAAACCCCCATGGAGCAGCACAGCATCACTCTTGGCCCTGAGAGTCTCTGCATCAGCCCTACGGAACCAAATCAGCAACTTTCACCTACAGTGACTTAATTAACATGCACCCTACAGATCTCTCCAAATCCCAGATATTGCCATCCTCCATTACCAAGCTTTTCTGATGAAAGTGATTAAAGCTAACAATTATAATTTGTGTTAGAGATGCCCCTAGAGGCTTCGGCTAGGCTCAGACTTCATTGTTCACGGAACACAATGCAAAGAAATCTCTCTCCCGAAGAGCACATCCTCCAAGAAGACAAGGCAATCAAGCATTAGCAGAAAGAAAGGCAGAGAGACAAAAAATAGTTGCTCAAGGTCACACAGCAGGCCACCAGCAGTGGTAGAAGAAAACTCATCTCCTCTGTTGAGAACTCATAAGGCTGTGCTGACTCTCCAGTGCTGAGCTGATCAACTAATACGCTTTATTTATCAAGAGGCAAGAGCAAATGAAGTACTTCATAGTGTTACTGTTGTGTGTTTGAGCATGTATTCTTCTGGTGGCTCTCCAAGCGAAGCCACCCATGACAGTGAACGAGTTACCTTCCCTTCCCCTTCCAAAGAAATGCTTCCCACACTTTTTTGTACACATTACTGACAAATCGATCCCCCTCAATTTTTTTATTCTTTCATCAATGCTTTCAACCAAGAGTGATTGCTCGAGTGCCCTTCTCCATCTTGCATTTCCAATTTTTTAAGGAATGGTCAATCTTGATACGCGTCATTATAATTGCAAATGGATTATTTTATCTTGTACTCTTCTATTTTAATAGGATTATGTACAGCCAAATCTCTCCAGTAACATTTAAAGTCAAAACCTCCTAGGTCATTCTTATGTGGTTTAGATACTTAAAAATATTAATATTCAACTAGTTATACTACAAAAGGTTAGATTTCTAACTACCTGGCCCACTTATGACACCATAAATCTGATACTGTTTCCACTGATTACTAGGAAAATCTTTCCAAGGCGGTCGAACTGGAATTTAATAAAATTTCCTGCCACACAATTCATCAGCAAGACCGTCGTGCTTTCTGCAAGGAAAGAACAGAGCAAGAGTGTGCAAAGTGAGTGAGGCTTTTAGCCTCTGCAAACAACTTCAGTGCATAAAATACTAAAAGCAATGCTAAACTAATCTCTGGCAGGAACTGCAGGCAATTCACTTCAACTCTTATTACGAATGCCTTTGGTTTACCATTTAAAATCATTAGAGTCCACCATTAGGGCTGCATACCACAGTGCTGTACATTAACCTCTGTAATTTTCCAGCATGGTATATTGCAGTAACACAAATTAGGCTATCTGGCAAAAAAAAATGCTTAAAAAAGACGCAATATTTAACGTGAGCGGAGAGGAAAGCTCCTGGCTCCTTCCTGCCAAAGCCAGCAAGAGAAAGTCCAGTCCTCTCTTCCTTCCAGCAAATGGTAAAATCCCATTAATTTCCCCTGGAAGCGTCAGATCTGCAGCATCTGGGAAAGGATTCAGTCTAAATACACCGCAGACATGACAGATGAATGATTTGGGGGAGAGGGGTCTCCTGCTCTCTTTTTAACATTTCTGTGGAACAGAAATGGAGCAGGGCAGTTCTGTTGAGCCTGAAAACGCGTTGTGGGCTTTCACTGGGATTTTCTCTACAGCCTGTTTTACCTTCTGTCTCCTTTTCCTTCTTGTTTATGTGCCTAATGGCTTCCCAATCTGCTATTTGAGTGTACAAGAAGCTTCAAGTCTACACTCGACGCTTACTGTTGCAGGGGCCCACATGAATGAAATTTTGTTCTCCTGTAATTAATAGGAAAACATTTACATTTCATATATTCTTGGAACAACCATATCCTTTCCAGTAAGGAAACAAACTACAACCTAAATTTTCACCTACGTATCATAAGGAAGTTTTCATAGCACGACATCTTTTTTAGGTATGGAAAAATATCCATAATAAAATGCTCATCACAGAATCATAGAATCATCTAGGTTGGACGGGACCTTACAGATCATCTAGTCCAACCATCAACCCAACTCTGACCAAAAAAAATCATCACTAAACCATGGCCCCCAGCACCATGTCAACCTGACTTTTGAACACCTCCAGGGATGGGGCCTCAATCCCTTCCCTGGGCAGCCCATTCCAAGGCTCATTAACCCTTTCCGGGTAAAAATTTTTCCTAATCTTCAACCTGAACCTCCCCTGGCACAACTTGAGGTCACTTCCTTTTGTCCCATCGCCTGTTCCTTGGGAGAAAAGACCGACCCCTGCCTCTCTATAAGCTCCTTTGACGTTTGCAAATGACTCTTCAAAGATTATTTTTTTCCAGGCATCAACACATCTAGCAACTAAAACAGAAAGATTGGTTTGGTTTTGTAACAGTTTTTGATTTTTATTTTTTTTTTGATCAGTGGGATGAGAAAGAGACTTTTAAAAAGATGAGGAAACAAAAAAAAAAAAGGAGAAAAAAAAAAGAAGTAAAAGAGGACACAGCCCAACATGAGGACAGCAACACTGATCTGTGGCGGGTTGGAGCCATGGTTCTGTTCTTCTCCTGTGAGGCCACTGGGAAGCTGCTCTTCTTCCCATAGAACTTCCCCCATTTTCCACTTGTACCGTATCAAACAGAACCTCTGCAGCTCCATCACATATGCTTCCATGAAATACATCGAGTTTGAGGAGAAAAAGGTCAGCTTCACTTTGTCTCCACCAGCTCCAGCTCCCAGCTATCGGGATCAGAGGCTGCAGGAGCAAAAGCCAGACTTTTGTGCCTGTTTTTGGGGCAGACACCAGCCATTATTTCAAGCCGGCATCTCAGGGATTTATATTTTTTTTTCCCCAAGCAATATACTGGTCCCAAGTGGTTTTTAGAAGCAAGCAACCAAGATGAAGCCCAGGCCCTGGTATTGGAAGACCCCGAGGATTCCCTGCAGCAGCAAAGGCATTTGAAGCGAGAGCAGAAGGGAGCCTGGGGTCCTGCCAAATCTAATCCTGCCTATACGTGCCACAGCTGGATTTCTTCAAGTAGGGGCTATTACCCTGGCACACTCCTGACCAAAGTCTCCTGCTTCATGTAAATTCCCAGCGAAGACCTTAGGAGACAAAACCGATTAATCCTCATTAAAATGAAAATCAAGGAAGTGACACAGTCTGTTGAATCCACTGGATGAATCAAAAGTCTCCCTCGTTTCTACGTTAATTGTCCTTTTACAAATGTGCAGTACTCTTATATGCGCAAAATAATGTTTTCATATTTTTCTTCCCTTGGAACATCGCGGGGCCAGGTGTCAGAAAGCACCTAGAGAGACCTTCTGTGTTCCTGGGCCCCTGCAGAAGGGCCTAAATGGACACCGAGTCCTTTCTCAGCCTTCCCATGGCATTCATAAAAAAAAAATAAAAAAAAAAAATCACAGGCTGCAGCAATGCGACAGCCCAGAGACTGCAGCCGGGGAAGGGCCGGCACCAGGGAGGACACAGCTCCTCCCCAGCAGGCTGAAAGGTGTGCAAGGTGCCCCATCAGCATCGGGCAGACAATATGTGACCAGCTACATTCACCCAACCAAGCGGTGGGATGCCCTGGGCACGGGGTCTCTCTCTGTGCAGACACACACGTAACACAGAGCTCCCCATCCAATTGGTGTCCAGTCACAAAACGTATGTGTCCTAAAGCCAGGGAGGCAAAGCTAACCCAAGATCAGTGGTAAAGGCACACTGGACGAAATCCAGAATCCGCTGCGTTACTTGCTTAGACGCCATTTATTATGGTTACATTTTATTATACAGTAATAAAAAATTACAAGGCAGCATCCTGTGTTATTTCCCGCTGGGATAAATGATACAGATGTACTATTAAATCTCAAAACCAGCACCAGTCTGCCAGGCTACATTCCATTTGTGTTTTTATAATGTGTCAATAGGCTGACATTCATGCCTTCTGATGGTAAAGCTATTTATGTTATAGACATTTAAATGTGCCATAAAATGCATAGCACTGCACAACCCTAGAACTCTTCCAATCTTTACCAAAACAGCACACACAAAGGAATAAATCCCACCAGACACCAGCATCCAAACTTGGGACATATTGGCTCCATTTTTTCCATGCTAAGTCAATGTTATGAGGGTTTTTTAAAACACCCTTATACGAGGGTTATTGCAACCTTTTTCCTGCGAGCGCATTCAACCCACAGTGAGTTTTAATTTTGGTTTATAGATTTCTATTCTTTCCTTAAACAGTTTTCTTTAAAATCTAAATCACTGGTGTCACGATGATGTTGGGTGATGGGACGACCAGCCCTGGAGATGAACTGGAGGTGACCAGGCAGCCCCATTCCTGGCACCTGTAACCAAAAGCAGGAGCTGCAGGGTGCCCACCCCAGCTCTGTGTTGCTGGTGACCACTCCTGAATGGCCCACCATCGCCTGCAGCCCAGGGGCATCCTGAACCATGAAAATACGCTGGCAAAGGGATGGTACTACGGGCATCTCACTGAACCTTGTGGGGAACAGACAGGAACAGTCACTGTGGGTGGCCTGCTTGTGGGAAATGTCAAGATAAAACCATGGAGACTAGCATACAGAATCATGGAATTGTTGGAGTTGGAAGGGACCTCTAGAGACCATCCAGTCCAACTCCCCTGCCAAAGCAGGGCTGCCCAGAGCACATCACTCAG
>JAOTQQ010000032.1:20074292-20084974 GCA_026546715.1 Gallinago undulata | reverse complement strand
GCTGAACAACCCCAGCTCTCTCAGCCTGTCCTCACAGCAGAGGTGCTCCATCCCTCTGAGCATCTTCGTGGCCCTCCGCTGGACCCGTTCCAACAGGAATGCCGAAAAATTTCTTTCTTAACAGAATCTTTTGCCCATATTTTTCATAAATATTGAAATGAGAAAAGCTACTACAAAAAATGTTTGCCCAGCTGTAACATTTTGAAAATAAAGTCCAAACCAGATTTCTGTTGGATTTAATTCGTGCTGAAGCTCAAGTGAACATTTAGGCAGCATTTATCATCTTCAGAGCGCTGCGCAAACGCGAGCTAATGCATCATCCATGGTCCTCCTCAGCACCTCTGTGGCCCCCTAATTCCCCAGGAGCTACATGCTTCAGCATGACCCGAGTCCTGCACCCCCCGTGAGCCAAGAGCCCCCCAGCCCCTGGCAGGCTGCGAGCATTTCAGAGCAATGGCAGCTCTGGACACTACGCAGGAAGATCCCAATTTGGCTCATCTCTATGTTTCATACCAGCTTCCAAGTCAGAGTCAATTCTTAGCCAAGATTTAGTTAACACAGCTCATAAAATACTATTCCATCCAGCTAAATAGTAGAGGGAAAAAAAAAAAAAGGAAAAAAAGGCAAATAAATAGAAGTGTTTTACAGATAAGATCTCTTGGGCTCCTCTTTGCAGGTCCTCTTTTTTTTCCCAAATAACAGAGGACTTATTATGTTTAGCATAGATGCTTACAAGTCAGCGCTCTCACAGCGCTTCGGAGAGTAAATAATCTTAATTGTCTTGCACGTTGCTGATTACATCAAGAGGACTATAGCGAGGGATACCGCACAGAAAGGAGCCTCACCATCAAGGATGACAGTGGCTACTTTATTAGGGAGGAATCCAGTGTTGCCGTGACACAAAAACACAGAGGTTCTGATGTCTGTGCAAATATTTGCTTTTCCTATCTATGTAGCAAATAAATCTAAATCCAATTTGGTTAGCACATAAACCTGTGTCCAGCTTGGCAGCCAGTCCAGTCGCTGAAGACGGGAGATGGGATCACAAAAGGCAACCACTGTTGACCGCAGGAGAGTCGTATTACCATGAATTTGTCAAACCAGAAGACACTCCTGCCTTTCCCAAAGCAAACGGCTGGTGCTCCCCGTGGGGCTTGAGTTAGGGACTGGAGGGCAGGCACCAAGCCCGCAGTGGGAGAGTCTGAAAGAGCTCCAAAGCCTCCAGGTCTTTGAGGGCAATCAAGAGTTTGGTGGTTTTGACAGTGGGCAGTAAACCTTCTGAGCAACACCCTGTGCTCAGGAAAGTCCTTGTGGCAGGTTCTGCAAACATCCATCCTCAGGAAGGAGCACAAGCACAGACAGCTCTCCAGAAACCCCAAATGTCAAACAGACACCGTGAGGGATTGCTGCACTCCTTCCAGCCAACACGGGGGCTTCTCCTTCTCGCTTTCTTGGGAACGGAAGGTGAAGGCAGGCTACTGGGCTGTACACTTCATAAAGAAAACCAAATTCTCAAACTGGATTTGCAGATGACACACAGCAACGCTCCTCCTTTTCCTCCCATTCCCTCTCCTGACCTGCCCCTCGTGCATTTTCACCTGCCAAGGTTGCTCAGGACCCTCTGAAGTCAAGAGCAGAAGGTCCTCACTCATTTCCAGGGTAGCAAAGCCTAAGGTGAGGGTCTGTATCTATCAGCCAGCGCTGTTCCTGCTCCCAGAACTAAAGAAAACTGAGAAACTGCATGCACAGAGGCAATGGGAAGAATAGTGCCATCTCCTACCTCTACCGGGAAGGAAGCACAGCGCTGTGTCCCACGGCCGTAGTGGCAGATGGCCTGCGAGGGGAGGCACAACCACAGGCAACAAACTAATTGGCGCCACAGGAGGTCTCCAAACCAGCCTAAGTCTTCTACTAAAGCTCTGAAACACAGTGCCCACCTGCAAACTCAACTGATAAACCACTTCTTAGAGGAGGACAATAATGTTCTTTTGCACGGGGAGCCTCCTCCCTGCCCGAGGGGAGAAGGGACACTTGGTAGTGGGCTCAAAGGCCACCACAGATCGCCTTCCAGAGGGCACTACGAGACCTCCGCAGATATCCAGACCAATTAGCCTCCAAAAGCGGGCAAGAGAGACACTTTTAGAGGATTTGCTCTTCGTTAGTACTTCCCAGGCCAAGGAACTTACTTGCTCTTGGTCCACGAGTTGCTCCTGGCTTGGTTTTAGCTCCTCGCTTCTCGTTGCCGGGCAGCAGAGGCAGGACTAGGAGCGCACTGACCATCTCCCCACCACCACCATTTCCTAGGACGCTGCACAGCCATGGAAGGAAGCTGTTGGCACATGGCATGGATTTATGGAAAAGGAGGCACACACCCGCAGCAGCAGGTATTGCTGGCCCCGCTCTGGCACTTTCAATCCAAGGCTGGCCAGCGTCAGCTCGTCATCTGCTTCCCTGGCTTAAGGGCAAAAACATGCTCCACTGCATGACGAGGCCAAGGGGGAGGCTCTGATGGCTACATTATGCCTAAGCCTGGAAATGAGACAACACAGAGAATACGTATTTAAGAGGAAGGAGTGAACGCTTTAGGAGCCTTCCTCCCCTTTCTGCCTCTTCCACGACCAAAAAAATCTCTCTATATATATATCAGCAAGGCAGAAGAGAGAGAAAGTAACGGGACGCCAACCCAAGGACTCGCTTCTGAAGTCCACACAAACTTTTTGTCATTTTGTTTCCCAGGGGGGAGAACTTAATGGCACGGGGAAGCGGAGGGCACCGCGCTCCTCATCAGGGGAACAGGACCCACAAAACCCTTTTGCTGTGCTGGAAGGCAGCGACACGTGCCCAGCGAGCCACGAGGGGCTGGTTTGCATCTGGAACCAAGCACACCTCCTCTCCTGAGAGAGCCCCCACGACAGGCACCGCTTGGCCAGGCTTCCCTTCCCCTGCTGTGGCTGGAAGCCAGCCAGGGGTTGGCTGAAGGCTTTGGAGAAACCAAGAAACCCAAGGGCCAGTTTAATGTTTTTTTACACGGGTAAATAAGGCTGAAGTGCCTGGAGGTGCTGCTTGGCCACTGAAGTCAGTTGAGCCAGAGCGTAGGGTGACTTCATTGGCCTCGGCCATGGGGTCCCTGCAGATGGCTGGATGCTATTTCTGAAACCTGCAGGAAAGCACCTCCTGAAGGCTGATGGCTGAATTCCCGAGGCAAGGAGCCTCGCAGAGGACTTTGCTGCAGGAAAATGAACTCGGCTGCCCAAGAGAAAGGTACACCTAGCAGAATACGGCATGGCTAGGAGGCACGCAGAGCCCGGCAGGCAGAGCTAGCAGCACCCAGCAAGGCAGTGGCAGGAGAGCACTGGGAGGCACTGGGCACCCACCAACACTTCAGTGGAGGCCCACCAGTTTCTCTGCTCCAGCCCCTGGGAAAGGGAATTAATTCACCTTTGGCTTTCCCAAACTGGATGCTCCAGTAAGAAGGATGCTGGTTATTTCTCACACTGCCAGATGCCTTCTCTGCTTCCCTTCCAGTCCCTCTGCTTCCATCCCTTCTGCTCAGCGCACACCTCTCCAAGAGCTCTCTGTGAGGACCTGAGCTGTCTTGACTCAGAAGGGACTGACGGCATCCACGCCTTCCTGGTCACCAACAGCATCCTTTCCTGGCTCCCCCTCATTGAGCAGGAGTGAATCTGAGAAGCTGAAGAGGGAGCTGAGCTTCCAGCAAGATAAAAATTGTCAGAAAGCTGAAGCGGGAACCCAGGCTCTCCACTGCAAAAGCTCAGTGCCCAGGAAACCATAACTAAACCCCGGGGAGAGCACGACACACACTCACTACGTGGGCAAGTCTGACCTCAAACCTGCAGCCAGCAGTTCGAGTCCTCCAAACCTCCCCAAACAGCATAAAGAAGTCAAAATGTTGTTAATGACTGTTACCTTCAGCATTTCAGTACTTTGTAGGGAATGAAATATGGGGCCAACAGCCGAGGGAATACAAAACAGTGTGAAGGTGCCCCCTGGCCACCTGTTGTCCCTCCCTAGATTGGTGGGGCAGATCAGGAGGTGAGGCTCCACAGAGATGCAGAAGAACCTGGCTTTCAGAAAGCACTTACCCCCAGCTACCCAGCAGACTAACCTTGCTGAAAAGGATGGGTTTCAAGGGAGTGGAGCCCTGGTGCCTCCTTTCCACAGGCAGGTGTTAGTCCTCTCCTTGCACATTACAGCAAGACAGAGGGTTGCATTTAACCCCTTATGCTCCTTGGAACTGTTGCAAAGAGAAGTTGGAGCATGGTACTGATGTACAACCCAAAACCCTAATGTCTTCAAAGCAATGCCTTCCACAGAGGAGAAGGGAGGCTACAGGTGGCCCCATCCCATGAAAAGCTGAAAGCAAACGCGAAACCCCCCTCCTTTACCCTAGGTCAGAACCCACCCAAAACAGGGCCCTGGGTGCCCACCCCTGCACCACCACAAGCACTAGCAGGGACGGACAGTGTGCCCCAAAGTAAGTTCACAGAATGTAGCCACCAGCAAAGCCAGTAGATCCCGTCACAAAGCCCAAAGGCTGCCGCAGAGGTGACTCCCCATCTCTTGCTCTCTTGTAAAAGTGCCAAGGAGCTGCACCGAACACCAGCTACGGGATATCACCGCACGCTGAGGAATGTGCTCTAAATGGTTTACTTAAATTTCCCGGTGGATATATACACACATACACACACATAGATACATATAACTGCATATACATATGTATGTATGTATATACAGAACACCTGGCATGCACTGTGCTTACAACCAGGATACACAACACTTGCTTAAAAGGAGGCGTCGCTGACTTGATATATAACAGCGTACAAAATCATATCGGAAGAAGTTTTAGATGATTCTACTGCCGAGTCTGCAACTGGACCTTGAGATATTCATACCTCTGACAAAATGGCTTGGCTTGGGGATTTTTGTTTGCCTGGGTAGGGAGGGGGAAGGGAGAGGCAAAACCCAAAGTGACGTACAGCAAATCTCTGAAGTACAGAGGGGAAACCTTAAGTGAGGAATGTAAGAACACTTTCAACCCTTCCAGTCCATCAGCTGGTTAGGGGAAAAAAAATAAAAATAGGCAATCAGGTCAGTTTTAGGATAAAGGCTGGCCCTTCAACTACACAGAAATCATCCCTCCCACCAGCCATTCCCCTGTCTTTGAAGGCTACAGGGAGCTCACTGAGGAGAAGCACAGCATTTCACCACCCACTCCGAATTATGCTTCTTTGCTAGATTATTTTCAAGGGATGCAGCAAAGGCACAGACTGCCTAAAGCTTTACACTCGATGTCTTTGCCATCTTTTTGCATTTAAGGCCAGAACAAAATGAAGGGTGGTTTTCTATTTTTGGGTTGGGTTTTTTTTGTGGTTTTTTTTTTTGTTTGTTGGTTGGTCTGTTTGTTTTTATTTGTTTTGTTTGTTTGGCTGTTTTGTTTTTGTTTTTTTTTTCCTACAGGATTTCCAATAGACCTGGAGAAGTTCTGCTGTCTCTCCTCCTTGCCCAAGGAGAAAGGAAACTTTGTCAGGGAGTGCATCGACAGGACAAGGGTCAGAAAAGCTGAGCCTCCAAAATTCAGAATAAGATTCAAAACATAAAAATCATTGCCAAGGTAATCCGACCTGAAGAGCCACACATTTTCTCATACGTGTATCATCCTTCCAGCAAGTGGGGTTGGGGAAGAAGAAAGCAAGCATGAAGTAGAACCGTTTGAAAAATGCATGTGATTTTTCATTATTGCAATTAGCTTGATCACTAACGGCAAAGACATTGTTAATTCCAGGAGAAGGCAGAATAGGAATTACGAAATAATAAAAAAATTAAGGAAGGTGTGTGCTAAAGCACCGTTCTGAATATGAGCCATAAAGACTGAATTAAGCTCGCTCACAGCATCTTATGCTTATCCTTCACAGACACACAATGGGGATTTTCTAACTGTTTCCTAAAGGCTGAAGAAAAATCAGTTGTGATTGAAAACAGGGATGGGGGAGAGGGGCGATGCCAGATTTTCTGGATGTTTGGAGAACATCGTGTGTTTACAGCCCTGCTCCCCACCCCCCGACAAGCACACCTTACAGCAATGAACACTTGGAGAAGTTGACAGTCACACAGACGTGCAGAAAGCATCTCTTTTTATCTCTTTTTTTTTTCCCTCCCCCCTATCTTTCTTCTTCTATATTAATTTGAGAAAGAAAAGCTTCATCTTTTAGACCCTGGGATTAAATAAACAGATCCAAGGTCTTTGTTTCAAAAAAGCTGCTACCCAAGGAAACCACAAAAGATGAAAGGTAACATTTTTGGCTGTCTCTTGGAAGGAGAGGGTGGCCATTCCCCCTGTCCTGGGTGAAAGCTCCGTGGTGCCCTGGGCCATGGGGGGCCGTGCCGTGCTCCTGCCCGACCACCAGAGTCACCAAGGGCAGGACTGCACCACAGTACGTGGCAGCACCTCTCGCCACCAAGAACATACACATCTTTTCTATTGCTGACTTACAATAAAGCAAATGTATATTTAAACTATTTCACCAGATGCTGAAGCTCTGTTTAATTAATCTCTAATCACTTCTAAAATGATACATTCCTGAGAGTCATCAGAGACCTGTTGGTTGTAGCAACTGGCACTTCTACAGAAAGCAATTCTGAGAACCAGATGAATTTGCTTTTAAAAAAATTATTTAAGAGCCACTCAGTCTAATATATCCTACAACCACTCCCCAGTAAGTCCAATTATAGATTTTCAAGCAAGCATTTTAAGGTTTTGTTCCAGTATATCCATTCAAGCCAGGATGTGACTAAGTTTGAGGAAGCTTCAACAATGATGCCTGATGGTGGAATAATACCTTAACCTTCTCAAGGGCATGCCAGGTTACTCTTCCTTCAGGTTTTTTTTGCTACTCCCTTGAATTTTTAACACAGCTCCCCCACTCCTGGGCCAGCGCGTGGTTAGGCATGTCCTGCATCCTCCTGGAACCCTGCTCTCTGCCACCGTGGGCTGCTCATCCAGCAAGGAATGGGAGAGCCCCCGCCTGAACGCCCTCCAGAAAGCCCAAGTATTTTGGAGCTGTGCTCTGAGCATCGCTCGGGATTTTAGGACCCAACTGATACACAAGTAAAGCAAGCAGATGCCAAGCATGGAGAATATACCTGCCTTAAGGCAGGGATGAGAAGCCTTCTGATAACCTCTCCCATCAATACCTCTCCACTTACAGAACTCACTCATTTTTAACAAAACTGCATAAAAGCAGGGAGGGCCCTGTTTGCAGAGAAAACTGGCACAAGCCACTAAACCCAGAGATCCGTGACAGAAAGGAACTCAACGTCGCACTTATCCCTGGAGAAGCTCCTCCTGGCTCTGCAGGATGGCTGGCTAGGGCAGGAGCAGAATTCAGCCCCTAAATGTGAGACCACACTTTGGTCTCTATTCCCATCAACTTCTCCACTATTACTGCCCTGTTCCCCTCTGGAACAGTGGAAGATGCTGAGACCTTGTATTTATTTTATGGATTCGAAAATCAACACTAAATCAGTGAAGGTAAAGCCTTACCTGCTATAAATGGTAAGATCCAAGCAGCAGCTCTGTGGCAGGTCCCTGTGCTAACTGTAGGTTGACTCGGTGTTTCATTTACTTTGGGGAAAGGCTTTTTCATAACTACACATCCCTTGTTTCTCAGGATCATCATAGCAAAGAGAATACATCTCATCATTTTGCTTTGCTGCCAATCAAAGCTACTTACCACAGAGGCTAAGAGCTGACCCGTTAATGGGATAAGAATTCCTAATCTATCAGGAATATATGCCAATATCTAATCATTAGATCCTCTATAAGCCTACACATTATTTACTTTTGACACAACACATCGTACAGCTCTTTCTTTCACTCGGAATAATTTCTAGACTCATGCTGCTCTTCAACAGAAGATGGCTGCAGAGGGAAAAGCCCTTAACGCCAGAAGAACCAGAGAGCTTGGAGCAGCTCCTCAGATGAAAGGAATCAACCCAGACATCGACCTGCTTTCAGCAGTGCTAAGCTCATTGCCATCAGCTGAGCACCAGGCCCAGCATCAACAGAACTGGATGAGCAAGCAGATGCAAAAAAACTCCTTTGGTGTTTAAAGAACGACAGCAAGAGGCTATTAGGAAGGTTTGTTGCTTTGATCTTTATTGCCCCACCAATGAATACCTGGCTTCTGCACAGGGGTGTGAATCAAGTTCTTGTGGATACTATGGCACAGGGCTCATCCACAGCACGGCTACCACTATGGGAAGGGGTTTGGCACAGAGGTCATTTTCATGTGCATTCCAAGCTGGGTGGAAAAGATAAAGGCAGGAAGGGGTTAAAGAGAGGATGTACTCTTCTCCCTTCACTCAGGTTACCCATTCTCCACCCAACACCCATCCCGAAGAGTTTCAGCCCAGAAAGGAGCTTGGTTATCCAGACCTGTTCTCATCCAGAGAAGATAATCCAGACTCACGTAAGAAGATAACTTCCATATTTAAACAGCTACAAATATTTTCAGACTATTTCAGGGGCACAGGGAAGATAATAAGGAGCTCCACTTTCCAGGCTTACCATACTAAGAGGATAAAAAGAGAACTCTTGTTAATGCTTGCACCTAGATAGTGGAGCATTACAGCTGGGATGCACAAAGGGATTTGGGACTCTAAGTCCAACCGAAATCAGGAAATGAATGGGACTTAGGCTCCTAAGGGCCTTTGTGGGTGCCAGTCTACGCCCCTCCTCCTTTGGAAGCCAACGGGAACAATGCCATGGCATCAAGCAAGGGCAGAGCCTGCCCACGAAGCTGTAACTCTATTAAAAGACTAGAGGTTATCTGGTGACAAACAGACACAACACCCTCGGTGAAGGGACGCAATGCTGCTAAAGCTTCCACCAAGCTCCATCAAACGGAGCTGAAGCAAAGGCCATACGCGTCAACGGGAGCTTTGCACGGAATTAAGATTTCAGTCCAGGTTCTCAAGGCAGAGGCAAATGAGTTGCTGCTGGGGAGGAAAGTCACACCATCAGTAAGGGCAGAGTGTGCACTGCCTCTCGGAGCTCTTCTGAGGGGTGGTGTGGTTTCACCAATCACCCTTACTTGGTTTTCTGTGATTAAAGCTTGATATCCCCTGAGCCACACTAACTTTAAACATGCTCTGTGAAGTAACTATGGGTGAGGACACTTGCACTGCATTCGTTGTTGTTATTCCAAATACACTTTAATAAAGGTGAGTGGCACATGCTCTTGCAGAAGGAAATGGCGTTCCCCAACGCAGGTGGATTCAGCATAACTGGCATTTCCACACCAGTAAGGAAAGACAAAAAAAACCTGGCCTACTTTCTGTACTTCTGCACAAAGGTTAACAGGGAAGAAAAAAATAAATAAAACATTATCTAAGCAAATGCCAAGTGTTTAAATATTATTTACTGCTAATCAACCTTTCATCTTGCTCCAGAAAGCTTCGTACTGTAAGATAAGGGTATCCCAACCTAATGGAAACCAGATGCCCACGGTGAGCCCCTCTCCCATCAGGCACCCAAAGGCTTCAGCTCCTCTTCCCTGCACCCACAGATCCAGAACTTGTGTCTTCCTTAAAAAGCAGCCCCAAATCCTTCCAGCCTGCGCCGCACACCGTTTGACATGGGGGTCAGAAAAGATTCATCTTCGCCGCAGCAACGCCATCCCAACCCCACAGCACACGGCTCTCACCCAGACAGGAGTAGAGGAAAAAAAAGGAGGTTTTTTTTTTATTTTTTTTTCAAAAAGGAATCAATAAACACCAGCACTTCATCTCTGCTCAATTTAGCCGTTTGTGGGAGCGCAGATAATTCCTGCTGGCAGTTGCCCAAAGTGTCCCGATTTGGACGGCGTGACAGCCCTTTGGGGTCAGCCCTGGCAGAGGCGATAATCAGCCCCCCTGATTATTGAGCTGCGTTCAGGGAGCGGTGCTGATCACGGCAGTGGGTCGAGTCTTCGCGCTGTATTGACCGGAGATCAATTTTCAGCTGGAGGTATTGTGGAGAACAGGGAGCACACAGCTAAGCCAAAGGCGGGGGGGAGCAGGAATCCAATAGCCCACCCAACCACGTCCCATAAAGGCCTGCACAGGCAGATGCTGCAGTTCCTACCCCCTGAAGCCTAAGTTTTTAAAGGTACACGCTATGAGAAAGCGGAGCCCCCGAGGAGCTATATTTCATCATTACCTTTTGCTGCATCATTAAAATTACCACTCGATTCCTCCACCCCAAAATTATTTCAGGTGACGTGTTTTGCATTAAAAAAAAAAAAAAAAGAGAGACAACTTGCCTGAACAGCTCTTCCTTTGATCCCATCTTTCCTTAATTAAAATTCTCTGAGCCAGGTAATGACTGCCCTTCCTGCTGCAGGTGCCTCGTCTGCTAGCACTCCTCTGTTCTCCTCCATCTCCAGCCATGGCAGGCACCGCAGCTTCCAGCTCCGGCCCCACACCACCACCTTTCACAGAATCCCATGGGGTTGGAAGGGACCTCTGGAGATCATCTAGTCTAACCCCCTGACAAAGCAGGGACACCCAGAGCAGATCCCATGGAAACGTGTCCGGGGCGGGGGGTTGAATGTCTCCAGAGAAGGAGACTCCACCACCTCCCTGGGCAGCCTCTGCCAGGGCTCTGCCACCCTCACAGCAAA
>JAOTQQ010000032.1:20051700-20064369 GCA_026546715.1 Gallinago undulata | reverse complement strand
AGGACTCCCAGGTCTTTCTCCTCAGAGCTGCTCTCCAGCAGGTCACCCCCAACCTGTCCTGGTGCAGGGGGTTATTGTTCCCCAGGTGCAGCACCCTGAACTTGCCTTTGGTAAGTTCATCAGGTTCCTCTCTGCCCAGCTCTCCAGCCTGTCCAGGTCTCTCTGAATGGCAGCACAGCCTTCTGGGGTGTCAGCTACCCCTCCCAGTGTTGTGTCACCAGCAAACTTGCTGAGGGTACATTCCATCCCTTTATCTAGGTGATGAATAGATTTGAGTAGGACTGGACCCAGTACTGACCCCTGGGGAACACCACTTTTTACAGACCTCCAACTAGACTCTGTGCCACTGATCCCAAACCTCTGAGCTCTGTCTTTCAGCCAGTTTTCAATCTACCTCGCTGTCCGTTCTTCTAACCCACACCTCCTTAAGCTCACCTGGGAGGATGCTGTGGGAGACTGTGTATCTGGCTACAGCCAGCTCGGATCAGTCGGCTGCCAGGGAGACCGCGGCACTGACACCCTGCGCTCCCACTGGGTGTTTACATTTGCATACATTTGCATGGGAAGCTAGCACAAACTGTTTGCACCGGAGATGAAAAGAGCAATCCCACAGTACTTTGAAAATCACATTCCTTATACTAATTAAAGAGGAAGAAGAAAGCACCACGCTAACATTATTATTATTAGCTCCTCGGATGTACTCACTTGGGAAAATAAAATGGTTGCACCAAAACCTGTAAACTCCCGGTGCTGGTCACTCATTCGCCATCCCCGGGAATAACCCCTGGCTGGCTGGGCTGTGCTATCTCCACATCTCACATACCCGAATAAACCTGCAGAGGCATGGCAGCTGAGCACCACAAATCTTCCTGTCAAATGACTGGAACATAAAAAAAGATGTCTGAGAAGTAAGGCAACATGTTTAAAATACATCCAGAAATTGGACAGAATTTAAGCGTTTGGCCCCTATCAAAGCATCCTTCAGAAAAAGAGAATTTCCCAAATGCCCAGGTTCATTTCAAGAAAGATGATGGGCAAAACAGACCCTCAACTTCCAGGCAGGCGTGTGTCAAAAAGCAGAAGGTAGCCACATCGTTCTGCACATGCAAGGACTTCTATTTATTTTTTTATTATTATTTTAATGCAGAAGCAGTTGTCCCTGTGCTTATTATTTGGCTGAATGAGCTGAAGTGAGACTCCCGGGGCAGCTGCTGACATAATGAATGATTATGTGGTGAAGCCCAGAATGTGAATGATGAAGAATTTTGAAAGGCGGTGGAATTTGTGAATAACAAAAGTAGCTACAGTCCCCAAAATCTCACCATTTGTTCTCGGCAACAAAGGAGGACTCAAAGGCCTTTGTTTAACAAAATGATTCAAAAAAAAGGGTATGAAAGGAATTAAGGGTTATCTCTACTGGCATAATACAGCAAGCAAATTGTGTCCCCAAGTAGAAAGAGTTATGAATGTATTCCATTGAACGTATTGTTCACTGAATTACTACGGTCCTGCTTCTTTTATCCCTTTTCCAGTACTGTTACCATGTTTCCTGTGTCAGTAATTCTCGAGGTCTTAAGGCCTTTCAGCCCAGGCTCTGGGAGAGGGGGAGCTGACTATTCCACAAGAGACTCTGGTCCTCCAGCGTCCGAAGGGGAAGCATCCGAGCGTGCAACACCCCTTCCTCCCACGGGTCCCATCAGCCACGGTCCCTTGGCTTATCTCACTTCTTCAGCAGCACTAAAAATATTCACAGTTATACCTCCCTCCAATAAATATTCCATTTGCATTAAAAAAAAAAAATTTAAAAAAAAAAATTACAACCCCATTATTGGTCCCTCCAGTATGCTTGATGGTGCAAGGCACGGGATGGGCACGGGAACAAAGACAGGCATGGCCCAAAGTGGCTGCCTTTCTCCTCGCGGGGAAACCAGCCTTCTGGTTTCAGAGCACTTAACTGTGGGGATTACGGATGAAACGGCTGAAAGACGAGCGAACCTGATGAAGATTCATGCTGCACTGACAAGTGCTATCCAAACAAATATAAATTCAATTAAAAGACTCTGTTGTGTGAGCAATAAGCCAAGAAACGTGCTGGATCGAGTGGAAAGCCAGCTCACCCGTGAAGGCTGTCAAGCGTGAGAAATTAGCAGACACGGACAACGCTGATGCTGACCCCAAAGGTGGGCACCATCCATCAGAAGGACAGCCCATCCTGGGCACGGGGAGGAGGGATTGACACCCATGGAGGGACAGATCTGGCTCCGCTCCCTCCTCCTGGTTGGGACTCTCACCCGAAGCGCCCCTCCGGTCCCGCTGCCTATGGGAAGAGCTACGGCAAAACCACGGAGATGCCCCACGTTTGCAGGGATAAGCATAAAGGACTCCTGTGCAGGACAATTATGCCGGTTATCTTCTTTTCTTGCATGGAGGCACTCGCTGTATTAAAGCACACATACCCTGCTAAGAAGTCAGCGCTGCCTGCGGCGTCTCTTTTGCCAATGGCTGTAATGCTGCAGCTGCAAGCAGTGCAATAAAAACTGCTTGTGCTATCCCGGCTGCCCAGAATCAATGTGAATTTGGCAAATCCTCTCAAAGGAACCGGGGCTTCACCTTGGGATGCAACTCAGGCTCGGAAGGAAAAAAGTTGCCCTGCCATTAATTTCTACAGGTGCTTCATCAGCTCATCCCGTCTCTCCAAGGAAACGCTGATGAGACCACCGCAGCAAATCAGCAGAAACCTGTGGTTAAAGAGCATCTTTGGATCCTGGCTCCCTTTAGTCTCCTGGGCAGCAGCATCATTCAGAGAAAAAGAGAGATTCATCAGCATATTTACACAAAGACTTAAGTGCACCTTTGCTGACACTGGGTGCTAGATTTTCCTGCTGAAAGTTTGTTGGTTTTGGTTTTGTTTTTTTCAATGAATGCTGAAATTAGCACTAAATATTCCAATTCTGATACCTGCGCCAGAATTTAAAAAAAAAATAAAACCATGCAATTCCTGATTAAAAAAAAAAAAAAGTAAATTCACAAGACATGACAGCAACATTGAAAAGTTACCCAGTGAATATAAGATGAAGAAATCCGCTATCAAGTTGTCGTGGCCAATATGAAATAAAGCCCCAACAAAACCACGCAGGCTTGAAGAGGCTGGAGAAGTATGCTTTCCGAGTCGCGGCGTATCCTGAAATATGGTTTTTCCACCTGTTATTAATTCTGCTGCCTGGCACATTTGCACCATCGCTTCTTCCCTCTCAGCTACAAATTCAAAAGATGGTGCCCGAGCCTGACATTAAGCTGTGGAAACACCGGAGTCAGAGTTCACCCAACCTGCACACGGGAAGGAAAGCCTTCTGCTGTCCCCCTCGGCGTTATGTTTAAGAAAATGCCTAATTCCAGTCCCAGACTGATCCCTCCCTGTCAACACCGTTTTAGCCTCTTGCTTCAGCAACGGTAATTTATGGATAAATTTATATGGCACGGCCCTGACTGTATTCCAGCTGCTGATTTCCACTCAGCTTATGGATCCAGCCTCCAAAAAGGCAGGCAAATTTTTCACTAATTGCTTTCTAGTATCAGCAGAATGGTAAATAACACCACCAGAGACACTGACACTGCAGGAACCTGACACGTGAAACAGTGAAAGGGCCCCAAAGCAGAGCCCCCCCCTCCCAGCGTGGGGTAAGTCACTGCACCCTTCAAAATTCTGCATTTATTAGGGATTTCTGCACAGTTTGGCACTGGGCATCACTTAGGGCACACCATCATTTTAAGGTCTCATGGCATGCCCACCCCAAAGGAGACTCCAAAGTTGGGCACCACGCGTGTGCCTGCCCCAGCATCGCCCTGTCCCCCTCCTGCCAGCTCTCCAGAACCGAGTTTGGCCATCGAATTTCTCAGCTGCCTCTGATCTCAGTGGTCATTAATGTGTGGACAATAGCTTCGGCCCCTACGTCCCCGCCGCCGTGCCCTACAAATGACCTTTAATTGGCAAAGGACACAAAAGGGAGACAAGGGCCGATTCAGAGCCACTCCTGCCAACCATGTCACTTCTCATTTACACTCACCAAAGCACAATCTCCGCTTCTTGGGGGCAGAAAAAAAAAAGAAAAAAGGGTTCTGAATTTACTTTCTCGGGGCTCAGCAGGAGGATGAAGACGTGGGGGTTTTGGGGCAAAATGAAGATCCAGTTAATCTGGGCACTGCAGCACACAAACAGTGACCTCAGGGCAGGGAGGGGAGAGATACTCGGCATGAGAAAACACCCTGGCACTGTGGTTTTATTTCTCTAAGACATCCAAGGATGGTATTTTACCTCATGCAGTAGGAGTCTGTTAAGTTTCGTGTTGCAACTTAGAGCTCTCTCAGTAGTCTTCAGGAGCACTAAAAAAAAGGAAAATCCTGCTGGCTTTCCCCTCTATCTCTTCAAATTCTACAGCTAAATGAGAAAAAACAAAAAAAAAACAAAAAAACAACAACAAAAAAAAAAACAAAAAACAAGAAAGCAACAAAATGAGCTCTGCTCCCTGCCACAAACAGGAGGCTCGACTGCAGTTCCCTGTATGGGGAGCCCTATTCCCCAGCCCCCCGGGCACTTTCCAGGTCTATTTCCCCAGCATCTCTGGAGGCTTCCCCTCACCTCCCTCCCTGCCTCAGCCTGAAGATATTCCACCCAATTTCATAAAGGTGGGAATTCAGTTCCTAACCAATGGCTGTGCATAACCCAACCTCAACACCCTGTGACCGCATCTCCTTTAAGGCAGCCGTAGTTGACACGAAGAAGGGGGAGCAACGCTCTCCCTGGGAGGAGCAGGACCTTCTCCATGGCCCAACCACCCTTCCACTGCGCTGGCTCCAGAAAGCACACTGAGCTTTGGCGCACACTCTGAAAAACTGCTGCACTTGCTCATACATAAAACTTTCCTAGAAGTAATAACGATGCTAAATTAGCCACCATTTCTTCCAGTGGGTTCTTCTTCTTTTCTGCCGATGATTTTTATGCTCCTGGTGCACATCACAGGTAGCTTCACCGGGCAGGTACAGAGCATTAAAATGGAAATGTCGATATGGTGAAAAAAGGATGTTTCACATTAAACAAAATCACTGTGTGTATTTATACTCCAGGAGGCAATGACCCCAAGATGCGACGCAACAGCAACTTTAACTGCACATTATTAAAAATTTCTACTTTTAGCACGTTAGGTGTCATGGCAGCATGCTGCATAAGACCTATTATTGACAACAGGAATGGTCATTTCTAAAAAAATGCTATATTTAGAACTATATGTTATATTTACACAGAAAGTCAAGAAGATAAATTCCAGAAATAGCTTTTTCCATAAAACATGAACATTTAAAGTTGCCCATCTTCTACAAATGCACGCTTCGTGCTTCGTAAACTTTCAGGATTCTTATCATAATGATGCCTCAGCTATGTACACATGGGACTTTAAAACTTTAAAATGATCAAGTAAACATTCCTTTCCTGCATGTCACCTCAAGCACACACCACAAAGGCCACCCTGGAGCCCCCAGAGGTGTCAGTCCATGCATGGCTCCAAGGCACGAAGCATTTAGGTACCTTGTCCAGCCCAGTGCAATCAGTATTTCACTGGTATGTGGCCTACAGACATGCAGTCCTAGACTACTTTCCCTCTGGATACAAATTATTCCCGCTTAAGACATTAAAAAGCAGACTTCTATAACTCAGCTTTAGTCATCTGAGTGTAGAACTTGGGGAATTAAAATTTTGTTCAACGCATAAAGCTACCTTCAAATTGGGCTTAAAGAAAGAGGTTTAGATGAGAAATGCCATCAGCCTTCCAGACCTGCAAAGCAAGGAAGGGTTTATTTAACCTTCATCCAGTGCCCACCAGCTCCTCCACCACCAGGAGGGGAAAAAATACAGTGTGTTGCTGAGCTGGCCCTGAAAACTTGCCCAGTGCAGAGTTTTTTGCTTGGAGCTGGTAAAGCTGACCTTAAAATCTTGTTTCTTTGATCTTCCCTTACCAAGACTGCTCACCCACACAGCATCATTAGCCAGCAATTAGACTGACCAGCCACAGGAACAAGCCCTTTCTGTTCCTCACCTCCTCCTCATCCTCTTGGCTCATGGTACAGTTTGGTGCATGTCCTAAATACCCCCAAAAGCTGTTTTCCCAGCAGAGGAAGCTTCACTGGGAGATTCCGCTCAACGGTTGAGTGTTTTTCAGGCCATAGCTTTTCCTTCCTATGCCCTCATAATTTTCTCCTTTCCTTGGGGGCTGCTGAGATCTCAACGACCTGCTCATCTTTTCCACATACAGGAAGGAAAATATCGAAAGGAAAAAGATAAAATGGTTTTATTGTCAAGGAGATCCAAGGAGATTGCTGGAGATCCAAGCCCAGCTGAAGCAGCTTTTCACTTACTTTCACAAGCAGCACAAACCCAAAAATATCCATGCTATCAACACACTCCCGTGTCACAGCAACATTGCCTTTTGGTATTAATTAGTAGGTGAATGGCACCTTAAGAAAAGAAACTACCAGATCCAGCAGGGATAACATTCAACTGAGAAATAAAATTCTCAGAGAACTTCTTCAGATGCAGACAACCGTGATTTGGTGCCCAGGACACCCCCTGCCATCCTGCACACCACCAGACAGCTCCCCAGAGAGCCAAGGGGAACAAAAACCAACAAGAAGGTGGTGGCAGCATTTTTAAGCATTTTATTAGCCCTTGGGGAAGCAGAAACCGAGAGACGCTTCCTTCATGTCTTTCCTCCTTGTCTCCCAAGCCTCGGGAGTGGGGTAAGCCCTCAATTTCCAGCTCAAGTAATTCTATATAAAACATATATATATATATATATATAATTTGCCCCAGCTTCCCGCCTGTAAAACAACACTATGAGAAGATTTCCATGCCAAAATTTGTGAGATGCTCAGCTGCAACAGCAAAGAGGGTCAAAATAAGCAAGTAGGCAAGGAATGGCTCCTCCTCTAACTAGGGATGCTCTCATCTCTATTTCAGGGAAGTTTTATTTCCCTGTTGACCGCAAGTTACATTTTCTGTTGACACTTCGTGAGTGATGTCAGGCCACTCAGAAACAGGAATAAAATACCAAATTAAATTAAGAAATAATAATAACAGCAATAATTGTTAATATTACTACTATAAGTGATAAATAATCAGACACTTAGACAGTGATCACACAACTGCCACTAAAAGAGAACAAATCCACCTCTCCAAAAATTCACCGAGACACAAACAGGCGGTGAGCAGTCGTCTGTATTTCCCTTGTGAGGAATGAAGGAGTTTCAACAGGGTTTGTCTGGCAGAGCCGTTACCACGTACCATCTGAAAGTGAAGGAGCTTCAGACACGAGACATGCCAAAAGCCAGGTATCTACCTCTTTTTACAGTAAAGCAGAGGACAGTAACATAAAAAAGGCCAACCTGTACTCAGATTACTCCCAAGACAGGACTGTATTTAAACCAAAGAGCTATATTACTTCTTAGTAGGGAAAAATTATGAGATAAATTGCATTATTGATGGCTAGCATCAACACAAAACATATTAAAATATTGCACTTTATTTGATGGTACAGATAAGTAAGAAATGCTTACCTGTACAGCAAGGATCCTTCTACAGATTAGCACCATCCTGATGATGTATTGCACACAACTTCAGAAAACTAGAGACCTAAGCAAAGATTTACTGTATCAGCACTTGGGGAGCAGAGTGCCATGCAAGCTGATCAGCAGAAATGAAAAGCCACCTTGCTACAAGCATCTCTGTCTCCCAGTGGAGCAGAAAGCACAGCTGGTGATCTGCCAAGGCCACCAACTCCTCCAGTCACCCAGAAGGGCTCATGACAACCAGAGGAACCACTGGGAAGTCAAAAGCAACCTCACTCAATAAAGTTCATGGCCCTACAGGCAAGGTACCAGTACATCAAAATTAACAGATTGATTCAAAATTCTCCCTGCTGTAGAAAAGCTGGCGGAATGGCCAGTGATACTTTCTGAGACGAGAGCCTGACTCAGCCAAAACCATACCCATCAGGAAAGATCTCGGGTCCTCGCTCAGCGAGGCGGCTCCCGAGTGGGACGCTGTCTTTGGCTCCTAGGGCAAGATGGATGACGTGGACTCACCACCCACCTTAGCAATAAACATAATAGCCACCCTCAGGAATTGGCAGCAGCTTGAGATCAATTCACACCAGGAGAGGTGTCTGCCCTGTTTTCTAAAGCCAGTGTTTAATTTAGCCTTCATCAGCATGGCTTCATATTCATATTAAATTCGATGGCATTTTGCTACTTTAAAACACACTTACACTGTCAGCTGAGATTTCATAGCAATCAGAGACCAATGCCACCAGACAGTCTGGAAGATGAACCAGAAGTGCTATAAAAATTGCTCATTGAACCTTTACTCGAGACTTAATAATAGTTAAGAGATAAATCAGGACCCTCAGCGGCACCGTCCCGCGGTGAAAGACCAAGCCAGAAAATCCTTCCTAAAGTAACTGCAGCTCTTTCCACCTCCAGAGCCCCTTCTTTGGAGCCAGCAGGACTCCTTCCCCAAACTCCAAGCCTGGAAGACCTCAGAGAGCCTCTACTGGGCTGACACTGGCCAGCAGCCCCAATATATTGGGCTGACACTGGCCAGCAGCCCATGGATTCTCACACCTGGCCGACAGACTCCTGAGAAAGCTGGGCTTTCCTCCAGAAGCTGCTATCTTTACAGCCATTTCAAAGAAAGTATTTATTTGAGTCTCTGAAAGTTTTCCCCTTTGAAGAAAGGGCAGGGAGGGGATGGGGAGGTCTCTGCAAACAGCACGGGTGAGGGGGGGGTAAGCGTGTCTAGGAGGGTTGTGTTATCTCTCCTGCATCGCCTTGTACTTTAAGGCAGGAAAAATTGATCAGAAATGCTTGGAGGGAGAAGCAAAGCGAAAAGTCTCGAGGACTGGAGAAGAAATAAATTTAGCAGGTGAACGTCTCAGCTTTCCTACAGCATCCCCAAGAATGCTAGCTGGCAGCAGGGTTTACAAAGCAAACCTGTAATTCCTAAATTTTAAGGTGCAATGATTGTTTAAATCCTCCTAGGAGCCACAGCAAGCTCTCCAGGATGAATCTTCTGGGGTTTTTTTCCAGCTTGTTCCAGTATTTATTGTTATAAAGTTCTTTTAATTGCAACCCCCCGGGAGATTTTGGCCCACTTCTGTATTCGGCACTCCAAGGCAATGGCAATATCCCATGGGAAACCCCTCCATTCCAGGAAAGCAGGGCTTGAGAAATACTTCTAGTAGGGTTTTTTTTTTTTTCCTAGCCTTCTAGTAAGTTTAAAGGCTGTGTTTCAAGGAGATGGTGCAACCCAGGGCTGGCACATGCCTAACTTTAACCCCAGCTTGAGGCATCCCAGTGAACCCCGACTGAAGATTAAGGGGGGGAGAAAATGAGAGTTTCTCAGCCAGATGTTTTTTTAAATGCTGTAACATTAGGGGCAGGTTTCCAAAATGCCCGTCTCCCACCCAGCCTTTCTCTGGGTGATGATTTCTCTGGCTGGACCCCGTCAGCAGACCAGGCAGCAGGCTGTACGCAGAAAGCAGACAGGAGAGGATAAACAAGAATTAGTTTTAGGAAGGAATAATTTTCAGCCAGGATAACTCTTAAGCAGAAAACATTCCTGATGCCAGGCACCATCCCTTCCTCCAGAAAGTACTTCCAGCATTTCTCCAAGGAAACCCTTCTCAGACGCATTGCTACGAGACATACTGCTGTTCCTGCCACAAATGTATGGGTCCAGGCAAACAAAAAAAAATTTATTTTTTTTTTTAAAAGTGGGGGATGGAAAAAATGCATGTGCAGCTTGCAGCTCCACCCAAAATTGAAATCAGAGATTTTTCTGCAGGCAAGGTTTTGCGGTCGTAGCTTGACCCAGCAGCCAGCCCCACGGAACAGCTTTGGATCAGAGTGCTAATTTATTTTGGACATCAGATGAGAATTGATCTGCCCGCTCGCCTACGGAGTGATAATACAGGCTGTGTTAACAGTATAATGCTTTTCTTCTCCTCAGGCTTTGCAATTAAGCTTTCTATATCATTTCAGGGAAAAGCAGCTTCTTGAGTCCTGCCTTACCCTGGGGAACTCTAAGGACCAACCCTCCAGGAGAGGGGTTTCCACCACGAAACAGAAAAGGTAGTGAAAAATGCTCTTAGGCCAAAGGAAGATTTTAATTTGTTTTAAATAGGAAACCCACAGCCATCTCAGGTTATCAGCAGCACCTAAGCAACTTAGCAAAACAAACCCCCCGAGCTTTCATGGTGGGTCTGCCTCCAAAGACAAATCCCACCGACTCATAAAGTGCCCTAAGTGCTACCAAAAAGATTTTTAAAAGGTGTTTAGGCTCCTGTTTCCCACCAAAATCAACAAGAATTAGCCACAGACCTTCAAAAATATTCCCCAAAGTCAATACAGAATTCTGTGTTATTTAAAGGAGGCTTTTTCAAAGTTCCTAAATGACTAGTCCTATCATTTAATGGATCAGAAAAAAAAAAAAAGAAGAAAGAGTAGATGGAAATAATAATAAGATATAGAAAAAAAGCCTATGTTTTCTCTTTTTCTAGCAATGCTTTTCTTTGCATTACTGATTTTCAGAATGGCACTGAAAATAAAGGGGAAGCAGGAAGTAAAGAGAAATCAGTAGGAAGATCGATAAAGCTAAGATACTTAGTAAAATATTTAAATTTAAAATTCCTGCTAATGTTTTCACTCGCATATTCCAGCGTCTCCTCGCTCAACCTCATTAACAAACACATTAGCAACCGACGATGCCAGAGAACCACTGAAACATCCTCTTTTTACAGCCGCTGGAGAAGAAATGGAGACATTCCTTCCAAAAGAGGTTGTGGTGCTGGGGTTTTTTTTTGGAGACAAAAAGAAAGATACCTACGCAAGATTTCAGCACGCCACGGCGTCTAGTGTTTAAATGGGGGTTATTGTCTAGGGCTGAGGGGATTTAAAGGCTTGGCTGGTGAGCACGGCCGGAGATTTACAGAGGACATTGAGCTCTTCCCCACCAACAGGACTGTCAGCAAATCCTGCCTAACAACTGATGGCAGCAACAAATACCTCCACACCTCAATAACTTGGGAGATAAAGCCCCTCACCTCCTGCCCAACTGATGCGGTGGCTCGTGTGGCAGTGACGCCAGCCCCCTCTTGGAATGGGCAGGGGGTGGGAGGGACCCTACTCCGTCTCTAAAAAGGATGCTGTCCTCACAAAATGCTTGCCCTGTAGATATTTTAGGGAGGTGAATACAGTCAGAAATCCAGCACAGTAACATCCTTGGGTCAATCTGGGAATGGCACAGCCGAACTTCCATCCTCAGGCCAGGATCAGTGACATCCTCGGGTCGGTTTGGGAAGGGCATGGCTGAACCAGCCTCCTCGGGCTTCAGGGCAATGAAGTAACAGCCTGGAAAACCCAAACCTAGTCTGGAGAAAATGAGTTCCACGTTATACTGCCAACAATTCCGATTAAACAATTTACTCAAAAAGACTATTTTCTGATAACACCTAACCCCATGCCCCCGCCGTTACTGCAAAGCACCTCTTCTGCAGAGACACTAGATGCCGGGTAGCAAACTCCTGCTCCATTTTCTTCCTTTTAATGTTAAACAGCCTTTTTTCTTTTGAGATTAAATTGAGACTCAAAGTCCAAAATGACTGCTTTTCAAATGCAAGAGTACAGCAGTTTCAGATCAAAGTCCCTGGACCTATCTGTTAGGAATATTATTTTTTTTACTCTAAATATACAGTGTTTTCCAACCAATGTAGCTGTGCTCTGGACTGGGCAAGACCACAGTTCACGCAGGAGAACCAGTTTAGGGAAAGGCAGCCCGTTTTGTTGTCTTAAAGTGAAAAGGAGGAAGAGAATTTGCCCTGGTCAGGATTTGCTGCATTTGTTATCCCTGCTCCCAGTCAGCAAGGGATATTGCTTTATTTCTTATTTCCCCTCATGTTCCACTTTTCTTGCTCCTCGTGTGCACACACACTTATTTTATGTTGTCTTTATAAAGAGGAGCAGCTTTTTCCCTACTTCATCTCAGCTTGAAGCCATTTTTTTTTTTGGAAGGAAACAGTAAACTTCAAACAGCTGGACCACTACCCAAGAGTGTGCAAACGCTAGTCAAGGCAAGACTGTTTTGGATTAATTACAACACAGCAACCGAGCCCTTCGTTCATTGGCCAACAGTTATAAAGCAGAACATCTAACAAAACACCTCACCCTGAGTTGGATGAAATTTCCAGGGCAAGAAAGCTCCACAGAATCACAGAATGATATGGGTTCTGGAGATCATCCAGTCCAACGCCCTGACAAAGCAGGGACACCCAGAGCAGGTCCCACAGGAACGTGTCCAGGCGGGTTTGGAATGTCTCCAGAGAAGGAGACTCCTCCACCTCCCTGGGCAGCCTCTGACAGGGCTCTGCCACCCTCACAGCAAAGAAGTTCTCCTCATGTTTAGGTGGAACTTCTAATACTCAAGTCTGTGCCCATTTCCTCTTGTCCTGTCCCTGGGCACCACTGAAAAAAGATCAGCTCCATCCTCTTGACAACCTCCCTTCAAGTATTTCTAAGCATTGATCAGATCCCCCCTCAGCCTTCTCTTCTCCAGACTCAAAAGACCCA
>JAOTQQ010000032.1:20004376-20029283 GCA_026546715.1 Gallinago undulata | reverse complement strand
TTGGAGAGAGCCAGAAGGTCTCCCCTCAGCCTCCTTTTCTCCAGGCTGAACACCCCCAGCTCCCTCAGCCTCTCCTCTTGTGCTCCAGACCCCTCACCAGCTCCGTTGCCCTTCTCTGGACCCGCTCCAGCACCTCAATGTCTTTCTTGTAGTAGGGGGCCCAAAACTGGACACAGTACTCAAGGTTCAAGACTTCAATGCTCACCAAGTGCATCCCACCCCAATAAGCAGCCCATCATCAGAAGTGGCAGGAAGACATTTCTTTATTTTTCAGGGCTGCTCCGGTGTGACAGCATTGTCCTGAGCAATACATCAATATTGTGAAGTTTAGCACTTAGATCTTCACCACTCAAAAATAACAATTCTTGAAACTCTGATAAAAAAAAAAAAAACACAAAAGAAAACCATACAATGATCTAAGTAATAAGAATGACTTAAGTAGTAAGAAGTTTTACCAAAAGCACTCCAATCACAGCATTGGGCTGTTTCTACAATCATGACATAACATAATTTTTTTCAACAAAGAATATTTTTTTTTAAATTATTTACAGCATAAAAACCTCATGCCCATCCTCCATGTTTCAGCTTTTCCCTGATCCATTCTTGCTCCCTGAACTCCATCTCTTTCACCAATCTTCAGCCCATCCTTCATACCGTGTTGCACATGAAATCATTTCCTAGTCAATCTTAGTATTCCTAATTCCTAATCAATATTAGTATTAAAACCCATAAAAATAAATCACCCTTCCCCAGGACCACTCCACTTAACACAGGCCTCCCTCTCCCATGAGCATCTTGGTTACTTGTGTTGACGTTGCAGCCGCTCACGCTTTGGATGGGAAAAACCCGGTGGCAGCATCCACCCTCCAAGGGTCGTGTGTGTTCCTCTCCAGTCCTGGCCAATAATTTGGTCCACCCGCCTCCAGATATTTATTTATCTATTTTTATAGCAGCCCTGCGACGCCGCAGAGCACGCAGACACCCAGCTCATCGTGCCCACCTGCATCTTCACCTCCAGCCTGGCTTGAGCTTCCTTCCCAGCCAGCAAAGGCCACCGGCGTCTCTCTCCCACCGGCAGGCAGGGCAATTCCTTTTCTGCTGTGGAAGGAAAAAGTCTTCTCTGCCATTAACAGCAGGATAGGCAAGCTGAGCACCTCCACCGTGCCACCCCCAGCTGGGAGGGATGGGGTCCCACGGCATCCCCACCTGCAGGACCCTCCGCTGGACTGGGACCCGCTCAGCAACGGGGCGGGGGGGATGGAGCCAGCACCCCCCTGGCACAAGCTGCTCCACTGTCTCCAGACACCGAAACCCAGCTCCCATCACACAGAACACCCAAGCGAGGGCTCGCTGGCCTTAAACTTAATAATACCACTAAAATCTCATTGCCCCACAAAGCAGGACTCGGCGTTTTCGCTGTCATCCCCCTGCACCGCCAGTCAGCCTGCTCTGAAATTAGATGCAAAATTAAACATACCTTCTCCTAACGGCCCCCTAAAGAAAGGGGGAAAAAAATCATATTTTACTGAATAATAAAAAGCATACGTAACTCACAGGCCAACACCAGCTTCACCGAAACTTCAGTTCTTTCAGAAACAGAGACGCCAGAGATCTGTGTCCACTTCAGCAGGTAACAAGACAACAGTCCCTACAGCACACCAAGCCTCAAAAGGGAAAAAATGCTCTGAAGTCGCTGGAACAGGACAACCCTCAACTGCAACCAGGGGGACCAACTTCTGCCAGTTGAAGAGCCCTTGTTTTACTTTTAGCCAAAATACACAGCTTTACAGCGGAGCCCAACTCGGACTCTGCCACCCAGGAGCAGTGCAGATTTCCTCCCTCCCTCCCTGCTCTCAAGTGACAACTGCAGAGTTTTCGCCAGCAGGTCCCTTTTGACCTGCAACACCTGGTTTACCCCCGCCGAAAATTCCGTGGAAGGATTTTCCCCTCATGGGCAGGCAGCAGAGAAGCATTCGTACCACGAGCCCCCGGAAATGATGACAGGCGGAGAAGGCTGTGCTCCTTCGGAGACGGCATTCCACAACAAAAATGGAATTCTTTTTTTTTGTTTTGTTTTTTTCTGGTCAGCTTTGACAACCTTCATCCAACGCTCTGGAATACAAGCAGTGCTGTAACACGGAAAGAAAAGCGCAGCCAGCAGACCACCTTTGCATCTCGGTCCCCCCTCCTAAGCTGCCTGGAACCAGGGGCTGGGAGAGCGGGAATGCTAATGCCTCCTAATGAGTGGTCTAAATAGGAAAGCAAATACAAGGGACTTGAGCTGTTTTGGCCAAAGGGAGGAATGCTACAGCAACAAGCAGACAACCATCCATTGCTTTTGGCCCTACTGCAAGTTGTTTCAACTCCAGAAGAGGAGAATCACTTGCCTATCGGGAAAGGGAAAGAAAGAGGCTGCTTTCCTCCCTCTCCATTTCTCCTGCAAAACTAAACATCTGCTTCTCCACCAAGGGGAAGGGGGGGGGGGGGGACCCCAACAACTAAATGAATCGGAGGGGGCTACAGGGTTTTCTATGGACAACTGTGGGCACAAGGCTGCTGACCAGACTCAACCCTTGATGGCAACCCCCCAGGTACCAGGGGACCATTTGTGGGGCACTGTCCCTACATCTTCATGGGCGATGAAGGGCGAGAGCTCGAGGTCGGCTCCACTGGGAAACAGGAAAGTGCTGCTCGATAGCTCATGCAAGGGAGCAATCGTCAGACTAACAACCATGTTTCCAAGCTGAACGGTCAAAAGAGGATGGCAAAGGGAATGCAAATAAATAATTAAGCAAGCAAATAAACCAAGAGTTAAAAAAAAATGGAATTAAAAAAAAAAAAAACCAGAAAGAGGTAATTTTCTCCCTTCAGCCGTACACACCGGCCCCCTTGTTCAAAACCCCCTTTGATGAACCCCAGCCCTATATGTTGGAGCTGACAAACGCAGTCTCCCAGGCAGGAGGTGGAAGGCTGTGAGCATCTCCAGCGAGGCATCCACCTGGTCCCTAGGTCTCCCTCTCCCTGGCGGCGAGGGAAAGGGACGCTGGCGCCTACCTGTAACCCAGGGCCGTGGGGCTGGACGCAGACCCCTGCCCCAGCACTCCACATCCACACGCACCCCCCCCCGCCCACCCAACGCCATCCAGGAAAGCGGCCGCCTCTCAAGGCATCCCTTCAGCAATTAACCAGAAAGACAGATCCCCAACGGGGTGGGCAGGGGGAAGGCAGGCAACTCAGGATTTCCCAGTATAACACCAGCAAACCCACGGGTCCGACGCGGCGCCTTCCACAGAAAACCAGGAGGGAGAAGCAACCACAAAACCTGCCAGGTCCCCTCCATCCCCCCGCCGCCTCCAGCAGCCCCCAGCTCCCCCTGGCCGAGCCAGGCTGGGAAACACACCCCAGAGCATCCCAACCAGCCACCCCCCACCCCCCACCCCACCCCCCCAGACCCAGAGAGACGCTCCCCGCCCCATTACCTGGAGGATCCAGTCCCCCCCGAAGGCAAAACATCCTTATTACAAAATAATTCAATCCAGGCACCCTTCAGCCCGAGGCAACCGGGTGACACCGAGGGCCAGGCAAGGGCTGGCGAGCATCCATCCGTGGCGTGGGGTAGTTACCTTTAGACACCTCCGGCTCCCGAGATGCGGGTCCCCATCAGTTCTTCAACAACCTGCAGCAGGGAGCTGCTGCCACAATCCAGCCATCCAAAACGGAAGGGGGGGGGGGGGGGGGGGGGTAGCAAAGGGACCTGGCCCACAGTATTAAAAGCCCCCCAGCCAGGCGGGTGGTAAGATGCAGGGGATGTCCCTCGAGGAAGGAAAACAAAAGCGGGGGATTAAAAAAAAATAAAATATATATATATAGGAAGAAGAAAAAGTCTCTCCTTTTCTGCCGTGTTCTTCTGCCTCCCCCGGAGGACTGAGGGTGTGTGGGGATGCGGGAGGCGATCGCTTCGTCCTCTCTCCCCCCCCGCTCGTCGCCGACCCCTCCGGACGAGAGCCCCGCTCCGCTTCAGCCCCTCCAGGTGGGCAGGCTCACAGCGCGGCCATGGCTCCGGAGCCAGCGCCGGCCGGGCCACCCGAATGCGGCAGAGTCATCGCCTGCGCCGCTGCCGCCGCTGCCGCCGGGGGAGAACCGCCGCTGCCGGAGAGACCGCCAGGGGAAAAAAAAATAACAAGAAAAAAAAAAGGGGAGAGAAATCTTCCACCATCCCCCTTCTCCTCTTCCTCCGCCGGCACCGGCCGCTCCTCGCATCCGCTCCCCCGCCCGCGGCCCCTCGCTCCGCCGGGGCCGGGGGACACAAAGGCGCCCGCGCAAAAGGAGGCGGATGGTCCTCAGCCCCCCCCGCCCAGGGCTCCGCCAGCACCCCGGATCCTTCCTCTTCCTCCTCCTCCTCCTCCTCCTCCTCCTCCTCCCGCTGCGCAGACCGCCAGCCCCGGCGCGGCTCGGTGCGGGTGGGCGGCTCCGCGGGCACGGAGCAGGGGGAGGGGGGGGGGGGGGGGGGAGTGTGTGTGCGGCTCCGCGGTGCCTAGAGGGCGGGGAGGGGGCCCATGGCGGCGGGGGGCGGCACAGCACAGCACAGCGCGCACACACACACACGCACGCACACACGCACCGCAAGGCGGGGAGGGGCGGCGGGATCCGCAGCCCCCCGCGTCCTCCGCAGCCCCCCGCGTCCTCCGCAGAGCCGCGCCGGGAGCGGGGAGCAAGGCCCGGGAAGGACGATGAGGATGAGGAGGAGGAGGCGGGCGGCGCGGCGCTGCTGCCCTGCCCGGCGGCAGCCGCACAGAGCCGGGGGGCGGCGAGCCGAGGGGCGGGGGAGCGGCGAGGGCCCGGATCTGGGTTATGCGGTCGCGGGCTCCACCTAGCAGCCGGCCGTCACCGCACCGCACCGCACCGCACGGCCTGGATGGCCGGGGGCTCCCCCCGCCCCGCCCCCGGGGCCCCTCAGCAGCCCCCCCGCCCGCCCGCCCGCCCGCCCCGCAGCAACCCCCCCCCGAGGGATCCCTCACCGCCCCACTGGCCGCGCTCCCCACCGCGCCCCTCCCGGGCAGCCAATGGCAGCCCCCGCACCAGGTGCGGAACCCTTCCCCACTGGATCCCCTGCCTCCCCATTGGCCCCCCGGGTTTCCACACCCCTCCACACCCACACCCCCCCCCCAGCCCAGCACCCAATCGCAGCCCGCCTTCCCGGCTCAGCACCGTCACCTGCTGCTTTTCCCCCCACCTGCCCATTGGCTGCCCTGCCCATGGCTCCTTTCCCAGACAGCCAATCACAGCCTGGCTTTCCAGCACAGACACCGCCCCACCTCCCCATTCCCTCCCTCACTGGATTCCCTACCTCCCCATTGGCTGCTTGGCCTGTGGTTCCCGAGCCCAGCAGCCAATCACAGACCCTCTGCCCGGCCTGGGGAGGAGGCAGAGGGCAGCCCCACAGGGGGCAGCGGGAGGGACACCTGGCCCGGGGAGGGGAGACATGGGAGTCCCCTGGTCTCTGGGGAGGCAGGGACGGCCTGGGCAGAGGACAACATGTCTGTCCTCCAACGCTCACAAGGAACCTCTGCAAACAACGGGGCTTGGCTGGAACATGATCAATGCTTTCCTTCCCAGGCAACATTGTCCATTTTCTTTTCGTTTTGGTGAGAAGGTCCCAACCCAATCAAACTCTTTCTACCAGAAAAAAACCAAACCCCAAAGGAAGATGCCACAGTTTTTCCCAGTGACACCACCACAGGTTAGGGGTGGACCTGCTGGAAAGCACTACTGAGAAGGATCTGGGGGTCCTGGTGGAGAGTAAACTCTCCATGAGCCAGCAATGTGCCCTTGTGGCCAAGAGGTGCCCTGGTGGCCAATGGGATCCTGGGCTGCATAGGAAAGAGCGTGGCCAGTAGGTGGAGGGAGGTCATTCTCCCCCTCTGCTTTGCACTGGGAAGGCCACAACTGGAATCCTGCGTCCAGTTCTAGGCTCCCCAGTTCAAGAGAGACAGGGAACTGCTGGAGAGAGTCCAGTGAAGGGTAACGAAGATGATGGATGGATTGGAGCATCTCCCTCATGAGGAAAGGCTGAGAGAGCTGGGACTCTTGAGCCTGGAGAAGAGAAGGCTGAGGGGAGACCTTATCTACGTTTACAAGTATCTAAAGGGTGGGTTGAGGGAGGATGGAGCCAGACTCTTTTCAGTCATTTCCAGCGACAGGACAAGGGGCAACGGGCACAAGCTGGAACATGGGAAGTTCCACTCCAATCTGAGGAAGAACTTCTTTGGAGTGAGGGTGGCAGGGCCTTGGCAGAGGCTGCCCAGGGAGGGTGTGGAGTCCCCTTCTCTGGAGATTTTCAAGCCCCACCTGGATGCTGTCCTGAGTGATGTGCTCTGGGCGCAGGGGAGTTGGACTGGATGATCTCCAGAACGTCCTTTCCAACTCCAACAATTCCGTGATTCTGTGACCAGACCACCAGACCTATCTGGGGAGACACTGCTGCACTCATGGCTTTGCACGTAAAAAAACTATAGCCATGAGAGCTGGCAGGGCCCAAATGAGTCCACCCAGTCCCCCCCAGTGGCAGACCCACTCCAGTTATCATCCTGCCCAGCTGCCTCTTCAACAAGCTCTTAAGGATCTCCGATGATGGAGACCTTGCAAGATGATAGTTTTCAGTAGGATAAAGGAATTAATTGATCTTGTTTCTCAACCAGGGCTGTGGGTCAGGCAGGTGCTCACACAGGCTCACCTGTTCTTACCTGTGTCGCTAGTCGGGCGTAGAAATGTGTATTTTCGGGTAAGAACTGCTATTCTGGGTATGTTGATGTGCTGCGGGACATGAAGACCAGTAAACATAAACTCTGTTTTCCTAATAATAAACTCACTTCCCATCTCACTGATACGGCAAAAAATAAAGGGGGAACGTGGACTGCGGTGAAAGTCTGTGGTGGGGGTTGGGAAGTCTGAAAGTTACAAGAGATCCATCTCAACCACTTCAGTTTGCAGTAGAGCTCTGCAAAGGTGTGTTAGAGAAGACCTGGCCTTTCCCACAAGGCTGCAAAACACCCACAAAACCCGAGTGACCAAAGCACACCCTTCTACAAATGTTTACTTTGAGAAAAAAGTAGGCTTCAAGCAATTAAAAAGCCATTGCGTTTCGGGCCTTGCCGTTTGGCTCACCAAAATCGTTCTCTCCAGTGGAAAAAAGTCCTTGGAGAATCTACCACTTGGGAAAGTCCTTTTCTGCAACAGCCCTTCATCCAGGGGCAAGATAGAGAAAAAAAGTTTAAAAAAAAGAAGAAACCACCAACCCCACCAAATCTTTAATACTGCCTCTGCTGGGGTGCTCAGAGTTCTCCAAGGCACAGTTTCTTCTCCGATGACATCCACCACAAGCTCTGGAAACAGAACAAGGCCCTACAAGTTGAAATTTAAAAAGACAAAGTACCACGAGGCTTAAAGTGCTGCACGGGTTTGTGAAGTGGTGTTTTTTTTTTCCTCTCATAGCATTACATATAATGAAGACGGAAAAAAAAAATTGGTGAATTGTGTGGGAAGGCAAGGAAGAGCTTCAGAAGGCCACCAGACTGCCGTTGCTCATGAAAATCGTGTCTGGGGCTTAACGCTGCAAGGCAGCCCAGAAAAACTTCGAGGCAGAAAAGTTGCGCTGGGTCGTCCAGCTGTGGGCTTCAGAGGCAGCAGCGAGGTTATTCCCCCAGAGGATATTTTCCCAGCACTTTGTCCAGCAAAACTTGAAAGGTGTCCAGAGATGAGGTTTCCATCAATTCCCTTGAGTGATTGCTCCCCAGACTCGTATATCTCACCATTTGGAAGGTTTTCCTGCTGTTCAGCCAGTATTTTTCCGTTTCTTAATTTCAAACCATTACTTGTGGTTATGGCCCCAATTAATCAAAGCACTTCAATGCATCCTTAAATTTAGGGACGTGCTTAAGCTCCGTTGAAATCACATGCATCGATGTTTTGCAGGGCTGATGGATACGCGCATGTGTTTAAGCACCGTGCTGAATTGGGACCATGGATCATCCAAAATAATTATCCTTCTCTTACATATTTTTAAACCATTATCCTTCCCTTGCTTAATCATTGATTAGATAAGCTATATATTTAAGCTACTTAATCTCTGATCTTTCTGAGAGTTCTGATAATTTTTCTCTTCGGATCTGAATTCCCTCAAATTCCTTCATGTTTTGTAAGGGTGGGTAATGAGGTATCGCAATTTAATGCCACGTCCCCGGTGTCATTACATAAAGAGCAGTTATTCTTTGCAGCTGAAGGATGTAACTTACCTGTGCCAGCAGCCCCAAAGTGCATTGATTTGTTGTGCTGCTCTATCATTTTCTAAGACTCTCTATAATCTACTCCCGTTCTTTTCCTTACCCATTACCCGAGCACTCGGGTATGTTTGCTTGCAGAGGCAGCTGGCCCTTAGGCCTTCAAATTCAGCGGGGTGAATTCCCAAATTCCCAAATTCAAATTCCCAAATTTTCCCCACTGGGAAACCTGTGGCAGAACCAAAATGTAGCCTTAGAGGTTTCCCATGGGGAAAACAAACAAACAAACAAACAACCCCCCCTCCCTGAAACAAACAAACAAACAAAACCAAACAAGAAACCATTTCAAGTTGTATTATTTGAATGTTTTCACCCAGTATTTTGGGTTCCCAATCCACTTTCTTCTTCAGGAGGGTTTGTGACACATCCCACCCTGGCACTGCGGTGCCTGCATCATTTGCTGCTCATTATTCCATTATCCCCCAAGGAGATGCAGAGCATTAATGATCATTTCATTATTTTACGGTGGACTAAAATTAGGTTTAGTGAATTGTAATTGCTTGTGATTCTGGTTCTTTTCTTTTTTATTATTATTTTTTTCCTCCTTTTTCTGAGAATCTGTGTCCTATTTGTCTTCTGGCTTTCTCTCAGATTTCCACAAACTTCTGTAAACAGCTGTCACTGAGCCATTACCTTCTGTAATGAATTAACTTATTCTCAGAGATGCACATCATCTGGACCAGTTCATTGGTACACATTTATGCTCCTCAGGGTTGCTCTTTTTTTTTTTTTTTTAACCGATTCTTCCACACAAAATACATTTCACAGTGTTTTCCTTACTTCATGACCAAGTATTATGTGGCTTGTCATGACAAAAATACATCAGCTGTAAAAAACAAATGCTGAGGAGTGATACAAGTAAACTTCACAGGCTTCCTGCTATAGAGCCAGCAAAACTCACCTCATCTCTCGTAAACCCACATTTCCATCATAAAATCCCCACAACTGGAGCTCACTGATTTCTTTAAAAACTAATGATAGCTAGTAATGCTGAATTAGGTCCTGACAAGACTCCGCATTTCTGTGTTTTCTTCTTCCTCTGCATCACTGTCTCCCTTGCAGCCCTGGGTTGGGAGAGCAGCCTGAGATCCCACCCCATTGGGGGAGAACCTCATGGATTTGTGTGCAGCCTTTTCTCACGCTCATTTTTAGGCACAAGCCTCAGCAAGATCGTTTGCACTAGGCTCAAGCAGAATTATGAAATAAGGAGCAGTTCACAAGCAGAAATCAGCACCAAGGCTTATGCTTAGCCTGACTTTGGGATATCAACCTCTACGTGTGTCTGAAAGCTACCTGTTTCCTTTGGTAAAACCTCTGGGTGAATAAATTCTCCATCAACAGCATCCAACAACAGATGTCCCCATGCTTGCTTTGGTATCCCACTGCTTGCTTTGGCTACAAACCTGCTAGAGAATTTAGTCACCCGGGGATTTTACCACAGCAAACCTCAGCCCTGCTAGTTTTAAGATGCTTGTAGAGGTAGATATCCAAAAGTCAGGCTGGGTGGAGGCAGCTATCGCTGGGTGCCAAAGCTGAGCAGGAGACACTTCTTCAAACATGAAATATCTCCTCATGGCTCCAGGCAGGACTACCTAAAACTGGGATTGGTGGGGCGATGATTCTCTCATCCCAGCATCATCATGAGCTGTGTGGTTCGTGCCAGCAGCTACGCCGGGTGGGCTGAGCATGCCAAAGCCCTTTGCTTCCACTCCAGTTAGGGGCAGAAGATTCCCACCCCATCCTGCTTCTCCCTGAGTGTGCCTCATGGCCCAGCACTCCTCTTCCATTTGGGGAGTTCGACACCTGGGGCTAGTTGGGTAGCCAGGCCAGCTATTGTGCTGCCATCTTGGATGAAACCATGAAGATCCTTCGGCAAGTGGAAGGAAAAAATGAGCGCATGATGGATTTTAATATCCAAAAGAGTCATGGTGATAATTCTTTTCAGTTCTTGTGGAGGGACATCTTGCCATACCTACTTAATTTGATTAAAATATTTTAGTCTTTGCAGATTCAGTTGGAGTTAAACTGGTTTTAAAAGACATCTTGCATATTTTTCATAAATTTTTGCTTTCATAAGGATGAAATACAGGTCAGAGGTAACTCACTTCCAATTCTTACGTTGATGCGCTGCATTTCTTACATTAATGTTGTTTTCTTTCTATAAAAAGTGATGTTTTGGGGATTTATAGTAATTGGCTTGTAGACAACTAGTGCATTTTTTTCTTCTTTGTAATCTGTTCCTGCTGATATGTACTTTCACCTTCATTTGAATACCATTTTCTAGGTGTGAGAACAGCCTCAAAAAACTAACAAAAGACCCCTTCCCATATTACATGGAAAATGCAATAATTATTATTTTTTTTATTATTTTGAAACATGGAATGTCAAAAAATACTTTTCCACTTATGGGGTAAGTTAAGCCATGGCACACTGGCCAGTTAAAGTAGGTTTGCAGTAGCTTAGGACCATCAGAGCAGCATGAAGAAGAGAAAGTCTAGTCCCTAACTGGAGTTGACATATTTCCTTGAAGCCTGTAGAATTCAGCCCAATGCCCTGCACAGCAGAAGGGGGGTTCCCAGGCTCTCAATAGCAGAAATACTGCTGCTGTACTCCTCTTTTGGTCGGCAGTGTTTTCAGTGCTTCCTGAAGCCTTAAAACCTATTGCTTCCTATTGGGTGGTAGACAATAGGCTGACCATAAGCCAGCAATGTGCCCTTGTGGCCAAGAAGGCCAATGGCATCCCGGGGGGCATCAGGAAGAGTGTGATCAGCAAGTGGAGGGAGGTCATCCTGCCCCTCTGCTCTGCCCTGGGGAGGCTCCATCTGGAGCACTGGGACCTGTTCTGGGCTCCCCAGTTCCAGAAGGACAGGGAACTGCTGGAGAGGGTCCAGCAGAGGGCTACAAAGATGCTGAGGGGCCTGGAGCATCTCTGTTATGAGGAGAGGCTGAGGGACTTGGGTCTTTTAAGTCTAGAGGAGAGAAGGCTAAGGGGGGATCTGATCAATGCTTAGAAATACTTCAAGGGAGGGTGTCAAGAGGAAGGGGCTGGTCTTTTTTCAGTGGTGCCCAGGGACAGGACAAGAGGAAACAGGCACAAACTTGAATATAAGAAGTTCCACCTAAACATGAGGAGGAACTTCTTTCTTTTGAAGGTGGCAGAACCCTGGAAGAAGATGCCCAGAGAGGTGGAGGAGTCTCCTTCTCTGGAGACAGTCAAACCCCACCTGGACACGTTTCTGTGGGACCTGCTCTGGGTGGCCCTGCTTTGGCAGGGGGTTGGATTGGATGATCTCCAGAGGCCCCTTCCAACCCTATATCATTCTGTGATTCTGTGCTAGGCAGTAGGGATATGGGAAGACTTCCTGGAACAACTGCTCAGAATAGGGTATTGTTCTGAAAAGTCTGTCATTCAGTCCCAGCAAACAGCCATTCTTGATGTGCACTCCCAGGTCCGCCCCACTCACCATGCAAACCTGCTGCAGAAGACTGGTGGTGACTGGTGGGTTAGACACAAATTGCAAAATTCTTATGCCCTGCATAAGAATTATCTGAACAACTGACCTGAATCTGTCTGTAGTTGAGGTAATAAGTCAATTAGACACAAAAATCATTAATAATTTATCTTAATTGAAACCTAACAATACAGCCTTCCTGTACAGTTTTGTGATTTCAACTCTTTAGAAAGCATGACCCATCTCTTGTTCCAATACTTAAATAATGCAGGAGAAAATAAAAATTGTCACTAGAATGTTGCTTTAAAGAACTTGGTTTGGTGGGTTTTTTTCATTAATTTGAGCTCATGAATTCACAGAGCTGGCCCTGGTTATATTTTCCAATAGACACTGAAGCCTCTCTTTGTACGTGGATAAACGAGGCTGGAAGATGTAACTGGCTGTTGTAAAAGGGGGGGCTTTGATCTAGAAGCCACGTTAAAGCAGATGGGTGTGCTGAGTACACTTCAGGCAGGGTAAATGGAAAAAGCCATTAAATGCCCCTCCACAGAGTTATTGCTGAAACAACAGGAATCAGAAATAGCAGAGTAAAATAAGCCATGCCACCAGAGAGGTTTCCCTGGGAGCAGGAGAACATTTGAAGGCACGGGGGTTTATTGGTTACAGCTGCTGGTAAAAGTCAGAAAAGTTCAAGGAAACCAGGAGAAATCCAATAAACAGCAAAAGCAGCAGCTGGGGTTGACAAGGAGAAGAGGCAGAAAAAATGTGGACGGTAATTTCTGGGCTGCTTGTTGATTTACTCTTGTGACATTCAGGAAAATAAGGTGCTCTTCATTAATGAGCAGCACACCACCACGTAGATACTTGGTGCCCATACTCTTTAGGAAACCAATGTATTTGCCTTAATCTATAGGGCACCTGGAGCCATCCCTATGGTGCACACTGCAACTTGGCGTGGCTCCATCAGCCAGAACAACGAAGCCTTTACACACTACAAGAAACCAAAAGCTCCCATGAAGAAGAAGAGGAAACCCACCCCTGGCAGCCAGCTGTGTGTAGGATGAATTATGCTGATCTCCAGAAGAGTAAGGTTCAGGCTCACGTTACTTGCCGGGCTTGGGAGAAATTCGAGCTACTGGCAGAAATACTGTACTGTCCCTCAAGGACTGCTGGGCACGGTGCTTTTGCAGGACTCCTCTCCATCTATCCTAAAATGCTCATATCATCTGCAACCACTTATCTCACCTATCTCCTGACAGGCAGGATCGAGAGAAGAAAGGAAGGGAAAATAACACCCTCCTTGCAACACTGTGAGAGGATTTAAAGCCATTTGTGAAACAAAACTAGGAAATGATCACAGTTAAGAAGTCAATATTTTAAAGGCGCCCTCTGAGGACTTCAACCGCAGCGGTATGAATTTAGTGTTCCTGGTATTAATGGCGAAATTCTAAACTGAATAGGAAATTAACTTTCTCACTTGAGGTTATACTGCAGTGGTAAAGTGATCCTAATTGTTTTGAAGACTAAATGCTACGGTTAGAGGTAAATCAGGTTCCAAAAAGAAATAAATTTTTTAATGATGCAAAGACAAATTTCAAAGATTTCAAATAATAAAATCAGGTAAAGTGAGCGTACTACGCACTACAGAAGCTCCCTTCAGGGAAACATGCATAAGGTGAAGTCTTGAGTGGGTACCTCATGCATACAATTTAATGAAAAAAAAATTCCTAAATAAGACTGGGTCAAAATACAGCCACAGGGATTATACAAAAAATCAGGGCTTTAAGAAATAGGTTGCCGTGCAGAGACACGCAATTGATCTTTTTGGTCTCCGCCATGATCTTTCTGCCTCTTGGGCTCCATTTCAGAAATCAGTAGAATGATTTTTTATTAAGTTTAGTTTTCTTTTAACTTGTATCGGCAGTCACTGAAATAATGGTTTTAGCCCCTTCTGTACAGTTGATTGTCACATCCTTGTTTCACACATTCATTTTATAAATCTTTTAATGCTTCCTCTGACAGGGTCACAAGAAAATGATCCGAGACAAATGGGAGATCTAATCTTCAGATAGTTAGCGTAGTGTCTGGCAGCCAAAGAGAAAGCAAACAAAACACTGAGATGTACCAGCAGAGGCACAGAAGAAATCAGAAGAGACCATCGAAATGCAGAAAGACCTACACCTGAGGGCTGTGTGAAATGCTGAGTGCCCCATGAGTTACCAAGGTATGATACAACAGTGCAAAAAGGGCAACTCAAATGCTGGGGAGTCTTGGATGTTGAAAAATATGGTTATAGATGAACCCAATTAATTTTGTGCTCTTTAGGGCTGAGGAAGAAAGAGGCTGAGAGAGGCTTGCTGAAACAAATTCTGAAAGGGGAAGAAGAGCAAGCAAAGATGTACCTAACTTCTTGCTTGAAGGGTAACAGGCTGGACTATGAAACGTTATCAACCAGCACAGAAGAAAAGGGGGGTCAGGGACCTTTCAGAACACCAATTCAGCCAAATGGAAATCTGACAGCAATCAATATCCGGAGCAGATTTCAAAAGAGGTTTTCAGGTGCATAATCTCACCACAGGTCAGTGGGAATTGTGCTCCTAAATCCCTTGCACACTAATCCCTATTTCTGCATGGCCATTAGGTAAAATAACAAACATCTAGCAAGGACTGTAGGTAACCTCATATTAACACATACGAAATGTAGTAGTAGCATCTCTTTGAGCTTGAACTCATCGCTCGGTAGTTTTGGCTGAGCAGCAGTTTATTATTCATGATTCTAAAATCCACCCCATCGCATCTCATCTCCTAAGCTATACAATCAGTAGTTCAAGTATGCATTTTAAGAAGATTTCCAAATTAAGCCAGACACCCTAATGTATAGGACATACCACGCAGATTAGTATACACAACAGCTTCTCGGTGAGCCAAGATGAGAGCAGCATAGTGATTTGGAGAATATGAATATTATTATAGTGAAGAGACGCTTGGAGCAGTAGATAGGGAATAAGGTCCAAGCATTAGAATTGCTTTTCAGATGTGACACTCAATATATTTTGGATATTTGTATCCAATACCAGGCCCCTGCAAATGGACTGGCAAATTGATGTGTCTCTGTATGACCAGGCTTTTTCACCAGTCACGGTCAAACCCTCAAATACCATTATCAATGGCAGAAGTTAAGCTGGATTTTCCAAACAAACTGCTATGGGAATTTTGCCTTTCATTTGTCTTTTGCGCTCTTCAGTATTACCCATCATGGGGAATTGCTGCTTTTGAAGACACTCAGATTGAGGAACAAACAGAAACAGCAAATTCCTGTTTAAGCAGTCAAACACTGAGCTACAAATGAGCTGGAGATGGTGTCAGTTTTGTCCTCAAAGCAAAACCTAGGCATCATAAATTCAAATCCAGGTTCTAAATTACTTGCCTTTTGCTTTTTGAAACTCTGCCATGGAATAACCTTTTCAGAGAGAGCTCATAAAACACTTTGTGTTCACTTGCATGTTGAAGAAGCTAAGCATTTGTGTGCAAAGAAGGGAGGAATCAGCTCTACCCATGAAATTTGTGATCAGTCTAAGAGCAGCCTAACACTACTGGCCCCTGCAATGCTCTGTTCCAAGTAAAACCATGACTGCACTGTGATGTATGGTTTTGGGGGTTTTGTTTTTGTTTGGTTTAGGGTTTTTTTAATTGTTTTTGGGGGGTGGTTTTGTTTAGGGTTTGTGGATTGTTCTTTTTTTTTTGGTTTTACTTAGTTCCACTGCTTGCCTTGTTGTCTCTGTAAATACTGTTCACACTCACACTCTTCCGTGTTAAAGATCTTGGACTAAGGATTCCTGCTGGACTGCTGTCCTTATTGATGGGCCAGTTGAGGTGTTACTTTTCCCTTCAGGAAAGTGGCTGTGCTCTAGCTCAGTGGGTTCAAAGCTCTAGTGTTGCCTTGGTGTCCTTCCAAGGACTGACATACACATGGATATGTTTTAGGTTGGCTCTGTGACCAAACACCTGCAGACTACTGGCTTTTCTTTTTCTGACCTTGATCACCCCCCTCTTACAAATCCCTGGGTCTCATTTACACCTTTGAAGAAAAAGCATGTTTACTTTTACACCTGCATTGAAAGGGAAAGGTCTTCCCTAAAGAAAGCAAGCTATTGTTTAATTCTGGGAGAGCAGTAAGGTGTTACCCTCCCAGTGGCAACTCTCATTTTTCTCTTTGGCAGTCCCTGGGTTAAACAGAGGTTGAAGCTGAATTGTCTGCTCTGGCTGCAGATCCTCCATGCAAGAAGCTGGAGGGGATGGAGTGGACAAGGCAGAAATGTGCCTTTCAGATCTTGAGGCCACACCTGTGCTCAGCTGCCCTTTGCATAGTTTTCCCGTGCAAAGAATATTGGGCAAGGAGAGGCCACTTGCTCCATCAAGTTGGATCTCTCTCTGTGGCAGACAACTCTACCTCAACGTTCATCAAAACCAGCCAGGTTTTTATCTGTAGTATATAAAAGCTAACATGAATATACATTTCTGTAGATGTGTGAGTAATAACCACAGGGCACTCACTGCTGTTGTTACTGGTTTTCTGCTCCATCATCCAAGTCCAGTTCAGATCCAGCTATCAATGAGCTCTGAATGCTATTATCATGTTTTATACTTGGTTTTGGTAAGGTGCATGGTTTGTATTTCTAATGTACACAGTGCTGTATTTGTTTTCTCAAGTAATTTTTAAGTAATTGCAGTGATACTTCATGTGTCATTGCTGATCATGTATGTTTGTTTTCTCCTGTATTCTCAGGAAGTGGAAAAGCAGTGTCCATGATGATACAGTCTCTCTCCTTCCTACCTTCTTCCTTCCTCCCTTCCTTCCTTCCTTGGGCCACTAGCATATACTTAGTGGCCATTAAAAGCAACAAAAAAAAATCCTCAAAGGGATTTTTCTATATTAGTGTTTCTCACTTGGACTATGATTACGACACATCTGCTATTGTCTTATTGTCTTGAAGCTGCTTGTGTTATGTGGCTTTTGCAGAATGTATGGTGCACTATTTGGCAGCCTTTTAGGTTGCGCCTTTTAAAAACCCCTAGCTGTACTGGGATGATCATAAATAGAACCAGTAACAGTCTCCAAACCCCAAATTCCTATCCTCTGTGCTTCCTTCTCTCCATTTTCATTTTATCATTGCTCTTACAAAGAGCCCAATTCTTTGCAGACATAATTAAGTTCTTAGTTTCTCTTTCCAGTCCTTCTCTGACAGTGATTATCATGTCTATATTTTTTTTTAGTTGCTGAAGCTGTCAATCTGCAATGCTTCCTAAGAGCCATGTTCACATCCGCAGAAGGAGGAAGCGAGCACAGAAGGAAGTCTCAGAAGTCAGTCATCATTTTAGAGAGGTCTGATCAGTGAGACAAGGCTGCTCAGTTTCAGAAGATTTAAAATCAGCATATGGTTCATGTTCTGATGCGAACAGCTTACACTCACCTCCATGTCCAGCACACAACCATTCCAGCTGTAGCCCTAAGCATACATCTAGGGAGGAACTAGAGGAGTATGAGCATTCGTGGTACATTCTGTGATTTCTGCAGCACAATCTGTTTCTCCCTTGAGGCCATACAGATGCTGAGCACCCAGAAAAACAGCCCTGGCAAAACCTTGGTAAGGCTGCAGCCCCCGAATCGCATGGGTTTCTTCTGCATCTGGTTACTCCAAGCATTGTGGCCCCCAGAGATTACCCTGTCTCCTTTCAATCAAATCTGACCAATAGCAAGAGTCACGGCCTTCTTGCTCATTTATCATGGAGAAACTGCCCAACACCTTTTGCCATCTTTGTCACTCCCAAAGATGAGTGACTCATCTTTGTCACTCTCCTTTGAATGTTTCAGCATATTTTGTTTGCAGGCGAAGGGGTCAGAGTAGCACGCAGTGTTCGAAATGGGGATGAACTAGGGTTTAGCAGTATTTTCTGTTTGTTCTCTATTCTCTAAGACCTCCTACAATTTTATTCAGCATTTTCAACCACTAAGCTGATGTTTTCATGGTCTTTCTCCTGACAGTTACAGCCAGCTCAGAGCTCGTTTTGTTCATGAGCCTTGGATGGCTTTTTCCAAGGTGCATCACCGCACATTTGCTTCCACTGGGTTTCATCTGCCATTTTATTACCCAGCCTCTCCATCTTCAGAAACAGTTTGGTAAATCTTTAGTCAACCTTTGTTTTCACTAGCCTGAAAAACTCTTTTTGCAATCATCAGACCTTTTCATTTTAAGCAGCCTGAAAAAGGGCCAGTTGTTATAAACATGAGCAGCACAGCTCCTAGCACACAGTTTTTAGGAACTCCATCAGCAAGCTCTGGCTGCATCGAAAACAGCTCAATGGATTGATCATTCCCATTTGTCCCCATTCTACTTTTAAAGGATCAAAGCAGGTGTCTCCCTCTCTGTATTTCCCCCACTAGGACAACTTGTAGGGCATTGAACGGCAAAAATACCAAACACAGATGTATGAGATGAATTTTGTATTCAAAATAAACACAGCACCATTGCATTGTCACGTAAATGATTACTCTGCTACCAAGAAATATTTCCCTATTGTCTAAAACAATTAACTACAGAAAGTTTACAGTACTGGAAGGCAGTCACTTACTGACAATGCAGAACAATTTGCAGACGAGGCTGATTATGCTGGCAGGGTTTAACTGAAAAATAAAACAGAGATACACATTGATTGAAGCTATCTAAATAAAACATGAATGGCTTCTAATGAAAACAGCAGGCAAAACAGCACTTTAAGGCCTCAGCCTTAAATGTTTTTTCCCACCAATGTTTTTCTCAGTATGTGGTGTGGGACAGCCCGGGCAAGTAAGGTTCTGTGAGTCATTCCCTAATTTACCACCTTTAGCTGCATCATTTCACATCTACAGATTTATGAAAATACCTTTGGTTTCAGTCGCCCCCCTCAACTCTAAACACTCCATATTATCATTTTACAGATTTTTAAAATCACTGATAGTATAATCAATGGGCTGGCTCACACAGGAGGATGACTTGCTGTAGGTTATGTCAGAAGAGCTACTGCCTCTCTGCAACACAAATGATGGACCTCACCGTGCAGCAGCAGAGACCTCATTTTGCTCTATTTGCCAGTCTCCTGAACAAGGGGGAGCTCATCACCTGGTGAAAACAGGTCCTTGCTTCCTTCAGCCTTCACTGATGGTTCCACTGACTTTCATTGAGCTACTCTGATTATCAGTGTGTAGCAATTGATGGAAAATTAAACTGATACGTGTCTGTGGTTCTCCTCTTAAGTATGCATGGAATATTTTTCTTCTGATTTTTACTATGCAGTGTTATTTTATTTGACATTCCACGCATCTTGTTTCTTTTGTATTATTCCCCTTTCTTGGATGCTGACATGCAGAGTTGCCCCAAACTATTCACAGATTTCATTATGTTTCTGTTTACTCCTGCTTTAGGATCACTAATGAGGGTGTTAACTAAGTCAGGACCTGTCAATAATCTTATGCTACCTGATAGTGCCTCTCTGTTTCATGTGCTGTTATTTAGCATCACCCTTTGCCTTGGACTTTGTGCCAGCTCTCAGTACACTAGAGATCAGAGCTGGTGAATAACTTATTAATGAATTTGTGTCTTATTTCCTTCTCAAAGTGTGTACAAACAGTCTGATTGTTACTGATTTTTTTTTTACTCAAAAATTTTCAAGAAACACTTAAAGCAGCCATGTTTTAGCATGTTACTAAATTTTCTAGCAATTACTAGCAACTTGGTTACTAGCAATTTTCACAAACCCATTCTAAACTAATACTTTCTGTGATGCAATTAGTTACTTAAATGACGCAGTACTGTTTCACTTCCCTTACATGCTGAGCGAATATTTCAAGAAATGCAATAAAGAAACCATAAAAACCATGCAAAAGCATGAGACTGTTACTAAGCTTTACCAGATGTCCTGGTTTAGGATAGAGCCAAGCCAACTTTCTGGTCACTGAGACAGGTTCTGGCTTATACTTGTTTCTCGGGTTATCAGGGTCAGTGGACTTGGTTGTTTACCCTGTGGAGGAGTCAAACCTGTGGTGAGGAGTGGACAGGACAAGTGACCAAAACTCATCTACCATGCTCAGTATAAAAGCTGAGGGAGCAAAGGGTCAGTTGCTTCTTCCTTAACGGTTCTCTTTCTTCAGTGATTGATGTATGAGGAGGACCCTGTCTGCTCATCTGGTTTTGATCCTGGTCAGGGTGTTCTGGAATCCAGTTCCCATCTGACACTGAGTCTAGTCTGGAACTTCCCTAGTGCCTGCTGGTGACATTCCCCCTGGGAGCTTGATATGGTTTTGTATATATTGTGTCTATTTCTATTTCCTTTTTAATGTATTATTAATATTTCATTAGAGTAGTTTAGTTCTTTCTAAACTCATAAATCTCTTTATAATTTTCCTCCTTCTCCTTAGAGTGAGAGGTGGGGGAGAGCATCTGCCATCTTGTCATTGGCCAATCCAGCTGAAACCACAACACCAGAAGATGTATCTTCCAGAAAAATTTCAGAACAAAATAAGAGTTTGTCATTGATTGAGAGCTGAGTTCCTTTTAATGAGCGATCACAAACACCTAGCTTCTGTATTAGGCATGTCTACTTATTGTTTGTGAATCAGTTTATATTTTTTAAATAGAGGCCCATGGGAAAAAATCTTATAAAACCACGTTTTCTGAATACATTTTACTCGCTGATTTCATAATTCTATTTATATAGATATCTCTCCATTTATATTTGTTCTTTATGAGATGTGCCAGAGATGCTACATTTCTTTTACCTTTATGTGTTCAGTGATAACTCAGTTGATATTGGCTCTCTTTTTTTTCGTGAGGATTTATTTTGCTATGAAGCACTTCCACATTTTACTTTTGTTTTCCTTCTGAAAATCAATACCATATTCACCTTTCACTAATATATTGATGGGTCCCTGGTTGGTTTTGTGGATTTGGTAGTAATTGCTATGCTATAATAGAAAATCAAGCTAACTTTTTTTTTTGCATTGAAATACTTCTCATTGAGAAGTTGATTGTTTTATTACTTTTTTAAGGAAAATATCTATTCTGTCATTGATAGTTTAGTTCTTGTCAGAAAGCTGATTTTAGTTGATCAAACAATGTATTTTTCAAGGATTCTTGTGGAAGAAATTACAGCATTATCTGTTGGTTTTGTTTTTTTTTTTTTTTCTCTTACATTGCTTGGGTGAGGAGGTTTCTTTAATTTAATACATGCATTTCTTATTTCCTACAATTCTTCCTTGAAACATTTTTTTCTCCTTCTTGTTTATTTAGTAAACTCATGCTGTAACAGCAGAAAAGCAATGAAAAGCAAGATTTTTCAGTAGGTTTTCTGCCCCATCTCTGCCTGACCTACCTCTCCATGCAACCCAGGTACTGGTTGCCCATATTTATGTGCATATTTAGTTATACACGCACACACACATATCTATAGATACAGGTATATATGTACACATGCATAAAAATATATACACATTTGGAGCTCTCTCTTCTGTTTTGTCCTTGCATTTACTGGCATCAAGAGGGCAAGTAGTCACCCCATCACAGATGCATCTTCTATCAGACTTTCCTATATGCAACACCTGAGATGCTTTCTACTTTTTTTGGGGGGTGCAGCTTTACTGGTGCATGGGTGCTGGACTGGGTTGTTTTTGTAGCAGAAGGATGTCAGTAGTACAAATGCACACATGCCATTGTAGGGGTTGAATGTGGCTGTAGAGAAGTCATGCTTTCAGCAACAGAAGCCACCATTTCCAGGAGGAATCCCTGTTTCTACAGCAATACAGATGCAAAAAATTAAAAAATGAAACTGGAAGTTGGCTCCTCGGCAAACCAAAAAATCCGAAGCTACTGTGATATAAACTGACACAATGCACACCGGGAAGATAAATCTCAGTTCTAACTGCATTGTGCTCAGCCCGTCTGGACTTACCCTGCACTTCCAGCTCAATATAATATTTTTATTTTATTGCCCTAGTGTCACATGCTGCTCAGCGGTGGCCCTGCCATGCCCCAGAAAGTGTTGCCTCTCACAGGTATGTGGAATGACTCTGGTATGCCAGCCAGTAGCCAAAATCCAGACTGCTATGAGGAAGTTTCAAGTGCCTAAGAAGGACTTAGGTGCTTCTTATCGGTGCAATATTGGTGCAAAAGGCTGCTCTGCGGTAACAGATGCCTCACTGAAGGAGAATGAAAATAGTTGGGGAAGGGGGGCAGCACGATAAATTGAAAAACCCCACCAAAAAAACATCCCAGACTTGAAGCACAATGTTACACTACTTTAGTGCATGTTCTGACTTCAGAGGATGCTCAAGGAGCTGGAGCACAATGGGTGATGATTTCTTACATTGTTCAGAACAGAAAGTATTTGTACAGTAATGCAAATACCTGGCGGCAGCCTGCAGGGCTGTTGTGGAAGAGAAATATTTATAGGGATGGTGGGTGTGATTCGCTGAGGATCTGCAGCAGACCGTGCTGGGATGCAGCTGGGGATCTGGACCGCAGGCAAAATACAAATGACTGTTCTCCTTCCCTGCTTACAGGCTGGTGGTTGGGGCACTTGACTGTGCACATAGAGGACCACAGGCACCCTTTTCCTTTCCTCTGCACCTACATGAGGACTTTTCTTCCCATTGTCCTCTTTCCTTACTCTGGAAGGCGAGTGGTCTCAGTGTGGCTACCTACAGGGTACTATATCCCCAGTGTGAGGGGCAGTGAGATGCTGCCTCTAGTGTCTCTGCATTTGAGTCTTGGGGGCCCACCCAGGGCTTCTTGGACACAATGAATGCCAAATTCTTGGAATTTGGTCATACACTTGAAACTGGAAGGCAACTGTGCTTTTAGAAACACAGGACATAGGAACAGAAAAGCCAGGAGAACCCAATTTTTCATGAGTAGGGAAAAATTTCCAAGACATTCCTATTTTCCATTAATAACTTCTTTGCATAATCCTAAAGTCCTTAACAGGAGAGTTACTGTGATATTAATATGTCCCACTCTTACTAACAAAGGTGATTTTTTTCCCCTGGAGCTTTTTACAAGCTAAAGCAAAGCTGCTTTCCCTGGCATGGGGTAGAGGTCTAGGAACAGGGATGTCCCTTCACATTGGCTTTAAGGCTCTTCCAGGGCTTACCGATACTCCATGACTGCTTTTAGAAAAACATAAATTAAGAAAGCACCTTCTTTGGGGCTGAATCCTTGGCTTGTGCAAACTGTCAGAGTTGAGTTGAAATCAATGGTGCAGTATGGCATTTTGCTTCAACTCCCTGCTAGAAGCCATTAAATCCTGAACTGCGAATGGTCACGTCAAAACCCTCCACACCAAAACCTGCTCAGCTAGGAAAGCAGCAAAGTCTAAGGATTTAGCCATCTTAGATGCATATATGAAGACAATGCTGGGAAAATAGAATCTTGCAGGTGAGGCTTGGGTGAATTTGTTCATTTGGATTCTGAGATGAATTTATATTAAAAAGAAGGCATATAAATTATTTAGGGGTACAAGCATGCAAGACTTTCAGTTCACCTGGTCTCACCACATATCATCAGCAGTCATGGCAATCCTTCCCAGCTGCTGTAAAGCCCTCTGTATGTGTAACCCTTCTAGTGTATCTGTGGGTAACAAAAACCATACTAGCAAAGGGCATCTTTTTTATTTTCTGATTTGGCCTAGAACCATAAAATCACCAGAAAGGCACGGAGAACAGAAACAGGGATCGATGTTCTCTGTCTCTTCCAATTTAAGAACTAGGAGGCATCAACTGAAACTAGGCAAGGATAGGTTCAAAACAAAGAAAGGGAGTGCTCCTTCATGGCACGTGGCATTAGCCTGGGAGACTCATGGCCACAGAGCAGGGTAGCTGCTGCTGACTTACACGCATGTGAAAAAGTGATGGGGCACATTCAAAGAAAAGAAGTGCTCTAGAAGTTATAAAATGCCAAGTCACCCACCTTAAGTCTGGCAACACACCCCAAAGCATCTGTCAGAGTACCCTGCAGAAGCATCATATCTTGCTTGCCCTACACATATTTCACTGGGGAGGATACTAGAGGGATGGGCAGATCCACTACAGCATTTTCAGCATTTTCTTATACTCTGGATCCTCTAAACTGTAGTTCTTCTGCATATCATACCAATATGATTCTTACATATTGGTAAATTTTTTGTATAGTGGAGGAACCAAACCACTGGATTCACTGAGAACTGGACTATGAAGGATATCTTCACCATCTTCCTATAGTTTACTAGATTCCACTTAAGTTTTTTCTCTTTGCATTCAGTTTTCTCTGTTCAGTGAATTTATGCAAACTCATGAATAGCCTTGGGTTGACGGAAGCTGCAATTTTCCATGAATAAATTAGTTATGAGGGGGAAAAAACCCTTCAGACTGCTCTACTTTGAGGGCTTTCTAAAAATGAATAGAAAGAAAAACATGTAAAGAGTTAGCCTAACAGCAGAAGATTAATTCATCAAAATAAAGACACCTAAAGGAATGAGACGTTATAAATGCATCCATAAACATAAGCACACCTATGTTAGAAAAATTGAGACAATACATTTCTGTGGGAGGCTAATGTAAAGAAGTATGTTTTCCTTGTAAAAAATCTGTGATGATATGTGCTTGTTTTACCATTTTGCAATAATTTTTAAAAACATATAGTTCCTTATCTATAAGGTTTATTCAGGTTGGGCTCTATATGTAGACTTTATTCATGTTCTGTTCCCATGGTAGTCAAAAAATTTGAGCATTGTCTGATTATGCCCTAAATTGGGAATTCAGGGTAGAGGTCTTGTTTTGTTGTTTTTTGTTGTTTTGTTGTTGGAAAGATTCCATTTTGGTTTTCTTCTTCTTTTTTTCCTCTTTGGAGAATTCTGTTCTTTTCCACAGGCTTGCGACAGGAGTGATTCATTCTGGATAGAAGAAATCATCTCTGTTGTGATAGCAAGGGAAGAGCAGGCTTGGGTGGTATTTCTTGCAAGATTTAGATTTTTATCATATTTTTCTCTTCTCTTCTCTTCTCTTCTCTTCTCTTCTCTTCTCTTCTCTTCTCTTCTCTTCTCTTCTCTTCTCTT
>JAOTQQ010000032.1:19979093-19997247 GCA_026546715.1 Gallinago undulata | reverse complement strand
CCACATGGGATGGAATACCTGTGTCCCTGCTAGGTCCTGGGAAGAAATTAACCCTTTCTCCACCAGACCCAGTACAGCAACTGAGACTGAATTGTGCAGGATACCTGACCACTGACCTTACCCCTCTCTGCTTCAAGCCATAGAGGAGGATGCACTGGGAAGTCAAAGTGATTAATTTCATAGAGGGATCCACTCAAGCTCCAAAACCCAAGCTCCAAAGAGAGTCAAAGAGTCAGAAAAACAGGAAAATCAAAACTCTTGAAATATACTAGATGTTTGTTGAGTGATCAGCCTACACAGCTGGTTGGCATGTGATACCCAGCAAGAAGAGAGTGAGATGGTTACACAGGATGCTAAAGCACAAAAAGTAACCTAAACCAAACCCAAAGCCCAGGATTCAAAAAAACACTAGAAACCTTTCTGCTAGTCTGATCCAGTCAAATAATTCATGACATTATTTCAGCTTAAATTCTTTCCTTTGTTAGTTTTCAATAAATATCTGTATGTTCATCTGTGCCTGGGTATATTCAAGAAGGTAATTTTCATGGACATGTTTCTGTATATTCTTGCTTCATGGAAGCCGTAAGGCAATGATGTTCTTGGGGTTATATAAAAATAGCAGTCTCACATAAAGGGGTGGGATATGCATTTCAGGGAGTCAGTTTTTGAAGACGGAAGGTGTATGTTGAATGGGGACCAAACAAATGCTTGATCAAAGCAGCACTTTGAGGGCTTCACAACAACATGGACAGTACAACCCCTTAAGTTCCTCCAAAAGGTATTTATAGACTATTTAGGCAAGAACGCTTTTCTGTTTTACATTCAAGTTCAACAGCAGCATTCCATAAATAAGCTATACACACAAAAGGAAAGCATACCTGGAGCTGAAAGATAGATAGCTGTTCTTTCAAAGTTGCAGGTTTATCATTAGCTCAGTTACAGAAAAGCTTATTTGGGTGACCTGCAGTGGCAGAGAGGTGACAAAGGCAAAGTCCTTGAAGTTCAGTGCCTCCAGAGCATTCATGTACGTAACCCACTTTAATTGTCTACATTATGCTGTGTTTATGGAGTTTACAAAATAGATGCTGTAAAAGATGAATTGGCACTCTTTTTTTTTTTGCTAGGAAATTTTGTAAAAACAAGAGGTCAGCAGCAATGATACAAGCTCAAAAGGCTGTATCCTCCCTTCAGTTCTAGCGCTATTAACATGGCATACAAGAGTTAATTCAAATAACTTCATCTTTGCTCAGAGGAGAGCAAATGTTGGCCCAGATACCTATAACACCTCTATGGAGTAATGCTGGTAGTCTCACCAAAGCAGGTTACACTGATAATTACATTGCTGTGGGTTGACCTTGTCTGGCCACCAGGTACCCAACAAGCTGCTCTATCGCTCCCCCTCTTCAGCTGGATAGGGGAACAAAATACAACAAAAACCATGTGGGTTGAGATAAGGATAGGAGAATCACTCAGCAGCTACTGTCATGGGCAAAACAGGCTCGATTCGGAGAAATTAATTTCCCCAAGCCTATTGGTAGGCTCAGCTTTGGCCAGTGTCAGCGTCCGTCTTGGAGGCTCTGTCTGACACGGGGATGGTTCCTGATGTCTTCTCACAGAAGCCACCTCTGCAGCCCCTCTGCCACCAAAGCCTTGCCAGGTAAACCCAGTACATATTTGAAAATACAGCCCATCCCAGTCGAAAAAGTATCCAACTTGCATCACAAACGACCTGGATTTCTTCTGGTATCTGATTTTTAAAATGACTAACAACATGTTTAGTGGGGAGGGTAGGGGGATGCCAGACGCTGAGTCGGACATTTTCCAGATGATGTCCTGGAAAAAGGCTGCATAAGAGTCAGGCAGAGCCTTGATGGCAGCAAACTGAAGTGTCTGGTGCTGGAGCTAGCATGTTGTTTTGTGAAAGACTAGGGTTTAAGTCCTTAATCTTCCACAAGCAGTCCTGTGTGACCTTAGGCAAGTCTCTGTATCGTAGCTGTCCATGGGGATATGGGACGCAAAGCACTTCCCTGCTTGATGCTGGTGCACAATCAATGCATTAAAGAGCAGGCAAGCCAACACCACACTAAAGGGGTACCTAAAGAGAAAAGTCTGGAAATACTGAAGGTAAGAATGAGCCTCCTGGTACCATATTTCCGCTCTAATGCAAGAGTTAGAGCAAGATTTTAGCTGACATCTATTCTAGAAGATAAAGCATAGTAGGGAGGATGATTTGTGTTGCGGGGATGATGTAGCAGACGGTGGCATCAGAGAAAAAAGTGTTGTTTTTCAGTGATTTGTCTCCAGTCTCAAGCTCATTAAAAATCTTTATACATGCATATATCAGAATGTTAGAAAAGAAATACAGAAGAATGGAGAATACTGCAAAGCAAATGCATTAACAGGCCAGTAACAAATAGTAAATAAAGCAGAGGATAAACAAATGCGTGTTTTGTTAAAAGGGATTGTTAAATAACCAGCTGAAAACTAGCCTTTGTAATTAAGACATTGGGAAAAGGTCTATAATATGCCCCTCAGCTGGGATTCCTGAGTGTGCACGCTGGAACCAGTGCTCCTTCATACATAACAGTGCTGAAAAACAAGTGTGTGGGGTTTTTTTTATTTCTTGGTAATCATTAAAATCTGAGATGTGTGGAAAAGTATGAGTCAAAGTGCCTGAACTTTATTCCCTGAAGTTACATATAGCAACTGTCTTCATTTATCTCCGTCATAGTCCACAGAGCTGTAAAACAGCCATGGTGGATCTGTCTCTCAAGAAAGGCGGTGACTCTGTGTTAACCAGCAGTGGCCTTTGTGGGGAAAGGCACTTTGTTCATACAGATAATGTTCCTAAAATAGATATGTAGAATAAATGTTCTTAAAACAGAGCCCTCATAATTTGAGACTTCTTTCATTTTTTCATGGAAAGTTGAAGGTGACGGTTTGCCTTTCTCTGAAGGCAGTGGAAGTTTCGTTATGACTTTTGGTGTGGTGACTGTGATGTACCTGCATTTTTATTCTTTGCTGCTCATTCAGGTAATACTGAACACAAACCTTAGTATCATAAGCTTCGGAAATGGAAAGCAAAGAGAACATGGCTGCCACCGTAACCTTATCATATAGATTAGTCAATGGTTCTTGGAAAGGACACAGCACCTGCAGGGAAAAAAAAAGATGGAAGTACGAGCAGCTGCCCCTGAGCTGCCTTGACAGAGGTGGGCTGGAAGAAGGCTGAGCAGCAAGCACCCTGACTAATACACAACTGCCTCTTATCCCAGCGCTCCCCCTTTCACTGCAGTCTGGATCTAATTAAACTGTCATCATACAGCTAAAGTAATGCTTCCCGGGCTTTTTATGGAGCTTGGGTGAAGTGGAAAGGGGGGAAACAAAGAATTCATTGAGTCCATGACAGAAGGCATCACACGTGCGTGTTGGTATCTAATCCCCCCGCAAATGCGAAACAGATTTAAAAGGAGATGAGGAAGGTTTTTCATGATGAGTTAGTTGCCTGACCTGTTTCCATAGGGGTCACTGTCAAGCTTGAAATCGTGTCTTTGAACCTTTTTGTGCTTAACAAGGAAGAGGTGTATTAGCTCAGAGGGACAGGAGCCGTGAGCTCTGGTCGCAGCAGCGCCACAGGGGCCGTGTCCCTCATGGGCACCAGTTTTTCCCTGGGAGAGATGAGCGTGGGGAGGAGCCATGGCAGTGCTTGCCTACCAGGTCCTCCTCTACCACTAGAAAGGGTGGTGCATGCACATGTGTACAAGACTGCTTTCTCCTCTCATTCCAAAAGGAATACATGAGGAAACTGAGTTTTACATCTTTTCCCCCTGGTTGCATTCCTTCCCTCCAAATACCTCCTTATTTTTTTCTGGTTTGATGCAAAGAATTTGTGTGCAAACACTTCAATGCAAGCCAAAGCCTAAACTATGTTATTTGCTATTTTTCTATTCCAGCAGCTTCTTCTACACTATTTTTTTGTTGTTGCTGATTTAGGCTTTGAAGATTCAAGCTGTTTCCAGTGCTTACCACGTAGGCTTCAGGAGCCAATTTTCATCACTAAGTAAAATCCACGTTTTTTATTTCCATTTGTGTCCTTCAGTTCACTTCAGCATATGGGTTTGTACTATGTGTTAGTACAATAAGAGGCACCCAGCAGTCATGTGGCAGAAAACAAGGCTTGCAATTTTATTTTCACAAAGCTGTTTTCATGATCCCAAGGGTTTTTTAATTGTACATATAGAAAATATCTGCCATCATGCTCCTAGGAACAGTGCTTATTTCTGCTAAAGGCCCAACATCTCCTGAAGTGAGCAGGGAGCCTGGTGATGCTTAATTGGCTTTCTAGTTTTGTGTTTTGCATGTAGCAAAACTCCCTGTTGCAAAACTCCCCAGCTTTCATCTGCTGCATCTGTGGCACCAGACACATCTCCCACCCCAGGGCAGCAAATCACGTGTAGCAAAAAAATACAGCCAGCTCCTGTTGATTGTAAAGGACAGGGCTCCACCTTGCAGGTAGTGCCATGTCCCCTGAAAAATCCCTTGTGTGGATGCCATGAAGAAAAAAAAATGTCTGAAGGATTGTGGAGGGTTGACCCTGGCTGGACGCTAGGTGCCCACCAAAGCTGCTCTATCACTCACCCCCTCAGCTGGGCAGGGAAAGAGAAAATACAACGAGAAGCTTGTGGATAGAGATAAGGACAGGGAGACCTCACAGGCAAAACAGACTCTATGTGGGGAAAATTAATTTATTATCAGTCCACTCAGAGTAGAGTAATGAGAAATAAAAACAAAATCTTAAAACACCTTCCCCTCACCCCTCCCTTCTTCCCAGGTTCAACTCCACTCCCGATTTTCTCTACCTTCTCCCTCTGAGCAGAGGAGGGGGATGGAGAATGGGGATTGCAGTCAGTTCGTCACATGTTGTCTCTGCTGCTCCTTCCTCCTTGGTGGAAGGACTCCTCACACTCTTCCCTTACTCCAGCATGGGGTCCCTCCCATGGGAAACAGTTCTCCGTGAACTTCTCCAACATGAGTACTTCCCATGGGCTGCAGTTCTTCACAAACTGCTCCAGCATTGGTCCCTTCCACAATGTGCAGTCATTCAGGAATGGACTGCTCCATTATGGGTCCCCCACAGGGTCATTTGTCCTGCCAGCAAACCTGCCTCCGTGTGGGGTCCTCTCACCCCAAGTCCACTGATTCTGCCCATGGTGTGCTGCAGTGCAGATTTCCCACAGGCTCACAGCCCCTTTTGAGCATCCATCTGCTCTATCATGGGCTCCTCCATGGGCTATGAGTGGATATCTGCTTCACCATTAACCTCCATGGGCTGAAGGGGACAGCCTCCCTCACCATGGTCTTCACGACAGGCTGCAGGGCAATCTCTGCTCTGGCACCTTCTTCACCGAACTTGGTGTCTGTAGAGTTGTTGCTCTTTCTCCTCTCTTCTGGCTGCTGCTGCACAGTTTTTTCTTTCCCCTTCTTAAACACGTTATGACAGAGGTGCTGTCACTGTCCCTGGTGCCCTTGGTCTTGGCCAGCAGCAGGTCCCTCTTGAAGCTGACTGGGATTGGCTCTATCGAACACAGGGAAAGTTTCTAGTAGCTTCTCACAGAATCCACCTCTGTAGCCCTCCCCTGCTACCAAAACCTTGCCATGCAAACCCAATACAAAGATCATCCCATGTCTTGAGACCCTGGGCAGTGCTAATGGCCAGTGCTCCAGTTGCTACTAAGATTTTTTCTTTTTTTCTTTTTTCTTTTTTTTTATATCTCAGACTGTTGTTAATAACTGTACATTTTCCAGGTGATGGCTCCGTGGGCTTTTAAACATGTAAAACACCATAGCTGAAGAACTCCAGGATGCTCACATGAGTGTCTCATCCAAGCTGCAGTTTCGACACCTCAGACTCGAAATAGCTGAAAGTAAGAGCACCAGGAGAGAAGCAAAACTGAAAAGCAAAGCCTCTCCCATTCAGGGGAATAAAGATATTTTCCATCAGATACTTTTGAAAAAGCTGAAGTGATCCCTTATGTATGGATCGAATAGTAGAATAGATCTTAACATCCATTGGTAGAATAGATCTTATGAACCGTAAATACACACAGATATTTGCTTTCAGTCTCAGTGTAAGGGTGGCAGCCGAGCCACCACAACAGTTAACCTATTGTTAATTACCACTCCTATAAATCGTCAGAGCCACCCAATGTGCCTATGTGTAGCCTTTTAATCCATAATGGTGAGGTGTCTTGTTACTTAAAAGAAAGCCACTGATGGGAATATGACTGACGGAAGAATAGCACATGTTTATGTCCATTCCAATTACAGTGGTGTGCAAAAAATCATTGTATTAAAAAAAAACAGGAAGAAAAAAAACTAATAACATGAAGCACAAACTGGAAGATTCCCATTGAGACCTTTCTTTGTCAGAAGATAAGGCTTAGCTAAAATCAAGATAAACTTTGGAAACCTGTCAATACCGATAACATTTTTTTCAGAAGTTGGTTAACTCTCCAGTAATTCTTGGAGTTGAAATAATGTGGATTTTTTCTATACTCTGCTCCTATTGATTTCTAAAGTTGATTCAGCCTGTGTAACTCGTTTACAAGCGTGCCTCTGGTATAAAATGCTCCTGAATTATTGTTGTTGTTTAACACAAACAGAAATGGAGCCTAGCTTCCCTGTATTCCATTAAGTATTCTGGTCCAGTGCTTTACACCTTGTATACATATTTACTCTGAAATAAAACAAATTAGTAACAAAAGCCCACATTTAGTTCACGGACTAATTAGCTTGTTTACTAAAGTTTGCAGAGGACAAAGGAGCTCCTGTTCAAACCCCTCTGGAATGAGAGAGGAGCAAGTCAGAGCAGAGTCTGTCCCCTGAGGGCTAATCCAAAGATGCTTGAACCTAATGGGAGGATTTAAACTTTTGTTCCATATTTGTTTTGGGTGGGATTTTTAATTGTACCTATTCTTTTTCTGACTCAGAGAAAAAGAGATTCTTTGTAGGACTTTTAAAAAACATATTCCCTCCTTGCTGCTTCAAATAAAAGAAAGTCTGAAATTTTGGGGTGAATTTTCATTTCAGTGAAAATTATTTTTTAAAATTAAAGCCACAAAAATGATGCAAGGGCGAAAAAAGTATTTGGCTCATTCAATGTCTTTGTATAAAATACACAATAGTTTTTGAGTTCACTGTGCCATATACTTTTTAAGAAGAAGTATGGTCTTTGTTTAGCTAATTGTCTTAAGTTCCAAAAAAAGGAAAAGAATATTATGTTGAAGTTAGAGGTTTACCTAAATACAATCATAATTTTGGCATTACTGTAACAGAAGGGTATTTGTTTGGTATGGACCACACTGCTTTACAGGAAAACCCAATGCTATCTTTAGTTTTCTTATTTAGCAAATGCCTGAAGTAATATTCTGGTTATGCATCTAATGGCTTTTATAAGCTTTCATATTAGGTTATTATAGAGAACAACCCCTGGATGGGTTTACACAGTCACAGCTAAGGTGGTGAAAGGCAGGGGAGCGCTCACTGTAGTCAGAAAATGATATGTCGTCTTCTGACAATGACATTTTTGCTTTTTCTGTTCCCCTTTGAGCTTATGCTATCTATTGCAGCTCGAGCAGTGAGGGCTGTCCATGCCAGTCTCACCTGGAGTGAGCAAGCCCAGCCTCCCATTAGAAGAAGCTTTCGGTTGCCAGCCCCGTCGGGGCCGTGGGGCAGCAAACCCCTCAGCCAATATGCAGAGCTAAATACAACGGGGTGGAAATATTGTCCTTAGAATGAGAATTCAGCTGCTCATGGGGCCATGCACGCTGTTTGCTCTCTAGGGAAAACAGGATCCCGTCCATGTGAATCAACCTCAAATTCATCAAAGGCTAATTATTATTATATGTTATTTAAATTAATTATATAGTAATTACTAGGTGTTGATAACATCTATATAATTAATTTAATTAATGTATTGAAATAATAAAATATTAAAATGATCATTAGACATTATTTAAGTAAATTGTTACATATTATTTAAGCAAGCAGGTAGTAAGAGGAGGTATCTAGGCACTGGACCCCAGCAGCTGATGCTCTGTCTGTCCGTCTGTCTGCACTGGCAGCATCCGTGCAGGACCTGCTAGGCTGAAGGCTGCTTCCTTCCCGGGCGTTGTGTCTGCGTGGTTCGGTGGCACCCCAACCCACGCTGTCCACGGGCGGGATTGTGGAGAAATCCTTAAGGATTGCTTGGAGTGGTGAAGCCTTTCTGAGCACTTCTGCAAAGGTAGAGCATCCACAGGCAGTGCTCCTTCTGCTCCCCCTGCTGGGCAACGCATTGGAGCATCTGAAAATAATCACCCAGTCCAAATTTGGTCTCATTACAAAGGAGTCATTAACGCGCGTTATTAAACACACACACACACACACACACACACACACACACCCCTTAAAATCAAAGGAAAGTTTGCTGAAACATTTCTGGTAATGAGAGAGAAACTCACCCGCTGCCAACACGGGGATAGGAAACTCCTCCCCAGTTTTCAACGTGCAGGAGAGGGAGAGGGCTGAGCCACCACCTTGGAGACCAGCTGCTGCTCAGATCCTGGTTCCACCGCTCTGAGGGTAACGTTAAGCTTTTCTGCTCTCCTCATTAGCAGGAAGATGCAAAACTCAGCCCACTCAACATGCTCAGGGGACGTAATAGACTTTAGGCAGAAAAACTGCCTGGGAATCTGGGAAAAAGAGGCTGACTGGACATGGGAAGCTGAGAAGGGTCCCTCTCTTCCCCACCAAATTCCTTCCCTCTGCCGTGGCCAACAACAGGACTTGGAAAGTTGTTTTTGAAAACCACAGCTGTAGTCTGCTTGGGAACATTAGGGACGAGGTTGAAGTAGTAAAGGCAACCCACGTCGGGAGTGGATGCAACATAAGATGGCAGGGAGCCACTTAAATTCTTGCCAGGGGCATTATGGTTTAAACAGCGCTACTTAGAATAAAAATAACAGTTTAAATTATCTCGTAACCTTGCAAGTGTATAATTAATCTTTGCCGCATCCCTGATGAGCAGGAAGCTGTTACCAGTCCCGGGCTACAGAAGAGGAAACCGAGGCAAGGATTTTAAGAAGTGGATGTTGTGACTGCGGCCATCCTTGCCTGCTGCAAACTATCAAACCACCAGGTGACATCTCATTGTGCCTTTATTTATGAGGACTACAGCGTTTTCCTAGCTGCCAAGCCCACATAGTGGTGGGTGCCCTTTTTCCAGCAGTTTAGGATGCGATGCTGTTACAAAGACTCACTGCCCTTTAAAACCACATGCCAAGGGGCAGCGTTAAAGCACCGCCAACAGTGCTAAGTTGAAGTGAAAGCCTCGCAGCCTCCCTGCGACCCATCTCCCTGCTCAAGCATTGCAGCCCATCTGTTTCATCTAGTACACAGTAATGGGAGTCATACCCATGTCTGGGAAAAACCAGGACACATTAAGGGCAAGGTGACACCTCCGATTCAGCATTTCCTCTCTGACACTCAAGATGTATCTTTATCACTCCAGCAACCTTGAAATTAAACAGGGACTACCACAAATTAGTCTCCTCGCTTTCTTCTCCAAACAAACCACAAACACGTTAGTGATACATTTTGAGTCTATACGCTATAGCATGTACAAAGCTTAAACTGAGTGATTTTTGAGTCACAAGCTTATAATCACTAACAGTTTCTGTGGGGCAACAGGGCAGGAGATGCACAGTAATCTGTGTATTCAAGCCTCAGTTTCAGAGGAAGGCAGGCAGCAGGACCATGGACTCACTGGAGGCCACTGGGACTTCTTTAAGACCTAGGTCTGCCCCTTCAGCTGCATCCCTTCACCACCACCCAGCTCTCTTCACAGAGTCAGAGTCAGCCCTAGATCCCATTTTAATAATTAAAGGTACAATATACACAAATGGTATTGTTGCCTCTACAACAGTAACAATGAAGTCTTGTTATAGCCAACTGATGCAATCAAAACCACTAAATCAAACAGAGTCAATGAAGAGGAGAATCCGTGCAGGGGCAGGAGGTTGGGTAGAAACGGGAACGGCAAAGAAAATGCTGTGAATCTCAACAGCGAAGTTTCAGCATCACTGAGGCGGGAGGAGCTGAGGTGCCAGATGGTTGGAAGGAAATGGAGAGAAGTGTGTCATGCCAGAGCCTCCAACCAGGGCATGATTGCCCATCCCGTGGTGGGGTGCAGCCACTGTCTTTCCTGGTGCCACCATCAAACCAGTTCCTCATTACCTCATGGCTGTGTCACATCTGTCCGTCAGGTTTTGCAGTCCTGCTGCAGGCTTTTTTTTCAGGATGAGATCTGCTTCAAAAGCAGGACTCAGTGCTAGGCTCTTACAGAAAAAGGGGGGGAGATTGGGTGCCTTGGAAATGCTGCTCCTCGAGACCTCAGGGGCACAGGGAGGGCTCCTCTAAAGACCTCCTTCTAAGACTGATTGTGATATATATAACTGCACTCCTTCAGTGCCCTTGTCCCATTTAACCAAACTCCTCTAATCTCGTCACACAAGAAAAAAAAATAGTAATCCCTTTAATCATTGTGATGGCTGTGGCACAGTGTGATTATAAGGCAGGATATTGATGTCACAGATATTGTAGGAGACCTGCATATATATCACGAACAAGATGACACGAATAAAATTTGTAAGCATGAAAATGCTGTCTTTGAAAGCCTCACTCTCCCCTTCCAATAATTCAGTGAAACTCCAGGCTGAATGCATGGCAGTGGTTATGGAGAAAAGGTTTTGTACCACAGGAGTGAATGAAGACAGCAGCTGTACAGACAGCTAAAGTGCCTGGACAATCTCATCAAGAGATCTGTTTTGCAATTTACCTGATTTGCAAGAAACTGGAGACAGCCCACAGCAGTGATTAACAAGATTTTTAGGAGATTGATAAAGCTACAGTATCCTGAGCTGTTGAACACAGCAGCAGCTTTTGTCCCAGACAGGATTACAAGCGGGTTTTAATGAGCTGTTTAAGCATCTCAGTATTTTCTTTTTTTCATGCCCATAATGGAATAAGGGAAAAAAAAAAAAAACAAATATGAAATAATCTTAAAAAAGAAGGGACAGTATGAAAGGGAAAATAAATTGAAGAGAAAATAAATTATATAGCAAAAAAATTGGCTAGAACAAAGTGATTCCTGTACGACGGATAAACTATCCAGTGTACTTTATCTCTTTGTACTTGCAAACTATCTGTGACTTCTTCAGAGTTAATAACACTTAGAGCTCCTTTAATGAATTACATATCACTTTCTACGCTTCATAACTTGGCCTCTCTTTTCCTCTGTGCAAGGAAAGTATTTGGTCTTTCAACTGTAGTCCAAGAGTCACCAAAAAGCCAGTGGGACACACTTCCCCGTGGGTTTCATGCTGTAAGCCCTTGCTGTACTGTCTGTGGGCTCTGCAGTTGCCCAGGCGTGGTCTAATGCTTCTGTGTCTGAGAGCAGAATGGCTTTGGTCCCCAAGAAAGCAAAAGCTGCAACTGGAGCTTTTTGTTTAGCCAGATTATTTCTAAAGGCTCTCTAGTGTGCTGTGGCCCTGGTGACTGATGAAGAGTCAGCTCGTCCCAAATCGCCTTCAGCTAGCCATTTCTAGTGAGACTGGTTGCCTCCTTCCACAGATGCTACATAAAATTTAAAAAAAAAGCTTGGAATACTCTGCCTGTTGTCACATTTGCTTTAGAGGGGTCAAAAAGGTCCAGAAATTTTGGGGAGCAAGGGAACACAGAAGAACGACATGATTGCCTAACCTTTCTTTCCACAGGAAAATATAATCATATTTATCAGAGTATCATCATCATTATCCACTTGCAAAGAAATCCCTAAAAGCAAGTGGCTGAAACATTTACAGACATTATGTGAAAACGTTCTCCTATGTCTAGCATGATAATCAAATAAAACTTCCCATAGTTTCCAAGGCAGGCTGAAATGTGTCCCTTGATACAGCACAAGATCCACAGTGCACCGAAAACCGGTAGAGATTAAAACCAAGTATTTTTCTCACCCCAATATCAACTTGAGAAGAAAAACAATGGTGTATTTCTATTCTCTAGATATAATCATTTTGGAAAACACTGCAAAGCATCAAACAGATGTTTGTTTTTTTTTTCATGAGATCCATTAAAACATGTTGTAACTGGTATTCGGTGCCTTTCTAAAGAACCATGTGGATTCTTTTTCAGTGGTTCATCTATGTTAGCTAAGATGGTATTTAGTTTCCAGTATCATAACAATCTGGAGCTGTCTTTTTGCCTAATTGGCCACTGATCTTATAATCATTCTTGCTGTCAAATGTGCTCTGCTCCATTGGTTTCAACACAGTTTTGTTAGGGTACAAAAATATGGGTTAATAGCCTCAGCTGTGGGATTAGAGTTTATAGGATTCTTGTATGTAAGCAGTTGAAAAACACCAATTATTTTTCATAGGAATTTTTTTCATCTTAAAAAATTGTCAGTGAAAACAGCCATCTTTGTTACCAATGAAAAATCAAACTGAGACAAGACCAAAGCAATTAAAAAGTGTATTTTCACCTATTTCACTTTTATGTAACATTTTTTACTAAAAAAAGAAATAGGGAAACATGACTGATCTCCTTCCCATGAAAGCCCATTTTGCACAGAAAGTCTTGTTTTGAGTGAAAAGATACCAGTTAGCTCTTCCAAATAAGGCATGGGACAGCTGTAGGGCAAAAATGGTCTGGACCACGGTCCAAACCAGTGGAAGAGGTTTAGCTCTGCAGTTACTAAACCATGCTGCAGTGCTATGGCTATGGAAAGCACTTGAGGCAAGCAAGACTTCCTAAAATACCTTTCCGATGTCATGCAAGTCTTTTTTTTGGAGGCCTCTCATTAAGATCTGCCCAGGCCCTTTCTTGCTCAGATTGCAGGTTTGGGAGAAATCGTAGTCCACGCTTGCTGCAATTTGATCAGAAGACTATTGGGCTCAAAGTAATCCTTTCAGTGACACTCGGAAACCTTTGAGATCAAAGGTGCTGACTGAAGTTGGTTTTCACATTAAGATTACAACATTATTTGATTTCATAGTACTGTAGTCCCCAGAGAAGACATGAGTTGATTAGGCAGTAATTCCAGGAGTGCCTCAAATCTCCTGGGAAGAGATGAATCCTAAGAAACCAATTTTAAAGAAAGGACAATTGACCCTAGTGGCATTTTTTGTTGTTGATGGGTTGGTTTTTGTTTTGTTTTGTTTTTTTTCAGGAAAACTGCAAGTCCTATTAAGATGCTTTGCAAATAATTGAGTCTGACAGCCCGTGGCTTCAACAAGCTCTCTGTTGGGGGTGGAGGAAAGTCTAGAGCAGGCTGAGGGCTAGATTGTGGATCACAGCCCCTGTGCTCTCATTTGAAAGGTACACTACAAAAACAGAGGCAATGAGCAGCTTACGAGCCTCCAGGAAGCACTGTACAGAGTTTTGTTGCAAATCTACAGCCAAGTTCATGCCACTGCATGTGGCATGGGATATAGCTGCAAGGTTACAAATGGAGAAGGCTAGAAGAGGGACTCTTAGTTGTTTGAGAACTAAATCACAACCTGGAAAGCCATGTACTTTTGCAGGTAGTGTTAGGTCAAGTTACAGCCCAGCAAAGGTTACAGGCTATCAATGAAGACTTCCACAATAAGAACTGACATGCTGTGTTGCAAAAACTACTGATACGTGCTTTTCATTGTAGATTTTCCCGCCCAGAGGAATGAAAATAACATTTCCCAGGCCTGTAGTCCAAGGAGGCAGGCACAACTCTCTCTACAGAAAAAGGTGAGTAAGACAGAAAGAACATTAAGCCCACAACCAGATATGGGTCTAGTGATATCATCCTGGGCAGGCAGTCATAGAGCAATACCTCCCATTAGCAGAGACATTGCTGTTTGTAAGTATGTATATTATATCTTATTTTTAAATGATATTTAGATATTGTTGTTAAAAAGAAAGCATTTCATCCATTTTTGCTTTATTTCTGGAGTTGATTTTATCATATATTGTTTTTAGAGCATAAAGACAAATACATACCTGACCTGGGGTAGGAAAATGGTACAAACAACTTTTTTAAAGCAAAAAGCACGGTAAAATATCTAAGGGAGAAGAAAAGTGTGCCAAATGCATAGGTCATTGTCATTCAAGGGTCAAATGTTGTCTAAGTATTTAGAGTTACTGATGTTAAAAAAACCCAAACACAAATGCTAAATCTTTCCAAGATGCTGGGTGTGAGGTTCAGCCATAAGCAGAGACTGTGCATGGCAGATTCCTAGGTCAACGGGGCTGTAACTGTGTGCAAAGAGATGCCCAACTTCCTGTTCCAGCTCATGGACTGAAAAAATATCTATTTTTTCAAAAGATGGATGCTCTGAGGCTGCCAAAATACCTCTTTCCCCAAGGAATGTATGATATGAGACACCTAGCACCTGAATACTAGAAAAGAAGCTAATTGAATGTTTCCCTGAACATCCGCAGATCCAGCATCTCAGGCTTTTGTAGAAATAATTGGAAAATGCATATGTTTATGAATCACATGAATTATGTGTTATACAATCCTTAATTTCCTTTTGAGAAACAAATGTTATACTTTGAAAGAAGGTAAGTGCTGCCTCTGAAGGAGTATAAAAAGTATCAGGTGCTTTTGCACTTTAATATGCTGCTTCCAAAACCAAAACCTATCAACCCTATTTTCCAAAAAGCAAGACTGTTTTGAGAACCTGGTCAGTGAGTTACTAAAACCAAAGGGAGGTTGACTCAGGTGAGCTCAGTGACTCAGGTGTCAGCACTCTTAGGTCTATGTGGCCAATAACCACAACAACGACATAGCGTCGGATGATATTCAGCTGAACTCAGACACCTTTACTGTACCATCCAATTCTGCAGAGCTAACTATGAACATAAAGGCAGAAAAAAACTCCTTATTTTTAATTATTTTTTTTCCAGGGACAAAATTGCCACAACAATGGATTTGAACTTTTTATTTTGGTAGGAGTTGCCAAAATGTATTGCCAGCAGGATGATCTTATATGTGAGACGCAAGGCAGGAGAAGATAGCAGACAGACAGTTTCTCTAGAAAACATGACAGTAATCAAGCAGCAGAAGAAATAGAAACAAATTTCTTATACTGTACTGTTGAGAAGCCTTTTGTTTGTACATAGCTTTGGAAACTTTAACAATTCCCTAATGAGAGAGGAAATTGTTTGTGAGCAAGAAAGCTCACAGAAGAAGGAACTGTTGGGAAAGACAGTTGAGACCCCAAAGAAATGCCTCCAAATAGCAATTGCTGGTGGAATATTAGGGAAAGACAAGAGCAGCAATCACTAGAAGAAAGTGGGGCACTGTGGCAAGATGTGCCAACTGTGAAAAAAGAGCATACACGACCATTACCAGGACAAAGTTTCTGAGTAGTAAAAGCAGCAGGAGCAGTGGGCAGCTGATAGAAAGATCACCAACCCAAGACTTTAACTAACAAGTGAGGTGTCGAGGTTGACAATAACCCAGGATGCCATTTGAGGAGACAACATTTACACTTAGCAGGATGGAGACATCTCACTAAAACCTTAGGGGAGAAGGATGGGCTCACATCCCCATCAAAAACATATGATACCCAGCCAGTTTGAAAACAGTAGCAGCTGTGGTCATGTACTTAAACTGGGCAAGCCTATGGACAAGGGAAATCACCACTAAAGACGATGCCCGCGCCATGTTGTTAGAGAAAAGATGCGGTGTTCAACAAGCAGCTTGGCGAAAGCAGCACTGGGTGCCAAAAAAAAGTTTGGAGAAAGCACAATGCAATGAGTCTGGGAGCCCAGAGCCAAAGCATAGATGTATTTATAGCGGTCTCAGGGACTACTGCTCTTTTTGTAGCCAAAAGGGATTTGTTTGGTCTATTCGATTTGCACTTGAAAATGATGGAGCCCTCTCCTGTTATTACACAACATGTGGCACATGAAACAAACATTAAGTAGAGTATTTAAAAATAAGCATTTTGAACAATTCGTGCACTTTGTTATGCTGAAACTGGCACTCTGTCAATGTGTTCATTTTAACCCAGTGGTCAGGGAGTACCAAAGCACCCAGGATGTGTTTTTGGAAGCAACTTGAAGAACAAAAAGGAAAAAGTTCCTGGTGGTTATTTTAGCAATTCCCCAAACAGCCGACCACCACATACATCCACTGCATTCAGTTTTCAGATGAGCTGCCTGGTTCTTCTCCAGACACCAAGGCCTGCCTTTGTCATCAGAATAATTCAGGACTGTGGGCAAATTTTTTCTTGGTCACTTTTTTGCAATCCTGCTGAAATGTGTTGGGGCGAACATCCATTTCATAAAAAAAAAGATAAAATTGACCTTGTCTGCTTACTAAAGCAGACTAAATTGTGCTTTGCTATCTCAGTTTTTTTCTGCGGCTTCCTTCCTAACCTTATTTCTCCCCAGCTGCCCACCCTTATGTGGATTTTCCTTGGAGATCATATTGTGGAATCAAAGCACTGGATAATTCACTTTTCCTCAGAAATTTCTACATCCAAGTGTTGAGAAAGGTTTTTTTGGTGACATGTACAGTAGAATAAAAATCAGATATTGCTGATGGGGAATATTTTTTACCTGCTGGCACCAAGAGATGTTTGTAGAGACTGACACTGTCTGAATACTTATCTTTTACTGCAGGTATTGCCTTGAAAAGTCTTGATTTTGTGTCAACTTTGATTAAGGATGGCCTGTCTCTCTTACATGAGACTTTGTGGCAGGTTCTCTATCTTTTCACCATGCTTGCTGTAGGTGTTCTCAAAAACTGGTGGCTATGATCATATCTTCCCTTATTCTCACTGGTAACCTGGATGAAAACATCCCTCTTTTATTTTGCAAGGCACCAGGGAAAACACTCATATTCTGCTTAATGATTACTGATGGAAGCATAATATTCTACAAGGAATAAAACCCAGTCCCTTGCAATGTTCCCACAATTTTTTTTTTCTGTTGTACAGTAAAGAGCAATGCTTAAGACAAGTCATCCCATCAGCTTGCCTTTAGCAGTGCCTACTAAGTCAACTCATCAAAGAAATTTCCCAGAAAAGTGTTAACATAGCAGAACAATGATTGACATGTGGGATCATATGATAGCAATAGTCGCAATAAAATAATTTACTGTACATTAACTTTTTCTAATTTGCTTCTCCCTTCAATAGAAGCTTTAGAAAAGGGTGTGAGTAGAGGAAGCACTGAAAGTTTAGCTGGGCTAGCATCAAGGAAACTGTATGGTGAATGGAGTGAAATCCAGTTGTCAGCCGGTCACAAGTGGTGTCCCACAGGGCTCAGTATCAGGGCTGGTTCTCTTCAGCATCTTTATCAATGATCTGGACAAGGGGATTGAGGGCAGTTTCAGTAAATTTGTAGATGACACCAAGTTGTGTGGGAGTGTGGACCTGCTGGAGGGTAGAGAGGCTTTGCAGAGGGATCTGGACAGGCTGGATGGATGGGCTGAGATCAACGGAATGAGGTTCAAGAAGGCCAAGTACTGGGTCCTGCCCTTGGGTCCCACCAAGCCCCTGCAGCACTCCAGGCTGGGGGCAGAGTGGCTGGAGCTGCGTGGCAGAAAAGGAGCTGGGGGTGTTGGTGGACTGTGGGCTGAAGAGGAGTCAGCAGTGTGCCCAGGTGGCCAAGAAGGCCAACAGCATCCTGGCCTGTGTCAGGACCAGTGTGGTGAGTAGGACTCGGGAGGTGGTGGTCCCCCTGTCCAGGGCACTGGTGAGGCCCCACCTTGAGGGCTGTGTCGACTTTTGGGACCCTTGCCCCAAAAAAATGACATTGAGGGGCTGGAGCAGGTCCAGAGAAGGGCAACGGAGCTGGTGAAGAGTCTGGAGCACAAGTCTTTGAGGAGAGGCTGAGGGAGCTGGGGGTGTTCTGTCTGGGGAAGAGGAGACTGAGGGGAGACCTCGCTCTCTCCAACTCCCTGAAAGAAGGGTGTAGAGAGACGGGGGTCGGTCTCTTCTCCCAGGTCACAGACAATAGGACAAGGGGTAATGGCTTCAAGTTGCGCTGGGAAGGTTCAGGTTAGATATTAGGAAATATTTCTTTACTGAAAGGGTTGTCAGACATTGGAATGGGCTGCCCAGGG
>JAOTQQ010000032.1:19963714-19978993 GCA_026546715.1 Gallinago undulata | reverse complement strand
TGGTTTTTTTTTTTTCATTGGTTGGACTAGATGATCTTAAAAGGTCCCTTCCAACCTAGGTGATTCTGTGATTCTGTATAACTCCAATGGGCCTCTGTGACCATCTCAACAAGAAGCTGGAGCCCGTAGGGGCATTTTGCCTGCAAGGCTGGGGAAGGTGAATATTATGTTCTCTCTTCAATAGTGCCTTCCTGACCAGCAGCATTTTCCACCTCCACAACAGGGCATGGTGTTGTCCTTCTGGGTTGAACAAATGTGCCCCTTTTGTCATACTGGATTCCATGACTTTGCTTCAGCTTGTCCAGGCATCCCCATGAATGCTTTCATGGGTGACCTCCTGGCTGCCTACAAGGGAGTGCGTGGACTACAGGAGATGCCCTGTGCTCAAATATGCAGGAGGGCAACGTCTTCCAGGGTTACACACGTAGCATTGCTCCAGCAGTTGGTCATCTTCAGATGACACTCATTTTTCTCCCCATTTTTGGAAGACATATTCCTTGCTCTGCAGGCAATACTGGGAAGATTGCCTGCACACAGCGCGCCCTCTAAGTGTGTAAATAGCCAGCAGGACTGCTCCTTAATCTTGTCCCAGCGATGCTAGATGAGCAAGGGTACCAGACCAAGAAGCCTTGCTCTTCCCTCCTGCAGCAAGGGATGGGAGTGCAAAACACCACATTTCAACTTCAGGCTTTGCACAGCTCAAAGGGTGGGGGTCAGGCCCCTGCCCGACAGCAATCTGACTTGCTTTTCTGGCTGCATTCAAGCTGAGGTACATACTGAGGATCTAACCTCTTTTCCTTTATCAACTGATTCAGATTATTGACTCTAGTGGCTGAAGAGCTGATGGCTACATGCCTGTCTACCCACTGCAGATCAAAAAGCAAGCACACTGAAAAAAACCCAGCCTTCTCCTGTTGCAGACAATGCATAGAAAATTCTGCATCTACATTAAGGAAGGACTCTAGTTGTGTACTGTGCATGAACTGCCAGCAGTTCGCACCACTCCTTAGTGGCAATGGACTGATGGCTTTCAGGACATGATGCAAAATGCAGTTGCTCTTTCCTCAGGCTACTAGAGTGATGACTGTTGTTGGATGTGATTAGACATCTCTTGTTTATCTTTCTGGCTGCTTTTTCTGGTTATGAAGATAGCAGTAAAATTGCTAGTTTAAATGTCTGTCAAGAGCAGCTAGAGACAAGGACTTTCCCCAGAGGTGAGGCAATACGGTCAAGAAATAATAATTATCCAGTTTTTGGCTATGATGCGCAACACAAAAGTAAAAACCATGGGATGTGTTGCGCATCTAGTCATTCAATTTCAGATTTACCTATGGTTTATTTAAGTCACTGTTCCAGAAATGAAGTATGTGAGAGGGCTGGTAATCGAATTTACCTCTCTGCCTTTGTGAGCTGCCTAGAGTGTCCCAGTGGCCAAATGACTTGTAAACTTGTGTGGTTGTGAGAGCTGTCACAGTAGCTTGCAAGACTTCTATCTAATCTCAGCCCTGGCCAGGTAACTAGCAGAAAGTGATCAGTCAGTTCAGGGTGCATAAGTGGATGGGATACCATGAAGTTATTTCCAGCTGTGTGGCACTGATGTGGCACTGATCTTCCTGCCCTGGCATTTAAGTCCCCAAACATGTTCACTGTGCAAATCATCTGATGAGTAGCAGATGGGTGAATCTGCCTCGATGGGGCTGTGCCCACTGATGATTCTGGAAAGCAACCTCGTCAAAAGAACTGCCTGTCTTTAGAGGTTCTGGCTAGGGCAGGGTTACTTTCATCCACTGGCGCCGTTGTTTAGTTCCAGCATTATGGGAGACAAAACACACACGTGGTGGCACTTTTCTCCATAATACAAAATATTCTGCTATAAGTCCCAAAACAGCTCCAAGGGTGCAAGCAATAGTGTATAGCTGGCAACAAACACACACATGCACATATGTTACGTGGAACTGCTCTGCAAGTGATTCAAGGCAGCCTGCCTCTTCCCTCTCCCCCCTGCTTTTGTAGGTATTTGGCTGCTGACCATTACCGTGAGCATCTATGTTCATGTGACAAAGGTCTAAGTGAGCAAAGGGCTGTGAGGTCCTTGAATCCTCTGTATGCCCTGAATTCAAGTCTGCACTGAGATTTCTGGGTAGCTTTTCAGCTGGCTTTTCTTCTGAAACAGAAACACCTTCCCTCAATATTGCTGTTCTTGTCACCATCCAACATGAAACCATGCAGATATATCAATTCCTTAAAATTTTAACCCCCTCCCTTCCCAATAGGTGGATAGAAGAATTCTCTTGTTCAGAGAGGCAATACTGGTAGCTCTTTGTGTCACACAGCATCTGCACCAAACCTGCACTGCCACTGCACAATGATGGACACCATTTTAACTCATCTTTCTGTTTTCTTACATACTGTCAACCAGATGTTCAGCTGCACAGAGATTTGTACCAGGCTCAGAGGTGTTTGCCCTCCCCAGTCTGATTGTGGCAGTTTCCATGTGGTGACTCAGTAGCCTTTTCTACTTTCTCCTCCAAATGAATTCTTCAGAAACCACACTAATGACTTAATGCAAACCACATCCTGAGGCTGCTTGACCTGAAAGAAAATTAGCAAGTACCTCTATGAGGAATAATTGAAATACATGTTTCCAAGAACAAAGGATAAACCTCCATGCTGGTTAGTGAACAATAAAGGAAGTTGGCAGATAAGATGCTATTAGAAAAAGGTGAAGGTAAGCTCTTCATTTGGAGAGTAGAGCCAGGAGCACGTTTGAGATTCGAAAAAAAAAAAAAGATGTACGAAAAGAGAAAGTAATCTACAGAGAGGATTTATTTTGGTTTTAGTATTTTAAATTCCTTCCATACATGAAGAAAGGTGGGGACTTCTTCAGAAGGGGGGAAAAGCTAAACCCAGGAACAATCAATGAGGGACACAGACCTAAGAAATTACTGGTGTAAATGCATAAAAGGCCAGGTTAAAAAAAATAAAAAAATGTTACTTGTCTAGGTGAGGACATTATAGAGTTTAAACCACATGATTGGAGAAAACATTTCATTGCCACTCAGGGAGTCTTATCTCTGACTTCAGATGCCCTCCTTTCCCATCCCCAAATCTCACAGAGTACGTGCCTGCATTTTTAGGTAAATACAGCCTATTCCAAGTCCCACAGACAACTTCCACAACTGTTGTACTGCAGCTGAACAAAGTAGCTGTACTTCCATTAAACTCTGCACAGTACAGTCCCCATTTCTCCTGGGGAGTTTTCCTTAATATATAGTTTCAATTTCAAAACAGCATCACTTTAGGGATCTATTCTGCCTTTATTTATGCAGCCCAAGAGATGATATATCTATCTACTGATAGCAGCTTTAATCAAAAAAGAATATTTTCAATACAAAACTAAACAATTAATTTCACACTTTTGAGAACAGGTACATTACACCCTTGTCATAGGTCTTGGGAGCTGCTAGGCTTCAAAACTGATAAATAGGGTGTCCTTGTATTCTTTAACCATCCCCCAGGAAAAGTAGTTTGTAAAATAGTAAAATTGCTCAGGCACAAATATTTATCACAGATCCAATAAGATTTTATGTGCCTTGTAACTACAATATTACATGTTTTATGTCTCTTCTATCTTTGGTTTAGAGTACATCCAGTTTCTTCAGTATAGATAATTTCACAACCAGTGGAGATCTGTAAACAATATTTTGTTACAGTCCCATGAATACTAGGTGTCGTTATTTTCCCTGCAGTTTCAATGAAGCCTTATCCTTCTTGAACACGCATTGTTCGTGTTCTAAAAATGCCTGGCACAGAAGGCATAATTATCTTTATTTTATTGGATTTGTCAGGTTTACACAGCTTTCAGTCCATTAGAGCTTAGACACCATTAGGCAGGCATATACACTTAATTTTAAGTACATAGCTAGTTTGCCTCATTCCGTAGGCGCTGCTGTGTAGAACAAAACAGCTTGTCCTTCTTTAAAAATACAGCACAGTGTCACAAAACTAAGGCATGCAAAAAGTTGTGCTCCATCCTGCCCCGTTGATATAAAGGCAGTTAATGAAGGTAGTAAATATTGCAGCTGTAGGCACACAGCTGCCCAGGAGCCAGGTTGCTCCATATGAATCAGTGCAAATCACTCGTTGTTGGCTGGGAAGCGTCACTGGAGTACTAATATAACTGTTGGAGTTGGGACTCATAGATCCTGTCCCTGGGCTAGGGCACAGAGGTTCTACAACCACCATGCCAAAGCTGTATCCCTGCTGAGAGGAACCTCAGCTCCACAAAGCTACTGTGGGTTCACATGGCGTTTCAGCCCTTCATGCGTCTGAAATAGTGGGGCACCAAGCAGCCACCGCTGGATCTCTTGTTCCTCTCTGCTCTGTCAGCATGAATGGGGATCTGGAGATGGGAACTAATTTGGTTGGAAAATACAACCAGTGCCTTCAGGACATCAGGGTGGGGGGATGAAGCAAATGCTGGAGCAGCTCTGCTGCTGGCCATCCAGCATAGACTAACATGGGCACATCCACCACTCCAGTGAGGCAGCTGCTACATCCCTTCCATCACAGTGGGTGGGGAAAGCATTGTCCATGTTGCCCCATGAGAGCAGGCTGATGCTTGACATTGCCAAATTGCCATCTTCTTCTTCCCTGCTTTTTTCCTTAGAGTTTTATACCTTTTTCAAGGCTGTATTTCTCCTTTTGAATGCTTGGACCTGCTGACTATCCCCTTTCTCTCATCTCGCATGTCTTTTAGTTCATGGACTTTCTCACACCTTAATGGCAATTAGTGGAAAGGCACACAGCTGCACTGCACCAAATGGGGCTTGGATCAGCTGGCTGAACCCTGGGCTGAGAGCTGGAGATCTCTGCTTCTTGATTTATCCACACAAACTCAGTCACCACCACCTGCACTTTGGCAATAGCCATGGTAACTTCCAGCTTCTGCTCCCTCCCCGCTCCCATGGCCCCTGTGCTGCTCCAGCAGACCCAGCAGAGCTCTCCTCCATCCACTTCGTCTAGGAGCAGAGCTATTTTCAGTCCAAACGACCTTTGTTTTATAACAAAGGAAGAACAAGTAGTGTTTCCTTGGGTGAAGGTATCTTAACTGCCTCTGACAGTTTGTGCTGAGCAGATCATAAATAGGGCTGCCGCAGCCCGTAGGCAAAGGCACCGTCTTTATCTGACAAAGACAGAGGACACAAACCAAGCCAAGGCTGAGGTGGGCAACATATTGCCCTGCTGCTGATGGAAGCCAAGCAGGACCTTGACTGATGCGCACTGGTTGCTACAGAGCTGAGGAGCATCCCCTCTCTGGTAGGGCCCACAGTAGCCTTGAGCCCCTGCTACCAGGCAAGAGATATTTAGAGATATTTTTTCCTTGATGTGTGTTTGACTTTCTTGGAAGCAAGTACAGCATTTGAAGAGCGGTCAGTGTGCCTGGGTAGCAGGGTGCCCTGACACAGCAATCTGCAACTTATTTGAACATCCCACAGAGACGTTCTGCGTTATTATTTTAAAAGATGGCACATTCAGGGTGTTTCTAAAATAATTTAGAATCACTAATTCCCTTGTATAGCATCCATTAACTGGAGGCTATTATAATAAATAAGTGGTATAATTATCAGGCTAATTGTCCAAAAAAGCTAAAACAGTCATTCTAATGAATATTTCTGCTGCTGTCTTAGCCATAATGCTCTGTCTGGAGCTTTATTTAAAGACAGAAAAATACTCTTGAATTGTCAACAGATGAGCAATTGTGGAGGTACTCAGCTCCCTGTCTGATGTCAGCTGGCAAGGATTGCCCCCTCCCTACTAAAATTAGTTATGAAGCTCTCAGTAACTTCAGTGAAAGTAGTCTCAGCCTTCAAACACATAAAACCCTCATCTTTCAATATGCTGATAAACTCAAAAAGGTATAAGGAGGCCAAAAATGATAGAAAGGAAAATTTGAATTTTAAAAAATGTGAGGATTTTTTTTTTTTTTTAGAAAATATAACAAAAATTAAGATTCTTTCTTTCCTGGGGGAAAATATAATATTAAAACCTTCTCTGTCCATCCACAATTTTTTCTTCTTCTTTAAAAGCAGTGCCCCTACCATCCACACACCCATACAATGAACACTTTATGTGAATATTGCCACTGGATCCATAAGATAAATTAATGTGAAAATGGCAGTCTTCTGTTGGACAGGTTTTGTGGGAAAGTATGATGTTGCCCAAAATCTCTATTTAGATGGAAACAAAACACCAAAGGGCTGCCCCAGAAGCCTCCATCTATGCCATCTACTCCATCTGTGCCATCTACTCCACCTGTGCCATCATCTACACCATCTATGCCATCTAAGCCATCTATGGAGGTGACTGCACTGCCAACAGGTCAGGCACACTTTAGTTCAAAAATAATCCTAGAGAGGCTCCAGTTTTACTATTTGCAAAAGCAGATGGGATTACTGGTCCATCAAATTAAATTCACTGAAAATCTGAGGAGCTGAACTTTGATAGTTCCTGTTGTACGGGGCCTTCTTCAGACCTGCCAGCTGAGGTAGACTAGACATAGCCTACGCGTAATGACGGGCATGATAACAAATGGGGATCATATTACTGCGGTGTTTTTGAAGGGAAGGAAAACCTCATCTAAATGTAGTGCTGATTTCTATTTCTCTTCAACTCTGATATTTCAAGAACATACACATCCATATAACCAGGTCCTCTTGTGTATCATTGGGCAGAAAACCAAGACTGAGAGGTTTTGCAAAGCCTGTTTTCACCATTATGTTCCTTCCTCAACCCAGACATGAAGACGGCCAAATTGAAACTGAAGACTTCAGAGGAACTCCCAGGTCAAAAGAGTCAAATCTATGCATTCAAATGAAACACCATAATGAGTCTTACCAACAAATGCATTATTCAAATAAAAAGATTTTTTAAAAATGTAGATAACTTGCAGTCAATTAAAATTTGTATAACATTTCCCGGTGTAATACCTGGGTTTCTTTTAGAGCTTGCTCTCATTTAGAAGACTGGGTTCTGTTTATATTTTTTTTTTTAAATTACATATTGGATGGGATAAAGGACTTCAGTAGTGTCTCATCATCAGCAGGGGCACTGAACTAATAGGCAAGATCACTGCCCACTCTGCTTATTTTTTTAGCAGGTTGGTTTGGTTTGACAGTACATAACGTTGTTGTTCCCAGCTCCTTGGCTGATCGCTTGACCCGGTTTCTAACCCCAGTAACCTTCCTGTGCCTCTCTCAAGCTGAGCAACGAGGACGATATGCTCTGTGGCATCTACTCACACCCTGTGATCCATTTTATCAGCCATATACATTGCAATCAGACGCTTAAATAAACATTTAGTGCAGAGATTTAACCAGAAACTACTCATATTTGTTTCCGTATTGACCAGTCTCAAGACTAGTTACTTGGAGATGTTATGAATACCCAATTCATAATTTTTTTGTGCCATTTGGGAAAAATTGCCAGTCACTTTTGTTATAGGTTTGTGATACTGGTGGATTGTAATGGTGATTCATTAAGTGGTATTTGGCTACACTTCCCAATCATTTTGCATTGAAATTTCCATCATCTCTGTATTTCGGAGGCAGATTTAGTGCTCCCTGGGCTGGATGTGTGACCATCTTTGAATGAGTGTAGCCTGTACATAAGCTCCTAAACAATCTTGTTTCTCTGCATGACCTGAGCATTGCACGGGGAACTCCAACTATTTCCCCATGCTTTTGGGTTGTTTTAGGGTGGTTTTAGTGTTTCCTTTCCTTTCCTTTCCTTTCCTTTCCTTTCCTTTCCTTTCCTTTCCTTTCCTTTCCTTTCCTTTCCTTTCCTTTCTTTTTTCTTTTCCCTCATTTAACTGAAAGTCAGGGTACTGTGGGGAAGGCTGGGGACTGAAGCTGAAGCCAGGACAAACCAAAAGGGCAAATAGCAGTCTGTCAGGGTACATTAGAGGACTAGCTGGCAAGGCAGGCAGTTGCTGTAGCTTTCATAGCTAAGGCTAATGGAAACAACATCAAAACTGTTAAGCTGCACATTATTAATTTGTATATGCTGCTAGTAGTTACACTGAGACCTTCTCATCACCCTCTATATTTTTAATACCTTCTGGCAGTGTGAGAACTCCTGATCACTCTCTTGACCTTTGCAGACAGAAAAAACAATACTCAGAATATGAAATCATTACATGGTTTTCAACAGGCATTAATAAAAATAAAGTGTTTACAAAACAAAGACATTAAGACATTCCTGAAATTTTCTCCATGGAGAGCAGAATTCTTTTAACAGGAGAGGAATGTCCATTTCACAACTTTCCTGAACCTGCAAGAATTTCACTGTAACATTGGATGTTGTAAGCTGAGATCTCTTGGCCCAAATCAATAAATGGTGATATTGAATAGACGCATCAAAGAATCACAGTTCTCAGGGGAAAATCCAGTGTCTCAGATAATAAATAACAGAAAAAAAAAAAGATTAAAAATAAATAAGGACAATACCACGACTTTATTCTTCCACTTTCTTACTATCCAAAGAAAACCAGGAGAAAGTTATCCCTCATGCAGTTCTGAAAACTAATTTAAGGTAGCAGTCACACCCACAGTTTAATCAGCAATGTACTTCACTGAGCATTGCCAAGGTGGATGCAGACCTCAAGTTTTTGCGGAGATAATTCAGTGCTGCATTACTCTGTTTTTATCCTGTCTCCCTCCATTGATTTCAGCATAAAACTGGAATACTGCAAGGATGACTCAGACCTGCTGCTTTTGTTTCAAAGGAGATGGCATGGAGACATCTAGAGCAGTAGAGGGTTCACTTATTTAAACTCCTCCTGTCCTTGGAGAAAAACATTGATTTAAAAACAAGACTTCTCCTGGAGAACTCTGATCAGAGAGCATAGCTTAATGGATGAAAACCCATACCTTTCATAAATAGATTAAATGCAGTCTTTAGAAGGAAATGTGCCATCTCTTTCAGACATGATGACATGGCACAATCACAGCTAGATGATGGCAAGAACCTGACATTTTAAGTGTCAAAATAGGGATGGTTTTAAAGCTGAAATTGACATTAAGAGGCTCTGGAGCCGCAGCATTTTAGGATCTCCAAGAAGTTGTTAAAAGGGCATTTGAAGATATGTGTTTCACTGCTCTGTTGCCCTTCATAGCATTGCATTAATTCAGGACTTCCACTAGTCATTTTCATAGATTTATAGAATCATAAAATCATAGAATTGTTTTGTTTGGAAGAGACCTTTAGGATCATCAGGTTCAACTTTTCAGAAGTACCAGGAGAGAAAAATTTTCTAATTTATGCTTAAGAAATTGTTCTTTGCTAAGAACAGATCAGAAAAGACCATCTCTTACCCCTGTCTCTCTTTAGTGCTGAGAGTAGCATCTCTTAATTCCTGTCATCTCATGGACCCAAGGAACTAATGATCTCTCTACTCTGATCCCGCAAGATGGTCTTTTGAACAGAATTAAGCCAGAGTAACTAAAGGTCTTATATTTCTTAGAGGGTTTTAGCCCTATTGGAATGAGTTAAGTAACTATTGTAGACTGCCTGAAACCAGCATTACCCAGCGTGTATGAACTCCATGAGCACAGGCATCAAGCTGCATGAAAGCACAGAGAGTAAGAAACTCCTTTGAAGCTCCAGCAGCCTGACAACAGAAAAGAATTTTTTTTTGAAGTGACATCCTTTTTTCCCTCACATGGCCTGCAGAGGAGAAGCATTGAAAAGTTCTCAGCACTGGCACCACCTGGTTCTTACTGAGATTCTGAGGAGTTTTACCCTGATTTGGGAAAGGAAGAACTAGAAGGGAGTTGCACCCAGACAGAGTAGGTGCCTTCCAGTCCTGATTGAAAAGGTAGCCTAGATGTCCCAGCAGAAGGGGTAACCTGCCTGTTTCTCTGCACACCACCTTGTTGTGTTTGGCAAAATATATCACATTATCAACAGGAGAGAAAAAGGGGAAGAGGAGGAAGGAGCTAGAGCAGGGGTCCCATTCCTGTGGTCCCATGATAAAGAAGGAATAGGACAGAGGCTGAGCACCTTTTAGTACATAAACCATGCCTTAGTGCTACAGCCTACTTTAGGACCCTATATTGCCTGGCAAGGTTTTGGTAGCAGGAGAGGGCTACATCTGTGAGAAGCTACTAGAAGCTTCCCTCATGTCCGATTAGAGCCAATGCCAGTTGGCTCCAAGGTGGACTCACTGCTGGCCTAGGCCAAGCCCATCAGGCATGTTGGTAGCACCTCTGTGATCACATATTTAAGAAGGGGGAAAAAAAACCCCAACTTTATGACAGCAACCAGGAGAGAGGAGTGAGAGAAGCAACTATGTAGAAACCAAGGTTGGTGAAGAAGGAAGGGGAGGAGGTGCTCTAGGCACCAGAGCAGAGATTCTCCTTCAGTCCGTGGTGAAGAACATGCTGAGGCAGGCTGTCTCACTGCAGTCCGTGGAGGTTAATGGTGGAGCAGATACCCTGCAGCCTGCAGAGGACCTCACACTGGAGCATGTGGATGCCTGAAGGAGGCTGTGACCCTGTGGTGGAGCAGATTTGCTAGCAGGATTTGTCACCCTGTGGGAGACCCACACAGGAGCAGTCTGTTCCTTCAAGGACTGTGGCTTGTGGAAGGGACCCATGCTGGAGCAGTTTGTGAAGAACTGCAGCCCGTGGGAAGTACTCCCATTGGAGAAGTTCGTGGAGGACTGTTTCCCATGGGAGGGACTCCATGCTGTAGCAGGAGTCCAGCATGAGGAGTCCACACTCCAGCGTGAGGAGTCCTCTCCCTGAGGAGGAATGAGCAGCAGAGATGTGTGATGAACTGACCACCACAAACTCCATTCCCTGTCCCCCTGTGTTGTTTGCAGGGAGGGAAACTGGGAGTAAAGTTAAGTCCAGGAAGAAGAGAGGGGTGGAAGGATTAAGATTTAGTTTTTATTTCTCATTACCCTACTTTGACTTCTAATTGGCAATAAATTAAATTAGTTTTCCCTAAGTTGAGCCTGTTTTGCCTGTGACTGTAATTGCGGAGTGGTCTCCCTGGCCTTGTCTGAACCCACAAGCTTTTCGTTATATTTCGTGTCACCCTGTCCAGCTGAGGAGGTGAGTGATAGAGCAGCTTCAGTGGCACCTGGTGTCCAGAAGGGGTCAAATCCCTACAGACCCCCCAGCGCTGTCAGAATAGTGTGAGTACAATGGTGGGAAAGAATGAAAGGTGAGTTAATGAAGAACCCAAATACCGCTTGCCTCCTTCTCCTTTCATCTGGGCCTAAAAAAGACCATAAGAACAAATTTATATGGCTGTACTTCACTCCTCCCTCCCCTTTTTCTTTTCTTTTTTTTTTTCTTTCTTTTTTTTGGCTAGTTCCATTCTGCCCCACTGTAGTAAAGTAAAAAATAAACCAGCAACGTATTTAACCAACACGGATATGGTTTAACACCTGGATCGCTCTGTGAGCTCACATGAAACATCTGTCCACCATTTCCCATAAAATAAACCACACATTTTATTTGGTTAGAGCAGGAGGTTACGGAGTAATGCATTAGACCAAGAAATCTTGCATGTCACAGAACAACGTTCATTGTGGAGGCTGTTACAAAATATGCTGAGGAATAAGTTTGGGAGGATCTAATCTAGAGGGTTTTTTACTACCCCTTAACGGGACATGTTTAGGACAGAGAGGCAAAGAAAAACACGTGTTTTTAGCCAATGGTGATGTAATAAAATAATTTCATTTAGCCTGCAAGGAATAAGATTTAAGTTAAGTTGCATTACATTGCTTTTGCAGGGTCTATGGGTGTTACATGGTCAGCTACCACACCTCAGCTGACTCACAGCATCTTGATAAGCTGCACTATCCCAGTTGTCTGGCTGAGCCCCGAGACAGCAAATGCACTAAGAGCTCTGCTGTGAAGCCACACACCTCTCCAAAAGCATGATGAAATTAAGCAGGATAGTTATGCCCATGTAGCTGCTTGAGACATACTGCAAAACCAGTTTATTCTCCAGTGACTGTTCCCCAGACAGTTTCTCCTTGAGGAAAAACACTTGAAGGAACCCATTTTCTGCATCAAAGCCAGTATAAACTACAAGGGCTGCAGAAGACCCTCCATATAAATTGTGGATAATTTGTCAAAAGCCTGAACTGAGGAGAGAGGCTGTATTTCCTGAAGAAGAACAAGGCAGCCTTTTGCTTCCACTGTTATCGAAGTAACACAATCAAAACCCTGCAGCTGAAATGAATTAGTGACTATTCTATTAATTAATTCTATTAATTAGTCAGTGACCAAAATGATCAGATACTATAAACAGCTGAAATCCCACCGATAATTGATTCTCTAACAGAAAGTAACTGTCATGAGAAACCCATAATAAAAGCACACATTTTCATTTCTACTTGAAAAATAGCTCAGCAGAGAAAGACCAACACCCGCTACCTATGTGCAACCCGTGCTCAGACCATGGCAGAAACCTATGGGAGTGAGAGACTGCTGAGAAGGGAGTGGATGGCACAGCAGGTCCTCTCCACCTCTGCATCTTTCTATCAGACCTACTGGGATGGCTCAGGGGTTTGTCTGCTTCACGGCAGACTTTTCTGAGCTGGTCCTGTAGTCTATGCATAGAGTGTCCGGAAGTAAATCAATTACAAGGCTAATGATTATTGACAAGAATGAATATGAGCTAACTCACTTTCTCTGTGAGTTGCTGATTCATTACCAGCTCATATAGCAAATGTTTTAGGCCCAGGGAAAGAGCTGATAGAAACAACTTGATAGAGCTGAGTGGGATTTTGCTGTATGCAGTGCCCTCGCTGCTGGACACGGTCATTTGGCCTGGACAACACATCTCATAATTAGGGTCTAAAAGGCAATGTGTACTCAACTCTAAGATCACCTGATAAGTCATGGCAAACACAGGACATTGTGCACTTGCTCTTTAAAGTAGTTGATGCCTTTAACTCAGTGACTCTGTCCTCTGGCCTAGCTTGAGTCTTTCCCTCCAGAGGTAGCAGTATGCAAGCTTGTTAAAGGTCTTATGGTGCCAAGCTGTGGTCCAAAACAAAACTGAGTATGTTTCAGCCAGCTCTTAATATAACTAACATAAAACAGAGGTTGCTTTAGTGCACCAAAAATGAGTCCTTAGTCTTTAATTATCTGTTAGGGCCATTCCTTGCACTCTTTTCGTCTAACTGAAACAAATGCTATCCAACTTTATGAGTACTGGGGTGATGAACATTTTCTCCATTCACAACTACCTTCTCTGCAAAGGTGGTTTAAAAGCATTCTTCCCAGATGGGGTATGTTGTCCCTATTGCAACTCATAAACTTGAAAAGAGGCAGTTCTCATCTCCGAGAACCCCATTGTTAAAAAAGTGAAGGAAAAAACCCCACGACTCCAAAGATGCAATTAAGAATCCAGTAACACAATTGCATGTAGTTCACAGCTCTAAAGTGTATACTGCTTGGGGTTTGACCTTTTAAAACTCCATTAAGCAATGTAAATGCAGCACGTCAGAATGTGTACTGTTCAGAGTTTGCTCGTATTGGTCAGAGGAGGACCTGCACTCCTCCCTCGTGCAATACTGCCAGTGATCAGACACCAACAAAGCCTCTTTATTGATCTTCACAGAACAGACCAAATGTAGAAGTTGTGCTATGACCCTCTTCACCTTTATTTTAATATCTCTTTAACTTAATCCTGATTTTGGGGCAGCCACCCAACAGTGCAAAGCCCCTTCCCAAAAAGCTAACTTTGAAACTGAATTAACACATTTTCTATTAAGGATTGACTTGTTCCTGCAACGGGGAGAAGGGCAAAGGAACAAAGGAATGCTTCTGTGTATCTCCTATGACATCACAGCTTTTCCATGTTTAAATTACCTGCCTTCTGCTCTACTGTAGCAGCTCTTTATTTTGTTCCTTCAAATAAGCATTTCACTGTTGTATTAGAAAGAATGAATAGTTTGGCAATCAAAGGGCCAGATGCAGAAGTGGTTTTACAAAGTAGCTGAATTATTTCCCGCAGATAAATCACCTGGCACATGACCACTCCCACCCAGATTCACCATCTAACTCCTATTGAAAGTGATCATTGTTTCCAAATATTTGCCAGATAACTGACGGTGAGGACGTCAGCCAACACTGTTCCCAGGTGACATTCCTACCCCTGAGGTAACACAATAGTCTTGGAACAATCAATTTATGCATGCAGATTTAAAAAAAAATAATAAATTCTTAGTCTTAGCTATACAGAAACACTATCAGGAAGCCAAAGGTCCAAGGGTATGTGGGTTTCTCCACTAACTTTTGCTGTTCATGCTTTCAGCTGCTCATGCTTTCAGCTGGGATAGAGTTGATTTTTTTTACTAGCAGCTGGCGTAGTGGAATGTTTTGCATTTGGGATGAGAACGGTGTTGATAGCACACGAGTGGTTTTGGTTCTTGCTAAGCAGTCAAGGCCTCTTCTGCTCCTCATGTCACTCTGCCAACGAGTAGTCTGGGAGTACACAAAAGGTTGGGAGGAGACACATCTGGGACAGCCAACCCCAACTGACCAAAGAATACTCCATGCCATATGCCATCATGCTCAGTATATAAAGCTAGGGGAAGAAGAAGTAAGTGTAGGATGCTCAGAGTTAGAGTGTTGTCTTCCAAGTAACCATTACCTCATGACCGAAGCCTCATGATCACAGGCCCTGGTTCTCTGGACTTTGTGCTGAAAAACAGAGAAGGACTAGTTGGGGATGTGAAGGTTGGGGGTAGCCTTGGCTGCAGTGACCAAGAGATGGTAGAGTTCAGGATCTTGCATGGAAGAGGCAGGGCAAAAACTAGAATTACAACCCTGGACTTCAGGAGAGCTAACTCTGGCCTCTTCAAATACCTACTTGGAGGAATCCCATGCCTCAGGCTCTAGAAGACAGCCGGTGAGTATTCAAGTACTACTTCCTCCAAGCTCAAGATTGGTGCATCCCTAGGAGCAAGAAACCAGGCAAAGGAGGCAGGAAACCTGTATGGGTGAGCAAGGAGCTTCTGGAAAAATTCAGATGGAAGAATGAAGTTTACAGAATGTGGGAAAAGGGACTGGCCACTTGGGAGAAGTATAGGAATGTTGTCAGAGTATGCAGGGATGCCATGAAGAAGGTGAAGGCCCACTTGGAATTAGATCTGGCAAGGGATATCAAGGGCAATAATCATAGAATCATAGAATCATAGAATCATCTGGGCCGGAAGGGACCTCCAAAGGCCATCTAGTCCGACCCCCC
>JAOTQQ010000032.1:19946322-19962150 GCA_026546715.1 Gallinago undulata | reverse complement strand
TGATAAAAATGTTAAACAGTACTGGTCCCAGCACGGACCCCTGAGGGACACCACTTGTCACTGCTTTCCATCTGGAAATAAGATGGGCTTCTTCAAGTACATCCATAGCAAAAGGAAGACTAGGGAAAATGCAGGCCCCCTGATGAATGAGGGGGGTGCCCTGGTGATGGAGGATGCAGAGAAGGCAGACTTACTGAATGCCGCCTTTGCTTCTGCTGCTGCAAAAGCCAGCCCTCAGGAATGGCTTCACCAAAGGGAAATCATGCTTCACCAATCTGATAACCTTCTATGATGGCATGATTGACTTGGTGGATGAGGGAGAGCAGTGGATGCTCTCTAAGTTGACTTCAGCAAGGCTTCTGATACTGTCTTCCATAACATCCTCATAGGTAAGCTTGGGAAATGTGGATTAGATGAGTAGACATTGAGGTGGATTGAGAACTAGCTGAATGGCAGAGTTCAGAGGGTTGTGATGAGTGGCAAAGAGTCCATCTGGAGGCCTGTATCTGGCAGTGTTCCCCAGGGGTCCATACTGCAACTTGTCTTGTTCGATATATCCATCAATGACCTGGATGAGAAGACAGAGTGTACCCTCAGCAAGTTTGCTGATGATACAAAACTGGGAGGAGTAGTTGACACACCAGAAGGCTATGCTGCAACACAGAGGACCTGGACCAGCTGGAGAGTTCGGTGGAAAGGAACCTAATGAAGTTCAACAGGTGTAAGCATAGGGTTCTGCACCTGGGGAGGAATAACCCCATGCACTGATACAGATTAGGGGCTGACCTGCTGGAAAGCAGCTCTGCAGAGAGGGAGCCGGCAGTCCTGGTGGACAACAAGTTGACCATGAGCCAACAATGTGCCCGTGGGGCCAAGAAGGCCAATGGTCTCCTGGGATGCATTAAAAAGAGGGGGGCCAGAGGGTCAAGGGAGGTCATCCTCCCCCTCTATTCTGCCCTGGTGAGGCCACATCTGAAGCACTGCGTCCAGTTCTGGGCCCCTCAGTTCAAGAAGGACAGGGAACTACTGGAGAGAGTCTAGTAGAGGGCTAGAAAGATGATCAAGGGAATGGAGCACCTGTCTTAGGAGGAAAGGCTGAGGGACCTGGATCTGTTTAGCCTCAAGAAGAGAAGACTCAAAGAGGATCATCCTTATTACTGCTTATACATTTCTAAAGGATGAGTGTCAAGAGGATGGGGTCAGGCTCTTTTCAGTCGTGCTCAGCAACAGGACAAGGGGCAATGGACACAGACCGGAACACAGGAGATTCTGTCTGAACATGAGGAAAAACTTTTTTTACTTTGGGAGTGACAGAGCACTGGAACAGGGTTCCCAGAGAGGTTGTGGAGTTTCCTTCTCTGGAGACATTCAAAACACTCCTGGACATGTTCCTGTCCAACCTGCTCTACGAGAACCTGCTTTGGCAGGTGGGTTGGACTAGATGACGTCTGAAGGTTATGTCCAACCCCTACCATTCTGTGATTCTGTGATTCTGAGATTCTGTTACATGGTATGGAGCCCTGCTTTCCTGGAGATGGCTGAACACCTGCCTGCTGGTAGGAAGTAGTAAATGAATGCCTTGTTTTGCTTTGTTTGTGTGCATGGCTTTCACTTTACCCTATTAAATTACCTTTATCTCAACCCATGAGTGCCCTCACTTTTACTTTTCTGATTCTCTCCCCATTCCACCATGGGACAGTGAGCAAACAGCTGCATGGTGCTTAATTGACGACTGGGGTTAGATCACAACAACTCATGGTATCCTACAATATGATGGGTTTCATCGTAGGTCTTTTTGGTAGTGTCTTAAGTTTTCAGCATCCTTTCTGGGACAATAAACAAGTGAATAAGCTAAGTATCAAATACAAAAAGATGCAAAGTTGCATTTCCAGACCAATAGTTCTGTGACAAAATTGGACCCACAGCATTAAAAAAATGAAGCTTTAATTGACAAAGAACTACCAAAACCAAATCCATCCCTCACAGAATGTCTTCTTTGAAGTCTAGTGACCTTGCCGTATTTGTTTGACAAAAATATTTGAGCATCTTTTTTTGCTTTAGGCAACTTGTTTTGTTGAAGCCTGGGGGGTATATGAATCACATTTACACAGCCCCCTGTAGGAATACACTTATCATCCAATGGATGCAAAACTGGACAAACAGAAGTCCCAACAGGAATCCACTTGCACAGTCAAGAGAGAACTCAGCCTTTCTTCAACTCACACCTGAGAAGCCAGGACCAAGAAGTACAAGAGTTGGATTGTTTTCGCTGACCTTACCTTCAGCTCAGGGCTGGCAGCACAGGTGAAGCATAAATGATGATGCTTAGGTGCTTAGATATTTCCTGACTCTACCTGGCTAGGATGGAATTGCTAAGGAAATAATTCATCCCAGGTGTATACAGTAAGTGTAATTTTGGCTGATCTCTTAAGGATAGTAAACACAGTATGCAGCCTTTCTATTTCTTTGTAGATCCAAGTGTCCACCAGTACAGCACACACACACACACCCCCCTCCTTCCTCTGGCAGTTAGGAAAACATTGATGACATTATCCTAGAGGGAACCTTGCTTGGAACAGTATACGAATTTAAGGGAGTGGAAGGAGCAAAAGCCAAATAGGCATATCAGTGGCCAAAACAAGGGGGCATCAAAACTTGTGCATCACAGGAACAGCACAACCCCCCTGTAGCTAGCACAGCTGGGAGGACACATGAGTGGAAGGAGGGGGAATCAATTTCAGTTTGGACGTGCTCCTCAGATTTTGAGTCATAATATATGCAGTTAGCCAAAAGTGCTCAGAGCACAGCTCCTGGAAAGGCTAAAGAAGCAGGGGGCGGAACAGTTTAGAAATTTTCTTAGATTATTGAGGTTCACAACTGCATTTGATTCAAGTTCCTGTGCCTGGAAGGTAGAAGACATGCTACAGAATTTTGCTGCTGTAGCCATACAGAGCACGGAACCCAACCAAGGTCCATCCAAACCCCGTTCAGTCATGTTGGGGCATTTGCACCAAGTTTTGCTTTCCAACACTGCCAAAACATGATCCATTCTGCACCAGAAAAGTAAGAGCTGAGAAAGGATCTAAACAGCCCTCTCTTACACCTACACCACTCAAATCTGCTAAAGCTTTTCCTCTAGTATTACATTACCCTGGCTATGGGTTTTGCAGACCTCTTTGCTGACCATGAAGGCCAGTGTAGTCTTAAGCACATCTTGAACATATTTCCAAGCCACCCTAAACCAACTGACGCCCTTTGTCATCTCCATACAGACCATGGTAGAGACCTACCAGCTCTTCCTCACCTCTCCCACTCTGACTGAGCGCAGCACACTCCTTTGCTACTGCAGAGAAGACAACACCTAGATTTTTCTAGGCATCCTTCTTCCAGTTGCATTTTCCTGTAGAGTCCACACCACGAGCCACCCTTGATTTAGGGTCTGTGTCCCCACATCCTGCTAAAACTACTGCTTTGGTACCTGTGGTAGTTTCCTGTGCACCTCCCTAGTAAGCTTTCTGGGCTAGATTCTTCACTGATGCAAACCAGTGGAGTGACACTGATTTCAGCAAGGCTCTGCTGGTTTTGTCAGCTGAAGACATATTTCCTCTTGCTCCACACTGCTCATTTTTTTATACGTGCAAGTTACAAAATGCTGTTTGCAATTATGCATTTCTATCACAACATGCAGATAGAAAATTAGTCTTCTGAGGCTATCACTTAGTCGTTGTCCCCCCCTCCTCCCTGCTCAGTCCTTGAAAAGGCCATTAGAGCATGCAGTATTAATCATTGGCTGTGAAATAATCTTGGAAAAATGTAATATAGTCTGGCAGGTCGCAGGGCCTCCAGACGAAACCACCTGCCTCTGAACGAATGGCTCTCATCCGTTATCAAGTGGCAATGAATGCATCTCCCCACTTACTTGCCCCATCAGAATGCAAACATTTTGTGCACATTGTCATCTGCGTGTATTAGTGTTTAAAGGTCAACAAAACATTTCATTAGAACAAAAAAAAATTAAAAAAAGAAGGGAAAATATAGGTAAGCTGCAGTATACTCTCTGCGTACATCTGAAAAAACATGCATGCAAAGAATTAGGGCTCAAGCACATGAATATGCAGAATACTGTCCATCTGGATGCCAAACACTGTGCAAATTACTGATCATACTCTGATAGTGCCTGGAAACCTCAGTCAGAGGATAAAGTCTTCATATGCTATGTGCTACAGCACAACACGGAGGCACACTGCCCTGGCCTCAAACTGCTCATGATCTGATCACACATAGTGGATGCAAAAGAGAGGTCAAAGAAGACTTCAATGGTAATAATCAGATGAGGATTAGCAAGCAACGAACCTAGCCAGCCCCGACTGAGAGTGTAGTACAAATGTAAGCCACTGTTACTAGAATGGAAAAGCTCTTTAACTGGAAAAAAAACTCAACAAACAAACCAAAAAAATCAAAGCATCAAAAGGAAAACTTCAATTGCACAAAAAACCACATTAAAATACTACTGTGCTCCTCCCTCCCACTGCATTTCCTGCTGGGAAAAACAGTAAAAATGTTATTATGTGAAATCTGCTTTTACCAGATTTTGTTTGTTTGGTGGCGGGTTTTAGTGTGGAAGAAAAAGCCAGAGGTGGAATCGAGTTTTAAAACAGTTCATTGTCTGCTCTTATCAGCACACTTTCAAGAATGTAATTAAACTTCAGCAATAATACTCTCTTAGTTATATCTACAAGTCCTCTCAGAGGGACAGGCAAGCACACTCATCTTTCCCGTTTCTGAAGTGCACTAAGTGGTGTGAAATAAACTAATTTATGGAGAGCACACAAAGAGCAGTCCTGCTTATTTTTATGCCATCAAATTTGCTTCTCTCTGTATGAATTCAGGAGAAATTTATCCTCAGAGAAAGCACAGTGACTTTTTCTCACAGACATTCAGCATGCATGTCTGAGCAGGTATAGTTATCATATGGTGGTAATGGGCCAAGCAGAGGGGAAGCCAGGCCAGTAGGAGATGACTGGGGAATACCAGGTTTAGGGGAGCAGCAGGCTGAACAAGCATCACAGAAAAACATGCATGTTTTTATCACATTTTCTTCGGGTGCAAAGTCTTTTAAAGACAGGAGATGGAAAGCAGCAGACCAAGGGCTTTGAATCTGGCTCCAAGCCTTTCCATAACTTGAAAGAAATGTATTTTTGAGTGGATGTTAAAATATTCTGCTCACTGGTGTCAGGTAGTTTCAGACCAGTTAAAACACTTTCACCTGCATTTATTTTAATTTACTGTTGCGTTATGCTCAGATCCTTTCTTGCACTATTTGCAAAGGACCTGCTGGGTCCTGACCAGCCTGACCAGTCCAGATGTACCATTTTAAGAATCACCTCTCACAAGGATGCGACTCGCATCTCAGCCTGCATCTCCAAGTTGGAGATGAGAGCCTTGGAACAGGTCTTATCCTTCGATGCTATGTTGCGTGCATCTGGCAATGACACCAGGCAGACATAGTTTTTTTTTTGCAGAACACTTTTTCCCAGCAAAGAAGGAATTATTTTTGAAAGCAAAACATTTCAGGGAGGATGTCAATTTCAGCTTATTCTTTTGACAGGAAGATGTTCAAACGAACCATTTCTATTTTCTTGTTTTGTTTTGATAAGACATGAACGTTTCATTTCAATAATGTGAATGTGTTTTGTTTCCATTTTTCCAGTTCTGTTCATTTCAACTTGCATGGCATAATAAAATATGCACGATAATATTGAATTTACACATCTCCTTTATTACATGTATCCAGCATATAATTTTGATAATAAATGATGTAGTTCAGCTGTTATCAAAATGAGATATTTTTATCTTACTGAATGAGATGTTTTCATACTACTTGAGGGAAGGGAGTAGAACCCATCTATATGAACAATTTCTGAAAATTCAGAATTCATTTTAACCAGCATTTTTGCTTTGTGACCTTTCTTTTGCTATCAGTCTGCAAAAACCACTGGTTCTGCTGATGGAAGAACCCAAGAACTCTTTCTCAGGCCAGTTTGAACAATCCTATTTCCCTTGTATGAACTCAATAACATGAATAACTTGTACTACTGTTTTTCCCATAATGGATTAATTACTGGGACTCCCTCATGTGAGGACATGCCTTCTCCTCCTCAGTGGGTAAATATGATCTATGAAATGCCACCAGAAATTCTGGGTAGATGATCACAGATACAGAAAGGGGTTGCACAGGGATCCATCCTACACGATGCTGTCCCTGCGAACCAGAGCTGCCTTTGCTGAGGCAACTATTTGCCTCCTAGGAAGTCTGCCAGGTTTAGGGTGTTAATTACCCAAAATTAATAAAATCAAGACAAATGCATTCAGCACATGACTGTTCAATACAAGATGTGATGAAACAGAATTTAATGAAACTAAAATGAAATCAGAAAAATATTTAAGATAGTAGCATGAAAGTGCACAGGTTTATCAACAGAAATATACGCAGAATGGGTGAGAGAAGTATGGCTCTTGGTAGTTTGAATAGATTTTCTTACTTTTCCTAACTTAAAATTAAGGGAAAGCAGTATTCCATGAGAAAAGATGCTTAGTTTTACTGGTTTTAGTCTTCTTCACTAACTACTGTAAAGATAAAAGACCATTTCTCAGTAACATACTGACCTTTTTCTTTATGACTGCATTTCGATTATACGTAATATTGTCCTGTAAAATTACATTTCCTAATCAACAAGAACAACTAAAATAATTTCAAAGCATCGTTTTAATCCAGCCCTAATTTGATTTTGCCCAGAATCTGTTTAAGCATGCCACTTAGCATGTGATTCAGTTCCAAAAATTGGCTCCATCAAAAAATCGTTTTGGAGTGCTATGTTTATTTTATCTTACTAATCCTGCATCAAAAGTGCTCCCTTTATAAGTGAAAGGGTTCCTTTTCCTTAGCTGCTTTCCTTGCTAGCAGTCTGTTCCTGCTGAATCAATTGTTTGTTCCTTTTCATCATGAGTAATGAATTTCCAGCAGGTCTCATGGACTGCCTCTAACTGCCTTGTGAATGTGATTGGTGGCATGTCCTAGGATGCTTTCCTTAACAATCACAATTTTTAGCTTCCTAGCCCTGACTTTCAGAGCTGAGAAGGGAAGCTGTTGCCATCCTCATCTCTTTAGGGATGGAAGCTGCTGACCTCATGGTTTCGGTATGGCCTTTGGGTTCTGAAGCAAATTAATGCCATTGTCAGCAAATTTCCACTGAAGGAGTTCAGCAATTCTGCTAGTGATGTGTGATAGCTAGTGTCTTGATGATAAGGCTAGGACCATCTTGATGATGATCTTGGTTGATGATAAGGCTAGGACCAGGAGCCTCCACGGTCAAAAGCAGTAGTTCATCTCTTTTGCATTATGCTTGATATATTATGCATACACAAAAAGGCAGTGCATTCACTTCACTATCCTGTTGCCTCGTTGATACTCTGGAGCTAATGGGACCAGTAAAACTTATTTCATGGTCTGAAATAAGCCTTTTGATTTCAATTGATTATGTACCAAGGACTGAGCAAGGAGACACTGAGCCAGGAGAAGTTGGGTCATATTTTCAGGAGAGACTAATGATTCTGAGCACCTAAATTTTGGACATCAGACTTGATGCCATACTTGAAGAGTGTGGAAATGAGAAAAAGCAGAACGCACATCTCCAAACATTAGACCTCTTCAAGGCATTTTGTGTTGCGTCTCCACAACCCCTTCTCACTTTTAAAAGCTTCAGATACATTTTTGGCAAAGTCATTTTTCAGAGTAGCACTGCATTAAAAGAGCAGAAGAAAAATATGAACATCCAGGATGTTCAGAAATCTTTTATCATGTCTAATAATAAACCAACAATTGGTTTTCTTGTCATTCAGCTATATATTTTGAATTACAAAAGGTTTTAGCTGAGTTTCTTTTCATGTAGCTTTAAAAGCACAACCCAGACACCCCTTTAGGATGCACAGGTGAGCAACTGACATTTTCTAAACTGATTGCAATTATTTTGGAACACATTTTATACTGCAGTTAATTATAGAACGGGTCAAAACCAGAGAAACTCTAGAAAATCCTTCACTCTAAATTCTCCAATGTGCAAATGTCATATTTTGCATTTCCTCCCCTCAATCTCCTCGTTTGTTTGTGCACCAAGAAAAACAGGTTAGCTTTTTAAGCTTTGCTGCTGTCAATGCCTCTTCCTGAGGTGCCCCATTCACACAATAGGCCCAGAGATGACCTGACGTTCAGTCTTGTGAATCCTGACCCTGCTTGCCACCATCCCCTGATTCAGCTTTCTCCGGGGATTCAACAGTACTCCCATCCATTAGTCACCTCCAAAACTTTGTGGATGGGTTATTGCTGCCAGTCTTTTACAGAGGGGTAAAAAAAAAGACAAACCATACCCACACCCTATAGTAATTCTGGACCATGTTGAAGCTATATTCCATGACTCATCATGACTTAACCTTGAAAAAAATATAGTGCGTGGCCCAGTCATCAGCAAAACCACTTCACAGAATCATAGAATAGCTTAGGTTGGAAGGGATGTTGAAGACCATTTAGTTCCAACCCCCTCTGCCATGATTATGGACACCCCTCACTAGACCAGGTTGCTCAAAGGGCCATCCAGCCTTGTCTTGAACACTTCCAGGGATGGGGCCACAACAACTTCCCTGGGCAACCAGTTCCAGTGCCTCACCACCCTCATAGTGAAAAATTTCTTCCTAATATCCAATCTAAATCTACCCTCTTCCAGTTTGAAGCCATTACCCCTTGTCCTATCACTACATGCACTTGTAAAAGGCCCCTCTCCAGCTTTCTTTTAGGCTCCCTTCAGATACTAGAAAGCGGCTTTAAGATCTTCCTGGAGCCATGTCTTCTCCAGGATGAACAACATTCTAAGGTTGAGGGCCCCAGAGCTGGACATCATACTCCAGGTGGAGTCTCATGAGAGCCAAGTAGAAGGGTAGAATCACTTCCCTTGACCTGCTGGCCACACTTCTTTCGATGCAGCCTGGGATGTGATTAGCCTTCTGGGCTGTGAGGACACATTGCCAGCCAACACCTCCAAGTCCTTCTCCTCAGAGCTGCTCTCAATCCACTCTCTGTTCATATGTGCCTGGGATTGCCACGACGCAGGTGCAGGACCTTGCACTTGGTGTAGTTAAACTTTATGAGCTTTGCGCAGGTCCACCTCTCAAGCCTGTCCAGGTCCCTCTGGTTGGCATCCCTTCCCTCCAGCGTACTGATTGCTCCACACAGCTTGGTATCACCAGCACACTTTCTGAGGGTGCACTCAATCCCAACATCCATATCTCCAACAAAGATGTTAAATAGTCCAGGTCCCAGTAATGACCCCCGAAGAACACCACTCATCACTGGTCACCACTTGGCCATATAGATGTTGACCACAACTCTTTGTGTGCAAATGTCTAGCCAGTTCCTTATCCAATGAGTGGCCCATTGATCAAATCCTTGTGTCTCCAGTTTAGAGACAAGGATGCCATGCGGGACAGCAGCAAATGCTTTGCAAAAATTCAGGTAGATGATATCAGTTGTTCTTCCCTTATCCACCAACACAGCAGCACTGTTCTAGAAGGCCACCAGATGTTTCAGGCATGATTTGCCCTTGGTGAAGCAATGTTTGCTGTCACTGATCACCTCCTTATTTTCCATGTGCAACTCCAGGAGGATCTGCTCCATGAGCTTTCCAGGCAGAGGTGAGACTGACCCTTTTTCTTCCTTTTCTCCCTTTTTAAAAATGGGTGTTATGTTTCCCTTTTTGCAGTTAGTGGGAACTTCACCAGACTGCCATGACTTTTCAAATATGTATATTGTCTTGGCAAGATACAATTCCCTTAGGACCCGTGGATGAATTTCATCAGGTCCCATGGACATGTGCACCTTCAGGTTTCTCAGATGGTCTCAAACCTGGTCTTCTACAGTGGGGTGTATCTCATTCTCCTAGTCCCTGCCTTTGCCTTCTGCCACTTGGGCAGTGTGGCTAGAGCCCTTACCAGTGAAGACCAAGGCAAAAACTCATTGAGTATGTCAACTTTCTGCATGTCCTGGGTGACCAAGTGTCCCGTTTCCTTCCTGAGTGGGCCTGCATTTTCCCTAGTCTTCTAGGGTATGTCAGAAGGTTTATATATAGGTATGCCTATAGAAGGTTTTCTTGTTGCCCTTGACACCTCTGGCCAGATTTAACTCTATCTGGGCTTTAGCTTTCCTAACCTGATCCATTTCTACTGTAAGTCCTCACTGTGGGCTACCATCTTCTCAAGGACTTAGGAGAAATCACCATGTGCTATCCTTGTGACAAGGCCTGCCTCCTTCTGCATGAGATCTCCTCTGCAAGGTCTTTTTTCTTCTTAAAAAGCCTACAGAAGTTGGGTACAATTTTGTCCCTTTTGTTGGTCAGTGTTTTTCTGATGCATTTGGTCCCCTGGAGTGCTTCCTAAGCACTTGGTTCATAATCTTTCAATGTCACGCTGAAAATATGGTGAATTCTTTATTCCTTGATGCTTTTCTGCCCTGATCAGATGTCTTTTTAAAAAGTCTGCCTTTGCACATCTGGAAGCCGTGAGATTTGTGTAGGATAGTCTAGCCTGACCTATGTAGGCTAAAGATGGGCCTAGGAGAATCTGAATAGCACCTTTCTTGATGGGAAAAATCATTTTCATAAGAATCAAAGTACTCTGCAAATAAGCTTATTTCATACACAGTCTCTGACAGGGAAAACTACCTCATGTAATTCTGAGTTTTATCATTTTAATGTTTTTAAAGGCAAATATCAGTTTTTCATTCTGAAAAGCATTTCATGCTACGTTCTATGATGCTGTTTGTTTTTTTTTTCAAATGAAACCGGTGAATCAAACCAAATTTCCACTATTTTATTATTTTATTTCTATTTCATCTATTTTCTTGTGTTCAGCATTTTCTTTCATGGAGAGTTTTCAAATAGTCAGCTTTAGGTCTTAACTGGAAAAAAGCTGAATGTCAAAAATCTCAAAATACTGTCCTCCTCCCAGCTCTAATGCAGGACATCCCATTAGAAAATTATTTGGTCTCTCTTGGCTTTAGAAGGTATTAGTCTATTAATTATAGATCAGCATCAGCATTTCTCTCTTAGACTTTCACTTCAGCTTAATTTACCTTCCTTTTTTTTCTCTTTATTTAGGTCATCCCTCTAAAATGGACTAAAGCTCCATCTTCTTACTTTCCTCTCCCTCCTATTGCAAATATCTTCCCTCTTAATTATTTGTGTGACAGCACTCCATCCACTTTGAGTGCTAGCTGCTTGTCAGGAGAAATCAGTGTCTACCCCATATTTTTCTTATCCGATTTTGATTTCAGATTGATTTCAGACTAGCCATTCTTTGCATTGCTACCTGCACCTTGTAGCATTATTAACACTGTCCTGGCTGATAGTTGTTTGTTGCCTTTGCTGCATAACTAGAAGGCTGAGGAAGGTAGGATGGAAAAGTCTCAGAAGGCAGCCATTGTAGGTATCTCTCCTACAGCAGCTTTCTGAATTTTGGCAGAGTAATGCGTAAGTCATCCTACATTCAGTGAAACACAAAGCTGCCGTGGCTAATCACGGGGCTGAGATCCTGTTGTGGCCCTCAGAGAGGGCACTTAGGGGCTTACTTGACTGTCTGCATGAAAAAAAAAAGGCATTTTCATATGTCTTTTGCACTTCTGCAAAAACACCCCACGTATTCAAACATTCATTCAAACATGCAAACAAACAGCTGCAAGGCTGGAAGTGGCAGACATAAAAAGGACAGAGGGATGAAGATGAGCAGGATACTTGTCAACATTAAGCAGGTAATTGTGAAAAGGCTACTCCTGTTTTAAAGGCATTGAAGCTTCAGTGCTCTGGGATTCATTCCCATTGGGCAAACAAGGTGATGTCTTCATTGCCCAGTGTGGCATCACTGGCATCGAGCTGGCCAGCGTCAGTCTGGTGGCACTACTCACTCGGTGCCGTACCTGCAAAGTCACCTGCAAGAGAGCTATGTTACAAACATAACTATAGTTCTACTGTTGATAGCTCTTTGCTATTTTATAGTGCTCTCAATAAGCTGTGGGCAAGAATAATGTCCATGCAAGCCCTGAAAGCATGTTGTTGCACTGTTTGGTCGCATGCAGGTCTGCAGCTCTCATCTGTCAGACACTGCCAGCTTGTCCTACCACAGCAAAGTATGGTCACAAGCGCTGTAAAACCATTGTGCAACCCAGCTGGTGTACATATGGGAAGCCGTTATTTAGCATGGCTGTGATTTTATAGTGCCTGAGAACGCAGCGTTTGCTTAAACATTTCTGGTTGCACTGGTAGAATTTCAGATCATTCGACTATTGGTATAAACTTTACATATCTTTAAGTAATCTGTTAGAACAAAAGTATGCCTTGTCCTCCTGCTCAGGTTATTTTACTTCCTCCAGTAATATATCATTCTCCGTTCATTTAGATTCTCTGGGGTCTGCAGCTAAGAGCTCTAATTAGGTGTGCCTATGGCTCTGGAAAATAGGTCTTCCATCTTATTTTCATGTTTGGATTCAATTTACTGTATTGAAACAATTGCTTTGCTCTGAGATCTATCAATGTTTTCTCTTACAGGGCAAGAATTGAACTTGGATCAGTCACAAAAACTAAATGACTGTGAGCACCTACAGTTTGCTTGGTGACTCTCACGTTTGTCAAATGCACATGAACTTACATAGAGCAATGCCATCACGTATCTGGTGTGGGCCTAGTTTTAGACACAATTTTCTTCAGGATGGGAAGTATTTTACACAGGATTTTAAAAGCTCCCAACAGCACATACTCTGTAATTTCAAGGCCACTTGGGATTTTTTTTTTTCCCCCTCTCTTTTTGGCACAATCCACACATATGTTGAGATATCGTTCTGCCTTTACTTATCTGCATATCTAGTGATATTAAGAGTTTTACTGCTAAATTCTAAAAAAACAATACAGACACTGTAAGTCACTTTCCTTTTGCTTTTCCCTGCCCTGTTCTGATCATGGCTGGACAGGTGAAAGCAGAGGTGAGCCTGAGGCACCCCAGCCTTTAGAGCTCAAAAGGTACCACCGGCATCACCAGGGGTGAGGGCCGCGGCAGGCTGATGCTGTGCCTCTGCTTTCCCACACCCTAAAAAGGCTTTCAGAGCAGCAGCCAGGTTCTTTTTCTGCTGTACGGTCTATGGTCAGTCTCGGGGAGCTCTGGTTGTTATGGATGTGTCCAAATGAAGGATGACTCCTGCCAGGTCTTTGACAGAGGGGAAAAAAGTCTCATTTCCTGGCTAAGGAGAAAAGGCAGAGGGCTTTTTTGAATACATTTGCTGTTAAAACATGTCATTACTTGGCTTATGAGCTCATTTGTGCATGAACTGTCATTTAGCTTTATAACTGTGCAGTGACTAGGGAGCTGACCCAGGAATGGGTCTCCAGTGATGGTGATACAATATGAAAACAAATAGTAATAATAGCTGCTAATGCTTTGCGTTGCCCACTTAGACTCTGAGTGCCCCAGCACCACATTTTTGGTCAAATGGAGAAAATGCTTACCTGTCTATGTAAAGTTCTTGGAAATCTATGAAAGTAAAGCATGCTATCTTTTAGTATATAATTTCCATCGTAGCTTGCTTGTCAGGATGTGTGTGAAAGCCTGGGGTAAGTTTGGGACGTGGCCTCCAAGTGTACTGATTCTCCACCCTTTTCTGAGTCCTAACACTGCCAAGTGTTGCCACTTGTTGGAAAGCAGATGGGACCAGTTCATATGCCTTTCTGGCCTTTCCTGCTATGAGAAAAGGATGCACCACTCGAAAATACAACTATACCTAACCAGAGCTGTGATATACCTAATGTTCCTAATCTTGGGTGCCCAAGAAATCATTAAGGATGACAAACTCCAAGCAGCCTCAAGTGGTCACCCATAGAGGAGCTCAGAATCTACAAATACCCTTCCTGCAGCACCTCCCCACAGGAAGCATCTCTCCTCCTATTCCCCCACTCAGATGTTGTCTGCAGCCTGGCCGCTGAAAACCAGTCAGCTGCAAAGCAACCAGCTTGGGCACTTCAAACTGGATGCAAAAGTGGGCAGCACCACTTTTTTGTCACCTTCAGCTGGTCCAAAATTAGGGCATGTGCTGGGAATTTGACTGTTGAACTCCGTGATGTGAGAAGCTGTACCAAGTGCCTGCTTTTCCTTAAGAAGTACATCTTGACAAATTACGTAATCGAGAGTGCAGTGATCCAGAATTAATCTCACAAAGATTAAGTCATATTCTAGTACATACAGCATAGAACTAGAAAAACAAATGTCTTTTTAGAACAAGGGCCATGGCAAGCTATTAAAGCCCTCTACACTTGGCAATCACAGTAATCCACAAGAAGAATCTAGACAGTGACTGCGTTCATACTTGCATCTGCAATCTGTTACCTCAAGGCCAGATTTTGGGCATTCTTGGTACTTTCTGCTTTTGAAGAGGAGATGGATTCTCACTTCCTGCTACCTTAGTTTGAGCTGGCTGCAGGCTTGCATTTAGTGTATCTGGAGAGAAAACTGCAGGGCCTTCTGAGATTTCTGGGTCTGTAGCAACCTCTAAATCATCACAGTGCTCACCCCATGCTTGCTTAACCTCATTTTTCAATCATTGCAGGAGTCCAAGTGGAGCAACATGGCTCTTTATGTTCTTTTTATTAAGCAGTGACTAAAGGAAAAATATGGCTCATTCAGCTTGTGAGGAATATGGCTCAGAAGATGTGAACCTTCAGCCTGCTCTTGCATGTAGAGAGCAGTTTCTATTCACTCCAAATGCTTTTGTTATATAGAAAAAAATAATTGCCGCATATATGCAAAATGTTATTCTCAAAGACTCATCATTTGGCAAAATCTGAACTTGTTTTCATCAGGCAACTCACAGAGGTTTCTCAGGCAGGCCTACCTCCCTTGCCAAGCAGGATCTGCTCCTACCCAGCTCTTGTAAACTGTCTATAAAACCTCTTAAAAACTTAAGATTATTTTAAGGACCAGGAGGAGTGCATTCTGTCTCCCTCTAACACAGCATGTATTAATGTTTGCAATATGAATTGTGTTTGCTCTAGCTTTCCAGAAAAGTTAAATTCAGGGGAATAACAAAAGTGCAAGAAATATATAGTTCAAATGCTCTTTGAATTCTAATTTATCTTCAGTCTAATGTTGATCTTCATTCTGGGTGCCAGTAACATTTTAGCTGTGATCAATACAGTTGCATCTTTCCCTATCTGTTGTATAAAATTGTTAAGACAAAGTACCCAGCTGATTTGCAGTGGTTAATAGGTCTTTCAAGCATGTTGCCCTGTCCTGAATCACAAGGGAAGTATGCAAGGACAATAGTCCCAGTGCCATCATCACATTTACAACAGCAAATTAATTCCCACTCTCCATGGGCCTAGGACACTGAGATGGAGGTATCCACCCACCTTTGCAGGCTTAGGCCATGTGCCAAGGCCTGCCCTTGGCTGGGGACAGCAGTGCTCCTGCTCTGGTGAGCCAGCCACATCCCATCACAGAATCACCTAGGTCGGAAGGGACCTTTTAAGATCAAGTCCAACCAATGAAAAAAAAAACCCAAAACAAACAAACCAAAAAACCCACACACCGCACCTAAAACAACACCAATCTAACACTAATCCATATCCCCAAGCACATGTCAACTCATCTCTTGAACACCTCCAGGGATTGGTGCCTCAACCACCTCCCTGGGCAGCCCATTCCAAGGCCTGACAACCCTTTCAGTAAAGAAATATTTCCTAATAT
>JAOTQQ010000032.1:19931260-19944363 GCA_026546715.1 Gallinago undulata | reverse complement strand
AGCCTGGAGAAAAGGAGGCTGAGGGGAGACCTTCTCACTCTCTCCAACTCCCTGAAAGGAGGCTGTAGCCAGGGGGGGTTGGTCTCTTCTCCCAAGTCCCAGGCGATGGGACAAGAGGAAGTGGCCTCAAGTTGTGCCAGGAGAGGTTTAGATTGGATGTTAGGAAACATTTTTACAGTGAAAGGGCTATTGAGCCTTGGAATGGGCTGCCTGGGGAAGTGGTTGAGGCACCATCCCTGGAGGGATTTATTGACATAGTGCTTAGAGACACGGTTTAGTGATTTTTTTGCCAGTGTTAGGTTGACAGTTGAACTAGATGATCTGAAAGGTCCCTTCTAGCCTAGGGAATTTTATGATTCTATGACAATTAGAGCTGCGCAGTCAATTTTTGGGAGTAATTTTCTCAGTTTGGCATGATGAAATGGTACTTTACCTTCCTTATGCTACACAGGTCTTTGCATCCTTCTTGAAATGTTTTGAAGCTGCTCTGAGCTTACTTGTGTTTGTACTCTTTCCTTTTATTGCTTATAGTTATTATGATTACTATTGTCCAGTCTTTGTCTTACAGACGTGTTCATTTCACCAGTGTACTGGACACTCCTCCCCCTGCACAATGAGGGAGCCCTTGAGATTTGACGCAGCTGAAAGATCACACGTGATTCAGCTATGATTTCTCTTCAGTGAATACTTCGTGGCCCTGTCCCCTCTTCCACTTTCTGGAGATTTATTTAGCCACATCTGAGCATCCCCGGAATAAAAGTGAAAATGTTTTGCTGAAAGCAGTGTTTGAATACACGCTGTGAATTTATCAACTCTTCTGTGCCAAACCGCTTGAGGTGAAACTGATCCCGCATGTGCAGGATAAACATTCCCCGTTGACATAGTAAATTAGCAAACCTGCTGAGTTATCCTGGATTACAGTCTATGTAGTCACTATATTCCATAGTACTGGAATATATGGGTTAGACATTTGGAACCACCTCATTAGCCTTCACAAATTTGCCATCGGTCTGCAAAGTATGCCTTTTTCACAACACCAAAAGCAAATGGAAAAATATTGCCCAAAAATACACCTATCTAGGTAATAAAAGCTGTGAAGCTTTGCATTCTCCTGTAGCATGCAGACAAAGATGTTTTCATATTCATAAATCAAAATGGCAGTATTTTAGCCATCATTATAAAAAATGACCAGCCAATCAATACTAAAGAGCAAGAATTGTCAGCTCAGCTGCAGGACGTCTTTCTATCCCACAGATTAAAACGGTTTGCTTTTCAATCTTTTGTCCTAAGGTTTTGGGGTTTGCTCGGGAAGCTGTTTTGAGGTGTGGGAGTGCTGCAGAGTGGATGCCAGGATACTGAGTGCTGGCTCTGCTTTTGATTACATGGGAACAGACTTTGGAGATGACACAGCTCCTCCTGTTCTGGGTTGCTGCAACTAGGCAGCATCTGGCAGCTGCATACAGGACGTGTTTGCCTGCTGCTGAAATGAAGCCACATTTCTGGAGAAACACGGCATGTCTATATGGGAGCTTGAGTCCAGCGCAGGTATGGAAACGCAACGTAGACACACTCTGTGCTTAACCCAGTCTGCCACTGGAGCTGGAAGGAAATGGGACACATGGGCTTGTGACATGCAGCCTTTGAATGCAGCCATTTGCAGAGCTCTGTCTGCCCTTGCTACATTTTCTGTTTGTGCCCTGCTCAACTTCTACCTATTCAAGCATGCTGAAGACAGAAAAATAGGTATCGAACTGGCTTTGTCATATACAGCACTGATTTCCCTGTGGGAAGCTGTCTGCAGATCATTACGAAGTCCATGTTATGTACCTGAACTGTTACTTGTACTTCCAAAGTCTACTGAAAATAAGCTGCCTTCTCTCTAAAACATGTTTCTGTGTTTTGCACTCATTAACATTCACAACAAGTTTTAAAGTTAGAATATGAAAGGAAAAAACAAAAGATTCTTCATCTCAACACTTTTTTTTTGTTTTGTTTTCATTGTGATATTCAGATTTAGTCAACAATAAAAGATTAAAGCTGTGAACATGTGAAAGAACAACTTTGTGAAGCTGCCTGACACGATTTGGAAAGAAAGAGCCCTTTTTTTTTTTTTCCTTTCCCTGCTCTCTGATTTAGCCTCAGTACTGATGTGACAAAGGTGCCTGTCACCTCATTTTTTGTAGGGCAGACTGAGAGAAGGGTGCTTGCATTTTAATTCTCCCCTAGGGTAAAACCAAAGACCTATTGCAGTTAAGGACCATTTTGCCATTGGCTTCAGTGAAGTCACGTTATCAGCGTTAGATACTCGTGGAGCAGGTGAGCCAGGACACCCTAATCCTTTGCAGATTCTTGCCAGCCACTCACGTCCCATTTGCCGGTATCCATTTTTACTTTCCTACATAGTAGCCCAGGACAACGTAGAATTTAGGTCTGATGCCTGAGATGTCTTGTAGCCTTACAAACTGAAAATGAACCATTTAAACCGTTGCTCCTGGCAGATATTATTTACAGTCGCTCTGACAAGACAAATCTAAAATACAAATCAAACTTTGGAGCACAAATCTTGTTAGTTGCCATGTTAGTAAATCAGCTCAGCTAAATAATCTTGAGCCTTTGGCAATGATGCAGCCTTCTGGATTGAAAATTCAGCTCCTGCTTATGCAGTGATCTTGATCAGCTGACGTTTCAAAGGACTGAGACCCTATTTCTGATGGTTCAGTTTATACTCAACTAAAACCTATTTTGAGCAGCACTGAGCTGAATGGAAACAGCTGATGTTCAGGTCTGTCTCCTCTGACTAGGCAGAGTAGCATAGGGAAAGTGCATAATTTGTATACATTTCCCAACAGAAAATAACAAGCAAGCACAGGAATGCAGGGAGAAAAATAATACAGCAGACATAAAGGATGTTCCCTGGAGCTTTTTGGGTGTTTTAACTTTTCCATTTGGAAGGAAAATCTGATGTTTTTAATCCATACTTCCAAGCTTATTCCCAGAATAAAAAGCCTGTGTTAGAGAGATGTGATTTCTGCTTTTCACTGAAGATCTAGTATTATTTGGCAATAAATTGTTTTCTATACAGCTTCAATTACTAGCCTGCTCCTATCTGACAGCCCTTAATTATTTAAAACATGATCTACAAATCTACATCTGGAAACAATGTCACTTTTTGCTTTTGGCATTGGAAAATCTGACTTCATGTTAAACACATACTCTTAAACACAAAGTTTTGAGAGAAATTAGTAGAAATGAACACTCCTTGTACAGAGTAAATTTTAAAAGAAATTGCATGTGTCTTTTATTTAATAGCTCCAGTGTTTCACCATGTTTCAGGGTGCTGTATTCTCTCCATAGGTCTACTGGTTGACTTTGCTTTTCCCACAGATCTGACACTTGCTCTTATGTGATCTTTCCAGTACAGCCATGACGGAGAGGTACTGGAGCAGAGCTCCAGGATTCAGAGCCTGGCTGTTCTGTCACTACTGGATGGGCAGACTGGAGTTTCTGGTACAGGTTGTATAATCATTTCTGTATTTCTTCCAAAGATTGTCAGGATGCTTATGCTTCAAGCAGTCTCGGGGAAAGGAAAACATTTCTATTCTTCTTGCATATAGCCAGAGATGTTGCAAAACCAGTACCCTTATGGTTTAGCGAATAAAGCTTTGACATTGGCAAATCTAAGCTACTAGCTGAGCCAATAATTAATAGATTTGAGAGCTAATAGTACATTTTTAAAACAACAAAAAAAGATTTTTTTAAATAAACTTTTAGGAAAACCAGCTACCAACCTCAGCTCAGCAGTGTTCATAGCACACAGAATAAGTTTTTCCAGTCTGTTCATATTCTGGGCATACTAGACAGCTGGAATACATTCCTGGCATATTCACCCATGGCATGGTTGGCAGAACTCCCAACTGCAGAAGATGCCTTCAGACTGAGTTTGTTTTTTTCCCCATACTTAAACTGGTAAACAAATCTAATAAGCTTAGAAAATACCTTTCTGCCTCAGCTTAGTTAGACTGGTATTTTATAACAGCTTGTTAGGGTAAATTATCCGTTGTTTTGATTGAAATTTATATATATGGAATAAGGTAAAATTCATTCAAAAACTGCTATGACACACTAGTGTGTGCTTGGAGACCACATGATCACCTGCCATCCTGATTAGACCATCTACGGTATGGAGAGGTTCAAGCCCAACTGGCAGCGCAGCAGTATCAGTGCTGCTGTGGCAACGTGGTAGTGGAAGTGAAGAACAGCTATTATATAAATTAAAACAATCAAAGCTTGGCATTGGGTGCTTTATCCAGCCTGTTGAAACCCAGTAGGCTTTAGTGCTGACATCCTTGCAACCCTGGCTGGGAAAGTATTGCAAAAGAGAGAAAGGACAGGGCTCTATGTGTGAGGTAGTTACAATAGATGGTAGCTTTTGTCTTGCTCACCAAATTCTTACTGGAACTCCTAAAAGGCTTTAAATATTTAAATAGGAGCAGCAGTCTTTAGAACCCAGAAGCTGTTTTTTCTTAGGGGGCTACTTACGGCACATGGTTTCTGAAGGTAAACCTACACAATCTCTTCCATCATTATGAAGGGAGTGAAGGATATTTTGGGAGTGGTAGGAACATTAACCTTGAAAAAATGAACATTCACAGGGTCTTTTTAGCTCCACAACAAATCTGTTATGAAATAATGACTCCACTCCATGTGCCACTCCAACACTCCTTAAAGTTGTGCAGGGAGAGCTCCTCAACCTGCCCTAAGTCCTGGGTAGCAACGTTGATGTGGTGGGAAGCAGCTCTACACCACCCTGTTTCTGATCACTGTCCACCAGAACAGGCATTGCAGAAAAGAGTTGATACCTCTTTGTAAAGCTGCAGAGACTTTGGATGGTGCTAAATCTTACAGAGGAAGCCACTGTAATTCCAAAGGAGCTCTAGGGTTGTCTCTCCTTCTCTGGCAGTCCCCAAAATTAGGAAGGTGCAAAAATAGCTTAAAAATGGCATCACTTCCATCTACAGGTGAGCTCTGTGCTGTATTTTTTCAACTTGCTCTGAAGCAGACAGAAAAGCTCATGTAGATAGATGCTCTTCAACATGCTAAGGTCCCAAGTAAAGCACTGCTTATTGCTTAGAGGTCTGCCAAGTTGCTCTTCTTGTGCTTCATATATCCATTTTTACTACCACATAAACCCACCAAGGTTAGAGCAGGCACACATCAGGACAGAACCAAGCAACAAAGTTTTGTGCAGCAGTTAAGGCAACTATATTAGGAAGTTTCAGCTTCTGTCCTAGGTAACTGGAAGTAAGCAGAGTAGGTATGTTATGTGTTATGTTCACATTCTATTTTTCGTTAATTCATACATACAGTTTTGCTAACAGCAAACAAAAAAAGGTCAGAAGCTAGCCCAGAGAAAATGAGACTTAATTAAAAGAAAAAAAGAGTTATTTTGAAAATAAAAGTTTAGGTCTCTCCTTGTTTTCCTTCAGGGTGTGCTCGGTTTATATTTTCAAACTTGTCTTCATAGATGTATTTTAAGCAACAGGTATGATCTTAATATAACATCATGTGTTGTCAGGGACTGAATTTTAGAGTAAAATCTCGCATATTGTAACATAAGAGCAAAAAGCTGGTATCAATATGTCAGAAGCAATATCTGATCTTAGATTCAATGTGCAAAACACATTCTACTTGTAGCACTCAAGCAAAAGGTCAAAAATATTCATGTTCCCCAACAAAGAGACAAACCAGGGCTCTGTCATGTTTCATAGCATTTACCTCATTTTAGTGAGGCGTTGTCCCGGTTCTGGTGGGGATAGGGTTAATTTCCCCCCAGGCTCTAGCGGGGACACAGGTAATCCCTGCCTTGCCTGGGGGGGTCCCAGGGGAGGGGGCAGAGGGGGTGGGAGGTGGAAGCTCTGATTGGGCTGGGTGGTCCCTGCGGTGGGTGAGCGGTGGTACCACAATGGTGTTTGTACATTTCTCCATCGGTGTTAGTGGTCTCGTTTTCTAGTTCCCTTTGCTGCTCTGTTAAACTGCCTTTGTCCCAACCCAATGGGTTTTGTCTTTTTCTTCCTGTTTCCCCCCCAACGACTGGGGGATGGGGGGGAAGAAGGGTGGTAGGAGAGCGGAGGTCTCTGTCTGAGTTTCTGTCCGAGGCCAAACTGGGACAGGCATCAATATTAAAAATATCTGAGTGTCTCTAATTAACAGTGACGGTGTTATCTTTCAACTCCTCTTTCATAGACTTGTTTACAAAGGGCATTCTTTCAAGTAAGACTTGGCACCTCCACAGCCTTTCCTGCTCTCTTCCGGATATCGGTGAAATGCTGACGTTGAGTCTGTGACATGGCTATTGTTTCCATAGCAACAATTTGATGTCATCATCATAGATTTGTGACTTTGCTGGAGTCTCCAGCTGAAAGCACTTTAATAAGTGAGGACACTTATTAAAGTCCAGGTTTCTGAAAAAACAGCAGACAGACACTTGAGGAAAAAACCCTTGAGCTTCATTTGGACCTGAAACTTTTATTCGTTTGAGATTTGTCATGGCAGGATTTATTTATTTTTAAATAACAAAAACAGAGAGTTAAATCTGCATTTCATTAATCAAACACTGTCAGTTTCCACTCAGCAAATAGCAAAATAAGCTAATTATTTGACTGGAGAACATCTGTTAACCTTTTTATAAAGGGCTGTATTTCCATGGCTCCTTCCTTGTTCCCATCTGAAGTAGGGGTTGTCAGATTAGTTACTCTCTAGACCCTAGCTAACAAAAATGAAAATATTGCAAATGTTTGCAAATGGTTTGTTTCTAATTCCTTCTGAGATCCTTTTCTGTCAACTCCTGGAGCTATCTGAAGTTTTTTTGTCTGATCTAATTCCTTTCTGATTCTTCAGGTACCTTCCTCACTTGTTATTTTTCTCCTTCTCTGCCTGTGCAGCAAAATTATTCCTGCTTTCTCCAATCTCCCCAGTGAGCACAGAGGCAAGGAAGTTATTGAGATTCCTGGTTCTGTATGCTTGCCCTGTCTTTGAAAGACTATATTGTTTCCTCAGCAAGATTACTACTTTATATGACTTCAAAATCTTTGATTTGTCTTCACAGCTTGTGCAGTCCTCATTTCATTTCCCCTAGTGGTTTTCTGAGGCTGTACCTTGTGTTCCCTGATGGACACAAGGTTCGCGCTTCATCTACATGCTTAGTGTCTTTATACATGCTTCTTTTCTTTATCAATCCCTTGTTTCCCTGCTCAGCCATGTTCGGTGTTTGCTCTTCGTAGTAAAAGTTTATTCTTTAATGAGTTTTTATTGCATTAGGCTCTTGGAAAGCTGCTTCTCAGGGCTCAGCTCTCCTTTCCTCTGCTTTACTCCTCTTTTTGTTACCAGCTGATTTTTAGCAGTACAAACATTTCTACTTTTCTGCCAGATTTTAATGGCCAAATTGGACACTGGCTTTTCATTTTGGGGATTCTCCCACTCTTTCTTTCTGGCAAGCACATGTGAAATCCTCATGAAGTTATATAATTGTATGGTTCCACTGGTGCCTGGTCTGTAAAATATCAGCCTGATTCCTTCCTCCTTGTATCCGTGTATCCATATTGAATTAAATGTTTTTTGCAGATGAAAATGAGCAAAATATGGTCATAATTAAGCAGAGACAGCAGAGTGCTGTTGCCCATTCTTCTGCTGGGTCTTGCCTCCCAGCCAACAGCACTTTGTGCTCCAAAGTGCTAGAGGCGTCACAAAGCCCAGAGGTCATTCTGGGGCTAATCACGACTGTAGGTGGACAGGACTCCCACTGTGTGGGTTGGTACAGTTCAGCTTCAAGCTTCAGCATGCCCTGGCTGGTGCTCACAGCCGTAGCTTGGCTGGGACTACGCACGTGCCATCATTTGTTGTAGGTGGGTAGCTGGGGGTGTTGGGCTGGATCCTCAGCTGGCCCAGGCAGGTATCATCTGATGCCTTCACATTCCACAAATGGTACTTGTTCATACTCACTGCTTTAGCAAGAACAAGAGAAGGCTTTGCACAGGCTAGTGTAGCATGAAGATACACTAAATCCCCTCTGAGAGTTTAAAGAGGGATGATCCTTGCAAAGAACAGAGCAAAAAAATTAGTTTCAATTTTGCGTTGCTCATTTGTATAACGCCTTAGAGTTTAAAAGCCAGGCCCCAGGAGCAAACATCCCAATGTTGAGATGAGAACCAGAGACGAGGCCTCTGCATGTCTCAGCATAGGATTTTGAACAGAGAACATAGATGAGGAATGCTTGTACCATCTAATACCATTTACTGGAGAGAGGAGACTGACAGGAAAACACTTCTTTAGTCAGGTGCATCTGATAAACTAGAAAGGACTGGAAAGCTATCCTGTGCTTAGGTTAAGTTGTTAGGCTCAGTCTTCCTTCAAAAGTAGGACATATTTAATAATTTCTGTAATAGTGTAGAGGCTGGAGTTGTCGATAAAGGTATGCAGCAGAGGGTGGAAAGGGAGGGTGGGCACTGTGGCAAATCCCCTGATCACTTGACAAGTGGCTATTTGAACCAGAGCAGCTGAGCTGCTGAAAAGTTCCATCTAACAGAAGGGAATTGAAGTCTCAGGTGCTGGCAATAGCAGGTGAGCGAACAGAGAGAGTGGCAGAGCCGGCAGAGTGCTCAGCTGCCAAAGGCACAAGTCCTGGCTGTCCTCATGGAGTTACTTCTGAGTTTTATATGACAGAATTACTGGAACAGGCACTGTTTTCAAATAGCTAATTCTTAACGGCAAATGTGCAAAGAAGGATGTTTTCTGTTTTCAGTTTTACCCCTTTCTTCCTGCTCTGTTTAGGCAGCATAGGTACAACTCTCTGGCACCCCAAATTCTTCCTGGGGTGGAGAGGGAAAGCCACCAGAAAAGAAGATCACCACCTGTGCATGTACTGGATTTCATGCTTATATCCACTTGTATCCATTGCACAAGAATGGTGAAAGATGATTAAACACTTGTGATCAGTTTAGAGCTTAAAGAACTCTTTATTGTGGATTGGTGGGTTGTTCTTTGTCTTTGTCTTTTTCATTGAAGTAAAGCAATATTCCTAATACTTCTAATGACTTCTTTTGGCTGAAAAAATAACTAAAAAAAATAAACCAGCCATAATAATTTGTAAACCAAAAGACCCTCTGCTCTTAAATTCTCTCATTAGTGATTTGTTAATTGTAAGCTACATATCATTAATGCCTCACTGCTAAATCTAAGCCTCTTGGCTCTGGAGTGGTAGCGAAACTTCTGCTGTGTGTGTCTGAATAGGCTGCAGAATTTTGCAGTTTCAGCCTTTGGGCATGATCTCACTCAAGCCCACCAATCTCTTGATTGTCCCCACCACTGCAAGGTGCACCCACTTCTGCTGGAAAGAATGTTGAAAAATGGTGACTCCAATCCATAGCTGTAGGCATAAGCAAGCCACACACTTACTCTGGTGTGAATAATCCAACCTAGCAACTGGAATGTTTTTTCAATTAGATGGACTCAAAGTTTAGCTTCTGGGCAGTTCATTTTTGATTTACTCTGAATCCACAGACAAATTGATCTGTTAACTGCCATTGCTTTCATAGAGGGATGTGATTAGAGGAATTATGGGCTAAATTCATCATCCTGATGACAGATTTTCATGTTCTGGATTTTATTAATGGCATGTTCCTTGCTTGTTAACATTCAAAGGAGATCAGTCACAAGGTGTTCTGCTGCTATTGAGATTCTCTGGAAAAAGGACACCATATGTGGAGGCAGGAGTACAGGTCAGTTTGCAACAGCCTCAGAGAAATTCAATACCTTTACTAGCAGGGAATAGGTCCAAATTTCAGCCATTACAACAACATCGTTGATCTCTTGGAAAACTCTACATGGACTGAAATGCATTATTCTCAGTGCATTTTTTTATTTTTTAACTTTTTTACAATGCCTTGATTACCCCCACCCCCAATTACGGGAAGAAATGTAAAGTTTGTGCAAAGCTGTGTAGGGAATATACATTTATCAAGTGCTCCTGCTGACCAGTCCCGTGCTCAGGTTACTAATTCTTGGTGCTTTTCTTCAATTATAGACTTACCCAAGCAGACTCTCCAGTCTTAAAAAGGGGTATTCTATGCATTCTCTGGAAAAAACAGCTGCCACTTCTTCAAGCATGCATCATTTAACTCCTTGAACCTGTGCCACAGTAATCAGTACTGTATGGGGAAATTATATTGCCTATTGTATAATATTGTAACCATTTTATACAGCCCATGCTGTGCACTTTCTTAACATCTTCAGCATTTGATATTGTGCTTTTAAAAGTTTCATTCTTATTAAATGAGCTGATTGAATGAACTGTGTGGAGCTCTGTCCAGCCACAGACCAGTGGTGAACACTTAAGTTCTGCAGGATTGTTTTGTGTAAGATTGCTGAAATAACTGCCCAGTATTTTTCAATTCTGTTCACTTTGCGTGAAACCCCCTATTATGATAAGCCAAAGCTTTACTCCACTGACTTGGCCAGCCCTGTTTGCAGGGAGAAGAGCTTGCAAAGAGGTGAAATGGTTGGTTTGGTGTTTTCAGCCCCTTCAGAGCATGGAACCAGCTTATTACCTTCAACCTCCAGCCTATTCACAAGAGCACAGAAGACTCTGGGAGGATGCTTTAACTGATGCCGGAGCCCACTTTCTTGGTTTTAGTGTTAGCAAGTTTCTTACCAATAGAAATGTTTCAAATGATCACATTGGAAAGGCTGAAGCATTTAGCTGTCCAAAATAAATTTAACGTAGACATATTTTTGGGGGGAAGGAGATGACAAAAATGAAGGTGTCAAAGAGAGGGCTAATTCCTCTGCACAGTGTTCTCCCAACTCTGACATTATTTTCCCTATTGGTCTTTTTGAGAAACAGCCAGCATTTCACAGAACCATAGAATGGTTAGAGTTGGAAGAGATCTTAAAGATCATAGAATGGTTTGGGCCGGAAGGGAGCTTAAAGATCATCGAGTTCCAGCCCCCCTGACATAAGCATGGACACATTCCACCAGACCAGGTTGCTCAAAGCCCGATCCAGCCTGGTCTTGAACACCGCCAGAGATGGGGCATCCACATCTTCCATGGGCAGCCTGTTCCTGTGTCTCACCATACTCAGAGTAAAGAATCTCTTCATAAGATCTAATCTAAATCTATGCTCTTTCAGTTTAAAACTGTTACTAGTCATCCTATCGCTACACTCCTTGATAAAGAGCCCCTCTCCATCTTTCCTGTAGGCCCCCTCCAGGTACTGGCAGGCTGCTATGAGGTTTCCCTGGAGTATTCTCTTCTCCAGGCTGAACAACCACTACTCTCTCAACCTGTCCTCAGAGGAAAGGTGAGCCAGCTCTCTGGTCATCTTTGTGGCCCTCTGCTGGACCTGTTCCAACACGTTCATGTCATTCTTATGTTAGGGGCCCCAGAGCTGGACATCGTACTCCAGGTGGAGTCTCATGAGAACCAAGTAGAGGGGTAGAATCACCTCCCTTAATCTGCTGGCCACGCTTCTTTTGATGCAGCCTGGGATGTGATTAGCCTTCTGGGCTGTGAGCAAACATTGCCAGCTCATGTGTAGCTTCTCATCAGCCAACACCCCCAAGTCCTTCTCATAGCTGCTCTCAATCCACATTCTGTTCATCTGGGCCTGGGATTGCCATGACCCAGGTGCAGGACCTTGCACTTGGAATGGTTGAATTTCATGGTGCTGCCACAGGCCCACCTCTCAAGCCTGTCCAGGTCCCTCTGGATGGCATCCCTTCCCTCCAGCATGTCGACTACACCACAAAGCTTGGTATCATCAGCAAACTTGCTGAGAGTGCACATTTCTTCCCATAAGATCATTTGCTTCTACTGAGGCTGATGTTTTTTTCCTTGCCCATTGTGCCAACGGTTTTCTCTTGCATTACTTGGGAATTGCGTACATAATTTTGGGAGCAAATCTGGAACCAAAGAATAGCCTGACACACACAGAAAGTGGAAATTCATAACAGGTATTTTGTGCTAGACCAGAAGCAAAGGAACAGCTTTTATTCCTTAGGAGATTTCCTGTATCTCAAATTTTATACTGAAATAAATGTTATTATGTATTATATACTTTACAGGGAGATGAGAGTTTCTTGAGCAAATGCTGTGAAAAAAATAATGGTAGAATCTTTTTTTCCAAAGACACTAGATTTTCAATTTCAAAATGTTACACGTGGAAAATAAGATAGCATTGTCTTCCATCTGAGAGTTCCCTTTGCTGGAAGCGGGAAAAAGACTCAGGCTTCTCAGGCGAGGACCCTGAAAAGCTGGCTTGATGGGATTTACCTGTGGAGACACAGATGAAAGTGAGTGTTTGACTTTGTGAGCCTGACCACCTATCAGTTGACTGCCTAAGCAAATAGAAATTGGAAATATTATTAAGTTTAGATATGCTACATTTTTGGTAGGTTTCTTTCCCATGTTGGAAAACAGAAGTCAGCCTTTTCCAATGGTAAGCTCCTGATGATTCAAGATAACCAGCATGGCTTTACTAGGGGCAGATCCTGCCTGACTAACCTAGTAGCCTTTTATGATAGAGTGACCAGGTCAGTAGATAAAGGGCAACCTATGGATGTGATCTAGCTGGACTTCAGTAAGGCCTTTGAGGTGGTCCCTCACACATCCTGCTTGCCAAATTGGAGACATACAGTTTTGATGGGTGGACTGTTCAGTGGATAAGGAATTGGTTGGATGGTCGCATCCAGAGGGTGATACTCAATGGCTTTAAGTCCAGATGGAGAGCAGTGACTACTGGTGTCCCTCAAGGGTCCGGGCTGGGGCCGGGACTGTTCAACATTTTTATCAATGACATAGACAGAGAGATGGACTGCACCATTTGCAAGGTTGCAGATGACACCAAGCTGTGTGGTGTTTTCGATCCACCTGAGGGACGGGATATCATCCAGAGGGACCTAGACAGACTGGAGAGGTGTGCCCAGGTGAACCTCATGAGGTTCAACAAGAGCAAGTGCAGGGTTATGCACTTGGGCTGGAACAATCCTCGGTATCAATACAGACTGGGGGATGAGGTATTAGAAAGCAGCCCTGAGGAAAGGGACTTG
>JAOTQQ010000032.1:19890128-19931160 GCA_026546715.1 Gallinago undulata | reverse complement strand
TGGTTGAGGCTCCTTCCCTGGAGACATTCAAGGTGAGGCTGGAGGAGGCCCTGGGCAACCTGGTCTAGTTGGGGGTGACCCTGCTGACTGCTGGGGGGGGTCAGACTAGATGACCTTGGAGGTCCCTTCTGGCCTGGACCATTCTATGATTCTAAGATCATTTTACAAAGGCTGTGAACAACAGGTAGAACATAAAATACAGGTAATTATTTTTTAAAAGGTTGATTGAAAACAGCAGGGCAGTATTTTCTAAACCCCCCAATGCAAATCCAACTGTGCTCCTTTCCAAAAATCAAAGGTAAGCCTTCTATTTGCCTCGGCAGGCTCAGACATGGACGCATGCTAGCTGTTTTCAAAATCTCATCCTGGGAGTCTCTATTTCCTTTTCTCTACAGAAAAGAAAACATAAAGCTGCAACAAGAATCTAGTCACACCGCAGAAAACTCTGGTTGCTGTAAAGCATGCACCTTCCACGGGTCAGGTTTTAAAATTAGATTGCTGTCAAAATTTCAGGCTCAGTGAACTTCCTTGAACTACCATTTGTAAGGTGGCATCCATAATTTTTAAGACTGTTTTTTCCCTACAGTTTCTTGTGCTAAACAATATGTTTACTACTAAATTTTTTTGGAGACGTACATATTTATAATTGTATGCAACTCATTTAACATCTGGCTTCAACAGAAGATGATATGTATATTATTCTAATCTGCCTCTATTCACAAAAAAAAAAAAAAGAATTACCATAGAAAAGACTGTCTTTTACTAGTCCTGTGCCTACAGCTGCAGGAGTGCCTAAGTGAAATGCAGATCATAACTCTTTAATTTGAGCCATTTTCTCAAGCTCCCCATCAGCCTTGCAATACGTGGTTCTGTGGGTGTGTTGCAGGAGTTTGGATGTGCTGAACATGACATATACCTTACAGCATAAGTTCATGTCTGGCTTTTGGCCAAATGATACCTTAGCTCAACTGAAAGTGGAAAACACTCAATTAGATGAATATACATCTTAATGAACTGCCTGCTGCACATCACCACTTGGAAAAATTGTATGCTAAACACTTGTTTAAAAATACAGTTTCATGTGTGAAAAGAGGGTCTATTTGCCCTGTAATTATGGGTTATTACAGGTACTTGCCTGCTTGAGGGTTAGCGACAGTTGCAAAGGACTCCTGTAAAAAGGCTGAGGATGGGATGACCTCTCTGCAGCTTCCCAGATCAGCCCTTGTGCTCTGTTGCTGTGGATCAGGAAAAGGGCACACAAGGCTGTGGCAGACACGTTCTCTGTCCCCAACCCCAAGACGCACAGCTGAAGGGGAGAGTCTCAAGTTGCTCCATATCCCTTTAACACTCCTGAGCCTTTGCTAAAACATGTAGGGGTGGATTGCGTAACCCACCTCTCTCTAAATAGCAACGCCTCTGTCAGTCCAGTGTATTCTGCAAGCAGAGTGGGGTAAGCAAATGCTTTGTCCTTTTATCAAGTGTCTTCTGAGTTCAAATTACGTCAGCTTGTGATTCATTCAAAAGCAGAGAGGGGAAGGAAAGCCAGTAATAGAAATTCATCCCTTATCCTCTGCTAAGGCATAGGGACTTTTATGAATCTAATGTTTTGCTACCTTTATCATGTAGGAGAAAGCATTCACTGGAGTGTCTTTTCATATCTTATTTTGAAAGACAAAATTCTTCTTAGTGGAAGTGAAGGTTAAGTATAAGCAGCAACCTCCAGACATTACAGATCATAGGTCAGCACTCTTCTCCCGCCCCAAATCACAAAAATCATGAGGATTGTTCTTTCCTTTTCTTGAATAGATGCTGCATTCTTATTTGTCCCCTCCAGTTTAAAGGATTTGTTCTTCCAGTGCTCTCTTGAACAATCTACTCAAAGCTTTTCAGTACCGTTCAGGAGCTGCCTTGCCAGCTCCTGATCACAATGATCTCCATCTAGAGGAAGGACTGTATCTCCTGGAAGAGATACAAGTTGTGGAAGAAGAGTGAGGGAGAGGAAGGACATCGACATTTTCCAAGTGAGAGTGCCAACAGCTCTTTCAGTGTTTTTGGCATTGCCCACCTCTTGCAGTAGTTGGATTGCAACAGAGCCTGTGCCAGGACACAGCAACCACAGCCAGGTACAGGTCTCTGAAGTCCATTGGCAGCGGCACTTTCAGATCAGAAGTCATCAATTTTGCTGTTTGTTGCTTGGTGCCAAAACTAGAGCAAACTTTTCACACCATACATGTGGCAACGGTTATTAGTGAGGAGGCAGAGCGCTGCCAGCTGCCAGTGCAATGACATGGCCTGGCTGAAGGGGAGGGACCTGTCTGCATCTCCTCTGGGGTGTGCCTGAACATCACTTCAGAGAGGAAGACGGAAATGGTGGCTTTCTGACCCTGACTGCCACAAGGTGCTCTACAAGTGTAAGCCTTTGCTCAGAATGACTGGGGAAAACCAATTACTAGAGCTCAGAAAAGAGTGCACTGATGAGACCATATTGATAAATAGTAGAAAGCAGAAAGCTTCCAGTGCTACATCAAGCAAGATACAATGCAATATTGCCAGTGTTTTCCAGAAATGGGATGTAGGAAGAAAATGGCATTTTGAAGTCACATTGCACTAATAGGTGACAGGTTCAATTTTGCAAATCTATTTGTACAGTGACACCAAATTCAAAATATTAATCTCTTCTGGTTTTGGTCTGTCATCCACAAGCTACATTCTTCCAGCTATTGTATAGTATATTGCTAGTTTGTCATCTCCAAAAATCTAAGTGCCCTTCATCTTCAAGCGCTATTCTCCTATCCATGTTTTCTCAGGAAAAAAAGATACAGGCATTTGGGTTGTTTCTTTCTTGAGCAGACAAAGAGTGAGACATTAATATGTTTATTAGGTTAATTGGCTTAGATGATCAGTTCCCCTCCCTAAAAGGAGGTATTAGAGACAAGACTGTTAAATGAGATTTACAATAATGGTCCCCCTGAACTCCTTTCGATGCTTTAGATGTCTGCTTTCATAGGCAACTGGTTGAATTTTAATTCCAGATTCTACCACTATACTGAAATATTCCCCCTCAAAACCTGAAGGAGTTTTGGATTTGCTGATACAAACCTCAGCTAAGCTACAGGGTCCCTTTATTTTCAATGCTAGAAGTGACATGTAGAGATTTAACTTAGTTGTTCGACTTCATGTAGCCTCAGCTTGTTATCTTTTGATTGCGTGCCTTGATCTGATTGCCCAGACCCACAGTCTTCATGCCTACCCATTTTACCTGGGGACAGAAGAAACCACAACAGCAACAACTTGACAGTGCCCTTATCTCATACTGTTACAACCAACAGCAAAGCCTCACTGTAGCTTTGCCTAACTTCTGTATACCAGAGCAGAAAATACCGGCACACATGGGAATACGTAGGTATAATATTAAGTGTCTGAATTGTAGATTATTCAAGTAATTAACTCAGCCAGCTACTTGGTGATCTACCTTGAATGATGAAATCTCTGGAGATAAGTGCAGAATCAGATTTAAAATTACAGATAGGCCTAATTACAATAATTGCAAGCAGAGCATTTTATCAGAGACTTTTGTGGACTATTAAATGACTGCTTTAAATGACTAACTAGTTAATCAGCAGAAAGTGGCTTTGGTGAAGTTGTGTAAATGACAATAGACTGGAAGGATTTTATGGATTGAAGCCTGTGGCTTTGCCATTGGGGCTTTTTGAAGGTATTGATGAGTTTTACTGTGTCAAAGGAAATTTAAAGCAAAGCAAGAAGGCAGAAAGACATTCCCTGTGTATTCACGTGCTCAAGCTCACATTGGCTGTAATGATATTCCCAGGCTCTGGTACTTGATTTCTCTGAACAGATGCACAAGCAACTTTTTGCTTAAAAAGCTGTTTTCCAAAACAAGATGCATGAAAGAATAAACCTGCCATGACCATGCAACTGTTGAGACTCAAGAGACTTGTGTGGTCAAGTAGAAAGCTGTAACATATTTGGATTAGTAGTTTTAAGAATCACTTTCAATTGTGTTAGGATCTCTGAGGATCTTCTGCAGAGTGTCTTGCTGAAATCCCTTTCTATGTTCTGCGTGTTCAGCTCAGACAGATACCCCTAACTGGAAATCTGATTCATGTTTGTCAATGAAAGAGGAGAAAATACCACCATATGCCAGTAGATAAGTAGCACAACATAAATATCGATTCATTACAGGTAAAAAAACTCTGCTAAAAGTCTAAGAAAGATGCATATGCATCAGGCACGGAAGCACTTTCCATTACATTGCTTCCTATACAGGATCTTGATGATGCTCAACTAAATTATTTAAACTACAAGTTAGGACAGTTGGCTGAAAGACCAAGGAAGAGATTCTAATAGTTGCAGAAGGGCTGGGCACAAGATCTTTATATCATCTATCCTATCCTCCCTTTATCCATATGCAGTTTAGTTAGAATTAATAAAATCAGTATCTTGAAGTTCTTGAATTAAAATGATAGAAATAAATATAAACTGTAAGGGATTCCATGCTCTTATCCTTGTGATTCTTGATATTTATAATGTGGATAATAACTTGACTATTAATGTTGATAATAAATGTTAAAATATGGATTGTTAACATCTGCAAAATTAATCAGTTTGAAATTAGAATATTTCACTTAGTGTATTTTCCATTGCTTTTAATTGATTGGGGTTTTTTACAGAGTCTTCGAATGTATTTATTTAAAGGTTATTTTAATGTATTTCATTCAGCTCTCAAAATAAAACCCATCTGACTTTTCCCTTTTTGGAAGGAAGAAAGTGCATTTTCTACATCAGAGCTAAAATTATGGGTTGAACTGCATTCTCCTACATAGCAAAATAAATAGCATGCAGAACTACTCTGAATTAAGATAACTAATCTGGAGCTTGAAGGTCAACAGAATGCCTGTGGGAGAGAAAAATGTATACAAGAAGTACCGCTCAAGGCATTTCCATACACGTATGGTCTGGAAGATCTGGTTACAGATATTATTCCCAAGTGAATTCCCAGAACAGGGAACTGTGGTGAGTTTTGCTTCCCCAGATGATTCTAATTAATAACTCAATTGCAACTACAGAAGCAACTCCAATGGGTGGGCAGAGAGTGATAAATGTGGATTTATGAGAATGCAGCCACTGCAGCCAGCCATGAACTGTGATATGACCTGGGAAGAAGCTGGGGGAGGAAAGTGTAAGGAATGTCTCCAGCCTGCATGTATGAGAGAATATTGCTAAGTAAAAACTACGTCCCCTTAAAAAAGCTGGTGGTGAATAAGCTTGGCTGCAGGACTGATCAGCCTTTTTTTCCGTTGTCAAAGGAATTGCTACATTATAATCCTGCCTGCAAACATCTTAAAATGATTAACATTAGCATTACTATATTTGACTTTCATTTGTGACTTGATAGATTTTGAAACTCTATTACATCCTGGTTGTGATATGAAGACAATGGAACTGAATAAAATGGAAAGAACAGAGAATAAAAAAAGGTGGTGATGGTGAAATAAAAAAGAAAGTGTTGGTTTGGGCAGTTAGAAAACAAACTTTTATTAAACCAAAATATCCAACAGGAAACAGTGGAGTGTATTTGCAACCTGATGACAAGCCTCAAAGTAAATAAGTTCTCCTAGGGCTTTAGATATTTGATTTTTTTTCCATTTTGAATTATGAACAGCATTCTTAAATAAAAAGTGGAAAACTTTACTTTAGACAACATTGAAATGCTTTGATGTTACAGCCTACAATTTTTTCCTCAAAACAATTTCTCAACTTCAGCCCAAAAATTCATGAAACCACATTTTTGAGCTTACTATCTTCTGAAAAGAATTTGCTCAGCTGCATTTTTCAGACTTCAGTGATAAAAGAATACATCCTTCAAGTCTCAATGCATGTTTGCTGAATTGATGTCTTAAACATTATTATAGCATTACATTGGTAGGAAGTTTTAGGCATCCTCCACACTGTGTTGTAATCCAGAAAGCACTTCTGGTTATGGAAGTTTCTACAGACAGCAATTCTAAGAGAGGACCATGCTGAATTGGACATGTGGCTTTCATCCGTCTCTGATTTGCAATACCTCTACAAGAGGTGTTTGACGTTCAATAAGGCCAAGTCTTGTCCTTGGGTCGCACCAAGTCCCTGCAGTGCTACAGTCTGGGGGCAGAGTGGCTGAAGCTCTCTGGCAGAAAAAGACCTGGGGGTGTTGGTGGACTGTGGACTGAAGAGGAGCCAGCAGTGTGCCCAGGTGGACAGGAAGGCCACCAGCATCCTGGCCTGTGTCAGGAACAGCATGGCGAGTAGGACTCAGGAGGTGATGGTCCCCCTGTGCTGGGCACTGATGAGGCCCCACCTCGAGGGCTATGTCGACTTTTGGGCCCCTTACCACAAAAAGAGACATTGAGGTGCCCAGAGAAGGGCAATGGAGCTGGTGAGGGGTCTGGAGCACAAGTCTTGTGAGAAGAGGCTGAGGGGGCTGGGGGTGTTCAGCCTGGAGTAAAGGAGGCTGAGGGGGAGACCTTCTCACTCTCTCCAACTCCCTGAAAGGAGGCTGTAGCCAAGGGGGGTCGGTCTCTTCTCCCAAGGAACAGGCGATGGGACAAGAGGAAACGGCCTGAAGTTGCACCAGGGGAGGTTCTGATTGGATAATAGGAAACATTTTTACATGGAAAGGGTTATTAAGCCTTGGAATGGGCTGCCCAGGGAAGTGGTTTAGGCACCATCCCTGGAGGTATTCAGAAGATGGGTTGACATAGTGCTTAGAGACATGGTTTAGTGCTGGTTTTTATCAGAGTTAAAGTTGATGGTTGGACTAGATGATCTTAATAGTTCTTTCCAACCTGGACAGTTCTATGATTCTACATTTCCCAATGGAGATGTGGGTCATTGTTAATTGAATTTAGTTCACTGAAAACCAGATTATTTTTAATTGCCTTTTGCAAGGCTTACAAAAAGGCCATAGATTCCCTCATGGCTGCAGTACAGAGGACCACCGAGCCAGGTAGAGCAGGAAGTCTGTGCTCCACTTTGACTACCTGGGCTAAGTTGCAATTACAATTAAGCATATCATATAGAAACTATTGGAACGAAGCCCTAATCTTTCTGTTCTGATGTATATTATACTGCCTCTGGAATAAAGACAGAAGGTCGGTGCTTGCTTTTCCAGCTGTACTATGCACAGTGATCATGTTACTGCAAGTTACCCAGGTTGTTGAGGTAGCAGCAAACACACAGCCAGCAAACCTTGATGGACAAGACTTTTGAAGCCTGACCCGTCTCACAACGTTGGCTGGAGTAGATTTATAAATAACAAGACAAAGCACTGCACAGAATACTACTTACTGTGTTCCATCATTGAATATCTCCTTTTGTGCAGCTTCAGTCCTAGGAATTTAAGAAATGTAGTGGGTGCCAACAAATTGTACTTCTAAGCAGTTGTTGTACTGTTCTTTTTTAAAAAAAACTAAATACTCTTTCCCTTGCCTCCACCTGCATTCTCTAAGATAACATCAGAACCTGCTAATTATTTCAGAACCTGTTCTTACTCTTTCATTACCCTAGAAAAAAGTCTTTAAATGTAAATTGTTAGAATGGATGAAATTATACACACTTGATTTCTGCTAATACTCTATACCTGTATTTTATCTGCTAATTACTGCAAATAGAAAATCTAGACAAGCATGAATACAATAAGATAATGTCATTTAACAGTAACTAATTAAACCATAAAATAAGACATGTTCTATTTAAGGATAATGTTCATGGCACTTGAACACATCAAGCAATAAGCTGTGTTTGCAGTTGATTAAATGTCAGAGTAAATCTGACGCATCTGATAATTGCAAAAATGATTTCCTGCAAGTATACTAATAATATGAAAAAGTAGAGTTTCGCAATATGTGATGTACAGATGGAAAAACCCTGGACTTAGAAGGAGCAGAAGGGTTTGATCCATAGCCAGTAGTCTGGCGGTGAGCTGTGCAAACCGCACTGATTTAAGCATGGATGGCTTTAGTTTTGAGAAATGAATGCATAAGTTAAACACTCCTGACATTTTCTGAAGTAAGGACATGAAGCACACTGTGACAGACGGTGGACACATCAAGCTAATAGCTCCCTGTATTTTGAATTTCTTCTCATGGTTACAATCTGATAAGTTAAGCTTTGAGTCTTTTCCTGTCTTAGTCTCTAGTGCTGCTGAGAAAGTTCACCACAAAAAGCTGAAAAAAGAAAAGTCCACATCATGTGTAGCATTAGTTTACAAAGGCTTGTAGAATACACATTCTTAAGCATAATTATTTATCATATCTTGTGGAAAGAAGACATTTAATTTGCTTTGCTTTTGCGGAACTATAAACAACACTTCTCGCTGATTAATAATAAACTTGCTGTCCTTCCTTGAGTCACAGATTTCAAGTTTAAGTGTATAAATATTAATGGCAGCATTCTCTTTGGTGAAACGTGCAAGCTGTTTGATCACATAGGCCGGTATTTTCCAGACCCAACCTTACTTGCTGACACTTGAAATTTTGCGCCCTGTTGTGTGGCTGATAAGTGTCAGACTCGTTTTAGAGTTAAATGCTCTCTGGCCCAGAGTTGGCTGCAATCCCTCGCCTGTCATCATACAACTCTACAAAGTGTCTTGAAATGGGAGGAATCTGGCTAACAGCATCTCAATGCCATATAATTATCAGATGGTAACTACCCATGATGATTAACAGTTAAATTAAACAGGGAGTTTAAAGAATAGTTTGTGTACGTATGTGTGGGCAGAGCTGGTGGCTCATCTCTGCCCAGACTCTTCAGCAGCAGGAAGTGCAGGTACCGTATCTCCTTTAGCAAGAATGTTAACTGAAAATTCCTCGCTGGAGACAGAAGAAGAAAATAGGCCTCAGTCCTAAACTGTTTTAAGAGGAAAGAAGAAAAAAATAATTTTCCTAACTAGGTTTTGGTTCTTGTTTAAAATCAAGGGGATCTATTTCTGCTGGAGGCTCTGTGCTGAAAGTTATTGCATTCATTCAAGTTGTTCTGTCTCCCTTTGGTGCCTCTTGGCCAAGCAATGGTTCCTTTCTGGGCTTGTAGCAGATTGATATACATTACTGGAAAGAAAGTCAGGTCACAGAACCCAGTCTGGTGCTTTTTGCTCACATAGTGGGGAGATGCTCTGACTGGAGGAGAGAAGTGGGAGACAGAGACAGAAAGTCAGGTATTAAAAACAACAGCCGACTCACAGTTTAGCCCTTTAAGGAACTCCAGCTGCTCAGTGCAGTACATTATGGAAGGAAACATAAAAGGATCTTAACTACTTTTGTAGCTGAACTCTTCACAAATATGGATGACTACAAATTTAAGTCATCCTCGTGATACAGGACACAGATATTTTTAACTAAGACCTGATGTTTTACCAGGCTGATGCATCTATCAAGATAAATCAGGATAATACCCACAATGGCATTAATCTTAAACCTGGAATTTTTAACTAGGTGAACTTTTGTTCAAGAAGTATTCGTCCAACCAAGGCATTTGCAATAAGGGGATCTGTGATCAGATGCAGAAGATCGAGCCACCACTGTGCATCGTCCATTTCCAAGGTGTTTATTTCATAGCTATGAGTATCCAAGATTTTCTGAGAGGCAAAGCATCTTCACTCCAAAGCACACCTGCAGTATCCATATCTATTTCCAGACTTCAGAGAGAAGAGAATAAAAGTTTGTATCATCCTTAAAAATGAGCAGTTAGAGGGCAATAATCCCTACCTAAAAATACTGTGCTTTGTTGTGATCACTTTCCAAGAGCAGTCTCTAAAGACTCTTTTCAGGACTGATGATGACGCTAGAGACTGCATCCAGTGAACTTGGATGCTTTCTTGAGTAGGCAGGGGGATTTTTGGATGTTCCTTTGTTAAAACCCATCTTTTGAATAAATGTTGTGGTCATGGACAAGTAGAACAGAAGTTAAAGAAAAATCATGGTAAATGCCAAACAGTCTTGGTCGTTGCCAGGCAGAGGGGAAAACAGTCTACCCCAAAAAGAGTTTTGTTGAGGATCAAGATGACTGCCTGTATTATCACAATATAAAAGGTCATTTTAATTGGAAAGGTGAGACTGTGGCCTCAACAAGCCAAATTTGCCTCAATGCAGTTGGAACAGGAATAAAGTACATGTTACTGTTCTGGTAATTTCTAATTGAATACTAAAGAAATCTAGCTGGTACAGTCCAATGAAATATCATGTTGCAGATCTGAAACAGGACCATTTCATTACAGGTGGGTGTCTGCATGGTAAGATGGTTAAAGCCACTCCATCTCATTCCAAGGTGCATAATGGTCCTGATACAAGCCAGGTTTCTCAGCTGACTTTAGAAGAAATTCCCATCTCTGTTAATTATGAAAAGTTATATCCTTTTCCTTTATGCAGCAAAAACCTGGAGTATTGCTTCAAGATATGAATTTCAGATTTTTAAATATTTTATATTTTTTTTAAGAACTTGCTGAAGTGTTACACAAAAATAGCAGTAGAATTCAGACAGATTTCTGAGGTGCAGAGCCATAAATTTTAACAGTGCTTTATTTGATGAAAGTAAATAGCGTCATTTTCCACTTTATGAACTCCATTTGACATACACTCTGATCTTAAAAAAATTATTGCATGTGGAGAATGGAGAAGATAGGCTGTTCAAGTTCTCCATGACCAATAATTTATCAAATCTGTCTCCTGTTTTCTTTTCACACACAAAAGACTGTTCCGCTAATGTCCTCCAGTACTTAAAGCTAATGGGCTATATTTGGGGTATTCTATTATCTAAGATATGTGGCACTATTAAAGATGTCTACTGAAAGGGCAACATGATTTATTATTAACCAAAAGAATAAATCAGGTTTTCCACTCCTTTGGCAATCCTTGTCTATTTAAAAGGATTACTAATATTCCAGTTCTCACATCCCGTTTTTAGTGGAGCTCCAGATGATACTGCTCCTAAGGGCTTTTAGAGAGTTTTCACCAACTCTGCATCTAGAAAAAGGACACATACTTTGGTTCAGGGCTGAAAGCTGCGTGATACTAACATAATATCAGGCTTGGAAGTCAACATTGCATTTATTGATAACATATTCCTGTTCAAAAAAAAGCCTTTTGGCCATGCAAGCCATCCTCTTTTGTGCAGCAATAAGCTACTTAGAAGTACCATGAGGTAGCTGAGTGCAGGCCAGACACGGAACTTAAAAATATTAGTTCCAATGTTAAAGATCTCTCTCCAGCCATGGTCCGTAATGGAAAAAAATGGTTGTTCCCACCACATGTCGAGTACACTGTTTTAGCAGAGTATCCCAGTGGAATATCCCAATATCCCAGCCTTTAGTAAAGTGATTTCTCCCAAACCTTTCAGAAATGGAAAGAAAGGGGTAGCTTCATTACAAGACTAACCTAGAGTACAGCTGTTCCCACTGCCCCATTTGTAAGTTTCTCTTCTTAACATGATGATAGCATGCAGATCCCCATGTACCCATCATAAGCAAAGACAGGCCCGATTACATGAATTCACATCCCCTTGTTAGGCAGAACATGGGGCTAGTTAGCTACAAAGTGGGTGTTTCTTGCTATGTGGTGACAGAAGGTCAAATCATACCAAAAAACCTTCCAAGAGTAAGAATGGTGTGGTTTGTAGAATGTGACTGCTGGGAAACACTATTGGAGGCAATCTTTCCAGCTGGAAAGACCTAGAGCCTCTTGTTGCTGGAAAGCAAATTGGAAATACAACTGTTGTTCAACACTGCATGCTCCTCCTTAAGCACCTAGATACAAGATCCAATGAACCTTTTATAGAGGTCAATATGGCAACACTTATGGGAAGAAACACTGCTTTGGCTTGATGACACTCACAAATGAGCCAAAGTGTCAGAGGAGGAGGAGGGGAGAGCTGCAGAAATCAGACTACTACTGCGTTATATATTTTATGAAATACAACTGTGCTTGGTGCTCCCAGTTGGCTCTCCCTGAAGTGAGAGATCCCATCTCAAAGAAAAATGCAATTTCTGCTAATTGAAGGGGTTGTGAGTGGAAAATAAAGCAAGAAAAAAAGAATGTCTTTTGACAAAATTTGTTTTCTGATTCTCAGTATGTTTCTTCTCATCCCCAGTTTCCAGCTCCTCACTAGGAACTGCAGTGGAATTAATGACAGCATGACTGGACTAAGCCAGCAAAGAGCAGACAGGCGAAGAAGGATAAAGTGTTGCTGAAGATCCCAACTCAGACTGTAGCACGGCTACTATGCCAAAAGGGCTAATGGTCCTTTTGTCCAAGCACAAGAAGTCACTTCCTTGCAAGCCAACGGCTCCCACTCTCCCTATGGGACACAGGCAAGACACAGTGAGAGATCTTCAGGGCAGAGATGACTTTCTCCATCCCATCTTTCCTCCCTCTCACACTACACCCAGCCACATGTCATGTCCTTTGTCCTTGTGTCCCATCCATCTCACCCACCTACCACCCCATACCCTGAAGTTTAGGCTAACATTCTCGAAGAACAGCAAAAAAGATTTCTCTCCTGTATTCCCTGCAAACAATCTTTAACTCTGGTCGGTACACAGTTCAAAGGGATATCGCCACATCATCCATCTTCACCAATCGACTCAAATGTCCCAAATTACACTAGGGAAATGCTCACTTTGAGCAACTGAAATTTGCACAGGACTAGCTTTAGATATTCTGATCTAGCTGAAGCCACTGATGCCATATGGGGATTTTAATCCTCGTTCCTGTCCATGGTTTGAAGTATATTTCCATCCATATTGCTAAATTAAAATAGCATGAGGATGGCAGAAAATAAGAGGGAGAAACCATTAAGAGGATCTTCTTAAATAATAGCTTCAAGTCTGATGCAAAGACCTCATTGCAGGGATAAAACACTTTTGTTGTTTTACTATATATCTTAGGAAAGAGCAATATCTTAATTTTGGGTCTGTAATCATTTGCCTTTGAGATGTTTAGAAGCCTTGCTCCCTGCCACAACATAATTATACAGTACAGAATAATTATTTTACAGTCAATTAAGTACACCAAATGTGCATGTTTAAGAAACCTGATTTAAACATCATCTCCACCATGCTGCATATACTGCAATTCTTCCATCTGAACCAGAGACCAATTACATCACTAATGAAGCTCAGTGGTTTAGCCAACTCCAGAAGTGGAACTGAAAACTTTGTTTTGTCAGGGAAATTATGCATGTCAGCCACTGTTACAGGGTTCGATTCTAGATTTCCACTCATTCTGTAAGCTAAAGATGAAATTCTTCTATAATTTTCTCTTTTATTAGCACTACAGCTCAAGCTGAGTGCTTCCAAAGAGGGACCTTGAACAAAGAAATCCCTAGGCAATTATAACCTTACAATCTAAGTTGCCACCCCTTACATGAAAGTTTGCACCAATGAAATTAGTGTCTGGGGTCCTACCATTCTTCATGGGGTCCTTTCATTCATTATAAGCATGTCATTTCTCTTCTGCTGCTAATTGTAGCTTCCTTATCTTCCGTCTTGAACCAGCTCTGGGGCTTTCTTTTACTTAACTAAGTAAAAGTTCAATTTATCTAGGTGAAAGTTCACAGCAGGCAGCCTAAGCCTTCAGCAAACTTAGTTAGTGCTAAGCAAGTTATGCTAAACAAGGTTTTAGAAGAAGTAAACCAAATTGCACCACAGTTTTCAAGCACTCATCTCAGAGCTTGTTCTGAATGTATTGCTGAAATCAAAACTTCAGAGAAGTGTCATAAAGCTTATTGCTTCAGTTCACAGAATAAGTTTTCTTATGGCAAAGTACATTTTTCAATCACATATCCTATTAGTCAACAAAACCTAACATTTTTGTAACAGACCAAATTTCATGGCTTGCACAAGAACTCAGTTTTTGTTAATGGCTGAACAAGAGTTTATGAAGACTCATATTAAGAATAATAACATAGTCATTTATAAGTTATCCAGTGTTATGGGAGTTTCTCCAAATGTTATTATAATATTAGAAGGATGATTACAGCACACATACAATTCCTTCATCTTTTCTGGGACACAACTTCTTTTCAGTCTATAGAATAACTGATAAGCATGAGAGAAGAAGAAAGATGCCAGAAGGAAAGCACTTTACTCTCAAGTATTTTACTGCACTACTTACATAGAAGATATCTGATTTAGTGATAGGTTGAGAAAGGATGCAATTGACATCAAACTAAAGCAGAACAAGAAACCAAAACAGCCAGGTATTATGACTACCACAGAAAATCAGAGTAAATCCTTTCATCTAAAATTGAGACATTACCTGAATCAAGTCCCAAAACACTTAGTCACATAGATGATGTGGTTCTTCAGTGCTTCCTCCAAGCATACTTAAAGAAAAAGTCACCTAAATCTTGTAATGAAATGTTTTTTTTTTTTCTCCCCTCTGGTTTCACCTTAATTATTTAATATATCCTAGGTTTTTACCCTTACCAGTTACTCACAGTAGAAAAACGCAGAAGTATAGAACACAATACAATAGGCCATTGACCACTTGGGACTTTTATATTTAGCAAGGCAGATGCTCTGTTAGTAGCACCTGGCTCCACTTAACATTGAGAATACAGCTGTATTATGGGGGAGGAGCAGGAAAGATTGCAAGGTTCCTGCTCTGTTCTGCGATCAATCCCAGGAAATCTCTCCCTGAAAATTTCTGTCACATTAGACCTTTTTTAAAAATATGAGTTTCACTCTGTAAGAGATGTCAACCATAAATAGCAAGGGAGATCTCCCTTGATTTCACTGGGGGTGCTCCCAGCTCACACAACCAAAGCCTGGTAGCTTTTTTTAGGATGCCTGGAATGTTTGCTTGCTTTTTGCTCCTCAAACAAAACAGCCTTTTCCTCATTCAAGTAAGAAAAGGATTTAGGACATGAAGCAACTGGGGCTGTCCCTGTTTTTCATCAGGAACTACCAGCCCAATAGAAAGAGAATTCAGTGTGATGAATTGGGTGTGGGGTGAAGGAAAAAGATGAATGAGCCCAGACTCTGTCAAGGCTTTTCTGGTAGAAAATGTTAACGATGTGCTTGGGGCTTCCTGATAACTCTGTCAGATGGGCCATTGAGGGGGGGGGGGGCAGAAATCTTCCCATTCAAGAGGTGGTTGTGGAGTCAGAACTGGGAAATGGTGCCACATACAAAATACAAAGTGAGAGAAGTTTTCTTCTCCGGGGTTCAGATAAAGCATCGAAACAAAAGGTTTGACTGTCAGAAATATGCAACAAGGTAGATGGGTCTCGTACAGCGATTCAGTTTGCAGGCGTACAAATACAATGGGTTGTGTTCCTGGCTGTGCAAATAGAGCTTTCTTAACCTACTGGATGGGGGAAACAAGATGAGTAACCAACTCATTAGACTTACTGAAAAAATTTCTTTGATTAATCGTAGATTTTTTAATATAACTTAAAGATTAAGAGAGGCTTGAAATTCAGCCACTCAGAGCAGACGTCTCCCAAAATTGAGCAAAAAAGGGAAAAGGGGGAACCCTATTTCCTGATTCAGGGGTCAAATTATTTCTACATTCTTTTAGATTTAGGCAAAACATTATCAAAATCTGTCACAGGTTGCTGAAGGCTCGCCATTAAGTCCAGAGGCCAAAGCATTTTTGCTTTGAGTAGATTGTTATTTCTGCTCTACTCAAATGCAATAAAATTCCTTTAGCTGACCTTGAAATAAAACCAGATTAATTAATTCTGATATGCAGTATTGAAATCAACACCTTGCTGTGGGAGGCGTGCTGAGGAAGGGCCTCTGTCTTACATGAAATATTGTTTCCCTTGTGTAGGGAAGAGATTAAAATCCTCAAACTGCAAACTGTGGCAAATTGATCATCAAGATAAAGAGATGGCAGGAGCTTGACCTTTCAGCCAAGCACAACAACTTCTCCAACACTATTTTTTGAATGCTGCCAATTACTGAAGATCAGCCAATGGTTTCATCTAGGTGCCTTCCTGGCATTCAGCAGCGGTAATGTAAACACTGGCTGGAAAGGGAGGAGCTGAGCTGAACTGAACATGGATAATTGCTATAACCCCCAGTCTACCCTAGAGGAGTCTTATTCCTGGTGTGGATGAACCCTTATGCTGTGCGTGAGTGCAGGACAGCTTCAGTTCTTGGGTGTATCCAGTTGTCAGGCTCTGATGTTACAGTATGAAAACAGACCATTTTATCCATTCAGATAAAGGAACACAGCATTTCCATTAAAGCTTAACAACCAGAAATAGCAGAAAAAAAAATCCATACACTTACCTGTGTGAGTGTAGGATCAGTTCTGGAGGGCTCAGTAACTTTGAAGCATGCTATGACTCTTTCTCTCAAAGTTGGTCTGGGAGCAAATTATCATCTTTGCAACTATGACTCTATAATGCTCCCTATAAAAGACTTAGTCCTGGGAAAGTAGTCAGAATACTCTACATCTGAGTTCTTCAAAGGCTAAAGCATAAAGTCTTGATGTCAGAGCCTCTGCATCTTTTCCAGCTTCTAGAGCCTGATACAAACTGGATAAAGGTGACCCTTTTTCACATGAGACAGTGAAAGAAACTCTATCAAAGATACACTTTGTATGTAAACATCCCTATTACAAATTTGAGTAGTTGATATTCACCTAGAAACTCACTAGATGGAAATTTGAAATGTAAGTATACCACAGAAAATCAAAACTGGAATAGAACTTGGGGAGTCTTTGACAATTACAGTTACACACATGCACAAGAAAAAACATGTAGATGATTGAGAAGTTTTCAGAATTTAATCGGGAGCTGAGGAATGCCTAGAAATACAAGTAACTGCAGAATTTTTTCTGCTCCCCAGTAAGTATGATTTTTAACAAAATAATTACACACTGTGGTGTATTTTTCCCCACAGGACACCTGCCTCCTCCAGAGCACAGGAGGGGTGGTGTCTGTGGGTGAATCAGGCTTGTGGAGCGAAGGAGATTGTTGTTTGTGGGTTTGCCTCCTTCAATTTGATTAAAACCTTTCCAAGCAAATTCTGGCATATCTGTACTTTTTAAAACTTGATCGACCAGATGGTCATTATTCAGCTTATGGGGGAGGCGCTGGGGGAGTTGTTTAGGATTCCAGAACTTTTGTGTGTGCATGTCATCATCATCAAATTAATGACTGTTTCTCTCAAGGGAAAGCTTGATTTGATCTGGTACAACATAGAGGCCTCAAGACAGGGCTGGAAATAACAGTGTGATGGTTTCCTCTTGCTATAATTATCTTGCGTTGGCTGTTTTCCATCAGTAATGTGAGATATGCCACGGAGGCACCTGGTAAGAAGTGAGAACATCGGATGTTAAGGGGTCACACCAGTGATCCAATTAGCCCAAGACTTCCTGAGTGTCTTGCCTGGGGACTCCTGTGTGGGAGAAAGATATTCACACCAACTACCAGCAGACAGCCTCTGTCTGTGGTCAGTGGAGAGAGATGGAGACTCCTGGCAAGGCCAGTTCAGACCAAGTTCACACCTCAGCAGCCCTGAATTGTCCTTCAGGGGACCTGCTTTCCCTCTGTTGCCAGCGAAAGGGTGATAGGAGGCTCACCAGATGTCCTACAGAGACCTGTACCACTTCGGGCCGATGCTGTCTTTCCGTGACACCACTCACTCTGCTATGTAATGCAAGTGAAAGTGGGGATATTTCTAAATTTCCTTCGAGAAAAGGAGAACTCAAACATGTTTCTGGAGCTGGACCAGAGGTCAAACTGTTCACCTGAGCCCAATGAGGAACACAAAAGTGTAAGTGTGTTATACTTCAGATGGGGAAAATAGCCAGAGACTGGTTTCCCTGCGTTTAGATTTTCCTGGCAAACCTTTCTGCTGAGAAATTCCCTAGTGCCAGATTTTGTTGTGGATTTTTTTATCTTTTAACGTACACTCAGATTTTTATTTTATAGTAACTTTCTTAACTCAGATTTTTTTTTTTTTAAATTGAAGGAGGAGAGGGAGAAGAGGTGAAAGATTTGAGACCGTTTTCTTATTAAGGTTTGAAAAGGCTGAACATCTCTATGATGGGGAGAATCCACAGTTGTTTTCTTGCTCTGAGACTGTTGTTCAGATGCACTTTCATCAGCCAGACTAGTTTCATTTAGAAGTTCAAAAGTGGCATGTTCTGTATGTAGTCTCTGATGAAGAAAATTTGCTTGGCTAAGATTGGAATAAAGATATTAATTAGAAATAAATTAATTAAGAAATAAAAGCATTCTAATAAAAGTTGTCAGCGAATCTTCGGAATACCCAGAACATTACTTTCAATGGCTTGTGGTGGGTGCGGACTCCTGTCCTCACATCCTCGCGACAAAGACACGCAATATTTCTGGACCTCTGCACTCAAAAAAAGTGACCAAAGGTTCACATACATAAATACATGTGCTGACACCTTTCTTCAGTTATTCGGGTAGTCGCATCAGAGCCATGCTTTAGCTTGGCTCAGTGAACAGAAGCCAGCAGGTGTTGAGTGTCTCTGCAAGTTTGACAGATTTGTTTTCAGCCAGGCTTTATCTGTCTTGTCTATTTAGAAGATAAGCTTTTTAAGTCACAGACTGTCTCTTTCTCTGGGTCCAATTCTGAGCCACTGAAGCTAGGAGATTTATCTTATCTGTAATAGAGGCTCACGTGGAACCTGTCCTCAAGGTGTCGGAAAGAACATCTACATACTCCAGTAGTACTAACAATTATTATTTATGATAATTGATTTCTGTAGACAAGGGTTATATTTAGTAAAGAAGCTGCTTCCAGTTGTGGGTGCTGACTACTACTGAGATGTGCACCCTCAATTTAACATTACACAATAAATTTGAATAAATGTGTGTGTAAGTGGGGAGGGGTTCTTTCAAAGAACTCATCATTGTCCTGACTCTTCTGGCACTGATATCAATAGAAGACTCCACTTAGAATTCAGAATTCAGGCTAACACTAGGTGCTTCTGAAAATCATAGCCTTGTAATCCACTTGTTTGAATGAATCCTTTGAAATTGGGAAACTCAAGAGGAATTTTAAAGGTGTGCAATACTTTGATCTTCCTTTTCTCATAACTGTTGATTTGCAAAAGCTAAACAACATAAACCTGAATAAAACCACATTAAAATAGGCTATATATCAGGCGTGATACAAATAATGTGACAAGATGAGACAATACTTTGCCATTTCAACAATTTGGAAACAATTTCAACAGAGGAGTTAGCATGTTGCCACCCACACCATCTATTTTCCCTTCTTTTTTTTTTTTTTAACATCAGGTACAAGTTTATGATTATGGAGACATTGTTGTGTTTCCATAAAGCAAAGCCACACAGGCAACAGAGCTTGTACTGATTCACAGAGTTTAACATCCCAGGAATCTGAAATGGGTTAGCATTCACCTTGCAAATGCATTTTAAAATCTGTGCAAACATATTACATTTAACTTTTGGAAACCTGATATATAGAAGGAATATCAAATGAAACAGATCTTATAAAAATAAACCCAGTAACAAAAGTTACAAGGCCCCTTGTCAAGTGACCCATCTATGCAGTTAAAGTCTTGTGGCCTCAGCTGAAAGATGCTGAAACAGGGTGATTTACTATCTCATATACATCCTAAGTGACGTGGAGTGGCATAGGAAAGATCCATATCCCCATGTTTCTTGCCTCCTGAGTTAATTTTCTTCTTACATTACTATCCACCTTGAAATGCCCCACAGACATTTTCCATCCCACTGGACAGTGGGTCCCGTTCCCTGCTGTGAGGGGGCACTAAGCACACATGCTCTGTCATGATCTTTGCCAGCATTGCAGGTAGTTGACATAAGGCTCAGTTTTCAACTTGGAAGGACAGAGACTGCTTTCTGCTGGGTCCCTTTCCTTCAGCCTGCCTGTCATGTGGGCAGTGAGGTTTTGCCAAGACAGCAAATGCTCTGGCAGTGGGACTGCAACTCGCTTTCCCTGTGAAGATATCCTGTGAAGATTGGGAAGGTGACACACAAGAAAGGGTTCTTTGGATATAAAATGATAAAATGGCAACAGACTAAGGATCAAGTCTGACCAACTTTATTATAATGATAATAGCTGGCAATCAATCAGTATAAGTAAGCCTGAATAGATGCAAACAACCTAAGCATGAGAGGAAGGGAAAAGGGAAAAGGTCACTTGCCATGTGGGCAAGGTACAACACCGTTAACATTTAATCTTGCCTGCTAATGAGCAACAGTCAGGGAAGTTGTTGACCTCCCATATTCTCTGTCATGACATAAGGATGCTCTCCTTCACCAGACAGCACCCCTGGACCAGCCAACTAGAGCTACTCCAAGTTAGCGTTGGGGTGCCTTATTTATGGGATTGCACCTTCTCTTCTGAATTGTATGACTGACATAGATATGTCCTTTACATACAAAGCTGGATGTGTCTCAAAAACAGTGGTGGTCCACAAATAGTTATATGCAACTGATCACAAGTTTGTGTGAGTTGATCCGTGCAGCTATGTAAGCAGTGCAACTACATTATTTAAGCATTTTTCCAGCATCCCATGCCATACCTGAGGTCAGGAGCATCTCACCACAGAAGGGCACAGGAAAAGTGTCAACTCATATTTAAAAACATTGCACCTGTCACAATATCATTGCCTCCATTTTAAGAGCAGACAAAGCAACAATCTTGACCTTTTGACAAATCAAAATCTAAACTCTCATATGGGACAGATACATCATTTACCGTGAGTCCTATGAAGAATGTACCCAAGCCATCAAGCTACATGAACACTCTTGCTAACTGGTCCTTTTCCACTTCATGTAAGGACTGACTGAGTCACCAGGGAAGCAAACACATCTCTGGGGAGTCTGATAAGGCTACCTCTCTGAGATAAGGAAGACACTTCAGAAAAGCAGCATTTTGAAGTCCAACAGCCCACTCAAATAGGCTAAACAACAGGATATGGGGCAGCTCTTTTCACTGACAGAGATGTATGTTGACAGCGAGTTGGTATTTCTCATAATTTTTCTCAAAGTCAGTAATGTTCAATAGAATGTCTAAAATTTTAATGAAATGCATAGGAAATTGTTTGCCCTATGATATCATCCTTCCACCTGCTGCAAGGGAGAGGACAGCTCTACAGCTTTTCTCCTAACCATGTATAGTTTTGATAGTTGTTAGGGCCCTTTAGAACTGGCTTGTTCTATTAGCTGACCTAAAATGACTGGAGCAGGGATGAGTCAATGCAAGTTCTACTCAATACAAGTCTGATTGAATTTTTAGATTTTTGTTTATTGACCTACACTTCCTGTTGTGGGTTTTTTGTGGGGTTTTTTATTTCTCAAACTCTAGCTCTGGTTTCATAGAATAATAGAGTCAAAGACTCATAGAGCTGTCTAGGTTGGAAGGGATCTTTCAGATTGAGTCCAACCATCAACCTAACACTGACAAAAACCATCACTAAACCATGTCCCTCAGCTCCACATCTACTTGTCTTTTAAATACCTCCAGGGATGATGATTCCACCACTTCCCTTGGCAGCCTGTTCCAGTGCTTGATAACCCTTTTGGTGCAGAAGTTTTTCCTAATATCCAATTTGAACCTCCCCTGGTATAACTTGAGGCCATTTCCTCTTATCCAACCTCCTGTTACTTGGGAGAAAAGACTGTCCCACCTCTCTGCAACCTCCTCTCAGGGAGTTGTAAAGAGTGATAAAGTCTCCCTTCGACCTCCCATTCTCCAAGCTAAAAAATCCCAGATCCCTCAGCCTGTCCTCATAAGGCTTGTGCTCCAGACCCCTCAACAGCTTTATTGACCTTCTCTGGACTCACTCCAGCACCTCAATGTCTTTTTTGTGGTGATGGTCCCAAAATTCAACACAGGACTCGAAGTGAGGTCTCACCAATGCCAAATACAGGTAGACAATCACATCCCTATTCCTGCTGGCCATGCTGTTCCTGCTGTTGGCCTTCTTGGCCACCTGGGCACACTGGCTCATGTTCAGCCGGAACCTCAGGTCCTTCTCTGACAGGCAGCTCCATCTACCTTTCCCCAAGCCTGTAGCATTGCATGGGGTTGTTTGGACAATGTTAAAGCCTGGTTGAATATTTCAAGATCTGGGCATCAAGACCAATGTGGTAGCAGAGTTACCTACTTATTTTAAAGGATATCTGCAGGCTCCTTCTGAGGGTACAGCTGAAAGGTGCTGAAAAAAGGTGGTTTACGAAGACAGTCAACATCATACTGCTTTTGTTGTTCAGGATAAAGTCCTATAAAATTGAATATATTTTATTTTGAAGGTTTGGTGATTTCACTCCCTTTTCTTGAATCTCACAACATTCTTGTGTGACCTCACAAAATTATTTTTTGTGTGCCAGTGTTTACCCAACTCTGGCAGATCATTTAAAAAAAATAATTCAGGCTTCTAGTTTTCAGAGAATTTTCTGTATAGGAGCGTTACAGATGAGCTTACGTGATCATACCTTGAGGAAACAGCAGGGAGGGACAGCATTTCCAGTTAGCAAGTGGCTAGTTTTTACAGGCAAGCACCTGGTGCCCTGTGAGTTTTGGGGCATGTGTATAAAATCTCCAGAGTTTTGGTGCCTTTAGGAAGAACTCACAAGGATCTTACATGTTATCCTGATTACAATTAAAATCTGAGCCAAGTGCCAGAGCGTCATCTTGCCCGCTTCCTTCCTCAGCAGCTCCTGAGAGCTATCAATGTGAAGGTTGACCTAACAGGCAGTCTCGCATCTGCCATCCCCAAAGTTCAAAGGAAAGAAGAATTCCCTTTGGCTTCACGCATCCGGGTGTCTCTCTACAAGCTTTTACTCAGAGCTTCCATGAAGGGTTATAGTCCCTTAATTTGTGACCTAATTTAACAGAGGCACAGAAGTTTTATTTGTCAGTATAAATAACTCAACCTTCTTAAAATCCTGTAAAACTCTTTTCCTCAATGATTTCCTGTGGCATTGAATTCCATGGGCTGATAATGTGCTACTTTAAGACACTTTCCCTTCTGTTCATTTCGCAATTTCTGCCTGCCAATTTCATCAACTTTTCTCTTGCAATTGTGTTATGGGGCTGGGACTGGCTGCGGAGGAGTACTAGATCTCTTTTCCCTGAACCATCCATTATGATAGGTGGTCCTTCTTAAACTCCTGCTTTCTAAACTAGCCTTGCTCAAGATTTAATCTCTCTTCTACTGTCTTATTCCCTGTCCATGTAAAACTTTACTGTCTATGGCATACCGAAGCTTGGAACTAAGACAGAGTACCCTGTATACAGTACGAAGGAGTAAAAAATGTACCACCAAACCATAAAATCCTAGTCCTGCTCCAATATTTTCTTTAGCAATCCTTGCCATTTTTATTATTTTGCCCAATTGTTTTCTTGTTCTAAACTCTCAGCAGCACATCAGCTTGGTAACAATGAATGCTAGATCCTATTCCTTAAATACTCTACGTAATTTTGATCTCTAGGCAATTTAGATGCCAGCAGCAAGTGAGAAATACATAGGGTCTTTCTCTCACTCCAGATCACTTCAGTTATCTAATTTAGATTGTGGCTGCCACCTAACTGCATTGCGGATAGGTTTGTTCAGTCCTGTTTGAGCTCAGATATCAGATAAACTAGTTGCTCTCATTTTGTTAACACTGAATTATCAGTTGGTCAAACTGTACAGACAGGACAGAGCTAGGCAGTGTACTCTGCAGTATTTCAAAGGAATCAGACTGCTGAAATCTATCATGGATGACAGTAGAGGATTGAGCTGCTTGTCTTTAGACAGCCATATTTTTTCTCCCTTCCTCCAGATGAATTTCATCTAGCCCCAAGAGACCATCAGAAGAGGAAGCTCTTGGCTGGGAAGGTGATGAAAAAGGAATAGTTGAGCCAAGGCTGTGGGACCAGGGATTGATAGTCTGGATATAAGAATGAGCAGGAAGCTCATATTGCCCTAGCTCAACCCTGGTGGCTGCAAATTAAGAGAAATTCAGCAGTCGTGCTCCAGTGACTGAAGCAAAACCATCTGCATAGGTACTGACTGTGAAACACCGGTGCCAGCTCACATCTCTTTAGTATTTGTGGATGTCATCTGCTGTCATCTTATGTAGCATCTCCTCATGCACCTAAAACTTCCTATGCTGTCCCCCGTATTCCAGAGAAACTTTGAATTGCACTCTTGCTTCCCTCCTCCAGTCTGTGCTCACCAAAGGGGCATGCTTGCCACAGGACAGAGCAGACTTCCTTCATAAACCACACAACATAACCTCAACTTCACCAGGATCATCCTGGTGACAGTTGTGACCTGTTTGCATTGCGACATTCCACATCATGGAAGCCTCTAAGACTACCCTGAGTATGTAGAGTGTGGAGAATAACCCTCAGTAATTCAAATTAGCCAGCTTCTTTTCATTCTCACACATAACTTCACCTCTCATATCTGACAGTGAGGGCACAGCTGCACCACAGAGTCTTGCAAAATGGCAGACTTTTAATGAGCTGCCTTGAAGAAGATATTTTAAATTTTGATTCCAACATCCTTATGCTGGTACTTACACTGTACCTAAGACCTATAAAAATGACACCTTTATCATGTAGAATCTTTCAATGAAATCCACTACAAATGCAGTATGTGTTCCCCTGCCTAGAGTCATCTCCTTCAACAGCCCTCCAACCCTCAGCATGGATCTTTTCTAAGCTTATCACTATAGAAGTCCTCTTATGGACTAACACATGCTAAACAGACCCATAATAGCAGCTGAACATCAAATGTAAGAACTGTCAACACATCACACAAGTGCTAAGAGAACTGGCAGATGCTATTGCTGGGACACTCTCCATCATCTTTGAAAGATCATGAAGAAGAGAAGTCATACCTGAGGACTGGAGAAAAGCAAATGTCACTCCAGTCTTCAAAATGGGCAAGAAGGAGGACCCAGGGAATTGCAGACTGGTTAGCCTCACCTGTGTCCCCGGGAAGGTAATGGAGAGACTCATTCTCAAACACATTGAAGAACAGGAAGTTATTGGAAGTGGTCAATGTGGATTTACCAAGGGAAAATCATGCTGGACCAATCTGATAGCCTTCTGTGATGTTATAACTGGTTGGCTGGATGAGGGGAGAGCAGCAGATGTCACCTACCTTGACTTCAGCAAGGCTTTTGACACTGTCTCCCATAACATCCTCATTGGGAAACTAAGGAAGTGTGGGCTGGATGAGGGGGCAGTGAGGTGGATTGACAGCTGGTTGTGTGACAGAACTCAGAGGGTTGTGATTAATGGAGCAGGATCGAGTTAGAGGCCTGTAACCAGTGGTGTCCCCCAAAGGTCAATACTGTGTCGAGTCTTGTTCAACATATTCATAAATGACCTGGACGAGGGGACAGAGTGTATCCTCAGTAAGTCTGCTGATGATACCAAACTGGGAGGGCTGGCCAACACTCCAGACGGCTGTGCTGCCATCCAGTGCGACCTGAAAAAGCTGGAGAGCTGGGCAGAGAAGAACCTAATGAGGTTCAACAAGGGCAAGTGTAGGGTCCTGCACCTGGGCAGGAAGAACCCCAGGCATCAATATATGTTATGGGTAGACCTGCTGGAAAGCACTTCTGTGGAAAAGGATCTGGGGCTCCTGGTAGGTAGTAAACTATCCATGAGCCAGCAATGTGCCCTTGTTGCCAAGAGGGCCAATGGGATCCTGGGCTGTGTAGGGAAGAGTGTGGCCAGCAGGTCGAGGCAGGTCATTTGCCCCCTCTGTTCTGCACTGGTGAGGCCACAAATGGAATCCTGCGTCCAGTTCTGGGCTCCCCATTTCAAGAGAGACAAGGAACTGCCAAAGAGAGTCCAGCATAGGGCAACAAAAATGATGGATGGATTACAACATCCCCCTGATGAGGAAAGGCTGAGAGATCTGGGGCTCTTTAGTCTGGAGAAGAGCAGGCTGAGGGGAGACCTTATTCATGCTGACAAGTGTCTAAAGGGTGGGTTGAAGGGGGATGGAGCCAGACTCTTTTCAGTAGTTCCCAGCGACAGGACGAGGGGCAACGGGCAGAATCTGGAACATGGGAAGTTCCACCCAAATATGAGGAAGAACTTCTTTATGATGAAGGTGACAGAGTACTGGAACTGGCTGCCCGGGGAGGGTGTGGAGTCCCCTTCTCTGGAGATCTTCAAGACTGGCCTGGATGCAGTCCTGAGTGATGTGCTCTAGAGCACAGGAGTTGGACCAGATGATCTCTAGAGGTCCCTTCCAACTCTGACGATTCCATGATTCTGTGATCTTCTCAGCTGTTAACAATACCTCGTCCTCCACTGGACCAATACAAGACCTGGAGCTTAGACATCCCACATGAAATATACTTTAGCAAGCACATCAAATGTCCCCAAGAAAATTACACGTGCAAAACCAACCAACTACTAAACACAAGAATGAGTGAATATTTGGTGAAAAACAGACACACTCAAAGATCTGAGAAAGAATATTTCTCCCAAAACATTAATTTCATTTTTGCCTTTTCAGTTCTTATCCATAAGGGAAACCTGCAAAATACTTTCAGAATAAGTACCCGGGAACTAAAATCCATAATGCTATTGGATACCAGAAATCATGAATTGAGTAGAAATATATTAGTTTTATAGCTCATTATGCTTTTTTTTACCTATGCCCATTAATTCCTGCAAGTTCAATTGCTGATAAATTGCCCATCTCTTTTTCCCACAGGAGACAGATATCATCTCTTCTGTTGCAGGTGTCTCTCTGTTTTTGAGGAACCAGCTGCCTTTTCTCTCAAATGATCTAACTGATTAACAAATTCAAATTGTTCTCAGTTTGTATTTAACTCCAAAGATCTTTGCTCCTCTTTCAAGCCCGAAGAGCTTGTATCCTTGAAAGTTTCTCTGTACTGCTTATGTCAGCAATTAAAAAATGCTCCGTCAAAAACCCCAGCCTCCCTCTTCTTCAATTCTTGTCTAGCCTAGGAAACAGACCTACTATTTAAGACAGGGTCAATTATATAAGGTAAATCCTGTACTGTAAAAGACAAGATTTTTATTCTGCTGGGATACAAAATGAAAAAGAAAAAAAAAGTTCTATCCTTGGAAGTAGGGACATCTAAAATTGTATCTTACCTCACTAGTTGAAACAGGATGCAAAGATAGTTATAAAGTTGATGTCTGTACTGCTCTTTAAAAGGTGATAAAATTCTTGGTAATTGCCTCCTGTTTTACATGGATTTTGTAGACCAAGCAGAACCATATTTGAATGACACAATTTAATATATGGAAGCCTTTTAAATGCTCAAATGTATGCAAAAAGTATTGTGTAAATGTTACACAGTGTTAATCAGTCAGATCAAACAATTTTTATTAATCAGAAAATAGATTTCTTCCCTTTTCAAATATTTCTGCACATGAAAAAGCACCATTAAATTGGATAAAGCATCCTGTGCCCTATGCTTTTAAATAGAGTGAAAATGCACATTGTTTTCACAGTGGTTGTACTTGTTCTTTTGGTTCTGATCCAACTTACTCTTTTGTCTCTGTGGTTTGTTTAGTGATTGGTCAAAACTGCAATATGGTCAGCTTGATGTTGTTGTAACGGGTTGGGTAAAGCAATATTTGATTCTCGGTGAATTTGGTGGCTGTCACATGCGTGCATATTTGTCTGAAGCAGCTGTGGCTACAGAAGTAGGTCTATCTACTGCTTACGTGGGGATATGGGTGTTGGCGTGGTGGTAGCGTTAGTTCTGGGCTTCGAGATTTGAGGCTTGGCAGAGAAGTGTTATCTTGCCCTCAGGGAACAGGGGAAGTGTGAATCTTGAGGCTCCGTAGTGGGAAAGCCCTGTCTTGTGCATTTACAAAAATGTTTTTCCTGTCTGCGTTTCCCTCTGTAGAGCTGTTTGTTTGGATGATTTGTTGGTACTTCCAGAAAGGGCCAGTGTATGACGCCGTCTAATGTAATCTGTTTTCTACATTTCAAAACACATTTGGATAAATTTTCTTGGGAGTATATATAACACCAAACCCCAGCAGTTGCAGCTTAAATCACTTGTGCAACTCACGGTCTATTCTTTCTTAATGTAGCTGCACTTGCTGTGAGGGAATTAGCTTAAATTTGCAGCAGAGAGAATATGCTGCATTACATTTACAAGTCTCACAGCCTTGGGCACAGTGGAATTGGAATTAAAACACTTTTACAAAAGCAACCTAAAAATAAGTGCTTGCCCATTTTCTCCTTCCCGTCTCCTGCATCAACTGCTCTCCCAAGAAAAAAAATATAACATTAATTCAGACAGTAACGAGTGTTGTCAGTTGGTGCATCCAAGTCCAGAACACCAAAAAAATGAGCAACATATAAATCCTCCTGCCCTTAAATATGGTAAAACTTGAAACATCCCTGAACTGTGCACTGCACCAGCTGATGGCTGGGATGAATCAGAGCAACCATATGGCAGGGAGAGAACTGAACGATGAAGCAGGAGGCTTAATTTTCTAAGCTTAAGAAGGGATGTCAAATAGCCACTAAAATAAATAAATAAATAAGTAGGTAAATAAATAATAGAAACTGCCTGAGTTCATTTCAAACGAGGAAGACTGTTATGAGTTGGCTGCATGTACAGGCGTATCCTACAAACAAACCCAGGGCTTTTCTGATGCTGTGCTCATCTGCTCTTCTGAGCAGCCGGTCAAACACATTGGTTATATAAATATCCTGCTCTGTGAAGCATTTTGTGTCTTGTGCTTCTGATTACAGCAACAACACATGTGCTGGTTTGTTGTGGTAGGGTCACCTTGGGTGATGTGGTAAATCAAGTGGATTTTGTGGCCCATTTGGGATTTTCGTGCATAGGTTGGAATCACTGATTGTATTTCATGAAGATACTAGAGTAGAATATTAATATGACTCTTAATTTAGATAGAGCATAGAGCCTGTGTTTTAAGATGGAGGTGTCTCCTTCAGAGTACTTTACTGATACATCAATATCTGGGCTACACACCGATCAGTTAGCTAGGGAAAACCTTTGACATTTTTTTGGCAAAGAAGAGACAGACACTTCCAGCTTGTAAGAGTAAGGAGGAAGAGATTAGTCTAACTCTTTTGATAGTTTAAAGCAGCCTGATTTGAACTTTAAAGGTTCCTGTTGATTCATCATGCTTTTAAAGAAATAGCGCTGGAGTTTTCTATAAGCTATATGAGGAGCTGTAGTCCTTCCTATTAACTATGTCACTTTATGGAAAAAGCCTGCAATTTCACCAGGTCCTTTTGATACACTTCATACAACACTGAATCACATCAGTGTTGCTGAGTGGGATGGCACAAATTCTGCCTATTTCCAAAACTGGGGGAACATGCTTCCTGAGCCTGCAGAGCACCGCTAAAAGCGCTCCTTTCCCTCCTAGTCACACACAAGTAATGACAAGGAACAGCATGCTTACTATTTTCTCCCTGAAGCTAAGAAGAATATCTTGTTGTGCAACCACTCAAAAATATTTCCAGACATCCATAACTTTGTCGTCTCAGATCATGATTTTTCTTAAATCCAATGCAAATTCCTAGATTTTTTCCAAGGCTATTGTATGGGCCAACACCTCTGTGTTATAAAAACACACTCAAAAGAAATGCAAGATTTCTGAAATGTCTTGATTGCCAAAAATGTCCCCCATTGATGTAGGGTCATGTATACTATGCACCTCCTGAACTGCAGGAAGTAATATGTTGGATTGGAATTGGGTTCATCATGGCATTTTGAGGAGCTCCTGTGATCCAAAGCCTCATCTGTTCAGTCCTGCACAGCATGTGCATGGCATTTACTACTATAAAGAGCTAAAATTAAGTCAGTAGATGTGTGTGGGAAACTAGTTTACAGCAACAATAGCCAATCCAACTCCCCCTGTTCTTGGTCCCTTCTCCTCACCCAACAAACCCATACAAAGAAGAAGCAGAATGTTTTATGCTTCTCTCAGAGAGCCATTAAACATGAAATGAACTCCTAGTGCCATGCAAAAGTCATAGCCAGCACAACTGTTATCAGGGGATAATGATCTTTTTGTAGTCAGCAATGGGCCCAGTGCTGTATTTGCTGATTGGGAGGCACAGAAAAAGGCACGCTAAGCATGGCCTGGAAACAGAGGAATGAACCTATGACCCTCCCGCTCTTCTTTCCTCCAGAAAAGCAACCTTTCTCATGCAAATGTGCCACTTTTATTTCCTAGTGTTAGCAGCAATGATGTCATGTATTCAACCATCTCATCTTTGCCAAAGTGTGGAAGGCACTTTTGAATGGAAGACCTGCAGTAGTTTGAAAAGAAAGTCAGAACAGTTGGTCAGAATTCGAGTCCAATGTTATTAAACATCATGTGCTGTGCTCACGGTAACCTCTTGGCAGAAAAGGAGAATGTATCTCTTTGGGTTATTGTTTATGCAAAGGCAGAAAAACAGTCACCACCAAAGCCTTGGGAGCTCTAAAAATGTTTTGTTTTCTTTTTATTTAAAAAAATGTTCTCATTTATTTTTCATTTTTTGTGCAATTTAATATCAACTAAATTTTCTCACCCAAGATATAACGTACTGCTTGTCAATATCAGTTAAAATCATGAGGCTAACCCAGGAGAGTTGCATTGGAAGTGTTTTCTTTGGCAACCAGATATACTTTTTGATTTATTGTACCAGTGTGGCTTGCCAGTTACCTCAGTAATTGCAAGTTACCACAGTAAGTAAGATCACATCAAAAAAACAATGACAAGAACCTGGAAAGCAAAACCTGTGGAGTCTAATTAAATAACCCTCCCTTTTTTAAAGGAAAAATTCATCCAGGAAAAATGAGAGAAATATTTTGGGAAGCAATTTAGTTTTAAATTGAAGCTGAATGGGTAATTAGTCACTGATTAAAAATCTACTTGACTTTGTTGTGTTTCACTTCAAGAGGGAGTAAGAATCTAAAAGTCAAGTGAGAAGAAAAAAACTAGTAATATTTCTATAATAAAATGGGATTTTACAAAGCATTCCCTTGTTCTATATGCCAGGATCCATCCAGAATTAGCATGTTCTAAAAATATTAACAAAATCTCTTAATTATTTATGTCTACTTACTTGGTTATTCATTAGAATGTGTTTGTTCTCACTGTAAAGACGAAACTCAAATATTTACTGCTACCAAACCTACTATTTCAGTTTGCTATAGCAAAAATGGACCAAAGTATGCACAAGCTGGAGGGGAACATCTTTTTCTGCATGCAGAGGACAGTATGGAAAACAGTCAAAATGTAATAAACCAAATTTATAAACCAATAAGTACAAGTGTTGTATTTGTTAAGGCTCCAAACCTTCAAGGATTTATGCCAAGGGACTACTTGGAGTACATAAAATATTTTAGTATCACTGCCTAGGAAATGTCTGGGTGTCGAATTTAAATGCTTAGGTGTCAGTTGCAAAAATGAAAGAACATTACAGTGTACAGCTAGGTAACAAGCAATTTCATTATATTTTTCTGAAAAGAGTGGCTATTGTCGATTTATACTTGTTAAAGGTAGGTCAAGTCCTCAGCTGGCACAACGCCATAGAGCTCTATTGGGGGAAATGAGTCTTCTAATGAACTTTTAACCCTCCAGGCAGATTCAGGACAGTGGAAAATACAGCAATTGAAATTCCCATACCAGAGAATACCAATCACCATGGAAAGAAAAGAAGAAACCCAGGACTCCACAGGGCTGATTTAGGACTACATCAAATTAAGACGATAACATATGGAAAATGAAGATGAATTTGTTCAAACAGGGCATCTGTTTTCTCATAACTAAACCTGATCCAGAAATCAGGTACTCCTCTGTGTATGTTCCACAAGGATTCACGTGGAGAGGTCTACCGGGAAATGACTACATGACAGGATTAAATGCCTGTGAAGTGTGTACGTTCCCACAAAGTGCAAAAGATAAAGATGAATATTAAACTAATATTTTGCCTCTTGGGGTTCAGTGCCATGTCTTTTATTGACCAACAGAGCTGCAAAGCCATCAGGCTGTCTGCTTTTCAGATGGGTGGTCTGTGTGAAAGGGCATTTTCCAGTTTTTTGGCTTTATCCAGAGGAGCCTATAAGATGTGAAAACAGATGTGACCTTCTCTCCTAATGGTTTGCACAGTCATCCTGGATAGTTAATGTTAAGTGATGTACAGCAACAGGGGAATGGGCACAGGCTTTCTGGGTAAGGATGTTCTATTCTTCTACATTAAACGATCACTGGACAAAACTGTGAGAGTTAAAGAGCTTAAGCATACTGCCATGCATGATTTCATCTAATGACTCATTCAGGCAGTGGAGCAGTTTGTAAAATGTAATGTTTAATCTGTCGGTTACTAGAAAGTAATTAGTTAGATTCCAAAAAATATAAATGAATTAATGTTCTTTTAAAATCTTAATATTTATTCTTCAGTCAGTGGCACTTTGCTCTGAGTAGATGTTTTACATGGGGCTAAACCCCAGACTTACTTTGCATTGTGTTGTTTGATTAATTGCATTTATTCATTCATCTCTGTGTGCCCACTTGGAGAACAGGGTCTTACTAGAGAGCAAGTGACAATTTGAGCTCCTGACCCTATTAAAGTTTAGCAGTTGAAAATAAACTCTGTTTTTATAAAAAACAACAACAACAAGAAGAAAAAAACCTTAATGTAACATTGTTTTAATTTTAGTTTTCCAATCTGACTATCCATGTTTCACCATTTCTGATGATGATTCTCCAATAAATTCAGGGTGTAAAACAATCAGAAGAGAGCCTTGCAAATGCTGAATATTCATCTGAAATATTCTGTCTCATTCACCCAGACCCGATCATTAATAAAAAAAAAATGCTCTCAACTTATAGCTTAAGTTTCTGATAAAGATATTACATTCTGGGCCTGATGACACATTATGATAAGGTATTTGCCACTGGAAGGAATGAATTCAGATACTGCAGGTGTTTTCTGACCAACAGGATTATGTCTGTGGTTTATTGTGATTGTGATTTATTGATGTCAGAAATCCCTTATTAGCATATTCAATGTACGATGAAAGGCTGAGTGATAACAGCAGCCCAGAAGACAGAGGAAGAAAATCAGAGGCACTGGAGAAAAGGCTTTCAACAGGACCTCTAAACTCCTAAACTTTAAAGGCTGAATGCTGCAAGGACTCCTGTCTATACAACCAGACACGCATTTTCACAATATATTTTTAAGAAAAGGATTGTAAGAAGAGGTAAAATTTGATCTAAACAGTTGCTCATATTTCCTCATTCTGCATGAGGTGTATACACAGCTTATATATAGCACGCACACAGATATGAGAACATAGCCACGGGTGTTCACTGCTTTATCAGGGCTGTCGTGTGGACCAAAGCAGGGTCTCGGAAGGGTCTAATACCAAAATAAGCTAACAGCATTTGCCCTTTGCCATATAGTTCACTAGAGTCTCTTTTACCTCATTTCTGTGTTGTATTTTTTCTTTTATTGTAGTTAATGACTTCAAAACTATGCATATTTTTTTTTTACACATCATCTGTTATCTAAAGCTATAGCGTGAAGAAAACAAAGTGATAGAGCATTACAACAATAAATGACACCTAGTGGCTCCCAGAGAAAACAGGCAGTGTTTTTACAAGAAGGAAAGGGGAGACAGACATAAGACAGAAAAAAATGGGAAGATTTTTATGATGGGTTTTAAAAGAAAAAATCATAAAAGTGATGGTGGGATCAAAGAAGTCAAAAAAGTTGAACCTGAAAGAAGAAATAGTATTTAGGAATGGCAACAGAGAAGAAAATATGCCAAGGTCATATGAAAAGAATGAACCGAGAAACATAAAGAGACAGAAAGAGTTTGTTTGAGCACAGCGACTTCTGACACATTGCGGGCAGATATGCAAAGAAAAAGGAAGAAATGGAAGAACAAAACAAATAAACACAGTAAATAGAAAAACACAGGTGCGCATTCAGAAACATACATGCACCTAGCTGTTTTATCTCCACTGAAACTACAAAGCAAAGAGAGAGTTTTTGAAGAAAAGCTTTTTTTTTTTAAAAAAAAAACTCACCAAAACCTGCCTGGCAATTCATCTGACTTTCAGTTTAGAAAGGAAGATAATAAACTCTGAATGTGTTTCTGAGCAATCTTGAACTCTTGCAAGAATGCATGGCTCCTCCTTTTGTTTGAAAATGTCATCTGCTTAAATCCTTACACAATAATAATATTCTTTACATGAGCATAGAAAATCCCGATATATAAAAGGAAGCTTGCTGTTGTTTATCAGTTGCTCCAGCAAACCAGAGTAAGCAAATATTTCACGTAGTGCAATATATTGTACTCAGTACAAGCAAGGCTGCTATAAAAGTCTCTATGTACTTCTAGAGTACAGGAAGCAGATTCCAAAACTGCATGGGTACACTGCCGTAGATTTGGAGTTTATGATCATATTATAAGGACATAAGTATAAGACTACTTCTTATATTATGACACAATAACAAGCTTTTCCCGTTCCTTTGAGAGTACAATTTATGCCAAACCCCCAAGGAACTTTGAACAATTGCCTTTGAATACTCTCTAGTGTAGTGCATGATGTTGATTTTACATCTGTTGGAATAATAACACGAGGAACTCATAATAGGCTTCCTAAGTGAAATGATAGCTTCAGCCATCTGGAAATAGTTATAAGGCTTATATATGCACTTCTGATTTTCCTAGAGTATTCCTATCAAGCATTCAGTGCAAAGCTTCAGAGTACAAGAATAATCTGTATTCTTGCTTCTCTGTAAGTGTGACACGTACAGGAACTTCTACATGCCTTTTTTTTTTTTTTTCCAAAAGGAAAAACTATTGAGTGTTTTAGCAGTCAATGGCATCCTAAGTAGTCTGTCTGTGCTACTGCACAGTGCATCTCATTAGCACTTCATATGAAAAGTTTAATCCAAATCTCTGGGTGCTGACTCATATACTGCAGCATCACTCAGCAGTCACTGCAACAATTCCCCAGGCTCGCTGCAGTAAAGACTGTATCTTCAGATATCGAGTTCCTATTTAAACAATGCATAATGGGTACTTCTATTTTGGCAAGATCATTTCACTTTGGACTAAAACCTGGCCATCTGTACGGGCCCTAAATTGTTATTTACCCTCTGTCTGAGCAGTACTGTTCTTCTCTCCTACAGAGCTATTGGCGAGAGGGTTGTGCGCTCCTGAACAGTCTAAGGTCCAGTGTACTCAGGGCACTCCTCTAGAAAGTGGAACACGTCTGAGAGGGCCTGATTCAGGCCAAAGCCTTAGACCTCAGTCTCCCCCATCGAAGGCAAGAGTAGAAAACACCATCCATTGTCTTCCTGGATAGAGGAGTGGTGCTTGGGTTCATCCCAATGTTGAATGAAGCAATCTGTGGTTGAGAATTTGTCAGAAGGAAAAATTGTTTCACAGTTCTGTTTACAGCAGCTGGGCTCATTGCCAATGGGGTTACCCAGAGCACCTGAGGGGACAGTCCAGGATGAGATAAAAATCCTCATTGAGAAGGACCCATCAATTAGCAGCCGCACATTTACTATTCGAGCTGTATTAGAAACTGATAAATTTTGAGCAGTCTTTTATTCAAAGCTGCAGAGGCAAGTAAATAAGCTTAACAGAAGCCACTGCTATTAAACAAAGGCATATGACACAGGCAGCTAATGGCAGTAAATGAATTCTAGAAGTCAAACTCTTTCAGATTAGGCTTGGGGAAGAGGCACAGTAGTGGACTCTGACCACAGAAACCTCGCTACAGACTTTGGAGGCACCTGCTCATGGCAGCATAAAGTTGAGCCTTGATCTTAACAAAGGGCTGGGGTTATAAAGTCACAAGGTAGTTCTGCAAGCTGGAAACTTTTATTCTCTGAGCACAGGATGAGTTTTTCAAGGTGTTAGAAGCAAACCATTAGTTTGCATGTTCCAATGAATTAAACTGAACTCCTTAAAACACAGGTGGAGTTTCATGGTGTGGGCATGCATGATTAGAGCAGCCATGCAAAGTAATTTCTCTTTGCTGATGTCAATGGAAGGCAGGGAAATAAGTCATGGAGTCTTTAACAAAACAGTTTTTATTTCATCTGGGTGAAAGGTACTCAAGTGCTTTTGTTGAAATCAAAATGGTATTGTGCAATATTCCAAAGGGACAAGTTAAAATGTCACTAATACCAAGAGCGTGCACTTCCAAGTCTTAATGTGTCTGAGCTTTTTCATGTTCAACTCATTTTGCTGGTCTTCTTTGTTCTTTCATTTGTTTCTTCTTTGTTCATGAAACCTAAACAGGATTATATGTTGCTTCACTTATTCTAGAGCCCATAAAATGAGCTGGAGCTGTAACAGTTAGCGGCTCAAATAAAAATCTTTCATGCCATTATGGGCAAATTATTTTACACTTACCCTTGTAGTGAAAGCTAGTACAAGGCAATATAATTCATGCATTAAAAACTCTTGGGTTTATCTCTATAGGTCTCTTTCATCATGTAGATACCTGAGGCAGCTTGTGGGGTTTAGTCCTGTACTGCTCTGATCAGTAACCTCCACCAATGCTATTTCATACTTTGGCTCCCTTCATGTGATTTGAATCTTCCAAACTCCTCCAGGTTATTTTAGCCGTCTTCATTTTAGGCATACAATCTGACATCCTCTAGGCTCCTTTATTATAAAGGAAGTGTGGTAGGTGTCTCTTCAGATACTAATTTACACATTTCCCTAGGACTGACTGTAGATGAATCCTTTCTGTTTCATCAAGGTTTTGAGCTGGCAGACTGGGCCAGAGGAAACACACCCTTGCTGCCCATCTCCCTTTGTGTACTGGGGTGGAAGAAACTGAAGGTGTTTCTCATTTTTTTCCTGAGGTCTTTCCCTTCTTCAGAAGGCAGCTCCTACAAAGAAGGAAGATCTCCAGACAAAGTGCCTGAATTCACACTTAAGTTTCATTCTAGCTACTGGTACAATGGCAGTCGTGTTCAGTTCACTAAAACCAAGTTTCAACTTAGTTTCTCTTCTTTGAGTTTGTAAAAATTTACAATAGCCTTTAAGGTCACATGAGTGACCTTATCTTGACCACATATTACCTGGTATCTGATTTCTCATCTGTCTGTCAACAATTCAGGAAGGGACAGGGTGCATTTCAAAGGTGCTGCCCAGTGATCTGGTAGGACTAACTAGAGCACTTACTAGACTGGAACTTTGTTTTCCCACCTTTCGGGAAGAGCATGTTTTAACATTTCAGACATCATTTTCCTAACAGAGTATTCTTTCACTTCTTGCACTTGACATAGTGTATTTAAAATAATAATCCTTGCAAAATGCTTAGATTCAGAACTGTCAGATTGCAACCCTTTAGCTGACATTATCATAATTGGTATACATTATCTAGAAAATATCAATTTCATGCATCAGAACCCTGACACCGTTGTTTTTGGGCAGCTGGGATAACATTGCAGAATTCTTATGCAACATATATAAATCTCTGACAATGTTGGGTCATGGATCTTATAGTTTTTTGAGCATAGTTTAGTTATATGTACAAAATTATATTGTGTTCTTTATTCTACTTGTTCTCCTGCTATCAAACTTTCAATTATACCAAAAATATTTATTTTAGGACTTTTCCATGTGGAATTTGCATATATACTGGAAAACTGTCTTATCTCTACTATTTCCAGAGTTACATAAAGTGAATTTTTCCTCTATCTAAATTTTTTAATGTGGACTCCTGTTCCTCTACAGTACATTTTACATTTTTACTTCACGTATCTTTGTGAAGTTTGATTTCGGACATATTTTCAGCCTCCATCCATTTTCTACAAAAACAAGAACCTTTGCTTTTTTCAAGATTTGTTTTTACCTCTGTCTCAAGATTGGGTGCTACTTATGTTTGTGCTCAAAATGGGAAGCAAGCAATCACTCATGCTCCATATTCTAGTCCAGTCTTGGTTGAATTTTTAAGGTTCCTTATGCTCTTAGTTTTGCTTTGACTCTGTGTGATTTGTGATTTGATAATGTAGTCCACTGAGCTCCGACATGTTGAGACTGATCTGTCCCTACTCTCCAGACTGACCCCATTTTACTTTTTCTCCTAAGCTTCAGTCAAGAACTTCTAAGAGTCTTCTCTATATGACTCCTCAGAAATCCTCCAGAAACTGTCCTGAACAATCAGAAACAATCAGAAACTGATGTTAAATTATGAGTGCTGCAAACTCTCCCTCCCTGTAAAAACATTGTGTGAGTGACTTAAAACTCCCATAAAAACTTTTATAAAGGTTGAAAGTGTTCCTTCCTTTTGTTTTCATGTACGACACTTATCTCTCAAAGCTGGGATTCTTTCTGGTCGTGCAGGAAGTCTTGGGACCCACATCTCGTAGAAAGAATTGTTCTTTCTTACCTAAGCTAAGCTGGTAAACAAGTGGCACTGACTTCATAATGCTAAATTTAGCAATTACTCTTTTTTTTTTTATCTTTGTCTCTCAAATGTCAATTCATTTTCATACTTAAAAAGCCACTGGATTTCCAAGTCTGTGCTGTAGCCTCTCCTCGCTACCTTCTCCCCAGTGGTTCTCTTTCTTATGATTAGTCAGTGGACTTCTGTGGTGAACTTCACATTTCAGCACACAATAAAAATGTGTCTTCTTCAGAGTAACAGGTTAAATAATACAAAAATCAGGAAAAAAAATATCTTTAAGGTACAAGAATGTACCTGTCTGTCTCCTAGTTAGTCTAATTAATATTGATACTGTTGTTGGTGCATTCTGGGAATAAATTTCTGGGCAAAAAGAAAGAGGAAGACTTTACAGGAGGTTCCTGTCCTATCCTTGTAACTTAACAGGACATCATGTGGGCTTTGATCTTCATCCCTTTGCAAGATTTTTGGTTAAATCCTCTAGGTGGTTCACTGTAACTCTCCAGAGCCCCTCTGTAGACCAGCTCCCAGCACTGAGTGTGTCCAGCTGCCACATAGCACCACAAAGGACAAAATCAGGGAAGCCAGGAAGCTAATGTAACAGGAAAATCAAAGAAAATCCTACTTCACTGTCATTTGGCAAAAAGTCAACCACCAGAAGGTACTGTATCTTTTGGCTCAACCCTGCTGCCATTGTCAATGTCTGACTTTCAAAAGAACACTCTTAAAAAGCTGACGACAGTTACAGCCATAACTGTGCATGGGCCTCCAAATTAAACGGAAATCTGAGGCACCACTAAAGCTCAGGTATAAATACAAAACTCCCTGTGGATTATTGTAATGGGATTTTTTTAGGATTCAAACAATTGTTTCCTTTTATCTGAAATCCTCCAGGTCTCTGATGCCTTAAAATGCTTAACGTATTTGACATGACATATTATTCTGTGTCACTTTCTTGTATGACACAGTGTCACAGGGGGAGAGACACCAGGAGGAAATATGGGAGATGAAATACACATTTAAATTTCACTAGGGTAGCCAGTATCTGTAGCAAGGACAGATGCATTGTAGGTGTGATAGTCTGCAAAGTAAGGTCCTTGCACTAGACAGAAAAAGGGACAATTTGGAGGTGGCTGTTCCACAGTCTGAGACCTTTGGTTTTCAACTATGCAGGACAAGAATGTCTAAAATGATCATTCTCCACAGCAAGGCCCCAGATTTTAGGGAAGCTTAATGCAGACTAGTGGAAGTTGTTAGGAGCCAAACTCTCCCTGAATATGCAGACACTTTATCTAGAGGCTTAAACACATGCTGAGTGCCTTTGAAAATTTAGCATCTTGTTTTCTTTTCTTTTTTTTTTCCTTTCTTTTAAATCAAAAACATGCATGCATACAAAGGCAAGGCAAGTAGATCAGACGACGGGGGTGCCTTGTAATGAAGTATCAATCAGGTGTCCAGTGCATCTGGATGGGCTGTGATATCTCTTTCATGAAATCACTGGCAACAGGGTGGCAGATAAGGAGTACGAAGCAGGAAATCATCAGCAGGTTTTGTTCTGTGATTTGCTCCAGTGATATCGAGACAATTATTGGCTGCGTTCCCACAGGGTACAAATAATGCAGAAATTCGAGAAGCCTGACATTAGTTCACAAAAATTTGATGATACCCGCCGAATTTTCACAGTGTTGTGATAATGTAGCTCCAGCCAGCTGCTCAATTTACTTCGTGTAAATCCTCTTCAAAAAGGATAAGGGAAAAATAACTCACAGTGGGCAGTGTCCAAACCTGGGCAGTCTCTCCCAACTTTCAACCTACAGTGTACCCTGCTGGGCTTTGGAGGTGAGGCTGAAGGAGATATGGCTTGTCCAACATTTAGAATTTCCTTGTCAACCACTCATACAATCCAGTAGTGCTTTTACGCTTCCAAGAGCTCCCAGAGGCAGGTATTGGTCCAAGCAGCTGGAACAAGGGTGGTGCTGCCCTATTAGTCCCTTCTAGGTAATAACCTAGCAGGTGTCCCATCCCATGGTCATCCCATCCTCATGCCTGGGGGCAGCCAGGAGCTGCCAGGTGTGGGAAGGAAGTCAAAGCATGGAGTGGGCTGAGGTGTCCCAGGTGTGGCTGGTGAGCAGTGGTGTCATAATTATCTTTGTATACTCCTCTGTCTGTGTTACTGTTATTATTTTCTCGTTCCTTTTTCTGTTCTGTTAAACTGCCGTTATGCCAATGCATGAGTTTGGCCTTTTTCTTCCAATTTTCCCCTCGCAGCTGTGCGGGGGTCAGTGCGGGGAGAGAGAGAAGGGGATGAGAGAGAAGCTGCCCCATGATTCTTGTTGCCATCTGAGACCAAACCAGGACAACCCCATGTCCCTTGCCAGGGCCTTTGGGGAAAATTTAGAAGAAATCATCCAGATAATAACTGCCCAGGTGCCTTTAGCCCCACACTGTGAGCATGGGTATTCCCAGGCACTACAAGCACACAACTACACATTATGAGTGAGAGGGGTAAGCTTGAGAGCTGTATATGACTGAAATTAAAAGGAACACTCTTACAAGAGTATGAGTGGGGTTTGCTTTATCTTTCTGGTCTCTGGGAAAGTGTGTCCTTTGGGGGGGGGGGGGGGGGGGGGG